>CM077005.1:7868920-8493920 GCA_039090855.1 Macrothele yani
TTTAAAAAAGCTTTGAAATTTAAATGGACTTCTGTGCCACCTGGTATTTTTACACTGTAATAAAATTCCGTATAATGAATAAAGTTATTGCATCTACAGCATTATAAAGCTCAGCGAAATCGGGATATAGTACTTTAAAGGATTGTATGTCGAATCATGCCTGATATATTTTTTTTGTTTTTGATTGGAGGTTTAACGACCACCGTGAGCAACTCAATGGGCTATAAGCAGTCCCCCGTCCCTAATTTAGGGTTACTGGTTCTGTAACGTATACTCTATATTCACTTTCCTTTTGATTTTACTATCTCTGGTTATTTTATTTTACTATGTAAATTATCTTCTTTCTGAACGAAATATTATTTCACCCGATGAATGAGATCTGGCAATGAGTGTAAGTCATGACGTGGTGGTAGCTAGTATATATAGGCGCGTTCATCGAGACTTAGAGAGAGCTTTTGTTGTTGTTATGAGAGAGCGTTGTTGTTTACGGAGAGCGTTGTTGTTTACGGAGAGCGTTTGTTATACGAGGAGAGATTTTGTTGTTATGAGGAGAGATTCTTCATTATTGTAAAACAAGTTGTGTGTGTGCTTTGGATGATCAAGCGTACCGAATAAAAAAGTTGCCGTAAGTTAGTCTTTCTCAATTCATAGTTTTTGTCAGACCTCTGTCTGGCTGTTAGGTTTATAACATTAGTTTATTACCATAAATAACCAGTGTTAAGACTTTATTCATGTTCGTAATTAACTAGTAACAACAACCATTTGAATTAACTATTTTGAAGCTTAGTACAAGTATATCATTAGCTAGCTGGTAGGAAGAGCTTATTCATTATAATTAGCTTAGCGGAAAGCAAAATAAAGCTAATTCATTATAACTGGCGCCAGAACTTTTCTCGAACACGAGATCTTGACGATTATTACCCATGTCTTCCTTACCTGAGACAACTTCAATTTTCCACCCCAAGGCAAGTTCCGAGGGTAATGGTGTTTTTTATGACAATTTGCAAGAAGCCTGTGGCTCTAACTTTGATATGAATGATCTACACGTACCCAGGCATTCTTCACAATTTCGTAATATACCAGCTTCCTATTACTCTGAGTCGCGGGTCGTACCTGAGGGAGTTCAATCCTCTAAGCGAAGCAGAATGCTTGCCCATTTCGTGCCGCATGCAGGAACAATTCATTTCAATGGTTTGGAGGGGTCCTTAAAGTTCATCGAAGATCTGGAAGATCATTTTGATCTATATAATATTCCTGAAGACTGCAAAGTCCAAATCGCCGGCACTTGCTTGAGGGATACCGCTAAGACCTGGTATCGGCAGTGGAGAGTGTCGAACCCGGATTCTCATTATGAGAATTTCCGTGCAGAATTTTTGGAGGTCTTTCCTTTCGGCCTCAGTCGGGCTAGCCTTGCTCAACAGCTTTTTCGCGTCAGCAAGGTCCCAATGATAGCCCTGTTGCATTTGCGTTGGAAACTACACGCTTATATAACCTATGAGATCCACATGCCAGTCATGTTGACATGTTGGATACCCTCGTGCAGCAGCTCGACCCATTCTTACAAGATTTTCTTGAGGTTCGACACCCTGCCACAATTCATGAATGCCTTCGCCTCATACGCACGTATGAAGAGCGACATGGCAAACATGGTTCAACTCACCATGCGCTGGCACCCAGCGAGGCTTATTACGAAAACCCTCAGCGGCATAATAGGCATAATAACTTTCAGCGCGAGCATACACAAGTGCACACCCAAGCTTCATACGTTCCACCATACAGAAGAGTGGCAAACCAACAGCGAGTTTCTGAACAAGCTTCGGGATATCGTACAAATGCACAGTATGCTCGACCCCGTTTCAATCAGCAGCATTCGGAACGTTTTCATGCTCAGGGCAATGATATTTTTTCTGCCCGTGCTAAGGGCAGACGTAAAGGATATGAAAATGTCAACAGACACGCGGAGTTCCCGACGCAGGTTTCACGCAGTTTTCCTCATCGTGAAAATTTTCCCGATACCCGGCAGGGTCGAGGTTTCAGACCGCATGATAATCCAACCAGGAATCCTTTAAACTTCCAAAGGAAGTAGACGAAGGGTCGGTCCTGCTTCCTGATACCAAACATTCTGACCCTAAAACAGTATGAGTGACTGTTCAAACTCCTCAGTTGCCTGATGTATTCTTGACAATTGAAGATATTATTGTCGAGACAAAGTTCGACACTGGTTCTGAAATATCAGCCCTAAATACAAAGTTTTGCACTGACAATTTTCCTGCAGTCCTCGTTCAGCCTGCAACGCAGTATTTGCGAGGTGCGAATAATGAAATCTTCAGTATCACAGGAACTGTCACATTATCTTTAGGGCTGGGAAAAGCTCGTTTTACGCATTCTTTCCTGCTTATAGACGAAATACCTGTGAAATGTTTAATGGGCATGGACTTTATACATAAGTTTCAAATAACTTTGAATTTCGTACAACATGTGATTTCCTTTCCGGAACCTGTCGAAATGATTCCTACGGTTCCTGTAGATATAACGAGTTTGTTATTGAGTAACCAATTGAATGAGGGGCAACGAGACCAGCTTTCTCTCCTTTTACAGGAAAGCCCTGGTTTATTTTCGGATCAACCTGGTTTCACACAGGTGGTTTATCATGTCATTGACACTGATGGTTCGAAACCAATTGCGACGAAACCTTACCCTTGTGCTCCACATAAAAAACAGGAAATGCAACGTCAAATTGCTGAAATGATTAAGCAGGGCATAATAAGGGAATCAACAAGCGCCTGGGCTGCTCCTGCCTTTTTGGTTCCAAAGAAACAACCCAATGAATTTCGTTTCGTGACAGATTTCCGCAAGCTCAACCAAGTCACAAAAACGATCAATTATCCACTACCTGTCATGTCGCATATTTTAAATGACCTGTCGTCAACCAAATGGATGTCAACCTTGGATTTGGCGAGTGGATATTGGCAGGTGGCAGTACATCCGGACTCTGTCGATAAAACAGGCTTTGTGACTCCTTTTGGGGCCTATGAATATTTACGTATGCCTTTTGGACTAGCTTCTGCACCTGCTACTTTCCAAAAGCTTATGGATACGGTTCTCAGACGTGTCCTGGGTCCCCATGTGCATGTATATTTGGATGATATTATTATTACATCCGAGACTTTTGACGAGCACCTTTCTCTGCTCAAACAGGTGTTCCAACTCATATACAATGCGGGCTTGACGTTAAAACCTAGTAAATGCCAGATAGCGAGGGACGAGATTGTATATCTGGATTTGAAAATCACTCCCCATGGCTTATTTACTGATAATGAAAAAATTAGGCCTATTGTTGACTTTCCTCGGCCTAAAACAGCAAAAGAACTATCACGCTTTCTGGGAATGACCGGATGGTATCAGCAGTTCGTCCCCGCTTATGCTACAATATGTGAGCCATTGTATGCTTTAAAACGTAAATACAAGAAGTTTGTCTGGACACCTGAGGATAACGCTGCTTTTGAAACACTGAAGTCTGCATTGACTCAGCCTCCGGTGTTGGCTTTCCCGGATCATACTAAGGAATTTGATATTTATACTGACGCATCCGGAGTTGGTCTTGGTTGCGTTTTGTCACAAGCTGGGCATCCAATAGCTTTTGCGTCTCGTACTTTAGCCAAAGCTGAACGTAATTATTCAGCTACGGAACGTGAATGTCTTGCTGTTGTGTATGCGCTGAATAAATTTCAATGTTATCTTAACGAATTGACGGTTAACATAATTAAGGATCATTCTGCCCTTCAGTATTTGAATTCTGCTAAGCACCTATCTCAAAGACTTATGAAGTGGGCTCTGAAGTTACAAGAGAGCAATATCAAAATTTCGTATCAGCCAGGTCATAAGAATCAATTACCGGACGCATTATCTCGCGTTCCGATTAGTGGGGTCCCCACAGAAACTACTCCTGGATGTCAGCCTTTACTTCTAATAGCTGATATAACATCCAGAGAGCAGATAATGGCAGAATTAATAAATGATCCAGATTTTGGGGATATCTATAATTTTTTGCTTGCGGGTTCGCCCCTACAAAGTGATCCTTCTCTGGCTGGAAGGTCACAACATTTTGAAGTAATAGAGGGTCTTCTTTATTATACAAAATCTAGGACTACTAGGGCAGAGTTTCGCCCATGTATTCCGCGAACCCTTAGAATGGCCCTTTTAAACGAATTTCATGACAAACCTCTTGCAGGCCATTTAGGTATTCGCAAGACCCGTTGTAAATTGCGGGATGTTGCCTATTGGCCTGGCATGTACCAAAGTGTGCTCGCATACGTTCAATCATGTCACTTGTGTCAGATTAATAATTACCGTAATGTAAGACCGGCCGGTCACTTGAAATCTAGTTCAAGTTCTCATGTGTTTGATATTATTTCAATAGATTTATTGGGACCTTATCCATTATCTGTTAAAAACAAAGCTCGTTACGTGTTAGTATTAACTGATAATTTTTCTAAATGGGTTGAAGTTTTTCCCATTAAAGCCGCTACGGCAGAAGTTATTTGTAATGTATTAGTTATTGAAGTATTCTCTAGATATGGTGCACCTAATAAAGTAGTTTCGGATAATGGTCCTCAATTTATTTCTGACATTTTTGAAAGAATGTGTGCGAGACTACACATTAAACATAAATTCATTTCCCCATATCATCCCCAGAGTAATCCTGCGGAACGCGTTAACCGCACGCTAGTGAAAATGATTGCGACATTTGTAATGGATCATCATGAAAGATGGGATGACCATTTGGAGCTTTTTTCGTTCGCCCTCCGCTCGTCTGTCCACGAATCTACTAAAATTACTCCTGCAGAACTTTTTCTGGGTCGCAAAATTAAAACCCCTTTTGAAAATTTAACGGGGATTATCGACGAACTAAACCAGCGACCAACTCCGCAATCAGTACGAATCATGGCAGAAAAAGCTCGTGTTGCAATGCTAGGAGCACAAGCGGCTCAAGCAAGATATTATAATTCTAGGCGTAGGGAACCAGATCTTGTCGTTGGAGATCTCACTCTCGTGGAAACGCACTTCCAGTCTTCTGTTTCGCATACTTTAGTGAAGAAATTTGCACCCAGCTACGAAGGTCCATATCGGGTGGCAAATATGTTTGAAAATAATATTGTTCTGGAAAAACCTGACAACCAATTTTAATACGTACACGTTGATCAGTGTCGCAAGTATCATGAACGAAATATCGATTTCATAATCAACCCTACTCAACCTTCTGTTCCACAGACTCAAGAGTCTATATCTCACGATCAACTGCCAGAAATTTTGGACGAACCAACAAACATTTTTGAAGAATCTCCAGTGATTTTTCCTTCACCCTCCCCTCCTCAAGACATGTTTCCAAACACGCAACCTGATTCTCCCATGAGACCAAGGCTCGAATCGAGTTCTTCGAATACTAGTATCGTTCCTTTCCCTCCAACCATTGCCAAGACTATTGCTGCGCCGTTTCCGGAAAACTCTGCACCAACGCGGGCTACTACTTCTTTGAATACCTCGTCAGAGAGTATTCCTATAGGCAAATCTAAACATCACCCTGCACGACCACTGAATTACAGCAGCGACTCAGAGGCTTCGGGAACTTTCTGACTTATCAGTTATGAACACTAAATTTCATGTTACAAACCGTCCAGCACCACCAAAGGCTGGGCGCAAACGTGACTTGTCTCCCCAATCTGCTTCGCCGCAACAGCGACGGAGGCAGAAATCCTTGCATCCGCCCGGGTTTCGCCCCTGGAACCTACGCTCAGGGCAAACAGGGCCGATGCCTACTGCTACTCTCATGCCACGCGGGCGTAAGCGAAAGCAAACGATGTGGCCGGAGACACGTCCGTCCAAAAGAATACTGGAAGGATACAACGGGCCCCAGCACAAAGGGACTCCATATCACAAGCCTGGGGGAGCCCGTTCCTCTCAGCCGCAGGGATTTCCGGACCGCCAGACTTCTGACGTTCCTGACCGTTGTTCTCAGCCGCAGGGATTTCCGGACCGCCAGACTTCAGACGTTCCTGACCGTTCTTCTCAGCCGCAGGGATTTCCGGACCCACAGCCTTCAGCCGTTTCGGACAGAAGGATTTCCGCCATTCCTGACCGTTCCCGTCAGCCGCCGGATTTCTTGACCGACAGCAGACCGATGTTCCAGATCCATTAAAGTCCTTGAAGAGATCGAAGCCACCTGATTTTACCAGTCCGATTAGGCCTGGAAAACGTTATCGCACTAGAGTTTTTTATGCGTCCTCGAGATAAGTAAGTTCTCGTGGACAGGTTCTTTTCTCAGTTTGTTGTTTTTCCTGCACGACCAGTTGGCGTGTCAGAATTTTTTTTTCGTGTGGGCCTATGCATTCTTTTTTGTGTATATATGTGTGTTTTTTTTTATATTTCTTCTATGTCCATCTACTAATCCACATTTTTTTTTATATATCTATGTGCTTAGGGGTAAAATAATAAAATTGTTACTGTTAGGCAGCTCCAGGCAATCTTCGCTGCTGATACAGTTGGTATGTATTCACCGAATAATGAGAACGTCATTTGAAATTAAAAATGTGATTCCTGCTAGGCAGAATAAAAGGAAAGTATGCCGATGCAGGTTTGTTTTGTTCAACAATACAAGTTTCACAGACGAATACAGATTTCTTAATTTTGTCATGCCAAGTTTGATAATGCAAATACTGCTACCACCAAACAACAAATCAAAAAAGAGGTCGAGAAACGTCAATCAACGAAATGTAAGACTTACACTCCAAAATTGATAGGTTTTTCGGAAACAAAAAAAAAAAAACAAATTAAGGGGGAGATGATGTAACGTATACTCTATATTCACTTTCCTTTTGATTTTACTATCTCTGGTTATTTTATTTTACTATGTAAATTATCTTCTTACTGAACGAAATATTATTTCACCCGATGAATGAGATCTGACAATGAGTGTAAGTCATGACGTGGTGGTAGCTAGTATATATAGGCGCGTTCATCGAGACTTAGAGAGAGCTTTTGTTGTTGTTATGAGAGAGCGTTGTTGTTTACGGAGAGCGTTGTTGTTTACGGAGAGCGTTTGTTATACGAGGAGAGATTTTGTTGTTATGAGGAGAGATTCTTCATTATTGTAAAACAAGTTGTGTGTGTGCTTTGGATGATCAAGCGTACCGAATAAAAAAGTTGCCGTAAGTCAGTCTTTCTCAATTCATAGTTTTTGTCAGACCTCTGTCTGGCTGTTAGGTTTATAACATTAGTTTATTACCATAAATAACCAGCGTTAAGACTTTATTCATGTTCGTAATTAACTAGTAACAACAACCATTTGAATTCACTATTTTGAAGCTTGTACAAGTATATCATTAGCTAGCTGGTAGGAAGAGCTTATTCATTATAATTAGCTTAGCGGAAAGCAAAGTAAAACTAATTCATTATAGTTCCAGGGAAGGGAGAGAGCCATTGTCGTAAGACAAACACAACATCCATGCCTGACCGGGATTCAAACCCGGACCCCTTACGGAATGTTCAGAGGCCAGCGCCTTAGAGCACTGCGCCACCGGGGCAGCCATGCCTGATATGCACTGTCTTAAGAACGCGTGCAGTAAATCGAAGTGTCGTATACCGGGATATTACTCAATTTTCACAACGTCGTAAAAGTGGTATAGGAAATCGAGATATCGTGTACCAGATAATGACTGAATTTATATCACTATCATCAATCATTATTTATTCACTGCTGGATGAAGGTATCCCCAAGTCTCTTCTCCAGCTTTCTGTCTTGAGCACTTCCCTTCCATGTCAATGTTTTGGGATTTCATCCACATTGTCTCCCACGTGGTCTGTTGTCTGGATATTTTCTGTACCTTGGTATTCAGTCTATTATTTGAGTTGTAGAACAGTGGCCTGTTCTCCTAGCAATATGTCCAGCATATTGCCACGTGTGAGTCTTTACTTTGATCACGTTGTCATCCGCTCTTGTTAGCTTCTGGCAGAGTTGTGCAGGAATGCATTGCAAAGTAATGGAAGTACAGATTACAATTAACAATATCTGTTACTACATTACAAGATAATCCCAAGTATGGTTTGCACAAGATAATGGAATTAATCTGTAATGCATTACAATGAAGAGTATATAATTCAATTATTTAATAATGCCATTCGAACGCAATGAAATTATTTGGTAATGGAATTACACAATTTGCAAATAATAATTACATACTGATAGTTTATAGAAATGCACGTGTGCCAAAAGCTATGTCTAGAAGAGTCGGCCATGTGACATAGCAGAGACCGAAGTGTCGTGTAGAATGTTCTAGAAGCGGCAAGAATGGGTTAGACGTTTGTAGAATGTTCCAGAACGATCGCGCAGTGGGAAGTTGGATAGCTTTATGTAAGTCAAGAATTTTCCAGAAGGTTCAGGTCTTATCGTGGGGTATATGAACTGACGGAAAAAATCCCAACACCACAAAAAAATAGTTGTAGAGGAATGAAATTGCGGCAATACATTTGTATAGGTAACATGTTTAATCGATTAAGGTTTCAAGATCACAGCTTATTGTAAGCGCGAGAAGAGCCATTTTAAATGCGAAATGCTGGTACATTAATAACCGGTGTAACCGCCAGAATGTTGAATGCAAGCACGCAAACGTTCATGCATTGTGTCGTACAGGTGCTGGATGTCAGTTTGTGGGATGGAGTTCCATGCCTGTTGCACTTGGTCGGTCAATACAGGGACAATTAATGCTGATTGGGGGTGACGCTGGAGTTGTCGTCCAATGATGTCCCATACGTGCTCGATTGGGGAAAGATCTGGTGATCTAGCAGGCCACGGCAACATGTCGACACTCTGTAAAGCATGTTGGGTTACAACAGCGGTATGCGGGCGAGCGTTATCCTGTTGGAAAACATCCCCTGGAATGCTGTTCATGAATGGCAGCACAACATGTTGAATCACCAGATTGACGTACAACTGTGCCGTCAGGGTGCGTGGGATAATCACGAAATTGCTCCTGCTGTCATAGGAAATTGCTCCCCAGACCATAACTCCAGGTGTAGGTCCAGTGTGTCTCGGCCGCAGACAGATTGGTTGCAGGCGCTCACCTGGCCTCCTTCTAACCAACACAAGGCCATCACTGGCACCCAGGCAGAACCGGCTTTCATCAGAAAACACAACAGATCTCCATTCCGTCCTCCAATGAGCTCTAGCTTGACACCACTGACGTCGCAAACGACAGTGGTTTGGAGTAAGTGGAATGCACGCTACAGGGCATCTGGATCGGAGCTGTCCTTCAAGTAACCGATTTGTAACAGTTCGTTGTGTCACTGTGGTGGCAACTGCAGCTCGAACTGCTGACGCAAACGCGGTACGATGCGTCACGGCCATACGCCGTACACGGCGGTCTTCCCTCTCAGTAGTGCCACGTGGCCGGCCGGAACCCGGTCTTCTTGAGGCAGTACCTTCCCTTTACCACCGCTGCCAACAATCATGCACAGTGGCTACATTCCTGCCAAGTCGTTCTGCAATATTGCGGAAAGAAAATCCACTTTCTCGTAGCCCTATTACACGACCTCGTTCAAACTCCGTGAGCTGTTGATAATGGCTCCTTCGTCTTCTTAAAGGCATTCTTGACTAATATCAACACCCTACGTCGAATCTCAACGATAACCAACGCTCACGAACGTTACAGCGCGTATTTACAGCAAACCTGCTTGCATGTTCCGAGGGGCGCTACTAGCGCCACACGTATGCGCCGAGCGCGAAATTTGCATAGACGTCATCTTACAGATGTACTCTCACCGCCTAATAATTGTCGTTTATCTAACACAACCCCTTCTTGGTGTTGGGATTTTTTTCCGTCAGTGTATAAAGGAGTCAGTCGCTCGCTAGTCCAGTGTTCGTATCGGACAACAAATGGACAACAACACTTGAGAAGTACGGCAAAAATGTCAAGAGTTCGCAAATTTCTGTAATATTCGGCAGCGCACCCTGAGTTCCTGAACTGTTAATGTAGTGCTAATATGTGCTTGTGGCTATCGTGGGGTAATCATTTTGGACAGTGAAACATATGTAATGGACGAGAATACTGTACTGGAGATGGACGAAATGAGTATCTCTCACCGAAATAAACATCCCATTCGTACTCACTTTAAATGTATTATTTCGTTCAAATCACTTTACTTGCGGCGTACAATCTCCAATAACTACATACACGCATTTGCGGTCTGAGGGGTGGAACAATTGTCAAGTAACCTACACAGCGTGTAAGGGTGTAAGGGTGTACTGGTTTATTCACATTGTATTGTTACCCATAAGTTATTGGGTATAGTTAACGTATAGTTAACCATTAACCATTACGATTATAACCATTAGGATTATAATGGATAACTGCTACATGTCATTACAATTACCATGTAATTTTAATGACCTAGCGTCACCATTGCCATGTAATGGTGACGCTAGGTCATATTTTAATGGTAACGCTAAGTTCTTGTTCCCATCACCATTACGCTGTAATGCATTACCGATTAATTCAATTACGATTTTGCCCAACTCTGGTTTCTGATAGAAGAGTTTGTTTTCCTACCTTTCCTGATTACACCAATCTTGCATCTCTCCATGTTTCTCTGAGTTGTTAACAGAGTGTTCGCGTCTTTTTAGTTAAGGTCCGTTGTTTCTCATCCACAAAAAAGTGGTCGAAGGATGCATGGATTGAAACCTCCATTAGGATGTAATGGTGAATTGCTCTTAATAATTGTAGCTTTTTCCAAATGCACTTATGCCAAGCTTTACATGCCTATTAATTTGTTTTCAAAACCGTTTTTGCTTTATATCTATTGCTCGAGGTAGACGTAAACATGAGGTTCTTCAAAATTTGCCCCATAAACCTCTAAGTCATCAGCTTTTATAAAAGCGTTTTACGTCAATTTTGATTCCTGTAAGATGCTCTTTATTGTCAACAAGTTGCTGGATCATAGTTTGCAGCTGTAATGGAGTATTTGCGAAAATATATACACTGGTGTGCCAAAGTATGGCATCACCTGCAAAAACCGTGAATTTTTAAGTTAAACTCTTTTGTTAGCTAACTGATTTTCACAGTTATTTCATCGTTTATATGTCATTAGATGCGAAATGTAATGGATTACACAAATGTCTTAGTTTCCTTGTAGCTGCTTCTGTTCTTAAGATACATTACAAAAATCATGTCCAAGTCGAAATTATTATGAAAAGGATCATTTATCCAAAACTTAGGTTTACAAGGAATAGATTAACATTTAAATAAAGAACTATAATGAAACAAAATTTTAATAACTAGCATTTTGTGGCAAAGCCTTTAGCTTTAAATACAGTTTTGCATCTTGATGGTATACTATGAACAAGGTTTTGCAAAAGATTGAGTTAAAAAATTGGATTCCAAATTTGAATTACATCTTCAATGAGTTGAATTTTGGTTATTGGCTTCTTTTTCGATAGCTCAGATGACACTTTGAACCACAAACGTTTGATTGGGTTTAAGGCCGGTGACTGTGGTTGCCAATCAAGATGCTGAACATTTGTTTCTTGAAGCCACTTTTTCACTACTTTAGCACGATGACAGGGAGCATTGTCTCTTGAAAAATAAATTAATACACACATTTGACGTGGACTAGGAATATCAAACAGAAGTCATCGCTCTTTCCACGTTTGTAAATGAGTCACGGAAAAATTATTCATTCGCCTCCTAGTTATTTGTTCAGTTGCTGCTTTCCATCTTTGGTGAATCCCCAGCATTGTGAGGGGCTCCAAGAAGCAACCTGCCATGTGGTTTGGCAGTTAGTTGCATGTGATTCTGGAGAATTCCAGACCGCTGTGGTGCAGTGGTAGCATGTCCGGCGCGTAACTGGAAGACCCTGGGTTCCTTTCCCGGTGGCGGCCGATGAGAATTTTTCCGTGACTCACTTATACACGTGGAAAGAGCGATGACTTCTGTTTGATATTGAAAAATAAAATTGTCTTCATTAAGTCTTCTAGATGATGGTAGCATCTTGTTTTCTAATATCCCGATGTATTTCTGGGCATTTTCCGTGCCATTGACAATATAGGGGTTTCCAACGTCATGTGCACGAATGCAGCTCCAAACCATGACCTTCACTGGATGCTTAAGAAAACAATAGAAAAATGAATGTAAACAAACTACTGTTGTGCAGCTACAGTCATTCATGTGCAAAACACTATGACGTCTACTGCCTGCCTAAACATCATTGCCAACCAGTTACATTTTTCATAGACCTTTCCATCATTTCTTTCGTGAATTAACGAGACATATTTCTGATACCTTTTCCGTGAAGTGAAAGGAAAAAAACCGAATTTCACGAATTCTTCGTACTCTAGGAAAATTTTGAATTTTCAGAAAACTTTTCGGAATTCCTTTCTTACGTTAACGGTAAATTGCCGTTTTTTAGATGCGTTTAAGGAAATTTTTCAGAAGTCTTTCCCAATTCCCTTCGTGCAATAACGGAAAAATTCTGTTCTCCCCACTTTTTCCGTATCCATATGATGGAAAATTTCCTGCAATACGAGCGATTCGCAGGAATACTTGAGGTTTAATTAATTCTTAAATTTCAATCATCTGTCGAAGAATCTGATTTTGAAGTTCTGTGGGAAGATCGGATATCGTTGATAGCGTGTTTCATGAAATTTTAGTTATTGTGACACAGAATATTCCTTACCATTTCCGCTCTTTCGTACACCAGCTATTGTATGTTTTGTTACCGTAAGAAACCGGGTATTTAAATTATTGTGCAGATGAATGTATGATGTTTATGTAACAGGTTTGGACGCTTTAAGACAGAAAAGTTATTATAGCTATCAAAAGGAAATTTTATACTTAGGAGCTTTGTGAAATAGCACCTTTTCTTAAAGATAATTGCACATAGCACCTTTTCTTAAAGACAATTGCACATAGCACATTTTCTTAAAATTTCAAGTCATAGTCAGTTTAAACAGATCTCAAGTTTCAAAGCATTTATTGCTTCGAAAAATCACGATGTGAAAAATACTTAATTTGTGATAAGTCCTCCTACAGAAAAAACATTACTACAAACCTAGTAAAAAGATAATAAGCTCCAAAAGAGATAAAATCACTTATTTGCTCGCATTAATGACAAATAAAACAAGAAAGATGACCCCGAATTTTCAGGTGTAATAAGCACGACTTTTGAATCCGTTCTGACGAAAATTAAATTTCAAAGTTAATGGAACCGTTATGGAAAACCATAGTATTTGACGGAAGAAAGAAGTTTTTCAATTGGGTTTTTAATCCCTCAGATATTGCTGTAAACGGAATCGTGAGCTTACGCCCTCTGGTTGCAGACTTGTGCGTTAAGAAAAACATGAATTTATATGAGAAACATTTCGCACCGGAAACGCTCTCCAACATAGAAATAATTTTTCAAATCGGACTCTTAGAAACAGAGATATCGTCAAAAATAAGATGTGGCTTTACGCCTCCTAGTGGGAAAACCATGCATTCTTTTAGAAAGAAAGTATTCTCAAAAGGTTTATCCATATGAGCCGTACCGGTCCAAGAAAAAAAAATTAATCGAGTTTTCAGGATTCCAGCTTTTGCTACAAATACATCAGAAGCAGATATTAACACTTATGCCCCCTGGTGGTCAAACCATTCTTTACCAAACATTAGAAATTATGTGAAAAATATTTTCCTATTTTCCATCAGGTCTTGTATGCGATACAGGAAGAATTTTTCAAATCGGAGTTTCAAGAGCAGAAATAACGCAGAAAACGCAATTTACCTTAGTGCCCCCTAGCGGAAAGTCTATGATTTATTTGAAAATTTGGAATTTAAAGGAAACACATTTCGCATCGGAAACATTATCCAACAAAGATGGTATTTTTCAAATCGGACTCTAAGAAGTAGGTATATTGACAAAAATAAAATATACGTCTGCAGCTCCCTGGCGTAGAAACCATGCATTATTTCAAGAAGAAAATGTTCTAAAAAGGTTTGTCGACATAAGTAGTATCGGTCAACACACGACCTTTTTTCCATCGAGATTTTAGTAGTTCATATTTTACTGCAAATACATCTAAAGCGGAAGTTAAGACTTACGCCACCTGGTGGCCAAACCATTTTTTACAAAAATTAGAAATTAAGTGCAAATGATGTCCCATTAGGAGCTGTATCCTGCGCAGAAAGAATTTTTCAAATCGGAGATTTAGAAGCAGAGATATAGGGGGAAACGCAATTTACCTCTATGCCCCCTAACGGAAAGTCTATGAAGTACTTGAAATTTTTGAAATTATATGAAAAACATTTCACACTAAAAACACTATCCAACAAGGAAGGAATTTTTCAAATCGGACACCTAGAAAGAAGTAGAGATATTGACAAAAATAAGATATAAATTATTTTAAGAAGAAAATTTTTCGAAAAGGTTTATCAATGTGAGTGGCATCAGTCCAGGAAAGAATTTTTTCAATCGATATTTTAGAAACTCAGATTTTATGGCAAATACATCAGATGCAAATATTAACACTTACGTCCCCTGGTGGCTAAAGTATTCTTTACCAAAAATTAGAAATTATATGCAAAAGATTTTCATCAGGAGGTGTATCCGCTGAATTTTTTTTTTCAAATCGGAGCTTTAGAAGAAGAGTTATCGGGAAAAATGTAATTTACTTTTACATCCCCTAGCGGAAAATATATGCGTAATTTGAAAAAGTAACTATATTTAAATTAGTCTTCAACATAAATGGAATTGAAAATTAAAATAATTTTTTCAATCGGATGTTTAGAAGCAAATATGTGGAATAAAATGTATATTTGAATTCGACATCATCTGCATTTACGCCCTGTAGCGGCGAAATTTTATATCATAAAAAAAACAAAAAAAAACGAAATACAAGATCATCATTCTTATATTTCAAGCTTCCTAATGCAAAAAGAATTTTTCAAATCGCCTGATAGTTGCAGAGATATCGTAGGTACAGATGGACGGACGGACAAACCGATAACATAAGCACGATCTCTTTTTACAAAAGACGTGCTAAAAATCATCATCGCCCAATTAGAGATCTACCTCGAACGTGACTACTATTTCATGTCTTTCTGGTTCAGCGGTAAGACACGTGTTTTTTTGTTGAGCTTAGCCAAACGACTGGAATCGAATCTCACCAGAGGATGAAAAAGAAAACGAATGTATTATTTGTGCAAGGGTTCAAAACTTCAGTCTTCGATTAAGTGAAATTTCTGTATAAATACTGCAAAACCCGAAAACAAGATTGTGGAAATACGGAAGTTAGAAAAAACGGAAATTTCGTTAAAAGACGAACACCTGCAGGGAACTTGGCTGGGCGTTATTTACAGGAATTTTTCGTAAATTGACAACACTTATTTTTTACAGTGAATGTTCATAAAATATCTAGACACATGCATTGTGAATCTGAGTTTCGAATATTTTAGAGTAACCTATTAATACAGCGCCACAAAACAGGGTTGTCGTTTATTCTGTCGTCATGCGTCTGTAAGATCGTGAAATGGAGAAAAAAAAAGGGGGGGGGGGGAGGGAAATAGAAAGAGAGATGGAGAACTGAGGTTATGTTTAGTTTCTGCGGGAGCGAATGTTTGCGGAATTTTCAAGCAAAACTTTGTTTCATGAAATCGCGGCCGGCACAAATGAGTTCTTTTAAAAAGCAGTGATTGATATAATACTGAAAAACTGCAAAAAGATTGCTTAAGCGGACGCGGTGGGAATTGCTGAAAAGAGAAAGCGAAAGAAATGAAAGGCACGAAAGTTTGCAGACGGCTGGTGAGATAATGATAATGCACCACAGAAGAAGAATGAAATGTAAAGGTAGAAATGATAAGGAAGGAAAGGAGAAAGGAGGTAGTGAGAAGAAAAGCGTCAGCGAGAATAATAAAACTGCAGAGGGAAATTGATTGTAATTGCGTATCAAAACGACAGAAACAGAAATCACAGCTGGATATTATGATGGGAGAAAGAAGATAGGAAGAAAAAGAAGATAATAGCTAGGAGCTTTTAGAACTTGGAAATTAGTACCTGACAATATGTGTCACAGTCATCAGCAGCAAGCTCACGGAAAGAATTTAATTCCAGAATTCTTTCGTCTACATCTGGATTATATCCGGGGCCGTAACTTTCACCACCCCAGTCCGCGAGTTTGCGGCTTTCATGCTACAACACTATGTGCAGATATTAGAAAAATAATTTCTGGATTTTGAAACTAAAATTAATTTTCATAAAACGCAGGCAATACTTTTCAGTAAGAGAACAAGAAATTTCATCGCAAATTTTGAAATGGGATTTTATGGAAAGAAATTCCATGCGCCAAAGAAGTTAAATTTCTCGGTTTAACCCTGGATAAAAAATTAAACAGGAATAAACATATTTCAGAGACCCTCGGAAAAGCTAGTATGCTATGTGCCTGTCTAGCTCTTTTGATTAGAAATAAAAAACTGCGTGTAAAAAAATAAAGCACTGCTGTGGAACGCCTGCAGTAGACCTGTGATTACCTATCATCGTGTTATATGGGGTGTCTGCACAGAAAAGCATAAAAAAATTACCATATTTCAAAATACAACCCTCAGAATAATAGTGTGGGTGGCAGACGTTTCTGACGGGTGTTAGAATCCTGGTTTTGCTGGCCATATAGTCTGCGGTTTTTCCGGGATTTTCCACCGACTCCCTTTGTTTGGGGACGCGACTGCGTAGATGGTTCCCTGTGTAGTCGGCCCCGGACACACTTTGTCCCTTACCTGTATGCAGCAGAGGAATGGCAAGCCGGCTGCATTAATTTGTCAGTAATTCGCAAGGGCGCATGGTCGTCTTTACCGAACTCAACCTACCATGGGTGAAAGAGAGAGAGAGAGAGAGAGAGAGAGAGAGAGAGAGAGAGAGTTATTGATTGGGGGTTTAACGACCACCGTGAGTAACACAGTGGGATATAAGCAGTCGTCTGTCCCTAATGTAGAGCCACTGCTTCCAGGGAAGGGAGACAGCCAGTGACGTAAGGCAAATACAACATCCATGCTTCATCGGGGTTCGAATCCGGACCCTAGACAGACGAATGGTCAGAAGCCATCGCTTAGACCACTGTGCCACCTGGGCGGCCAAGGGAGAGAGAATAATGGTAGGTGTTTTCTTTTTCTACTTTTTTTCTTTTTTTGGTTGAGGATTTAACGGCTACCGCGAGCAACTCAAATGGCCAGAAGCAATTAGCCGTCCCTAAATTAGGGCAATTGGCTCCAGGGAAGGGAGAGATCCAATGCCGTAAGGCAATCACAGCATCCAGGCCTCACCGGGATTCGAACCTAGACCCACTTGGACGAAGGTCATAAGCCAGCGTTTTGACCACTGCGTCACCGGGGATGCATACGGCAGGGTTGAATAAATATTTTAGATTAACGCCAAGTTGGGCACACACTTAAATAGAATTGCCAGCTCTAAATAAGAGATCGCGTATGTGCCCCTGAAAAACAAAGAAACACCTGAACTGAGAGCGAACAAAATAGACAGACCTTTTGAACCTAACCTCTGCGCTAGAAGAAGAAATTTCGTGCCCTTGCCACCAGACGACCTTTTATATTCAAACAGTCTGGCGGCAGATGACAACGTACAGCTCGAATAAATTTTGCGAGATTGAAGAACCATTCCTCATTACATCACACAGGAAAACAATTACGTATCCGCGAGAAACGCACAAAAGTCGATTGAGAATTTCTATCACTTAAACCTTTTCTAAATTTATAATTCGATTTAAAATTTTACAGCAAATTTCAAGAGTACAACAAAGCTGAAAACGATTTGGAAAATATTGGCACCGTGGCGCTGATGAAGATAGAGGAAAGAGCATGAAGGAATCCAAGTGACAACAATTGGCTCTGATTTAAGAGAGGATTGAGAAAAGCAAAGAAATAATGGATGAGGGAAATAAATTATAAGCTGCACAGCGTAAATTTTCCAGGCACGGAAGAAGATTTATCGATCTATGCTTCTAAAGACCTGCGTTATATAAATCCCACAAAAGTTTGGGTCGTAGCATCTTTCTTGATCCTTTCTTTGCACCAAAGATCGTTTTTTCTTTGTTTGGGCTAAGATGATGGATTCTTATACGTGATATTTCCTAATACAACAGTCTTAAGTGCAAAGATACAGCAAAAGATGAAACAAAAAGTACAGATAAGACTGGTAGAGACAATTTGGGGAAAGTTAAGAAAAGCACTTTGAAAAAGTATTTAATCTGTCGAATATAGATCAAACACCATTGCAGAAAGAGAATTCATCTATGTGTGGATTTCACCTTTTGATTACATTTTAGGAAGTCGCTGTAGTTTGGTCAATAAAGTTTTAAAAAAGACGCTGCGATAATTATTATTGAATTTTACACTAATGGTTTGCAGGAAGTCAGTACGTTCATTATTGTGAAAATAATTTCAGCTGAACAAACAACTTTCATTAATAATAATTAAATATGAATATATATTCAGGAAAAAATACGCTGCTACGCATATAGAGGAGGCGTGCTCAATCAGGCCAATTAATTGAGTACTTAACTTGTCCGCTGGTGTTGACTAGGTTTAAAGGCAATGAAAGATATCACCATGTTAAACGGGATTAACCGTCTGGGAAGGTTTTCTCGTTTTAGGTGAGTGAGGATGAGACAAGAAGAAAGTTATTACACAGCCAGAAAAAAAAAAAGTTTCCTTTTTTGGTGCTTTGGAAATTAGACCTATTTTGGGGTTCATTTGAGGCGTTGATTCCAAATATGGCATTGGTTTGGCCGTATCAGCTCCAATTTGGAGATACGACATACCCACCTTAGATGCTGATGTGCAGAAATATTATAAAGTGCATACTTTTAATTAGTGATTATTCAGGGCGATAAAGGAATATTGTCTTTCCCTGGCGTGTGTAGGTATGCCAGCTTTGGCGACGATCCCGTGAAGCGAAGCTCGCCAAGAGCAGAAATATGCAGACAGCGGGTGGAATCGGATGAACGTGGATGGATTCTGTGTTGTGTTGATCCGGGAATTAAGTAAATCGAAATTACAATAATTTCAATATATATCAATGTAATATTCTAATTTATTAATGTAAATCCGGTGTTTGTTAGTCTAATTGTGAGTTTGTGAACAGCTATACAATTAGAGAATGTAATGTGATCCATTTATTATGTTTGTAGATTAAATAGACGCCGTAGCTCCCTCACAAAGAAGCTGCTTGAACTATCCAAATGTCGTTTGCCACATTTGTGGCGAGTACACCCTAAAAAAAAAAAAAGAAAGTTGGAAATCTATTTTCGAGTTTGTGAAGAGGGCATATATTGGTTATCTTGATGTGTAGCCCGGAGGCCAAGATAATTTGTGGGATCTCCACATGGTATGTAAAACTTGCACGGAGCTTTTGCAGCAATAAACAAAAGGAAAGAGGAGTTCCGAGATTTTTTTTTTGATTGAAGATTTAACGACCACCGTGAGCAACTCAATGGGCTATAAGCAGTCGCCCGTCCCTAATTTAGGACTACTGGTTCCAGGGAAAGGAGAGAGCCAGTGCCGTAAAACAAAAACAACATCCATGCCTCACCGAGATTCGAACCCGGACACTTCTCGGACGAATGGTCATAAGCCAGCCCTAGACCACTGCGCCATAGGGGGCGGCCGTGAAATTTGGAGTACCAGTGGTAAGGAGGGGATCAAATGACCATGATGACTGTCATTTTTGCCTTGTCAACATTAAGGGCATCAATCAAAATAATCGAAGTTAGTGAAAATATCCTGACCCAGGTTCAGGAAGACGACCTCATTCCCACTGAAATGAGGTACCTGTTCTGTCTTTAAACCACCTACCAGAGCTCCCAGAGGATGATGTCGTACAAGATAACCGAAGTGAAAAAAGTGAGAGTGATTTTTTAGGATCTTCATCAAGTTCTCAATGCTTTAACCAAAATGAACTGAGTGACCTCGTCAGGGACCTGAACCTGTCAAAGGAATCTTCTGAATTGCTGGCCTCCAGGTTGAATGAAAAGAATTTACTTCATTCTGGAACGAACATTACGTTTTATCCTAGCAGAGAAAAGGATTCGCTGCTCTTTTTCTCTCAGGGCAACAATCTAGTGTTCTGTAATGATGTCAGCGATTTTCCGAGTAAAATAGGTCTATTAAACTGATTTAGTAATATGTGATGATTTTAATAGTATGTTATATTAATAATATCAATATTTGTCAAATATTATCAGACATAGCAGATTATGCGATTAAGTATCCCGATATTTGACGACCGACCGGATGAATCAACATGTAAAGTTGCTATGCCGTATCTCCAATACTATAGCTGATAGGGCAAAACCGATGCCATTTCTGGAATCAGTGTTCCAAATGTATCCAAAAAAAACAGGTCTAAATTTTAAGGAACCAAAATATGTGTTGGGCAGTGTTAAAGATCTGGGCAAAACTCTCCCGCGATGTCATTTTTTATTTTGTAGACTAAACAAAGAAAGTGTTACAGGGCTTGGAGCTGAATTCTATAACAGCACCCTGTGTGGAGGATTCGTTTGTGCTTCCTTTGCCGTAAGTTCGGTATCGGTGGTTTAATCCCTAATTATTCCAACTGGAGCAGATAAAAACAATACAAACCGTAGAAAAGTGAATCGACTGAAGCTAAATTTTGCAGTGAGGAAAACGTTTATTCAGATCATACGGGGAATGTCACCAAGCTTCTGTCCTTTTCGTGCTTTCATTCTTTCAGTTCTCCCTCAGTATTCTACACCGCCGAAAATCTTTCTCTCTCTTTCCGGCCACTCAAAGCTATTCCTTTCTCCGTCCCTTTCGACCCGAAGCATACTGCACGCCCGCTAAAACTATCTTCCTTCGTCGACCCCTGCCACCGCGTTCCCTCCGGCTACACCCTAAGATGTCTCTTCTCCGAAAAACGCAAGATTCCCTAATTGCCATCTGCTGCGTCGCGTGGGAAAGGAAATACTCTATTTGCCTTTCGTCCAAATGGCGGGAATTGAAAGGAAATGATTTCAATTCAGTATCACAAAAATGGCTACAGAATCTCGCTTCTGATAAATATGGAAGCCCCGGTTACAAAATCTCCCCCGCCAAAATAAAAATGAGGGTGGCGTTAGACAGCCTAATTTTTTTTTTGCCTACATTAACCAACGCGATTGATTCGAATCAGGACAAGCTTTTGACAATACAATATTGGGCGGGCAATTTTACATGATTTTGAAGAGGTACCTGCATGCTAAGGTTTACATACAGTTATTATCCTTGATTTCTTTGGTAAACATATATCCATACACTTCACGATGATGACCTGATGGCAAAATAATTTAAAACACAGTTGACGATAAAATTGACGAAAGATTTCCAGCAAGCACGTTGCAATATAACTAGTATGATGGGTTCCAGAACATTTTCTGATATTACATATATACAAACATGGTTACTAATCACACCTCCTGAAAAATACATGTACAGTTAACTACCACAAATAATACTTTACACTTGATACTTTCATCGCTATCTCCATTCCACTTCATTCCTACATTTCAATTTTACTATTGATCTCTACAAGAATTTAACTTCACGGTGCAATTAATTCTCAAAATTTACCTCTGTACAACCATTCTTGTCCAGTTTGTATTAACGCCTCATTTAAGTTTATAATGCTGATCTACGCTGAAAATTTCCGAAAAATGTACGACAAAATATGCATAAATTTTCTTTCAGTTGAAACATGAAATGCAGAAAAATTTAAATTTTGACAATGCTGATAAGTTACCTATTAAACACTTGAATAATTTTCTCAAACCTTATATACACTTACACTGCAATTTTCTACATACTAAAATTACTTACGCTAATATTAATGCTCGTACTTTATGCGCACTTGAAAGGGCTAAAAGTAAAATCTAAAGTATCCCGTTTTCTCAAATTGGCCTGAATCCAATTAGCACAGTGAAACATCGCAAAAAGGAAAGGACCGAGTGTCATCAATTGTTTTCCGAGACCGTGGCTGGAAGGGTCTCGCGCATCCTTCGTCCCGTAATACCACATAGAAGAATTCTCCGTTTCCAGCGTAGAATGCAAGAGACTTCGGAAAATTGCGATAAAAGAAGGACGATGGCTACTTCTGATATTCTGGATTAACGCAAAGTTGCGAGTAGTAGCATGAGTTCTCGTGCGTAAGGGGGTGACCAGATCTACAATACAGCGAAGCACCGAGTGATCATGGAGGTCATTCTCCTCTCATTCTACGTACTTCAAATAGCAGAGGAGATACAGGGAGCCCGTTCTGGTAGCTCCTCAGTCCTCATCGCCGCATAAGGCAGATAAACGTGTCTGTTGTAACGGACAAAAAGTCCGTAAACTTCGATCCGCCAAACACGTCCGTGTGCACCGTATGAAGTGTCCCGTTTGGAAAGTTAGAATGAAATTAAGGAAATGTTGCAAACAAACTTGAAAAAGTGTTTGCGTCCATCTCAATATAAGTGGACTAACCAGCACCCCTGGACATCACTCTGTAAATAATGGCATCTTTATGTGCCGTATCTATAATTATTCAAGTAACCACTACCCGGCCATCAGAGTGGGAACTACATACGCGGCATATTTGTATAGAAGATTTGATTGACCTTGTGGAATTGGTCATTGGATAGTTAGATTATTTGAAATTTTAATGTGGGTTCAGCGCCCAATGGGCATTCAAGTCGCGATGCTCAGTAATTAGCACATTTCATGTAAATATCTGTGTTAAGGAATAAATGCATATGTATATTTTGCCAAAAACTCCTCTGAGGTTATTATTTTTGGATGCTAGTTAATTTTATTTTGGTTAATTTTATTTTGGTTATTTCAATCCCTATCACTTATAGTCTTCGCGGCTGAATCACACTGGTTCGATTCGTTAAAAGTGGTTTTTGTGCCCTGGGACGTTCAGACCGACCGCCGTTGCTACCATAAATTAGGAACATGTTTTCTGAGTCGTAGTAGTAGGTGTCTATTTCTACAAGATAGATGATGATTTTTCTGTATCATATTATTTAAGCATCCTGATACGTTTTGGGATATTGTTTGGTGACTCAGTGTCCTTCAACTGACTTTGTACTATATTTAAACACTTTTCATCCCAACAAAATTACTCCACCTAAAAGGAATATTGTGCATACAACTTTTTGTTTTAATTTTAGTTTGGGGTTTAACGACCACCGTAAGCAACTCGATGGGATATAAACAGTCACCCGTCCCTAATTTTGCGGCCACTGGTTCCAGGGTTGGGATAGATAGACAGTGCGATAAAACAAACATAACATCCATACCTCACCGGGATTCGAATCCTGACCCATCTCGTACTAATTTGGGGGCCACTGGTTCCAGGGAAGAGATAGTTAGACAGTGCGATAAAACAAACATAACATCCATGCCTCACCGGGATTCGAACCCGGGCCCATCTCGTACGCATGGTCAGAAGCAAATGTGCGTGCGATACAGAGCGACGAGTTGATACGCAGTAATGTAATCAGCATATCTCCAAATTTAAAACCTGCTTAAAAAGGCTGATACACGGATATTAGCGTAACATCAATACCATGCGTGGTCGCTTCTCGAGGCAATACGAATATTAACACGCTAAGGAAGTGAGCGATAAAGATTCTTATTAATATCTCAGTCTAGGATTCCCTGGGTTTCTGCACTTGCACCTGAAGACATCGGCTGGAACCAGTTCCGTTCTCAGAAGTCGTTTCATGACGTTTCAGATGTGCACATTCTCTGACAGATTCAGCAACTGGGATGGATATGATAGCTTCAGGACCCCTTCTAGATAGTTTTCAGAAGTACGTGCGTATGTAGTCTGGAAGTATCAAGCTGTAATGGGGCGTTTGGCATCTTTTAAGGAGTGGTGACATCACAAGTGACAAAATGGAGTCATCATATCCCTGGGCGATTGTGTAGCACTCGATGAGTGTCGTGCGAAATGACTGACTGTATTAAGAGATGGCGCCACACCTCAAGATTCCAGAGGTATGTGAACTACATAGATCTGAACGATATGCGAAATAGAAGGTGTTATGTTATTACTAGTGCGGCTGTCATTTTGTATTATACAGATGAGGTTCTTATCGCAAAAGACGATATTTTGCCGTTCGTCACGTCACTCAGCTCATTCGTTGCATCATTGCTATCTGGTACTGGTGCCGCCCCAGTGGCGCAGTGGTCTAAGGCGTTGGCCTCTGATCATTCGTCCATAAGGGGTCCGGGTTCGAATCCCGTCAGGCATGGCTGTTGTGTTTGTCTTACGGCACTGGCTCTCTCCCTTCCCTGGAACCAGTGACCCTAAATTAGGGGCGGGCGACTGCTTATAGCCCATTGAGTTGCTCACGGTGGTCGTTAAACCTCCAATCAATCAATCAATTATCTGGTACTGCTGTGGCTTCGAATTAGCAGCCTGCATAAAAGTGGGAGCAGCTTTGGACGGGCTTTGGCGAATGGTACTGAGAGACATCGACTGTACCCCATTTGTTTATCGATCGCCGAAATTGCGTTTCAGGTTTAGGTGCAAGCCACCTAGTGTATATGCGGACCATTCTGCTCCGTAGTTAGTTGAGGACACAAAGATCCTGAGTGACTGCTTCGATATACACTTAAGAGCAATTGAATTAGAGATACCTGTCTAGTAACGTGTAGAACCACCTTTCGCTCTGATAACCGCGGCGATTCGTCTCGGCAGGGACTCGACAAGACACCGGAAGCGTTGGGAAGCCATACTGATCCACGACACCTAAACAGGCTCCCACAGTTCACGAAGATTTGTTGGAGAGGGGTCAGAGCCTCGAACATCTCTCTCGATGGCATCCCATATGTGCTCGATGGGATTGAGGTCAGGTGACCTAGCTGGCCAAGGAAGCGAGGTCACGTCGGTGGAGTGTTCATCCAACCATTCGGATACAATTCGGGAGCGATGGCACGGTGCATTGTCTTGTTGCAGGATAAGGTCCCCAGTGGGATGTTGAACACGTACAAACGAGAGCAAATGGTCGTCCAGGATAACCCGGTAACGTTGACCTGTGAAGGACGATGCCACACGTACCAGCGGTCCCATTTCAGTCCACGTAAACAGTCTCCAGACGAGAATGCCACACCCACCAGCTTGAAGAGTTCCCTGCTGGCAAGAAGGATCCATCGCTTCATGTGGGTTATGCTGTACTCATATCCTGCCATCCGCATGTACCAGCGTGAATCTCAACTCATCAGTCCAGGCAACATTTCCCCACATGTCTAGGGTCCAGTGACAATGTTCCCGCGCCCATGCTAATATTTGCGCCCTGTGATGTGCGGTCAGCAGCGGTACCCTCGTGGGACGATGGCTTCTGTACCCCATAGCGAGGAGATGGTTCTGGATGGTGTGGCTGTTTACACGTTTTTGTGCACCAGCATTAAATTGCCGAGTGATTTCTTGCATTGTGGCCCGTCTATCCGCTGTTACAATGCGAGCTAGCCGACGATGACCCCGCTTATCCACACGCAGTTGTCCACGGCAGTTGGCCCTTGCGGAGATGGTTTTACCGGATTCGATGTACTCACGGTGCACTCATGACACAGTGGCTCGTGAAAATCCCAGTGGCTGCACGACTTCCAAGATGGAATGACCCATTCGTCTGGCACCGACAATTTTTTCACGATCAAATGCGCTTAGATCCTTCGTCTTACCCATACTGCGTCCGACTTCTACTGATTCCCGTCGCATCACCCCCTATATTGTCGGATCGCTGCATACGTCATGTCGTTTCCGTTTACAAGGCCGCCCACAGCGCCACATTTGCATAACGCCAGCTGTCTCTAATTCAATTGCTCTTCAGTGTAGCTCAAGATGTTAAGCCTTTTGCTGGACTACGTGGCAAAAATTGTTAATAGCAATTTTGAAGAATATATTTCGTTATTCTTAAATTTTCTATTTCGCACGTTAAAATTCTTCGTTTGTGACTATGGAAGGTAGTGTGCACAATTATGTAAGGGAGTTTTAAAAAAAAATCACTTATGCCAATATGCGAAAATGGAACTCACATTCGTTCTTCGTGGACTTCGTACTAGCTGCTTGATATTCCCGCAATATGTGTTGCATATTAGATGATATTGGCATAAGCCAGATGAACCTATATCCCTTATTCAATGAATTAGTACAAACCAGAATGAAATAAAAAACCCTTAAAATTCAAGTAAAATTCGGAATAAAATACGAACATAATCGGAATGAAATCTGAATAAGATTACGATAAAAACCCGAACAAAAAACGGCAATGAAGGATCTTCCAAAAAACCTTCAGATATCAAATAGAAGTCATCGTTCTTTCCACGTTTATAAGTGAGTCACGGAAAAATTATCATCGGCTGCCACCGGGAATCAAACCGAGGGTCTTCCAGTTACGCGCCGGACATGCTACCACTGCACCACAGCAGCCTCAAAGTTCTCCAGACTGACATACGACAAACTGCCAAACCACCTGGCAGGTTGCCTTCTTTGGAGCCCCGCACAATGCTGAGGATTCACCAAAGATGAACAGTAGCAACTGAACAAATTACTAGATTATAAACGTCGAAAAAGCGATGACTTCTATTTAATATTCCTAATCCACGTCAACTGTGCATTATTATTAACCTTCAGATATGCTTATGTTGTTCACACACATCTTCCCAATCATTCCATATGCGTTTCAACTATGACTAGGGTAAGATCCCATTATCCTCCTGGTGCAACTCTCAAGGACCTGGAGCAGTTTCCGAACAAAGAATGATGTAACATCCCACTAACCACCATCCAAGATTTATATTCATGCATTCCAAGCAGTATTCAGGTGGTTTTGAATGCCAAAAGTGGTCCCACACCCTATTAGGTACGTAAAACCTTCTTTTCCTTGGTGTTCACGTTGATATGTCCAACCGCTGTATGTTAGGGTTACTGCTCACGTTTCGTGGTAACGTTCTTTAAATATTTGTCTAAAGTACCCAAAATGCTCTAGTCAAGTTAACTGTGGTTGAATATGCTAATTTCCGTAACATTTCACACAGCTACTTCCGTTTTTTTATTGTTTTATTTTTTTGGCATATATCATTCGCGTAGTTTAATGTTCTACAGCATCTTTTCAGCGCGATTTATCTGAATTTAAGAGATTGCGAAATTAAATAAAGTGTACATTTTTCCTCTTTTTATATATTGAATAACACAACAAAATTTCAATTAGATACGCGGTAGCCGAACCACTCTCGTGTAAGTACTGTTTCGAACCAATGCGCATCAAGTTCCGCACTTTGAAGTCTATCGAAATTATTTCTGATATTTCGACTGCGATAAAGGTACGTGCAGTCAGACAATTTCTGTCTCCTCTATTTGCAATTACCTCGCAAAAAAGCCTAATTAAATTCAAACATATGCATGATATCCTTCCCTGTTTGAAAATATTTTCAAGAGCATTATGCATTAGAAATTTACCGAGACGGCAAATTTCCGAGACATTTTATTGTCTTCAATAATTTTCAATTATGGCTTCAACTTGAAAGCTGAGCTTGTTTTTATTCTCCTCACGAAAATAAGATAAGACAGGCCTTTGTGGAGACAGAAAATCAGCAAAGCTATCTCACTTAACCGTGAACAAATTATACTTTCCATAACTTTAATTCAAAAATGAACTATTATCTTCACTTGTTGTACGCAACTGACCAAATATGCTCAAGCAATTCGGAAGGGAACAAAGTGTTTTTTTCCTGTAAAGGAATTTTTGAAAACAATCATTTTCTTCTGATTGCTATTCCCAAAGTTATTGTACTTGGAAATCCTTAGATTAACATATCGTACAAGTCAGCGTATTTTTACTCTGCTCGTTTATCTTAAAACAAAAAACTTGTTCTAAGTAGCTGAAGAAATGATTACCTTTCTGTAGGCCCTGTTTCAAGAAAATAATTTAAATGCTTTGAAGTAGTCCCATCTGTAAAGAAATAAATGCATTTGAAAGAACTTTTTGTGCCTTTAATAAAATGGCATGTCTCATGTATTTTGTTGTTGTTTTTTGCAAAGCTACTTTTAAAGATAGTCATTCCCTATGGCCTTAAACAGTCTTTGCAGAAGCAGTGTATGGAACAAGAGGAAAAAGACAGCCTCTCAACAAACACATCGCTGTGTGTTTTCTTTTAAGTCACGCTCAATTTATCCCGGTGTTCTGCCTCTCGTAGCAACTGATAACCCCAAGTGACTAGCGATCGATAAACGAGACGAAAATAGTTCGTCCTCTATAGACGGGATCAGGTGATGGTAATTGAAGGGATCAAGAGCTTATACAAATGAAACACGCCGACTGTTTGTTCCGGGGCTACGAAGTGTTCGCCATTTTTAGCACGTCTTTTCACACGCTTTTGTACGGGAAAATGTGGCAGATTAAATAATAATATACGTCTGTCTGTCCGTCTAACATTGAACACCGATATTCTGCCACATTTAACTCGGATTTCCATACTCCTTTTTTTTAACGTTCGTACTAAGAATAAAAGATTTCCCACTTTACCCGATAACCACACTTTCCACTAGGGGAGCAAATTTATTTCTATATGTAATAAGACATCTCCACATTTAAAAATAAGATTGGTAAGACTGCTTTTGCAATGCTGTAAAAAGGATAGTACTTCGCATGTATCTCCTACTTTTCGTAAAACACGGTTTACCCAGTATATGGAGTACCGCTAGCTGTGCCATGCAGTCTTCTAATATACGATTCGTGTTAAAAAATGTCAGCTGTGACTAACATTTTTAGAACACTAGTCGTGTATTAGAAGATTGGTTTGCACGCCATCGCCGTTGTCGTTCTCTATTTAAGCGAAGGTTTTTTTCCCAGCTTTATCTTCTTCCATTTTGTACTACAAAGAAAAAAAATTCCACGGAACCAATATTTTTTTAAATCTCCATCACCGTGAATCAAAACTACACATGCCGTTACTTTCTTAAAATTTCACTTCTTCCTTTTTATGAAATGAAATAACGATGTTTCCTTTTTATGAAATTACTCCATAATGCGAAGAAAAGGAAATAAAACACTACATAACACGTAAGTAACAGAACAAACGTCGCAGACAGTTGTTCGAGCACGTGCGTGTTGCCACATGTAAAGTCGTTTGTCTTACTAACTTTATTTTATTTTCAGGTATTTCTCCTTGATTTTATGTATGGTGATATCGCGGTGAGCTTAGTTTCGATTTCGGTCTGCACGTACTGAATGATGTCAGACATGGGTCTTATTTCTCCTTGACTTTACGTATCCTGCGATTGGCAACCTAAATGAACTATAGGGGCGTTGCGCAAACGTAAACAAACTTGTTTTAGTATTCTCAATCCTTGAGATAATGGAATTTGTGGACGCAACAAAAAATTCACGATGCATCAAAGAAGGGGAAGTGATTCTTAATGCAGGTCATACAATTTCATGTGAAATTAAGAAGGAAGAAAAAAGATAAATCCACATAATTTCTCATTGCATTCAATTCACCTCAATAACGTCGTCGCCTCATTTGATCAACGATGTTTTAGACAGAAAAAATTATGAAATTTCTGTAGAATCTTTTGAGTGCTCTTGTAAAACAGGAAGAAGTGGAACGTGGAAGCACTGTGTAGCACTAATGCTTTACTGTAACAGGTAATTTTTTTTTACATTTTCAGACAAGTGATGTAGTAATACCGACAGGGGTGTAGCAGGAATTAGTGGGACCCTGGGATTACAATAACAAATTTATAATTTTTGAATATTTTGTTCCTAAAACAGTGATTTTGAATTTTTAATTGTTGATCATCATTCTGTTTTCAAACAGTGTTTTTGAAATGGTGACTGTTGACAGAAGGCTACACATCTTGTTCTTCAATGGAGTTTAAATTTATATGGATAACAGCATTTACTTGTTTTCAAGATCATGTAGAAATACGGAATTTTAAACTATTAGTATGCAATAAAAATATGTTGTTTTGTTTATTATTAATTCAAACACGTTACTAGGTTAGTAGCATCTCAATGGAAGGATTTTAAATGCAAGGCACAAACGTTTATACTAACTTGTGGAAAACATAGCTGGAATCTTGAAAACGACAATACTATGGAACCGAGTCTTGTTGGTAGCAGCAGAATAAATGCATCGAGCAATGTGGACTGGCCAGCACAGAGCCCTGATCTTAATCTCATGGAGCACCTATGTGAAGAATTAGAGCGCCGCATAAAAAGTTTTGAACCAAGGTCTACTACTAAGCAACAGTTAGCGGCAGCAATATGTACTGAATGGAAGCGCATACCTATCGCTGTGTTCCAGAACCTTGTCGAAAGCATGTCTCGAAGTGTCAGTGCATGCATTAAGGCTAAAGGTGGATCGACATCGTACTAATATATGTCATGCTATGTTGTATTTCTCTTCTAGATGTCCGGTGACTTTTGTCAATATAGTGTATATCTCCCGTTATGAAGAACATTTTGCATATATTTTCAGTAAATGTTTCGAAAGGTTCCGCCACTAGGCGGCGTAAAGGGGATGCCAGTGCATACTTCTGTTTGCAAGAGAGTCTCCTGCTCAAAAAGACCAGTTTGAAAAATTGCTTCCTTGGTCAGATACTCTTGAATACGAAGTACATTTTCCGACAGTTTTCTTCATCATACAAGACCTATGATTACCGTTATATTAGGCTTTCCTTCTTATGCTCTAGTTCTAATTGCTTGATTTCAAAATTTAATTTTGCTTCGTATACCATTCGCTATGAGGAATGTTTTGCGCAGAAATGTTATTATTGCAGGGCACATTTTTGCTAGTGGGATTGAGTATTTGTTCTACTTTTGAATGCCTTTCCAATTAGAAAGCCGACTGAATCTTATTGCAACCAGTTCTATTCACTAGAAGTACTCTGGTCACATTGTGAAATTGAAATGATGCGTACTTTTATCGCTTGGAGACGTCAATCCATTTGCTTTCTCGCTGACTTTCTCGTTTTCTAAAAATCGACTCTAAAAAGTTAATTTTGTGACCAGGAGGATTCAAAAAACGTGGTCATTAATCAGATAGATAATTTGGTGAGATCTTTCTGTCGTGTGTTTGCCACAATATCTACGCTTCGAAAAGTCTCACCTGACATCGGAAAAATTCTTAGCTGTAGTCATGACCAAGATGTTCCGCGTACTTTGGGTCATACTTTTATGCAGAAAAATTTTTCTGGTAAGTGAAGAAAATTTATCTTTCTACTCTGCCCCGTGCTTTAGCTTCTGTTGAAATTTATTCTCTTCAACACGCTTTAGATTTTGTTGGAAATTATCCTTCTTCTCTTCACCGTGCTTTAGTTCTTGGGGAAATTTATCCTTCTACGCTTCACGGTGCTTTAGCTTTTGTTGGAATTTTTCCTTGTACTCTTCACAGTGCTTTAGCTTTTAGTTACTTTGGGCTGTCCGGAAAGTTCCTGTAGAAAAACAGCATGTGACTTTGGGCTGTCCGGAAAGTTCCTGTAGAAAAACAGTATGTAAAAGCACGTCACGTATGGCAGAGAAACATAGATGTAAGCAACGATATATGTACCCTGTTGTTGTACAACTCTTTAATATCGGTCATGCAGCCTGAAGATTCCGTCCTATTAGAATTTCTTAGCTTTCAGTGCAAAACACTGGTCTAGGTGATTTTTGAAATGGTCCGAAGAATCGCACCTCGTGCCATCAAGAGAATTGTGGTGCGATCTGAAAAGGCAACTTTCGGAGAATATGCCGTGTGACATAGGACATCCCACCTACACTACAGCAACTTCTATCGTGTCCTATAAGAGACATGAAGTCTTGCACTGTCCTGCTGGAATACAACGCCAGCCCTATTCGCTAAACGGGGCGCTTCTTCTTGATCGGTGCTCGCTGAATATCCAGTTCTTAGCAGCACTTATCGCCATTTATCGTCTGGTTGTTCAATAGAAACGCATAGTAAATCATACCTTTACCAAACACTGACCAAAATCTTCTTTGGGTGTAGTCCTTCATTAGGGGTCGCTAAGAGTATCACCAGGGTACAACCATGGCCTTTTCCGCACGACATTGTTGTAAATTATACAGTTTTTGTCACCAGTTACCAATCTTTTCAAAAATACATCGTTTTTGAAGCCTGTTATAGATAGAAACAACGATCAAGGAAGTTTCTCTCGAAGAAATTTTGTGGGGCCCATACATCATACCGACTGACGTAGCCAAGCTTCCGGCGGTGTTCATGAATGGCGGATTTCCATAGGTCGAGTACCTCTGCTAAATTCCATGTTGTTTGGCGTCATTTGGTCCTCAGCTGTGCACAGAGCTGGTCCTCACCAGTGGCACAAATCTGCCCGGACGCTCTTCATCTTCTAGGTTAAAGTTCCATCTGGAAACCTGGCAAACTACACTAACGAAAAAAAAATCCCAACACCACGAAAAAATAGTTGTAGAGGAATGAAATGGCGACAATACATTTGTATTGGTAACATATTTAATCGATTAAGGTTTCAAGATCACAGCTTATTGTAAGCGCGAGAAGAGCCATTTTAAATGTGAAATGCTGGTACATTAATAACCGGTGTAACCGCCAGAATGTTGAATGCAAGCACGCAAACGTTCATGCATTGTGCCGTACAGGTGCTGGTTGCCAGTTTGTGGGATGGAGTTCCATGCCTGTTGCACTTGGTCGGTCAATACAGGGACGTTTAATGCTAGTTGGGGGTGACGCTGGAGTTGTCGTCCAATGATGTCCCATACGTGCTCGATTGGTGAAAGATCTGGTGATCTAGCAGGTCACGGCAACATGTCGACACTCTGTAGAGCATGTTGGGTTACAACAGCGGTATGCGGGCGAGCGTTATCCTGTTGGAAAATACCCCCTGGTATGATGTTCATGAATGGAAGCACAACAGGTTGAATCACCAGACCGACGTACAACTGTGCCGTCAGGGTGCGTGGGATAACCACGAGAGTGCTCCTGCTGTCATAGGAAATTGCTCCCCAGACCATAACTCCAGGTGTAGGTCCAGTGTGTCTCGGCCGCAGACAGGTTGGTTGCAGGCGCTCACTTGGCCTCCTTCTAACCACCACACGGCCATCACTGGCACCCAGGCAGAGCCGGCTTTCATCAGAAAACACAACAGATCTCCACTTTGTCCTCCAATGAGCTCTAGCTTGACACCACTGACGTCGCAAGCGGCAGTGGTTTGGAGTAAGTGGAATGCACGCTACAGGGCGTCTGGCTCGGAGCTGTCCTTCAAGTAACCGATTTGTAACAGTTCGTTGTGTCACTGTGGTGGCAACTGTAGTTCGAATTGCTGCCGCAGACGCGGTACGATGCGCCACGGCCATACGCCGTATACGGCGGTCATCCCTCTCAGTAGTGCCACGTGGCCGGCTGGAACCCGGTCTTCTTGAGGCAGTACCTTCCCTTGACCACCGCTGCCAACAATCGTTCACAGTGGCTAAATTCCTGCCAAGTCGTTCTGCAATATTGCGGAAAGAAAATCCACCTTCTCGTAGCCATATTACACGACCTCGTTCAAACTCCGTGAGCTGTTGATAATGGTTTCTTCGTCTTCTTAAAGGCATTCTTGACTAACATCAACACCCTACGTCGAATCGCAACGATAACTAGCGCTCACGAACGTTACAGCGCGTATTTACAGCAAACCTGCTTTGCATGTTCCGAGGGGCGCTACTAGCGCCACACGTATGCGCCGAGCGCGAAATTTGCACAGACGTCATCTTACAAATGTACTCTCACCGTCTACCAACTGTCGTTTATCTAACACAACCTCCTCTTGGTGTTGGGATTTTTTCCGTCAGTGTACTTGCGAACTATTCTGGCTGATACAGCACCGTCCCTGTACACATCGCGTATCCCCCGTACAGCTAGCGTTGCGTATATTCTCTTATGGTAGAGGCTGAGTACCTCTGATAAATCCCGTCTTGTTTGGCGTACTTTGGCTTCCAGCTGAGAACGGGGCTTGTCCTCATAAGTGGCAAAATGCCTGCCCTGACGCTCTTCATCATCCAGGTTAAAGTTTCCGACTGGAAATGTTGTAAACAACTTGCGAACTGTTCTATCTGATACAGCACCGTCAATGTGCGCATAACATATCTCAGCGTTCGTTGCGTTTAGTTCTTTATGGCAGAGGTAAAGCATGCCACGTCATAAATGCAAAGGACTGTCGTTCATCGTCCTTACAGCCACTTTCCTGTCTTTCTTTCGGCAGCTTCCAGCACAAACTGGTACACGGACTTGTCAGACATCCTTTTATGTAGCTGGATCTTCTACATATAGTAACGGTGGCACGTGGCAACCAATCATAAACAAGCTCTGCAAATTCGGTACGTACTTTCCGGACAACCCAATAAAATTTGGAATACTCTCATAACACAAGATAGCTATAAGCATCCTAAATGCACACCATAATGTTTAGTTACCTTAGTTCTACCGAAATGAAGTAGCAAATTATTAGGAATACCGACTTAATAACGTGTTGAACCTTCCTCAACCGTCTAATATGAGGCATGGATTCAACGAAGTCTTAATAAGGCTCTACTCATATGTTCAATCAAACGGATGTGCGCGATTTCTTCAATTACCGAATGTTCGCTAGAGGAGGATCTCTTTTGTGAATGGATATCTCCATTTCATACCACAGGCGTTCAAGTGGATTGAGATCTGGAGATTGCGGGGCTCATTTTAGCACTTTGAAGCCACTGTCAAGCACCTGGGACCACATGGATTTCACACACATCTGCCTCCATTTTTTTATGTTAAAATATTTCATGGCATCCAAATGTTGTTCGATAGATATTAAGGAATCCAATGCCCGCCATGAAAACGAAGCCCAGACCATCACACCGCCTTCACCAGCTTGTACAGTTAAGCCTAGCCCATTGAGATGCCCTTGATTCGTGCTACTCACGCCAAATTCTGTCCAGTGCATCGGAGTATATTAACTAAAAACATGATTCAACGGACCAGGCGAGCTTTCTCCAGTCCTCAGGGGGTCATGTCTTAGCTCTCATGTGCCCACTACAGAGGGATTTGTCGGTTTCTATTGCAGAGACGTGACGTACGCGAAAGGGGACGTTTGTTTTTATAGCCCATTCACGACAATGTGCGGCAGCAGACTGTGTATGCTGAAATTCTTTTCCTGATACCATTGTTGGGATAGTCTGCATGGTTACTTGACGATATAGAGTTACTCTGTTATTTCATACAAAGTTTTTCAGACGCTAGCAGCCGAATTTTGCAGAACTAATTTGGCAAAATTCTTCTTGTAATGAATAACCAACACCAAGGGCAAGATTATCTACATATTTATTTCCAGTCCTTAATGTCATTTTTCTTTTTCGCTTGGTGAGTAAACATGCATTTACTTTGCTGTGCCATCATTATTAGTAATTTGTGTTTACCATAGTTCTGGAGTAAATGTATATTAATGTTATCAGTGGCGTATATTCGAAGCTACCTAGGCTAGCAGCCAAGCCCAAAGAATGCACAAATGAAAATCAATTAAATATACACAAATAAAAGTCAATTATCGACGATATTAAGATATGTCGATGCTTTCGGCGCGAAAAAAACCCGAACGGATTCGCTTCTTTCGAATATGAGAATCAGTCCGGCGAGCGATGACCAACGGCATAACGCAAGCAGGTCTTCGAGTCTTTGCTGTTCTGATGCGAAGAACTTTGATACGATCGCATGCTAGCGTTTCCATGACAACATGAATCAGTCTATGGAGGTGAATGGACCATTGCTTTGCACAACGGTTCTCTCAGAAAAGAGAAGACTTCGGACTACCTGAGTCGCTCCATACTTCCGCCTTTAACAGCGCTTGTTTCGCGAGAGCGGTTTCAGTTTGTTTGAAGTATCAGTTAATTAAAATCAGTGATATTATATCTTAAATTCGTGGCTTTGTTGGATTCGAACTGTTTTGATAAATTTTGTGAAAGCTTCCCTGAACATCTACTATTAGAGCTTAAAGAACTCCATGCTTCAAATTTTGATACAGCTCGATTAAAAAATGAACTGAAGCTGTTTAATTCCCTTAATGAATACAAAACAAATCAGTAAGGGAGATTACTTGTTACATAAAGTTGAATAATTGAACATAGTGTTTAGTGAGGTGTAACAAATTAGCATATCTGATAATAAACTTTCCATCAACAACTGCAACTGTCGAAAGAAGTTTTTCCGTATTATAAAGAATCAAGAAATATCTTATAGCCCTACAAGGACATGCACATTCAAAAAACTTGACTGTTTTGTCAATAGAGAAAACCATTATTTTTAAATATGAAAAAGTACTCGGAGGATTCACACAAAAGGAAAGAAGAGTGGAGTTCATGTACAAATGAGTGTTCAAATCCTAATCCTCATAATTATTTGGTATCTAAATTTTAGGTATCATGCATGTACCTAAAATTTAGGAAAACAATGTTACTTCTATTACTTAACAATTAAAAAATAAACTTCGCAATAAAAAAAACAGTACTGTGGTGGGGGAAGGGGGGTGAGGGGGTAGGATAGCCCAGGTCTTGGACCCAAGATATGCCACTGAATGTTATTCTCACATTTTCAGACTCCCCTTACACATAATTCGGGTTACGTAGCGTTACTCCATATATTCTCTTCTTCTCTAAACATTTGAAACTAGAAAATCGATTTTCAGAAAATTTCGGATTGTGAATCTTGAAATATCTGTTGCGTAATTCCAGGCTTCTTCAATACAAAACGCAGTTATTATTCCAGTAAATCAGGTGTCGGTAAAAGCAGCCTTCTGTATGAGTTTTAAAATCTTTATCGCACATTTTGAACAATATAAGTGCTGATAATAGTATTGCAAGTAAAACTATACTTGCAATCCGATTAATTGTCGTAAAAATATATAAGTCAGCGTTTCTAAACTTTCGCATATCAAACAGATGACTTTTTTCGAGAAAGTTAGACATAAACTGCATGAAACTAATTTTTTTAAACCCCTAAGAAATATTAGGGCAGGAAAATGGGGCAGATATAAAATCACACTCAAACTCAACGGCAGAAACTAATTTTTTAAATCTATTTCTTAAGACAGAAAAAGTGGCAGATATAAAATCAGAAAGTGTAGTTTCTGTCTAACTTGCTTGAAAAAACCATCTGGTGGATGTGCGAAAGCTTGGAAACGCTGATTTATATATTTCTACGCCAATAAATCGGATTACTAGTGTAGTTTTACTATTTATTACATAATTGATGCACATTTCCTCGTAATTAATAAGGGTTGATTTCCAAAATTTCGGATTGTGAATCTTAAAATATCTATACATTATATCTAAGGTATTTTACCTGATATTGTCAAAGTATTTCTCACAGGCACGTGCTCGCGGCCCCGAGAGGTCTCTTACGTTACGGACCTTTGGTTAGTTATAAACAAATTTTTTTAGAGAAATAAAACAGTTAGGTTATATATTTTCAGTTCCACATTCATTCATAACTGTTTTATTTCTCCATAAATTTTTTTTATAAATAACCAAAGGTCCGTAACGTAAGAGACCTCTCTGGGCCGGGAGCACGTGCCTCACAGAGCAAACAACGTGAAAAATACTTTGACAATATCAGGTAAAATACCTTAGATATTATGTATAGTTTAATCAAAAGCACGTTTATAACATAAGACAACCTATAAGCTTGTCTCATGAATTGCATTTTTCGTAATTCTTAAAATATCTGTTACGTAGCTCCGGCCTTCTTTAACACAGAACGCAGTTATTATTCCAGTAAATTAGGTGTCGGTAATTGCAGCCTTTTGTATGAGTTTTAAAATCTTTATCGTGAATTTTGAACAATAAAAGGGATTGATTTTCTCATTTATCGATGCCACCTGCCCATCTCTTTGTAGATACATCACCCAGTCTAAAAGATTGAAAACATTTTTGCATTGGAATTATGACTAATACTTTCAAGCCAACCCAGTGGCTGAGTGGTCTCAGGCGCTGGTTTCTGACCGTTCGGATGGGATTTGCTCGGGTTCGAGTCTCAGATATGATATGGGTGGTGTGTTTGCCTGATGAAGCTGGCCCTATGCTTTTCCTGGAAACATTTGCTCTACATTAAGAACGGGCGATTGCTTATATCCCTACGATTTGCTTATGATAGTCGTTAAACCGTGAGAAATAAAAATTACTCTCCATTTTCACACGATTCATCTATTTCCTGCCAGCTGGCAGAACACTATGTGTTTGTTTCGGCAAAGATATCTGTTTCTAGGAGGCTGGCTGAGAGAATTCCTTTTGCATCTAATACACACCAGCCTACCCAAAAGTTTCAGCATTGTTTCCATATTTATTTGCGCATTACTTTCTCCACAAGTGGCATAAATGCTTATTTTTTATCTGCTACAATGCACTATTTCTGATCAACAAAGTAGAAAAATAGTTTTGTTTTTGTTTTTGTTTTTTTATCAGACAGCAATCTCACCATTTTTCCTATGATCCTCATTTTTTCTGGAAACGAAATTGTGCTCCCGGTAGCTTTGAGCTTGATTTGATATCTGCGACTTTATCCTGACTGAAGAAAGAGTTTAAAAAATTATTTTCTTGTACCAAACTTTGCCACACAATTCGATATCTGAGGTTTCCCAGATATAGAAATATCTGGAAAGTTTCTATATGGAAAGTTTTCGGCCGCCCCGGTGTCGCAGCGGTCTAAGCAGTGGCTTCGGATCGTTCGTCCGAGCTGAATCTGGGTTCGAATCTCAGTGAAGGCATGGATGTTGTGTTTTTCTTACGGCACTGGTTCTTTCCTTTCCCTGGAACCAGTGGTCCTAAATTAGGGATGGGTGACTGCTTATAACCCACTGAGTTGCTTACGGTGGTCGTTAAACCCCCAATCGAAAAAAAAACTTGTTGAGTAGTTAGCGTTAATATTTGTTTCTGTCTGCTAAGATATCCTATAACGAAGTAAATTTCTTCGTCATTTTTGTCCACGCCGAGGCTCGAACCCGGGTCCCCTCATTCCGGTATAAGTAACTCTACCAATTGAGCTACGCAGACGTTCGTTCTGACTGCTATCTGACTTTATGTCGGGTGCGTCCTGCTGGGCAGGCACGTCACAATCCGGTTCAAACGTGACTGGTAAAAATAACTCTCTTTTATTGCAGATAATTTTTTCAAATTTTTCTTGCAGCTGCTACTATTTCCTTTTGAATAGTTTCCTCACCAGGCGGCGTTATTATGTTGTTGTACACTGAATGGACGGAAATCACTGGATACCTACCTAGTAACGGGTAGGCCCAATTTTCGCCCCAAAAATAGCAATCACATGAAAAGGCATTGAGCTTTCTAGGTCACGAAAGCGTTCCACAGGTATGTCCACCTATGCTTACTACATCGCTTTCCGTGATTCCGTCGTATTCCTAGGTGGAAGATCCAAAGCTCGAACGTACCTTTTTACAGCATCCGAATAGTACATTTCTCATAAACACAAAGATCAATTTTTCTGTTCACAAGATTTCTCTCTGCTCATTCTGACAGTGCATTGTTCTTTCCTTATATGCACCAATTAGATATCAAAGGAATAAGGGAACAACCCTGCCTCAAAGAAAGAGGTTCAGTTCTAACCTGTTGATTCGTTTCACCAAGTCAACTGTCTCCATGTAGGTTAATGTTTCGACTTTAGGTTATCCTAGCTTTGATGTAATACGTCGACCGCTATGTAATTCTTTCACAATTCACAGTATGCATTGATGTACACTTGGAATGCCAACATAGATTAGCTGCATAGCTAGTTAGCAGCAAGATACTAGTAAAGAAGAATTCCAAAGCACACCGAAAAAAGTTAGATAACATGTGGACAGCCAAAGAACAGTGTGAGTGTTGCCAGTGAAAGTAAATTCGAAAGCAGACAAAGAAGATACCAAGTGAGCAGTCAGTAGAAGGGAGTTTGAAAAGAAATAGACAGACAAGAAAAATTCAGGAAATGAATTGTAACTCAATAAATAACAGTTAGAAAGGATGCAGGCATCAAGGCAGCATTATATAGATAGCCATCTGAATGGAAGTACCCAGTATGTGGTTACAAATTAGATATCCATTCGAATGGAAATGTACAGGAAGTCGTCACCCAATGGACAGCCATTCGAAAAGAAATACACAGGATCCAATAAATAGACGTCGAAGGCAAACAGACGGGATACCCCAAAACGGGAAATAAATTGTTACTCAATCAGCAGTTCAGAAGAATGTAGACAGCAAGTCAGTACTCAATAGCTAGACGATCAAAATGAAGCAAAGGGAAGTAGAAAAGTGAGTAAATAGCAAACATTTACATTTTAATGGATCATACAAGAAGCTGGCATCTGGTGCACAACAAGTTGATAGTCAGATTTCAAGGTGCAAAAATCCTTGGCTCTTTTAGCCCGGTATTTGAATAGAGCATACTTGTGTGCTATGATGCCGAAATTAAGTCTTTGAAAGATCTTGCCTTTGCAGGAGGGTTTGACGTCTCCCGCGTAGAGGACACAATAGCGAAAGTTGAAGCCAACACACTTGCTACACCGAACAGAAGAGCACCTTTAAAATTTGTTGGTTCGATCCCGTACATTCCCAAAAATATCTTATTTTATTAAAAATCCCTTTCAGAAGAAAGGATTGGATGTTGGCCTTAAAGGTTCTAAACACATGGCAACCGTCCTCAGCACAGCAAGAAGTAATAGTACCTTGAAGCTCACAGATGCGGCATCTATTGCATCCCATTGTTATACCCAGACTCCTCAACTAAATTTTACGTAGATCTCACAAAAAGGTCATTTGAGGAGAGAATGAATGAGCATAAGAGGGACGTTGCACAAAAGAAACTTTCTACGTCGCTTGCCAAAGAAGTAGCTAACCATCAAGCTCAACCCCAATGGCAGAATATCTCGAAGATCGCACCATATGGAGACGCAAGAACAGCTGCCATAAGGGAAACAGTTGAGATATTAACGAGGCAGGATGTATGCAACACCGATGTCTCTTTCGAACTACCGGTAGCTTGGAACCATCTGCTAGGCATCGCAAGATGGACTTCATGATTCTAGTTTCTTCCTAAAGTTTACATTGTTTGCTTTTGCATTAACTTTTAAGATATTGTATTCACCACGTTCGTGGTTATTTATGCGCGTGGTCTTCACGCGTGATTTCATTTGTCATGTTAGAATTAACGTTCTGTCTACAATTTTGATTCTGCATTCTCTATGTAACCGCCTGATGAAGCAGTCCGTTGACGGAGAAAGCTTGCGGAGTGAAATTTGTGTGATTTCTTACTTTAGACACCAATAAATCGGATCATTATATTTATAATTAGATAATTCATTATTTCTCTCTCTCTGTACTTTTCGTAGATCACTCAAACTTACGTTCCTAATGTGCGATTCTCAGATAACAGTGGATATGGAAATCAGTAGAATAAAATGCAATTGATTCTATTAAATTTTTCAAAGTCGAAGATAATTGATTCGTGTCTGCGTGTATGTAAAGAAAGTAAAAAATGATATAATACGCTAACACTGATATGTTATTTACTGGTGTTGTCCTTTGACTTCAAAAGAAGCGGACGTTGTCCCTGGAATATTTCACTTCGCAGCCTCAGAAGAAAAAGTGAGAAAACGTGAGCTGAATTAGATATGGCAGCAAGCTATATTTCGAAAACTTTATTTCAGAATAATTCCGGTGCTTTATTTCGAAACGTTAGTTTTATTTTCATCTTGAAATAAGTGGTACACAATTTCCCGCGTAGGGCTTTCTCAATTCAGTGAAGTTTTCCCCACCCGAGGACTCAGTGTGCTCATTAATTTAATTTAATTAATCCCTACCCTCAGCGTGTGTATGTATGAGTGAATAGGCGGAGCTTGTGCAAAAGCCATAATTCCACTAGAATTTGTTTCTGAAATTTCTAAATCTTCATCAAGATAGAAGGAGGAGAAGAGTAAGGCATCCCAGTGAAAAGCGATGAAGTGATTTAATCAGCTTAATATCTAAACCAACAAAGTTGTGAGTCGGAAGTGCTTCAACAATGCCTCGAGTTCTTGATCTGGTCTTAACAATAGCCGGGTCGATAGATGAATGGACGGAAGATTGCTGAGGGGCTCCCTCTGAGCAGCAGGTCATCGATCCTTTTTGGAAGAAGGCATCTGGAAGTGTTGTGGAGGAATTGTTAGGGGGCAAAGATGAGGGAGAGAATGAAAGAGAGAGAGAGACTAGGGAAGAGTGCCAGACATTCCACTTCGGGTCTCTTATTGGCACTTACTTGCCTCCCGCAATGACTCCGAGAAAGTTCCACGCTCCAATGGCTTCCGAAAGCTTCAGCAAAGTTATTCGGTAGAGAATTCCTTTGGAAGCTTCTTATCTAGGTCGTTAAGTCGTTTCCATTTCGTTTTTTTCCCTCTTGCACAGAGTTTCTTTCATTCAAAGCATTCTGTATGGTCTTCCTGAGATTTTTGCCTTTTACAGTTTTCCAGAATAAGGAACAAAAAACGAGAATTTGGTGTTTCTCAGCTTCAGGCATAGGACAAAGCAGTTTTAAAAACAAACGATCGAGATAAGTAGGGTTGGGGAACTATGTTTGGTGGAAAAAGAACAGAAAGTACATGCAAGTTGACAGCACAGTAGCCAGGCGATTTCTTATACAGAAACGATAATGAGAGGCAAAACTTACAGTAACTAGCAACAAGTCAATTTCGTTTTCCTGTTTTAAAACGTGTGACTATTGAAAAGCAGTTTGTTAGTCTTTGTTGAAAGAACTGGAAGGTAATAATCTAGGAGAAGTTCAGACCAAAATAAAGAAACCCAAAGTTTCGAAGTGGCACGGACATGAGAAAAAAAAATTGCAAATATTTTGGTCATGGATTGATATTGTTCATCTGAAAATCAAGATGCGTAAAAAAATAATTCGCTAAATGAAAACTATGTTGGTTTCCATTATTCTCCCAATCAGTCTTATTCTTTTTAAAGCTTAATTCGTGTATGAGTTAATATAAACAACACTTGCCGTTTTTACACGATATTATAAAAGTCGATGATGCTGACTATAAAACTTTAATCAAAAGGTTGTAATACATTAATACTTTCGGGTCTACTATAGAACCTTCTTCAGATTTGAATTAATCGAGCTCTGAGATTACATATGGTTATATCAAGAACAATGCCAAATTACAACTTAAAACTTGAGAAGTAAAACACATATGTGACGTAGTCAATCAAACAGCCTGCGCACGAGAGTCAACGTCTTGTGGGAGGGGGTACTGTTTGTTCAAAATAAGGTTCTTCCAAACCCCGGAATGTAATTAGGTAAATCATCATTGCAACAAGAGTCAAAGTTTTTTTTTGATACGAGGTTTAACGACCACCGTGAGCAACTCAATGGGCTATAAGCAGTCTCCCGTCCCTAAATTAGGGTCACTGGTTCCAGGGAAGGGAGAGAGCCAGTGCCGTAAGACAAACACAACATCCATGCCTCACCGGGATTCAAACCCGGACCCCTTTCGGACGAATGATCAGAGGACATCGCCATAGACCACTGCGCCACCGGGGCGGCAGAGTCAAAGTTCTTAAGTATAAATAAACTTTCTGTAAATAACAAATTTGATTTACATAACAGAGATGCCAGAATTGACAAATTGTCCCAATCTGGAAAAAACTTACCACTGTTAACTGCTCTTGCCAAGCAGTCGTTTGTGATCCGTTCCGAACAGTGTATTTATGTTCAACAAGTCTAGTATGAACCTTCCTAGAAGTTGATCCAATATATAGAGAATCGTTAGTTCCTGGGTCGTTTGATCTCAACGGAATAATGTAAACATCCCATTTGTCGAGGCTTGGCACAGGATCACGGTCGCTACGGATCGATGATAAGATGTTCATGGTTTTGACTCCAAAGTCGACTTGATTATCTTGGACAGCAGATCTCAAGTGAGGGTCACGTTGATGAAGAAATTAATCGGCGTACAAAACTTGCCTGGAGAGCTTTTGGAAGAAACAGCATAATTTTCAAGAGCAATATGCCATTATGTCTTAAAAGAAAAGTGTTTGATCAATGCATCCTTCCAGTGCTTACTTATGGTGCAGAGACGTGGACCTTAACTAAAAGAGACATACAAAGGCTGCAGACAACTCAAAGTAGCATGGAGAGGTGCATGCTTGGTGTAACTAGGAGAGATAAGGAGAGGAACTCGTGGATCCGAAAAATGACAAGAGTGGAAGACATGATGATTAGAGTTAAATTCCTGAAATGGCAATGGGCTGGACATACTGCCAAAAGGACAGACCATCGATGGACAGCCGAAATTTTAGATTGGATTCCAAGGGACAGGAAAAGACTCAGAAGAAGACCACATGGGAGATGGGTGGATGAAATTCGAAAGTATGCGGGAGTAACGTGGAGGAGACTAGCACAAGACAGACCGTTGGGGAAGAAACTTGGGGAGACCTTCGTCCAGCAGTGGATTGATAATGGTTGACAATGATGATGAATGATGATGCATGATTTTACCGTAAAGATTGGACTTCATTCACTTTTAATTACTTGCACGTCCATTTTCTTGCTTCCTACCAACATTTGAGGAGTAGGGTGTCTTCCTCAAAATATGGAATCGCATTAGCTGTAATAAAGATTTGGTCATTGATGTACGAAACAAAGTGACAGATTGTTCCTCAATCACGGTTGTAATGAAGTAAAATTCGTCGGGATATGTACTTTCAGTAATTAATTCGTCTGAGCAGCTCGAGTGTTCTACCGAAATGAAGTAGCAAATTATTAGGAATACCGACTTAATAACGTGTTGAACCTTCCTCAACCGTCTAAACAGACCCGATTATGAGGCATGGATTCAACGAAGTCTTAATAAGGCTCTACTCATATGTTCAATCAAACGGATGTGCGCGATTTCTTCAATTACCGAATGTTCGCTAGAGGAGGATCTCTTTTGTGAATGGATATCTCCATTTAATTCCACAGGCGTTCAAGTGGATTGAGATCTGGAGACTGCGGGGCTCATTTTAGCACTTTGAAGCCACTGTCAAGCACCTGGGACCACATGGATTTCACACACATCTGCCTCCATTTTTTTATGTTAAAATATCTCATGGCATCCAAATGTTGTTCGATAGATATTAAGGAATCCAATGCCCGCCATGAAAACAAAGCCCAGACCATCACACCGCCTTCACCAGCTTGTACAGTTAAGCCTAGCCCATTGAGATGCCCTTGATTCGTGCTACTCACGCCAAATTCTGCCCAGTGCATCGGAGTATATTAACTAAAAACATGATTCAACGGACCAGGCGAGCTTTCTCCAGTCCTCAGGGGGTCCCGTCTTGGCTCTCCCGTGCCCACTAAAGAGTGATTTGTCGGTTTCTTATCATGTCCTCCTCTCATATAGACATTAAGGGAAAGAGGCTAAATGTACGGTCTTTTTCAATAAGGAATAATTGATATATATTTTGATCAGATCCTTTTATGTAATCATATATCCTATCAAGCCTTTGCTAAAATGTATTCATTCATTTCTGGATTCTCGATCGCGCCCTCCCTTCTCTCCCGGTCACCTTATTCCTGCAGCTGCATAAGCTGCAGTGTGTCACTTGAGTCAACAGCGCAGGGAAAACCTGTAAGTGCGCGTTAGTCTGGCTGTCTTTCATCGTACATGGACGGTGCCGTGCAATGTAGTAGCATAAACAGTCAGCTTTACTGCTGTGTGTGTTATGAGCCGTTGCTGTCAGTTTTTTCTATTTATAATTCAAGTTTTATAATCAACCAGTGAGGGGTGTACTGCTATTTAAATACAATTTGAAAGGCATGTCATGCTCTGAATTTCACAAATGTTTGTTAAGGAAACCCGATCTACTAAAGAAAATCTCTTCCAATGAAAAGTATAAGGAGCAAAAATTTCTAGTTGACTAAAATCTTTTATTTGATTCAAGGTTTAACGACCACCGTGAGCAACTCAATGGGCTATAAGCCGTCTCCCATCCCTAACTTAGAGCCTCTGGTTCCAGGGAAAGGGAAGAGCCAGCGCCGTATGACAAGCACAACATCCATGCCTCACCGAGATTCGAACCCGGACCCACCTCGAACGAATGACCAGAAGCCATCACTTAGACCACTGCGCCACCGGGGCGGCACTAAAATCTTTCTTTCTTTTTTAAAGTTTTACACGTATAAACTCTCAAACTATAAAATTTACATACATAGTATGTGCATTCGTATTTATTTTTGTACAAATTTATTCGTATCTTTCTTTTTTCGAAATGCCCTCCTATTCCAAAAAGTCATCTGGTCACCCTGGGAAGATAAACAATTCAGGATCAAGATCAACATTTTTTGTTCACCGGACTTTAGGGCCATTTATTAGATTTGACATAAGTTTTTGCTAAATATACTGTCCTACAACGTTGCGGGCCACAGAAAAACTATCTGAACTATCTCAAAATCAAAACCATATAATCGGAATTTATTTGAAAGGTTTCGATGTGAAAGGTGACAATTGAAAGATGCCGCCCCGGTGGCGCAGTGGTCTAAGCGATGGTATAACGAAGTAAATTTCTCCGTCATTTTTGGTCTACGCCGGGATTCGAACCCGAGTCCGCTTATTCCGGAACAAGTCGCTCTACCAACTGAGCTACGCAGACGATTATTCTGATTCCTATCTGCCTTTATGTCGTGTGCGTCCTGCTGGCAGGCACGTCACATCTCCTCCCCCCCGAAAGAGGGCCGGGGGCATGGCCCACGGGTCAGCAGTGACCAAGAATCGTTGCAGGCAGCCATCCGCTGTAGAACGTGCACTTGAGAACTCCCAGTCAATCTGGTGTGTGGAATGCAACGTCACACATTTATTTTTCGAAGCACTGGAGAAGAGATTCTCTGATTTTTCCTATCTCGCGGTGTGGAAATAACATCACACCATTGCGAGATTTTGAACGGTCGGGTCATCCGGATAGTTCGGGCGCCATTATAACGAAGTAAATTTCTCCGTCATTTTTATCCACGCCGGGGCTCGAACCCGGGTCCGCTTATTCCGGAACAAGTCGCTCTACCAACTGAGCTACGCAGACGTTCATTCTGGCTGCTATCTGCCTTTATGTCGTGTGCGTTCTGCTGGCAGGTACGTCACAATGGCTTCTGATCATTCGTCCGAGATGGGTCGGGTTCGAATCCCGGTGAGGTATGGATGTTGTGTTTGTCTTACGGTGCTGGCTCTATCTCCCTTCCCTTGAACCAGTGACCCTAAATTATAGACGGGCGACTGCTTATAGCCCATTGAGTTGCTCACGATGGTCGTTAAACCTCCAATAAAAAAAATTGAAAGAGAAATTTTCGATTATTATTAGACGTCCTCTAACACTGATGATGCAAGGCATACTGGAGAAGTTTTGTTTTTCTTTATGCATGTATTTAGAATAAGTTTGTATTGTTTGGGGATAGTTTTTCAAATCAATGTCAAAAGAACAAACTGCTACATAGAAAATACATAAATTTTCTATTGACATTAGGGAGAAATACGAAGAGCATTTCTAAAGTGATGCTGAAAGCTCATGAAGATTGAAATGCACATGAAACACAAGTTTGTTGGTAAATTAACAAATGTCCCGAGGGAAAGGGTGATAGAAAAGCCACCGACGACACGACATGTTTCAGAACTTATTCAGGTGTGGAATAATTTATTTAAAGTATGACATCTGGTCGTCGTTTGACAGCTCTGTTGTTTTTAGAACCGAGCCCGAAACAAATGAACACAAAGAAAATCTGTGCCAATATAGAGCATGAAAATTACAACATTGTACCCTCTCATGTATGTCTTTCGATGCAGTAATTTTTCTTGCAGTAAGTATTGGAACAATTTTCTTTTTACTGTTTGTCCTAACTTTAATGTCAGACACAAACCATGAATTTTTAAAGATAAAAAGGGCTTTTCAAAGCAACTTCGGGAAGTGACCGTATGGCAGGTGAACTGCTATCATCCGTAAAGTTGAAATATAGTATATTTAACGTAATCATTTTGTATTGAATGCAACATTCCAGTGACAAAAATATTTGCTCTACAAAAGCAGTCAAAAACGTTTATTGTCAAATTAAAGTGGAGTTTATTTGGGAAGAAAGCACAATAGTGTGCGAAGCGAAATTGAGAAGAGAAGTTTAATTACAAGTCAACCGTTAAGCAAACAAAATTACCATTAACACCCTGAAATACAGTTAATTTCTACTTGAGCTGATATAACACATTTTGTCGCAAAAAAGTTAAGAATAATGGATGTTATAACGACTCACACTGCGGATTCATTCATTTGATTATGTCAACTAAATTAAACAGAATGTTAACCAGAACATTTAATTAACATTTTGGAAAAGTGATGCAGCATGAGAAAGGAAGAAAAAAATATGTCTCATGAACATATTTGTCATCAGGTTTGCACAAATATGCATCAAAATGGAAACTGGGAAAGGGAAAACAGTTCTATTTTTTGTTGTTTGGGAGAGGACAGCTTCTGGATTTAAATTCGCGCGAAATGCCGTTCTGTTTTTTTCGAACATCAAAAGAGATTAGCATTTTCCTCTTATTATCAAAAAGCAGTTCTGTATTTTGTTTATTGTTTCACATTTGGTAAGAGGCGTAGACTTTCTATCTTTGCGATGAAATCTGATTTAGAAAAACTGGTTTTCTCTTGCAATTGGAAAAGTATTTTCCATGAAAGCACATACGTAATTTGTGCAGATCCTTTTATTTCGACCGTTAAATACACTGGTGACAAAATGTTGGAGATAATGTGGTTTCCAAGGGACAACGTCATTATACGCAAATTTAGCGACTGCTAGAGATAGATTATCAGCGTGGTTAGCAAACATTATACGTGAACAAGTTAGTAAAATCATGCAATGCATTGATTACGATACGCTTTCCAGCATACCAGAAATCATTACTCAAGTTATGAGGATAATGGCTGTGGAATACATCTCGCTCCTGTGTCCTGACTGTTGACCCCATTTCGATGATATTAAACAGAATTCGTTTAGTATACCTCCGGAACGACATACTAAAGTTTCGTTGCAACAGAAGCATTTTTAGTCATGTTATGAGGATAATAGCTGTGGAATAAATCTTACTACTGTGTCCTGACCTTTGACCCCCTTTCAATGATATTCAACAGAAGTAGTTCAGTGTACTTCCAGAATAACATGATAAAGTGCTGTCGCAATCGAAGCATTTTTACGCAAGTTGTGACGCATAAGGGCAATGGAATGAAGCCCGCTCTTATGTCCTTATCTCGGACCCAATTTCGTCCATTTTCAATAGGTTTTGTCCCAAGGTTGGCCCCTACCACATACTAAAATTTCGTCGAAATCGGACCATTTCTACGCGAGTTATCGTGCGAACGGGCGAACAGACAGACAGACGGACAAAGCTGGAGCATATACGCTTCTTCAACCTACGGTTGGAAAGCGTAAATTAGCATCATAACAACATAGCACGTGGCGTGCGAGCTCCGATAAAAGTACCGTACGTGAAGTGGAAAACGGGTCGTTTTCACCGCTTAGGCTAGATATTTGCTGAATGTGTTGCTTTCAAGTGGGATTAACCTGAAATGATGTCCACAGGACGTTTAAGCATTGACAATAGAAAATGTCACACAGGCAGGTGAACGGCAGAAGGATGTGGCTGCTGCTTTAGGAGTTTTGCGAAGTGTAGTGTGTTGGCTATACACAAGACTTCTGCGGCACGGAAATGTTGCAAATCGACACAGGAGTGATTGTCCGAAGACAACCACGGGGAAGCAAGATCTCAACCTGGCAGTAAGTACTTGGAGAAGACCTAGTATCACTAGTAGCCAACTACGGGAATTGCTTGGAGTTGCTTCTGGTGTCACAGTATGTACTCAAGCGGTACGAAACTGTCTTCACGTGTACGGACTCAGAGCAAGGAGGCAGCTGAGATGTGTAGCATTGACCTCAGCTCACCGTCGTCAAACATGAACCATCTGTACCATCACTGGTTCTCTTTGCACGTATGGAGGTCCTGGTAGATCCATATATCTTTCATATTTATATTCTTGGCATTCCCCGAAAGATCTGTCTGCACTTGTATGCAACAGCAGATCTGTGCATTATGTAAAACAAAATCTGCAATGGAAGAATTACCCATTTTCAGGTTCGGATAAGAAAAACGTATTCAAAGCAAAAGGCTTTTTTCAGCAGAACTTCCTTAAATGGAAATACCGCAAATATAAGTAAGCACTTAGGCCCCTAGAAGAGAAAAACCTGCTCCATTAATAGAAAGTAGTACTTGCAAATCTTTGCGGAGGAACATCAAAAGAAACACTTGCAACCGATATTTTGGAAATGTAGTTACCACTTCTAAATGCAAATATGCATTTCCAACTCTGAGTGGTAGATCTGTCCTTTATGAAAAAGTAAAAACTTAGTAAAATCATGCAATGCATTGATTATGATACGCTTTCCAACATACCAAAATCATTACTAAAGTTTTTACTCAAGTTGTGAGGATAATGGCTGTGGAATAAATCTCGCTCCTGTGTCCTGACCTTTGACTCCATTTCGATGATATTAAACAGAATTGGTTCAGTATACCTCCGGAACAACATACTAAAGTTTTTTCGCAGTAGAAGTACTTTTAGTCAAGTTACGAGGATAATGGCTGTGGAATAGATCTCGCTCCTGTGCCCTGACCTTTGACCCTATTTCGATGATATTCAACAGAACCGGTGCAGTATACCTCCGGAACAACATATAAAAATTTCATCGACATCGAACCATTTTTGCGCAAGTTATGATGCATAAGGGCAATGGAATCTATTTCGCTACTATGTCCTGACCTTTGACCCCTTTTCTTTCATTTTCAATAGGGTTCATCCCCTGGTGGTCCCCTGCCACATATTTACATTTCATCGAAATCGAGCCTTTTTTTTTTTTTTTTGCAATCGCTAAACCACTAGTTAATAACGTGAATGCAGTACGCAGGAGAAAGTGCTGCAACACTCATAAAACGTGAACTGCTGAGCAATGGAAGACTGTCATTTGGTCCGATGAATCGACCTTTACACTCTTTCCAACCTGCGGACGAATTTACGTGTGGTTAACCCCCGCCCACACTTACGATCCGACGTACCTTTTACCGACAGTGAAGCATGGCGGTGGGTCTATCATGGTGTTTGGGCAGCGATATCATGGTAGTATTCTGCCGGTTCCATTCTTACCTTCCGAGGTCGTGTCACTGCTAAGGATTATTTAAGCATTTTAAGCCCCAAGTCCATCCTATGGTACAAACAGTGGTTCCTGCAGGCGATGGCATTTATCAAGACGATAAGGCCCTAATTCAAAACAGCCCATATCGTTCAATCATGTTTTACTGAGCATGCTGATGAGGTTTCCTATCTTCCCTGGCCTCTCAATCGCCAGACCTCAATATAGTAGAGCCCCTATGGGCCTTTTTGGAGAACAAGTTTCGAGCGTATTATCCGCCTTCAGCATCTTTAAAGGAACGAGAACGCGTGTTGCAGAAAGAATTGTATAATGTTCCATTATCCATCCTCCAAGACTTATATTTGTCCATTCCCAGGTGAATCTAGGCCATCTTGAATGCAAAGGGAGGTGCTACACCATATTATGTTTTGAATTCCTTCTTTTACCAGGTGTTTCCTTATATTCCCCTGTACATAAAATTTATTTCCTTATGTTCATTACTTTGTCAGTTATAGTATGATAACTTGATGTTCGTGGTGGTTGCTTTAATTTTGGGCACCATTGTAAATAGAGGACAGCCCGATGTAACTTTACGCTCTTTTACAGAGATAATTAACTCTACGTTATTTAATGGGCAAAAAAGGATATTCATATGTCATGAGTATCCGTCAAAGAAATACTTTTTTACAAGCGATGTGCTCTTACAAAACAAAATGTACACTGATGGCCAATAGTGACTGGACTGTGCAATAGGAAGGCAGAAAATACATTCAAAATATATTTCGAACTGCTTGCTGGTGGCTTTGGTAAAATAATTTTTCAAATATGTCTTCCAGAGAAGCAAAAATAAAAGTGAAAAAATGATATACACTCGAGCATTTTAGTGCGAAAGTTGTATGATTTAAAATGGATAATGCGCTCAATTTTCACCGTACACTGTTAAAAACTTTATGACAGGTTGCACCAAAAGGTGGTGCTGCTCCAGCTCCACTTTCTGACAAAAATTACATCATATTTTGGTGCAAACAAAACCGAAAAACATGGTGCAATTGTTTTATTGGAGGTTGAACGACAACCGTGAGCAACTCACTGGGCTATCAGCAGTCGCCTGTCCTTCCTTTGTGTCCACTGATTCCAGGGCAGGGAGAGAGCCAGCGCCGTAAGAGCAACACAACATCCATGCCTAACCGGAATCCGAACCCGAACCCATCTCGGACGAATGATCAGAAATCATCGCTTAGATCAATGCGCCACCCGGGCCACCTGGGGAAATTTTGCAGCACGTTATGGTACAAGGTTGTACTACGTTATTGTGCAACGTCGTTGCGTTTTCTTTGCATCAAAAAATGATTTGTTATTTCTCAGAAAGTGGTGCAGCTGGTTATAACGAAGTAAATTTCTCCGTCCTTTTTGGTCCACGCCGGGAATAGAACCCGAGTCCACCTATTCCGGAAGAAGTCGCTCTACCAACTGAGCTACGCGGACGTTCGTAATCGCTGCTATCTGCCTTTATGTCGTGTGCTTCCTGCTGGGCAGGCACGTCCCCTCCCCCTCCGAAAGAGAGCCGGGAGCATGGCGCACGGGTCAGCAGTGACCATGAATCGTTGCAGGCAGCCATCCGCTGTACAACGTGCACTTGAGAACTCCCAGTCAATCTGGTGTGTGGAATGCAATGTCACACACATTTATTTTTCGAAGCGCTGAAGAAGGGATTCTCTTATTTTTCCTCCTCTCTCGCGGTGTGGAAAGATTATCACACCATTGCGAGATCTTTAACGGCCGGGTCATCCGGGAAGTTCGGGAGCCATTATATCGAAGTAAATTTCTCCGTCATTTTTTTTTCGAACCCGAGTCCACTTATTCCGGAACAAGTTCCTCTACCAACTGAGCTCGCAGACGTTCGTTGTTGCTGCTATCTGCCTTTATATCGTGTGCGTTCTGCGGGGCAGGCACGTCACATGGTATAGCAGCACTTGTTGGTGCAATCCACCACAAACTTGTTAACAGTGTAGCGGACGACATGCAGAACAAAAAGAATTTCAGAGGTCTAGGGAGCTGGCTTCTGTCTTACCTCAGGTACCATGGTATAATTCCGGAAAAAATAAGGATGTTGTGTTTGTTCCACATGATATGATTCGGTCTTTTCTCTGGAAACAGTGGCTCAAAATTAAGGAAGACCATGCCGGTTACCGAGTGGTCTGGGGTGTTGATTGGCTTCTAATCTTTCGTCCAAGATGGGCCAGGATTCTAGTCGGGAATGAAACCTGAATGGGGTGTTTGTTTTATGGTGCTTCTCTGTCCCTTTCTTGGAACCAGGGACCCTTGGATTAGGGACGAGCGATTATTTACAGTCGTTCGAGTTGCTTATTAAGAGCCGTTGTTGAATTCCGAAGCAAAAATAAATAAATAATATAGTAATGGGCTTACTGCTTATTATCTTAGACACTCGCGGGAGATATAGTTTATTTATTTTATTTATTTATTTATTTCATTTAGTTGTCGCAGCATAGTTGTATGTATTATCGTGACAATTAGTGATTGCTGAAACAACTTGGAAGAAAGAGGGAAAAGGCCATCAGGCCTGACATAGCCCTCTTCTCCCTAAAGTTAAAGTTACAAAAAAAAAATATTTAACAAAAGACAAACCAGTACTCGACGACATTTAAATATATAGAAAGAAATAATGATAGTTACTCCTCCAACATCTCCCACCTCTCCATAGTCCGCCTCTCCACTTTCCACCCACCCCCTAATTTTCTCCCTGCCAGAACAGTCGAATTGGCGATAGTTTACGGTGTTATAATACGAAAAGCGAAGCAGCATTCAAGAGATCTCCATCTACTTCCATTATTACACTAATTCGATGTGTGATTTAGTTTCGATTCACAATCATTACCTCCCAGATCCATACAACTCAAACAGAGGTCATAGATTATTCGTATAAAGTATCATAACGTTATATTGACTAAGGGAATATCCACATTTGTTAGTAAAGTGTAACATCTGAACCCTAGCGAATGTTTGAAGTTTCAAATGTTCTGGAAACTGAAGTGTTCTATTTCCTGTGTTATAAATTCTTTTTTCGTACAAGAATCCATAAAGTTGGCTGCTATGTGTTAAATATTCCTCATGCACTGTTTTAAAAGCTATAAATTAAAAATATCCATCATTTTAAACAATCGTATGAACAATTGTTATAAGAAGCAGCAATCTAAATTTAAATTTGATAATAAAAGTATGTGAAGTATCAGAGTTTTGTATTTTAAAGAACAACTGCAACTGTGCGAGCAATGTTCTTCTCAGACCTTGCCGTTTTCCAAATCTTATTTCTTCATACGTTTATTTATAATGTACCAATTGCCTACGAAAACCGACAAAATTGGCTGTTTTCCAAGAAATAGGAGTATCTGTCTTCGGAATAATACCAGAGTTTTTTTTTACTTTACCTGAGTCTAAATGCAAAACCACGGTGTGTCAGTGAATGCATATCATATCTTTTTACGAGTGTTGGTAAGAGTCGCTGCCTCGGTGTGCCAAAAAATTTGTTATTTTCATACTGAAAAAGTTTTTCTAGCGGATATGTTCGGCTGAAGTCAGTACAGTGATGCTTAAACATATTTCAAGAAACATATGAGTAAATCATGAAATTTGTTTTACTCATAATTTTACTGGTGTTTTATGCAAGAACACAGACAAGATGTACTCCCAGGAGACTACCTGCAGCTGGTGAACGTAGAGCATAAATTATATTCATCTGTGTTGTAGGAACACATTCCAGACATTATTGACGTACTTGGATTAAAAATATTACACCTGCATATATTTTAAAGAAATCCAATTTTTAAAATAGAAATTCCATTTGTTTTAGAGATAGAAATGTTTACTCGCATGCGTCTGCTTCCTACATCTCGAGATTAATTTCCCGAAATGATGATAACCTGCTCTCTTGCAAAACATCAAGCTGATTAGAGTCTTAATGAGATGCTATACAAAATGAAAGCGAGCAAGAGATAGAAACAGAAGAGAGATGCGACAGCAACAACGGTTCTTTAAAAGATTCTGCGCATCCAAATATCGGTATTAACCAAATTACCTTTGAAATGTATAAAGCTGTGATGGTGAACAGTTTGAGACAATTAATCCTAACAGGATTTGTTTTGGTTTGATTTATATTGCGAGCGCGTAATGCACAAAACGAACGAAGCTGACAAATTATCGGAACCATCACACTGATAGTAAAAAGAAAGTGGCGAACAGACCATGAAATTACAGTCTACATTGAGTCTCTAATAATTGGAAGCGGACGTGCTGATATATAGTTAATCCGCTGAATTCGTCAGCTCAAGGACAAGGAGATGAGAAATTAGATGACAATGACTCCAAGAATAAATTTATGATCATACTGTTTGAACCTGGTAATAGGGATTACTTTGGCTAAGGTGAAAAGCATATGTATGAATATTCCTCAAACTTAAGTACTGGCAAAGCATTTTAACACATACACACACCAATATATTTCTTTGGTTACTAACATTAATACTATCTTTTAGTTTCTTAAAGAAGTGAAGTAAAAATGCCTTGGTAGAAAAAAATCAAGAATTTGCAACTTTTTACTTTTAGATGTCACGCAAGGAAGGGAAACGTGAAAGCCTTTCTGTGAGAAATTTTTTTGATACGATAGGGCATTTGTGAGAAAGATTTCAAACGTAATTAAGCGAAGAAATTTTGAAGCTGTGTTATTTTTGTGTCGGATAGCGTTCGTAATGAGAAGGACGTTTCGCGTATTATTACTAATTTTTCGTACCTCATAATTTCGTCAGCAGGGGGCGTAAGGAAAATATATTTCTGCTTACAATGTATACTGTTGGCCATTAAAAGCGCAACACTAGGAAGATCGCATCCCAGGGTTTCGAAAGTTTGCAGAAAGGCAAAACACGTGCGCACATGTAAATGATTAATCGGGTAGCACATATGGAAATCATATGGGACAGTAACGCCCTCTGGAAGCTACGTCTTCCAGGACCTGCGCGATCCCCGGTTAAGTAACCTATTAAACACGCGCGGTCTATGATTATGATTGGTGGATGATTGGCACGTTAGTGACCACTCCCGCCTACAACGGACGGACATTCCCCAAACACACATCCAACGTCTCTTCCACTCGAGGCCGAGCTGTGTAGCAGCTGTAATTGCCGCACATGGTTGCTAAACCATATACTGATTGCAAAGTGTTCCCCTTGTCTCACCGTGCTGTACTTGTAATCGATTGTATCATCTGCTTTCTGTACAACTAATATGGCTTTGATATCTCTTGTCTATCGTGATGTTGCACCTTTAGTGGCCAGCAGTGTATTTGCAACGCTACCTACCCTTCGGAAAATTCGCGTGATACATCTTGTTTTGGCCATATACCACTTACGACGGAAATCCCTTTGCACATATTTTCTGCCAAAAATTGAACATAGTATTCCTGCTGGGGAGTAGAAGAGTATCTCAGCTTTCTGGTTTTCCCTTCTGAAAATCAGATTTGAAAAATCCTCTTTATGTTGGTCATACAGAAAGTAATGAGCAAAGTTGCATTACACAGGCAGAGTGCGCATCGGGAGAATGATAGTTCGTGGACAGGTAGCGCCATCGCTCGTTGTGGCCATCAATGCCAAGTGACGTCACTAGTGTCAACCATGTGACCAAATAGACGCGAGAAAAGATAGCCGACGGTGATATATCGTTCGGTCAGCGTGCTGTGATTCAGTTCCTTGTGAAAGAGGAAATTCCGGTTGCCGATATTCACCGTAGGTTTCAGCTTGCATACGGAGATGTATGTATGGATGCCAGCCGTGTGAGAGGGCGGCTGAAATATTTTAAAGACGTTTTCGCAGGCATTAACGATCAGTCTTGTAGCGGTCGCCGTCGAACAGTCTCTACCGAACGCAACAAGGAATAAGTTGATGCCTTAATTCGTGGTGACAGACGCGTGACGGTGACGGAAATTGTGGCAAACTTGGGAATAGGACGCAATAAAGTTATGGAAATGATTAGCAGCTTTGGGATATCGGAAAATTTCTGCCGGCTGGGTCCCACGTTTATTGAGCGAATACCATAACGGCTAGAGCAAAAACATCTTGTCACAACTGCTGGAGCGGTATTGAAGTGAAGAGGTCGATTTTTTGCACAGTGTTGAGATAAACGACGAGAGTTGGTTCCACCATTTCGAGCCTGAAACAAAACGCCAGTGCATGGAATGGCATCATCTCCATTCACCAAGCAGGAAGAAGGCTAAGACAGTTCCATCAGCTGCGAAGATTATTGGAACTGTCTTCCCACTTCGAACATGAAACAAAACGCCAGAGCATGGAATGGCATCATCTGCATTCACCAAGCAGGAAGAAGCCTAAGACAGTTCCGTCAGCTGCAAAGATTATGGGGACTGTCTTCGCACGTCGAACATGAAACAAAACGCCAGAGCATGGAATGGCATCATCTCCATTCACCAAGCAGGAAGAAGCCTAAGACAGTTCCGTCAGCTGCAAAGATTATGGGGACTGTCTTCGCACTTCGAACATGAAACAAAACGCCAGAGCATGGAATGGCATCATCTGCATTCACCAAGCAGGAAGAAGCCTAAGACAGTTCCGTCAGCTGCAAAGATTATGGGGACTGTCTTCCCACTTCGAACATGAAACAAAACGCCAGAGCATGGAATGGCATCATCTCCATTCACCAAGCAGGAAGAAGGGTAAGACAGTTCCGTCAGCTGCAAAGATTATGGGAACTGTCTTCCCACTTCTAACATAAAACAAAACGCCAGAGCATGGAATGGCATCATCTCCATTCACCAAGCAGGAAGAAGGCTAAGACAGTTCCGTCGGCTGCAAAAATTATGGGAACTGTTTTCCGACTTCGAACATGAAACGAAAACGCCAGAGAATGGAATGGCAACATCTCCATTCACCAAGCAGGAAGAAGGCTAAGACAGTTCCGTCAGCTGCAAAAATTATGGGAACTGTCTTACCACTTCGAACATGAAACAAAACGCCAGAGCATGGAATGGCATCATCCCCATTCACCAAGCAGGAAAAAGCCTAAGACAGTTCCGTCAGCTGCAAAGATTATGGGGACTGTCTTCCCACTTCGAACATGAAACTAAAACGCCAGAGCATGGAATGGCATCATCTTCATTCACCAAGCAGGAAGAAGGCTAAGACAGTTCCGTCAGCTGCAAAAATTATGGGAACTGTCTTACCACTTTGAACATGAAACAAAACGCCACAGCATGGAATGGCATCATCTGCATTCATCCAAGCAGGAAGAAGCCTAAGACAGTTCCGTCAGCTGCAAAGATTATGGGGACTGTTTTCCCACTTCGAACATGAAACAAAACGCCAGAGCAGGGAATGGCAACATCTCCATTCACCAAGCAGGAAGAAGGCTAAGACAGTTCCGTCAGCTGCAAAAATTATGGGAACTGTCTTACCACTTCGAACATGAAACAAAACGCCAGAGCATGGAATGGCATCATCTGCATTCATCAAGCAGGAAGAAGCCTAATACAGTTCCGTCAGCTGCAAAGATTATGGGGACTGTTTTCCCACTTCGAACATGAGACAAAACGCCAGAGCATGGAATGGCAACATCTCCATTCACCAAGCAGGAAGTAGGCTAAGACAGTTCCGTCAGCTGCAAAGATTATGGGGACTGTCTTCCCACTTCGAACATGAAACAAAACGCCAGAGCATGGAATGGTATCATCTCCATTCACCAAGCAGGAAGAAGGCTAAGACAGTTCCGTCGGCTGCAAAAATTATGGGAACTGTCTTTTGGGATACAGATGGATGCATTCTGGTTGATTTTTCAGAGCCTGGACAAACCGTAAATGCAGCTCGTTATGTCCAAGCATTAGAAAAGCTCCCACGTGAATTGTGTGGTAAACGGATAGGAAAGAAAGTCCAGCACGACAACGCTATGCCCCACTCTGCTCGTTTAAAGTTGGAAAAATTCCAAAAATTCGGATGAAAAATGTTATACCTCACCCTGCTTACAATCCAGATCTGACACCCTCCGACTATAATATTTTTGGATTCCTAAAGAACAAGATGCGCTGCAAAAACTACCAGCGCGCGGAATCAACATGGCAAAATGTACGTCTGTGTCTTTGCGTAAAAGGAGCGGACTTCTTCCGCGAGGATAACTTTAAACTGGCAGAACAATGGGGAAAGGTGTCCAAAGAAACGGGAATTTTGTAGAAAAATAGATTAAGGTGTCGTACTTATTTTTTTAATCATTACAGTTCGCAAATTTCAAAACATTGTTGCTCATTAGTCTCATTATACACTGTTAAAAATGTTGGGCCAGGTTGCACCAAAAAGTGATGCTGCACCAGCTGCTCCACTTTCTGAGAAAAGATGCACCATTGTGTGGTGCAAACAAAACGCTACAACATTGTGCAACTCTGTACCATAACGTAGTGCAAAGTTGCATCATGTTTTTTACATTTTGTTTGCACAACAGAAAGGACCATCTTTTCTCGGAAGGTTGTGCAGCTGGTGTAGCACCTCTTATATACCACAAAATTTTTAACAGCGTAGTCATCATATTTTGCATAGCGTTTATGATAAAAAATATTTTGCTTGTTGTTTCTAAAATTTCATAGAGCATTATTTTGTTATGCAGTGCGCAACCAAATACACTGCCTCACAGAGAACATTCCACATCACGAAGACGTAAACGCAGCGCAATGCAAATTTCAGGGTGGATACACACGTAGAAGTTATGAAAATGATTGCATTTGCAGGCCAATCGCACGAATGGCGTGCGGGATATAAGCGAAGAACCAACCTGTGAGGCCATCAGTTGAGACATCGTCACGGCCGCGAGAAGCGAGTGGTTCTGCCGTACCCGTGTCTGGAGAACGAACAAGGGGTGCCAATGCTGTTAAGATGCAGTCGTACGCGATTTTGTCAAACGGATGAGTTCACGAGAGGTGTCATCGTAGGTCTTCGTACCGTCGGTTAGTCCTAACGTCGTATTGCGGCAGAAATACAATGTGGTGCCACAGCCGTCGGTCGGATTTGAATACAGTGGTCCCAGGAAGGATCTGTGGAACGTTGTAGGGGAACCAGAGCAAGGAGACGGACGTCCAAGCGCACCGATCGTCGCATCCGACGTCATACCGTAGCGGACCCACAGGCCACTACGAGCGACATTTTGCGGAATGTTCCAGGAGGCCTGAATGCTCCGACACATACGCGGACATTGTCGCGCCGACTGACTACGTCTGGTTTGCTGTCTAGCCGTCCGTTTGCGAAGGTTACCCTTAACAGCGAGCCATCATCGTCACCGTTTGGTGTGGTGTCGCTCCAGACCTGCGTGGGGTTCCGATGGAACAGTGTGGTGTTCAGTGACGAATCGTGTTTCTGTCTCAACACGGATGATCGCCGTGTGAGAATATGGAGGCGACGTGGCCAACGGGCGGATTCCTACGCCATTGTGGAACGCCACACGACCCGGCAACGTGGAATCATGATGTGGGGTAATACCAGCGCCAACAGCCTCTCACCGCTGGTACGCATCACGGACATATTGACGGCACGCCGCTATGTTGACAATGTGCTGCGGTCCGTGGAACTACCGTATCTTCAGGGCATCCAAAACGCCGTTTTTCAGCAGTATAATGCCCGACCGCATACCGCTCGGATCATCCCGAATGCTTTACACAGTGCGCGGATGCTTCCGTGGCTAGCACGATCCCCCGACCTCTCGCCCATCGAGCATCTCTGGGACATGATTGGACGTCGGTTCAGTACCCTTCCACCCCCGCAAAATGAAGATAAACTGTGTACTCGGATCAACCCCACATGGTCCACGGTACCCCAGGACTCTATTCGGACACTCATTGTCTTCATGCCACATCGGATTCAACGCTGTATCGCCCAAAATCAGGGATTCAGTACTTTTTCGATGTACACCATCTCACGAAATCATGTGACTCTATGTTTCCTTAGTTATTAGTGGTGTACTTAATATCTTCTGGTCGTATATTTAAGATCCCTCTAAAAAGTTTTCTAGGTTGAGCGCTAAGCAGAACTTTTCAGATCTGCTGTTTTAACAGGATTTCAGTTCTCTCACTTTTGACTATGCAATTCGATGGACTAAAAGGTAAATCTAAAAATGTTCCTGATTAGACCATTGCGAAAACTTCATGTGATCCTAATCATGAAAGCAATGTAAAATAAGGTTTACGAATACGCATACTGTGGGCAGCAATGGGAGAAGTTGAAATTGACAAGGAGCTTTTAATTAATATATTCAATAATTTATATGCATTTTTTCAATCTCAGTTTCCTGTTTTTGCCACAAAAGTATGTTATGCGAATTTCATCAAAATTGAATTTTTAGCGATTAAAAACCATGCACGTTTTCCAATCAAATATACCATTAGAGGCAGCAGAGTTAAACTTTTTTAACGGCCACCGAAGTAAGGCCTGGCCTGATGAAACGTTAGTGGGTTTACGTAGAATTTTCTCCATGTAGATGTTTTAGCGACTCCAGAATTCCTTTTAAAGGATACGTTTTTTAACTCGTGTCGCTTACTATCCCGAACAATACGCACATAGTTAAGAATGTACGGTTTTTCCAAAAAATGAATGAAAACGAAAATTCTTTTTCGCTGACCTCAATCTATAAGAATCAGCTCTACAAAATTACTTTTGGGTAGGTAAGGATTCGAAAGACGTACCCATTACACTCCGAAATTTGGTATAATTTTTTTTTCGCTTTAGGGTTACATTTGACTATATTACATTTCAAAATTAATTGTATAACATATAGTATTAAGAAAAACAACATATATAATGTGAATACTTGTGTACAGGGTAACCACAGAACAGGAAATTGAGTAAAAGGCTATATATGTATAGCCTGAGTGAATCCCAATCCCCCAAAGTACGTAGTCAAGTCAAACGTCCTGCACAAATAAAATTTTCTCATATGTAGTCTGATTAATGAAATTTACCATAGAATTTAGTATTTTAATTTGTTAGCAAATATTTCTTCAGTAGCTTTCGAAAATAATTATAATTATTAATATGTGTTAATTGACAAGGTAAGTTATTCCATAACATCAATCTCTGGTAATCAATAAATTTTTTTTGGGTTAAAGTATTAGGCATTGGTAACAAAAATGCATTTCTATCTCTTGTTTGATAGTTGTGACCTACAGTGTTCAATTGAATTAAATGTTGATACCTATTCTCTTTTATCCTTTTATACATAAATCATAATAATCTAAATTGCCATAAATTCCCAATATCTAAAAATCCATATGAATTCATACGTCCCCCCATATTCAAATTAATTCCCTTGAAGTTATTTAAAATTCTTACCATCCTATTTTGTAATGATTTTAATCTATATAAGTTTGTCTTAGTAGTTTGCCCCCATACTAATAAACAATAAGTCAAACATGGATGAATCAGACTGTAGTACAATATTTTTAATGTTTTGATTGTTAAATTGTTTGAAATTCTCGTTAATAAACCCAATACCCCTGAAATTCTGTTTACAGTATTTTGAATATTTATATTCCATTTTAAATTATCCTCAATTATTTTTCCCAAATATTTAATATTATTTACTATTTCAAGGGTACACTTCTCCACGCAAATAGATGGTGGCTCAATAATCTGTCTATCTCCCGTTTTAAAAATCATAATTTTAGTTTTTTTAATATTCAAACACAGAAAATTTGTGTCCAGCCATTCCATCAATTTTTTAATAAATTTATTACATTTTGTTTTTGCCTCATTTATATCTGCACCCGAAATCAGAACCGTGGCATCATCCGGAAATAAAATAAAATCCTCAGTAGGTTCAATGTTAAAAATGTCATTTATATAAGTTAAAAAAAGTAATGGTCCCAGGACTGAACCCTGCAGCACTCCCATATCATTAAGCAACCCATGCGATTTCATTTTATTAATCTGCACATACTGTTTCCTGTTATGTAAATAGTCCTCTAATAAACTGTTATATTGATTTCTTATTCCATTATCATGGGGCTTATCCAAAAGTATTCCATGATCGACCGTGTCAAATGCCTTTGTAAGGTCCAGGAATACCGCAATAGTTACTAATCCCATTTTTCTATTATTAATTATGATATTCTGTAGTGTTAAAATAGCTACTTTCTATGGATTTTTCCTTTTGAAATCCATACTGATTTTTATTGATTACATGATATTTCTCAAAAAAGTTTCCTAATCTTGTACATAATAGTTTTTCCAAAACCTCAGCAAAAACAGATGTTAAAAATTGGTCTGTAATTTTTATATTATCTTTGGGCCCAGTCTTATGTTTTGGAGTTCTTTTTGTTATTTTTAATTTATGAGGTATTTTGCCAAAATCAATACTTACATTAAATATATGACTGAGAGGTTTAGAAATTATTTTGGAAACCCTTTTAATAGCCCTTGGATGTATATCATCTGGTCCCACAGACGTTGATTTAATATTTCTTATGCATGCCTCAACCTCAGCTGCAGTAAAATATTCAAAATAACACGAATTTTGTAAGGTTTTGTTGTTGGTCAGTAGATTCCGATTTTTTTTATTTTTAGTTTTAATTGTATTTTTTATTTCTTTAGGGGCATTTATGAAATAGTAATTGAATTCATTTGCTACAGACAGAGCATCAGAAACCCTCTGACCACCCATGCTCAATGTAATTGTTTCAGTTTTATTTTTTTTTTCCTTCCCAACATCTCACTATATTTTTCCAAATAATTTCAGTCGATTGTGTATTGAATAGATCGTTATAGTACAATTTTTTTGATATTTAATTTCTTTATTAAGCAAATTTCTAAATTTTTTGAAGTTTAATAAATCAGTTTGTTGTCGAGTTGAAAGAAATTTTTAAAAAAATTTATTTTTTTATTAATTTTTCTCACTATTATTTTATTAATCCAATGTTTTCTTGCCCTTTTAGGCTGTGTTACATATTTTATTGGAAAACATCCATTATAGATTGCTGTAAAGTGTTCAAGAAATATATTATATAAGTTTTCTGGAGAATCATGTGTTGTAATACTATCCCAATTTATTTTTTGAATTAGTTCATAAAATTTAACCATATTAACCTCACCCAGATCCCTGATATCATGTTTTACTTTAGTTTGGAAATATATTAATATTTTATTATGAAATAAATAAGTAGGTAAATGATCACTTATATCATAATTTAAAACACCAGCATATATATAATTAGTATCAATGTTAGTTATGCATACATCCAAAATAGAACTGGTGGTGTCAGTGAGTCTAGTAGGTGAGTCTATATAATTCTTAAATCCATAAGTAGTTATAAGTGTCAATAATCTTTCAGTATTTGTATTATTTGAAGCAAGATCTATATTAAAATCCCCCATAATTATGACTTGTTTATTTGATAATGTTGTGTATTCAAGATAGTTTGTTAACAATGTCAAAAAACTGGAGATATTTCCTTTAGGTGGTCTATAACAGACAGTAATGACATAGGCACCAACCTCAATAGTTAATTGTATTTCCATATCATGATTGATATAAGTGCATTCCTGTATTTCTCAGAAAAGACCATAACTATTTTCAAGTTTTTAAGGTAAATAGACCCCCCCAATCCTATCAAATCTATTTATATTATACAATCGAAAGTCATTTAAATGTATTTGATATTGTTTAGATGGAAACCAAGTCTCAGTAACACAAAGAATATCTATATTTGAATTCAATGACCTAATTAAAACTTCCAACAATGTGAATTTATTTATCAAACTTCTAGCATTCACATGAATCAGTTTTAATCCACTATGTGAACATTTTTGAAAGCATGTATTCAAAGAAGCTATTTCAGTGTAAGTATGTGTATTCATTTTCCTGCTCCTACGTTACCACAAATTAGAATTTGTTACTTAGTAATATTTTTAATTAGTTTCAAAACATCTTCATAAGTTGTAATAACATGAACTCTGTCAGTGTCTGATTTCCTAATAAGAATTTTCCCATGTGAAAACCAAACGTACCTAAAGAATGTTCAACTGCAAACTTTTTTACCCTCCAGAATAGTTCTCTGTTATATGGTGACACGTTTTCATTGATGTAGATCCTTGAATAACTTTGAGACACTCCAACCGCTGAATTTGTAATATTTTTTTCCTTTCCATAAGCCACTTGTCACGATTTGTCCTTGTTGTAAGTTGAACTATTATTTTGTTGAGTTTTTTCCCTCCTGTTTTGATGGTATCTCATGAACAACATCAACATCTGAAGGTTTATAATCAGGAACTTCCAATTTTTGAGCCAATAAGGTAATCTCTTTAAGTCTTCCTTCAGTAATTTTGGGCTCCAAATCCAGTCCATGTATTTCAATATTTCTGTTTATATTATACTGATTTAGTTGATTTTGTTTCTTTATCATATCATCAATTTTGTCATAAAGCTCACAGTTTACTTTCTCAACTTCTCCAATTTTAGAACTCAAAATTTTATTTTCATTTTCTAGTTCAGTATTTTTTTAATCAAGTCATCATACTTAGCACTCAAAAATTCCATAGCACATTTCAAGTCATTTAATTCTTTTTTTATTTCTGGGATGATATCTAGTTTTTTATTTATTTGTACAAGTGCTATATTAATTCCTTCTAGGTCACTATTTCTATCTATTTCTCTATTATTAGACTGAGGTCCAGGAAACTGCAAAATCTTATCTCCACCCTTCTTTCCACTGTCACCTTCTTTATCATTGTAATCAGAAGCTTGAAGTTGCTTGTTTACACATCTAAAACACCTATATTTCTTTTTCTTAGCACTAGACATAAGTCTAAAAAAACATTTTCTGATACACCAAGACATTGAGGATGATATTCACTACCACATTCAGAACATTCCAAATGCTCTGGGGTCATATGCTGAAACTCAAAAATCTCAGAGGCACACACATCACAGTTACTTGTTGAAGGCATATTATTATTCTCCCTATTTCAATAAGCAATATATTATAATTCAAAATTTGGTAAGGGAAGATATATAATACTATCAAGAAACAGAAGAATTCACAAGTTTCACAAGAAAACATTTCTCAGCAATAACACCTCCAAGCCATATTCAGCCAATAAATGACTCCCTATCATATAGATATTTAAAAAACAGTATATTCATTATACTCTATATCATCCATAACCAATAGACATGGAATTTTACCCCATATATTATAAGTTCTCAATGACAATTTTTCATAATCACAGTCCATAATAAATACAAGTCTAAGTGTTTTACCTTGACACAATATCCTGTAGATCCTGTAACAATGCTCTGTATAAACTCAGCATACTTGTGTCACTGCCTTAATCCATATATATGTGTAGCACAGTTCTGTTAACACACAATATGCACATATCCCTTTACATTAGCTTGACCCATAGGAATAGCATTCAGTTGTAGTATCAGTACCACACATGAAATCACACAGTCTGTCCCCTCACCCCTTTTTTATAAGCCAACCATTTCGATATTCATACAGATATTCACCATTGAGTAATTTCCAATCTGTATTTCATTTAATTTAGGTGAAATATATATTTCTTAGTACACACCAATGAGAAATTTAATAGAGAGAAGGTCAACAACGGCATCCATTTGCAATAGCTTGACTTGACTTGATTCCTTGTGTTATATGTGGTTGGTTCTCTTTGCTGCAATATATCCGAATTATGGTTGAGAACAGCAGCTTCTCAGATACATACATATATTGTGTTGGAAAGAAAGAAAAGCCCCATGACGAGATACCCGAGTCGAAGCTCCGTCCACGGCGCCTATTGGCCACTGAGGTTGCGCAGCACACGGGCATGACAACAGCTGGTAGGTAGCGTAAGTCAGTGGCAGTTAGCCTTCAAAAGGAGAAAAGTGTAACAGCCAGCCAACATCGAAGAGGAAAAGGAGCACATCCGCCATTGCATGCGGTATCAGTTTGTCGTGGTAGCTCCCCCGCAAGATCTGTAGGGAACATTACCAGTGTGTAGGTACTTCAAAGCCATATCACATCGTCAGTACTGTCGTTGGTGCGAATGGTTCTGAGAGGGAAATTCTGACCTGTCAGACCGTCCCAAAACCGAATGACCAGCAGCTGTGGATATGGACATTCTGAAGACCTTAGAGGAGACAGACACATGTGTTACCACAGAGGAGTTTGCCGAACATCTGGGGACTACACACACTGGCATTATCACGTACCTGCGTCAACTTGAGAAGGTGAACAAGAAGGTAGTTTGGGTACCCCATCAACTCACAGTTGAACCGAAAGCAATTCGCATGAGTGCATGCGTTTCGCTGCGTGCACGTGACCAAGTTGAGCCTTTCTTAGACGGCATTGCGACAGGTGACGAGAAATGGGTCCCTTATGAAAATGTCAGCGCCAGAAAATAGTGATTGGACCCAAAGCAGAAGCCCATGCAGCACCCCAAAACCGGTTTACACCCACTTAAGGTGCTGTTGTTTGCTTGGTGGGATATTCGGGGTGTCGTGTCTTTTGAACTGCTGCCGGAAAACATCACTATCACCGCATATGTGTACTGCCGTCAGCTTCACGCATTCTCACGTCGAAACGACCAGCACTATTGAACCGCAAGGGCGTTCTCCTATTACAGGATGGAGCGAGACCTCACACAGCAAGGGTGGCCTGTCAGAAGGTCGGAGACTTGGATTGGGAGCTGCCACAACACCCAGCCTATTCCCCGTACATTGCACCTTTTCCGGTCATTGCACCATTTCTCATACGGACAGCGGTTCATCAACCGGGACAATGTTGAACGCGCATTTACTCACTTCTTTGCGCCGAAGCCACCACAATTCTACAAGGACTGTATCCAGAAGCTTCCCAGACGATATGGGAGTAGGTCGTAGCAAACGATAGCGACTACGTTTTGAACTTATTTGTACTTGTACACTGGCGTGCGAAAATTAAGGACGAGACGGTTTTTTGAATGTAACGTCGTGCAGAAGTGCTCCACGTCGACTCAAATCATACCATAATATCCCCAAGATGTAAGAATATGGGACAAGTGAGAAAGACCGTTAAAACAAGGAATCCAAAGTATACAAAGGCACTTTATTGAAAAGGTAGCTTCGAGCACAACTGGACAGAAGACAGAAACGTCCATGTGACAGGCGGCTGCCAGGAAAAATCCAGTCTTTAGTAGGGGATAGGATCACCCCTGACTACTGCGTTGCAGGATTTATAACGTCTGTCCATGCTGAGGACGGGGTTATCAAGGAGCTGTTGAGGCATCGCGGCCCATTCCTCTTGTAGCGCCAATCGCAGCTGCGGAATCGTTGCTGGCGCCTGGTAACGTGCTGCTAAGCGTCTCCCGAGAAGGTTCCACACGTGTTCGATTGGATTTAGGTCCGGGACCTTGCGGGCCAATCCATGCGTTGAATATCTTCACTCTCCAACAGCTCTGCTACAGCCACTGTACGATGAGGTGTAGCGTTGTCGTCCATGAAGAGGAACTCAGGACCGACAGCACCTCTAAACAGACGCACGTGAGGCAGGAGAAACTCAGTACAATAGCGGACACCAGTGACTGAACCTTCTTGGAAGATGTGGAGGTCAGTACGGCTACCAAGCATGATACCACCCCAAATGAGAACTCCGCCTCCTCCAAACCGATCCCTTTCGATGATGTTGGAGGTGTGATTGCGTGTTTCCTGCTCTCTCCAGATGTGTATACGTCCAGAATCGCTCGTCAGACTAAATCGGCTCTCATCCGTAAAGAGAACTCGACCCCATTGCTGATGTGTCCAGTTCTTGTGTTCCTGGCACCACAGAAACCGCCGTCTCCGATGAGCAGGCGTTAATGGCACACACCGTACTGGTCGTCGTGCAAATAGACCATCTTTGTGCAGCCTCCTGGCCACGGTAAAACGCGATAACTGACGTCCAGTTGTCTGTTGCATGTGCCTTGCGATTTCTCCCGCTGTCTGCCGTCTGTCTCTTCTCGCCTGTAGGAAAATATACCGGTCGTCCGCCGCAGTGGTTGCTCGTGGACGACCACTGCTAAACTCCCGTACAGCTGTTACTGTGTTTGAAATGCTCTCCAAGCTCGTGAAACGATGCTGTGAGCAATCCCGAACTCCTCGGCCACACTAGTCACACTTCGACCTTCTTCCAACTTCCTAATGACGCGACCTCGGGTAAAGTCATCCAGATGTTGTCTACTGGATTGCCTGTTGGCCATATGACACGGTGACAGCAACTCGACGTCGTTCAAACCGATGTACACCGTGCAATAGCTTTCACCGAATTGCTGAGCGTACACCACCCGTGTGCTTTGTACCCTTTCGACACCCCCCCCCTATGTCATTCTGCATATATGCGTATGCCCTACCGTACCGGGCCCTAGTCTATCTCCTGAGTGGTCTTTCGGTCTGTTCTGCCTGTTCGTTCCGCTGTTATGCTAATTTCTCCTCTTCGTCCTCAATTTTTGCACACCAGTGTATATACGATAATTACCACTTTTCTGCTGTTTTCTCATTTGCAGATATTACTTCCTTTGCAACCCAATACTACGTATTTCTTAGGTCTGTATATGATTTTATTTATTTAACGTAGATTGCTATTATTTTCATTCAATTACTGCTGAGTGCTGGTTGCTCATTATATTGAGTGGCTTTAAATACTTTAGAGCATACTGCATATATATTGTGATTCAGATTTTGTTTGGCTTGATGCTGATGAAAGTCGAGTATATTGAAAGGGCTTTTTCCTTAATTGGCACTGACCTTTGAATGATCCTGGAAATGATATACTTAGATATGACCTAACATCTTCATTTTTCTATTGATTGGTTTGGATTGTATGTTTACCCATGTGGATGGATCTGAACATTTCATTAGTATTTAAGTGAAAATATGAAACTATCTCAGTTGGGATTTCTTTTGTTTTGCTTCCGAGTTTTACGGCAACCATTAAGAACAACCATCCTGACTGGTTTTATGTGAATGTTTTAAAATTCCGAATGCATTAGTTTAACGTGCTGCATTGTTGCGCAAACTCTGAAGTATACAGATGAAAGATTAATCCTTAATATGTTTACAATATTTTTCCAGGAAGGTTGCGAACATGATGAAGATAATTTGCAAATGCAGAGTGGGTTATCAACTTAAGTTGTCCTCTTAAAATTTCATCAAGTTTGGAGGTGATGTGTGTGAGGAAAAGACTTCAATGTGAGAGAGAAACTCATGGCAGGTGAGTGTAGCATTTTAAATTTGCATATTTTAATGTTTGCTTTATTTTTCGTACAGTATCAAAGTTGGGAAAACAAACATTCTATCCAAATAAAATAGGGCTCATAACTGTTTTTGAATGCTTTTATATATTTTAATAACGTAACAAATACTCTTTGTAATTTGTAAATATTAATGTAAAATTTAGAGAACAAAATTACTTTTAAATGATTTTAATTTCAACGTTTTAGAGACACATCTGATTATTTGGTACTCTGTTTATTCACAGATATGCTGCTATTTAATTAAAACGTTTGACTCCACTTAATTTTATTCCTAACTTGTTATGTTGTAGCTCATATACCACCTGATTTCATACTAAAATTACTGAAAAATTTTATTATAAACTTCAATATGATATTCCCTCAGGTGAAACTCACAGCCCGAAGCCGAAATTGTAAATCCTACACGAGCATTCTGAACATGTTCAGATTGCATTTGGTACACACGTAGAATTTAACTTCATGCATCTATGATTGCATTTGGTCCACACGTAGAATTTAACTTCATGCATATATGATTGCATTTGGTCCATACAAGAAGAAGGATTTCAATTGATGCATTTAATTCGTTAAAAGTAGGGGATAGTCAAGTAAGACGCGTTTCATCCTATCACGAAAGGCTTGATCGGGCTGAGATTCAGTAGTTGCGTAGGATAGGAAGTGTGTTTGAAGCATCATATTTTTCTTGAACCGTGCGTACATGATCTGAGAACGTTGAACACTAGAGATATCACTTTGGATCATGCGAACTTACTTTTATCTAGCTGGAATCACAAAGATATCTCATTGTAACTATTTTGTGATATAAAACCCAGCAAAGTGGGATGTCTTTAAAGGAGAACCGAAGAACACTGAACACGTCGTTAAACGCACTCTAGATAAACGCACTGTTTCATCACACTCATCGGTATACGATGAATCTATGGTTTCGTCGAATTGCTACCATTTCTTACCTCCGGAGCCCACGTTTCGGCATATATGCATATGTAAATTATTACGGCGCTCTTTAGTCATATGTTACCTTTGAAGCAGAAATTTCAAATAACTGAATAGTTGCATCATACTCTGGTCTCGCACTGCGGTAAATAGCACATATAGACCGATTCATAGCATCGAATGGTTATAAATCCTGCGTATCATGCTTCCGATTCTCTAGAACTCGACTTCATAGTTCCTTGCACAATCGCGGTAATCATAATGGATTTTAAGGGAACATTTAAAGTCATCCAAACATTGTACGGAGTCCATGAATATTCATCCGCTGTCTACTATTGATATATACACAGACCCATAACTGTGTCTGGAACAATCAAAGTGACGTCGTGAATAAATTTCTAATATCCTCTCAGGTTCAATTATGAATTTACTTACCTTAAAAAGAACAGAAAAATTATTTTTTTATCATTACATAAAAGTAATAGCTAAAGAGTGCATGCATTTGCTATTGTGCAGGAGTGTCAAGGAGTTTGAAACTAAATATCAAGAATTTTCGAAACTTTTGAACTCAATTACTGCGCTCTGTGCATACTAGTGTGTTCAAGTGGTTCCATACACAGCAGCTTGTCGACGACACAAATGGTTTGAAATCCGTAAACCTTTTGATGAAAAGTGAGCCCCCGTTCGAAATTCACAATCGGTAGTGTTTAAGAGTAAAATTAATAATTCTCTACACGGACTTACGTTGTGTCAGCATGAAAATTATTAATTTCATGAGTGTTGCAGTTGAAATATATTACTAGTAAATTGGGGATATACCCTCACAAATACTGCTACACACGTATCAGTATAAAAGCACACACCGATCCGCCAAAGTAGGTCCTGAATCTATCATATATTACTGCCGTATGTTATATACACAAGTCGCAATCAAAAGATGATATTAAATATTAGTTAAATAACAATACATAATGTTTGCAATAATACAATAATGTAGACCGATTCGGAATTTCTATGGCAAGATAGTACCGTAGAGACTCTCGGAAGTCCCGATGCACGGGCAGGCGCTATAAATGCGTATTATTCCTCACAATCTTTAGCAGTAAAACATATAAGAGCTTGTATAGAGACGTGGACCTTAACTAAAAGAGACATACAAAGGCTGCAGACAACTCAAAGTAGCATGGAGAGGTGCATGCTTGGTGTAACCAGGAGAGATAAGAAGAGGAACACGTGGATCCGAAAAATGACAAGAGTGGAAGACATCATGATCAGAGTTAAATCCCTGAAATGGCAATGGGCTGGACATACTGCCAGAAGGACAGATCATCGATGGACAGCCGAAATTTTAGATTGGATTCCAAGGGACAGGAAAAGACCCAGAAGAAGACCACATGAAAGATGGGTGGATGAAATTCGAAAGTATGCAGGGGTGACATGGAGGAGACTGGCACAAGACAGACCGTTGTGGAGGAAACTTGGGGAGACCTTCGTCCAGCAGTGGATTGATAATGGTTGACAATGATGATGATGATGATATCCTAAAAGTGACGCCAGTCCAGTCTTACGGTCATAAAATGTTCTCTCACACAAGCCACGAAGTTTAAGTTCATCGTAACATCAAGGATACGAAACACTAAAAACCAGGTAATTAAAAACAAACTGTCGATAATGCGATATTTCTAAAATACCTTAAAATGTAGATATCTGCCAGGTACAGATTTCATCAATGGACCAAATATCCCACCATTCCAGAAGACCGCTGCACTTCTTACCGGATATGTTTCTGGCAACAATAACGTTACCCATCATCAGCGGTGAATTGTATTTTATCATTTTCTTGTAGGACTTCCGTCCACAGTGAGTAGAGTTTAGGTCCCAGCCACCTACAGCGAGATTGCCTTTTGGGCAGGACACAGAAACGGAAGGAATGAGAGCAAGTCTAGTGACTTTGACAGAACAGTTTGTAGTGAGATTAGAGTACATCAGATGGCGCCACCGTACAAGTACGATGTTGCACACAGAGGGTGAGAGAATTTCAGGGGGCATAGGAAAGAATACCCATTTAACCAGTGGGTCCAGCCTGGGGGCCGTCACTTAACGTGCTCGTCCGATATTCAGCGATTGTTAGTAAATCACACCATCTCTGAAAGAGATGGCCCAGGTTCGAACCTGAGGACCTTGCATCGATAGTCTGATTCGCTAACCACTAAGCCATCCGCGGCTAGCGGTAAATTGTATTAAACATCTGTGTGTTCTTATACACGGCTACCCCAGTCCTGACCGTCCGTCACTTCGTCATTAATTGGTTCAGGATCATCACGTATGAAGGCTATGGCAGTAATAAATGACAGATTCAGGACAGTTCTATACCTACTTTGGTGGATCGGTGTGTACTTTTTGTATTGATACGTGTGTAACAGTATATGTGAGGGTATATCCCCAATTTACTAGATTTACGTCCCACGTAGTATATGGTCCAAATTATGTATGTTGAACCTTATCTTATATATTCCTTACAACTGGAAGATATTATTTTTGTATTATTTTGCAAAAACTGAGAGGATTCTGATCGCTCGTCCGAGAGGGTCTGCGTTCAAATCCCGCTGTAGTATGGATGTTGTATTTGTCTTACGGACTGGCTCTTACCTTCCCTCGAACCAATGGCCCTAAATTAGGGACGGGCGTTTAATTATATCCTATTGAGTTGCTCACGGTGGTCTTTAAGCCTCAAACAAACACGAAAACTGAGAAACTATAAAAACGGCAAGCATAAGAGTCACTTATGTTGTTGCTTATATGTGTTGATTATGAATGAGCCATTGTAGTTTTTACAGTGTGCCTTAGTTGTTTACTAATACATAAATAGTAATTGTCCTTTTTATGAAAAATGAGTGCGGCAGAAATTTAGCCAGAAACGTTTAAAGTCCTGATAACATCTAACTGAATATCCCCCTCACTCCTAAAAGACATTAGTTTTAACACTGATAAGCAACTAGTGATATTCTGAAACTTCTTCGCAATAAGCACTCTCCGTAAGTGGTAATTTGCAGTGTTTTAGAGAAGGGAATATAACGAAATAAATTTCTCCGTCATTCTTGTCCACGCCATGCATCGAACCCGGGTCCCCTTATTCCGGAATAAGTCGCTCTCCCAGCTGAACTACGCTGGCGTATGCTCTCGCTGCTATCTTCCTTTATCTCATGTGCGTCCTGTGTGGCACGAACGTCATAGGGACGACATGAGAAATGTCAAAAAAAAAACATGTATATAACGTGTTAATTATACATATATAATAACTTTCCTTTTAATTATATAACTTTCCTTTTTAATTTCTTTCTCTATGTAAATTTGAGTTCGTTCTCCTTAGCATTTTTCAAACTTAACGTGATATCTTCTCTCTCGCAAGAGTATGATTGTCAACACCTTGAGGTCCGAACGTATGACGTGTGTGTTTGCGTCCGATGAGAACTGAACGTTATAAAAAGCTTGAGCAGCAGCAGTGAGTGGGAGATGATGGAAGTATGATGATATAATAGTAGTTGCGGAAGTTGAAGTACTTGAAGTTGTGATTTCTTGACGTCTGCGTATTTAATATTTAGAGTTGGTGTTTTTGTTTCTCGTTAAACGTTCTTTAACAAATCATTGGATTTTTTTCACTAATGTTGATGAAGACTGAGTCGTGCTAAAGAAGTTTTTTTGCTGAATAAAGACTAATAGTAAGTAACCTTTTCTGAAGTTATTCGCTTAAAAGTGAAGTTATTAAGAACTGATTTGTGTAGTGTTCAGACAGCTATACTTAAACGAACATTACAGACGCACAAGATAATATTAAAATGTATAAGAGGAAAACTTTAACGGTGAAGCCAAGCACTATATTAAATGATGATGGTAGGTAGTACTGGCAAATCTTCTTTCAATAAATATCTATTGAGGTCGTCCTGTGGAAGAGAGGGAAAGGTTGTAAATCATTTTGGCACTTCAGGAAGGATGATCAACTTGTATTCTCAGTGATATTTTGTAATAATCATAGTGTTGCTGTGGCTAACTACACTGTGCGAAACTTTCCATGTTCAGCTACTGATAATGTTTTGGCGATTGACGTGGCTGCGGATGTGGTGCCTGTACCATAACTACCGCTTGTGATACTGAAGAATTATCCGAATGGAGTTAGTACTCTTTCTCCGGTGGTCAGCGTGGCCTTGAATGACAAAGCTTTAGCTAAAACGTATTTCAGAACTTTCGGCTGCAGCCCGTGATGCTTAACAAGTTATTGTAATGAACGTAGATGTTAGAACTTCTAATCCAATACCTGCTTCTGCAACGTTAGGGACAAATCATAATTTTGATGCCACTACCTCGACACCTGTGTCTGACATAGGGCAAAATTTTGTTGTTGATGCGGATTTCAAGGCGAATGCTTCTGGTATGAGTATATGTGATCACCTATTCTGCGCCTTCGAGTGAGAAATATGCATTTAGTGCATTCAGAGATTCGGAAGGTTTCCTTTTGCTTTAGCAACATAGAGATTCGGAACTCTTCCTTGTAACGTACCAGGAGTTGTGACGTACCTGCCAGAAGGACGCACACGACATAAAGGCAGATAGGGATAAAAATAAAACGTCCGCGTAGCTCAATTGGTAGAGCAACTTATTCCGGAATGAGGGGACCCGGGTTCGAATCCTGGCGCGGATAAAAATGACGGAGAAATTTACTTCGTTATAATGGCGCCCGAACTATCCGGATGACCCGACCGTTCAAAATCTCGCATTGGTGTGATGTTATTTCCACACCGCGAGATAGGAAAAATAAGAGAATCCCTTCTCCAGCACTTCGAAAAAAAAAAAAAAAAAAAATAAGGGGAGATGATGTAACGTACCAGGAGATGTGACGTACCTGCCAGAAGGACGCACACGACATAAAGGCAGATAGGAATCAGAATAAAAAAACGTCCGCGTAGCTCAGTTAGTAGAGCAACTTATTCCGGAATGAGGGGATCCGGGTTCGAATCTTGGCGTGGACAGAAATGACGGAGAAATTTACTTCGTTATATCCTTTTGCTTTACCCACATAGAGATTCGTAATCCTTCCTTTTGCTTTACCCACAAAGAGATTTGTAAACCTTCCTCTGCTTTACCCACATAGTGATTCGTAGCCCTTCCTTCTGCTTTACCCACATAGAGATTCGGAACCCTTCTTTTTGCTTTAATCATATAAAGATTCGTAACTCTTCCTTTTACTTTACCAACATAGAGATTTGTAATCCTTCCTTTTGCTTTACCAACATAGAGATTCGGAACCACTTCTTTTGTTTTACCCACATAGAGATTCGGAACCACTACTTTTGCTTTACCCATATAGAGAAGAATTTATCGCTAGTACAATCGCCTCTATGAGTCTCAAATCAAACCTTATTTCTTAACCATATACTATTGGTGTAGAAATTATAACGAAGTAAATTTCTCCGTCATTTTTGGTCTACGCCGGGATTCGAACCCGAGGCCGCTTATTCCGGAACAAGTCGCTCTACCAACTGAGCTACGCAGACGATTATTCTGATTCCTATCTGCCTTTATGTCGTGTGCGTCCTGCTGGCAGGTACGTCACATCTCCCCCCCCCGAAAGAGAGCCGGGGGCATGGCCCACGGGTCAGCCGTGACCATGAATCGTTGCAGGCAGCTATCCACTGTAGAACGTGCACTTGAGAACTCCCAGTCAATCTGCTGTGTGGAATGCAACATCACACATTTTTATTTTTCGAAGCGCTGGAGAAGGAATTCTCTGATTTTTCCTGTCTCGCGGTGTGGAAATAACATCACACCAATGCGAGATTTTTTGAACGGCCGGGTCATCCGGATAGTTCGGGCGCCATTATAACGAAGTAAATTTCTCCGTCATTTTTGGTCTACGCCGGGATTCGAACCCGAGGCCGCTTATTCCGGAACAAGTCGCTCTACCAACTGAGCTACGCAGACGATTATTCTGATTCCTATCTGCCTTTATGTCGTGTGCGTCCTGCTGGCAGGTACGTCACAAAATATATGGAAAATACTCTGACGTGATACCAGATTTTTGTGATTTGCTTTTTTGTTTGACGAAGCGTTTAAGAAATCACTGTGACCTAATAGTAGAAATGATAATAATCGAAATCGTTATGACTTTATATATGACTTTTCCTTTTTATGACGTTTTTTTATATTATGAGCTTAAGAAGTGCCAATTTTTTCTAATTTTACGTGGAAATAGCTGCAATTTTTAACATCATAAAAAATGTTTTGCTGCTGAGCTATATGCAGGTCTCAGGTTTTTCTAAACGACTCTGAAGCTTATTGGCTTAGGGTTATGAGAAAAGAACTTTTCTGGTGAACATGAACCACATTCATTTTCTTATCAGTTTTCTTATTAGTATCCAAGAAATTTGAGCCAGGAAAAAAAATTCTGCGCTAGATAGAGTTTAAGCCCCATTCATTAATGGATAAATCAATTTAATTCATTTTTCATCAGGAACAGACGTCTATTCCTCTAAACTGAAGGTATTATAATTCCATCAAATTAAATGGCAGAGAGCAACAACTAATTTTCTAAATAGATCAATGGCAATTTTAATTTTGTAGCTGTTTATAATAAGAACAAAGTAACAAGTAGGATAGGAACATAAAAACAAACAGACCATAAACTCTGTAAAAACATATTCATCGTTATAACTAAATGACAATTTAGAAAGTAAAAAAAAGTGCTTTTCTTCTGAAAAGAAATTCTCCTTTGTTTGATTAACTCCCGGAAATTAAAATATCCGACATTTCGATTAACATTGGAACTGTGTCATTTAATTATCCCACAGCTAATGAAGTTCACAAAGGAATGAAGGGATAACGAAATCAAAAGATTGCATTATGATTCTCTTTTCCATTTTTTTTATCCTTCCTCGGAAAAACCACCGCTTCTATCTGGATGAGATCGCTTGTCCCATTCACTTTGCCTAATTGTTAAATGAAACCGACGGAACAAAACTTACGGCCTTAGATTGCGTCCAACAAAAGCAAACCGATAAAAAAAATCATATTGGAAGCAAATAAAACAAATTACTGTTTCCAGAATAGCCGGAATTAATACCTCTTTTAATTGTTCTCTTTGTTTTGATTAAAAGAAAGCGTTTCTTCCTGCAGAAAGTCGTTAGAATTTTCTCCACAAAAAATCATTCAATGTACCAAATAACTGCAGAGCGTTTCTTTACTGTTACCCGATTCTGAAAAACAAGAGCGCATCAGTGGTGCTTTCAATATTTTTAATTATTTCCGTATCTTAAAGGCAAATCCGCCTAAAGCATATTTTTTTACATTTAAGTTGTGTTTTATTAATTTTGTAACAGCGCACCATGTTGCAATAGTTTTCCCCTCTTTTTGGAGCGGGATGGAAGAGTTGGATGGACATATGAGCACCTTTAAGGGCCATAAACAATCGCCCTGTCTCAAATTGAGATTCACTTCTTGTACGGAAAGGACAGAGTGTGAGCCATAAGATAAAATCACTGCCCATGTCTGGGATGAGACATGGTAAACAAACCTGAAGACCATCCCTCTGACCAATCGGACAGCGGAACAACAGGTCTGACTTTGCGAATACTAACATTCAATCTAAAAGATAGGCCCAGCGCCCACTTACAAGGGAAATACAAGAAGGTACACTGCAAAAAAAAATTTTTAACTCACCAGCCACTTCCCATGATTTCTTTCGTGAATTAACGAAGCATATTTCTGATAAAACTCTGAATTTTCAGAAACCTTTGGGCAATTCCTTTCTTATATTAACAGAAAAACTCCGCTCTTACTTTTTCCTTATGCATATGACAAAGGATTTCCGGTAATAGGAGATATTCTTGCTCACTAGAAACATAGTTAAGTATCAATAGAACCTTTTTCAAAAATCAATAAGACCTTTTTTATCGTCTAACCCTTTTCCGGTAATGAGAAAAAGTTCCGGCAATAGGAGAGATTCTTACTTACTAGAAAAAGAGGAAAGTATCAATGAACCTTTTTCAAGTATCAATAGAACTTTTTTAACGTCGGACCTTTTTTCCGGTAATAGGAAAATTCTTACTTACTAGAAACAGAGGTAAGTATCAATAGAACCCTTTTTTATCGTCGAACCTATTTCCGGTAATAGGGGAGATTCTTACTTAATAGAAACAGTGGTAAGTATCAATAGAACCTGTTTCAAGTATCAACATAACCTTTTTTTTTATCATCGATCCTGTTTCTGGTAATAGGAAAAATTTCCGCTAATAGGAGAGATTCTTACTTTCTGGAAACAGAGGTAAGTATCAATAAGTAGACCTTTTTTCAGTATCAATAGGACCGTTTTTATCGTCGAACCTTTTTCCGGTAATAGGAAAATTTCCGCTAATAGGAGAGATTCTTACTTACTAGAAACAGAGGTAAGAATCAATAGAACTTTTTTCAGTATCAATAGAACTTTTTTCAGTATCAATAGAACTTTTTTCAGTATCAATAGAACTTTTTTCAGTATCAATAGGACCGTTTTTATCGTCGAACCTTTTTCCGGTAATAGGAAAATTTCCGCTAATAGGAAAATTTCCGCTAATAGGAGAGATTCTTACTTACTAGAAACAGAGGTAAGAATCAATAGAACTTTTTTCAGTATCAATAGAACTTTTTTCAGTATCAATAGAACTTTTTTCAGTATCAATAGAACTTTTTTCAGTATCAATAGAACTTTTTTCAGTATCAATAGAACTTTTTTTTATCGTCGAACCTTTTTCCGGTAATAGGAAAGATTCTTACTTATAGAACCTTTTTTTACCATCGAACCTTTTTCCGGTAATAGGAGAGATTCTTACTTACTAAAAACAGAGGTAAGTAACAATAGAACCTTTTTTATCGTCGAACCTTTTTCCGGTAATAGAAAAAAATTCCGGTAATAGGAGAGATTCCTATTTACTAGGAACAGAGATAAGTGTCAGTAGAACCTTTTTCAAGTATCAATAGAACCTTTTTCAAGTATCAATAGAACCTTTTTCAAGTATCAATAGAACCTTTTTATATAGTCGAACCTTTTTCTGGTAATAGGACAAATTTGCAGTAATAGGAGAGATTTGCGGGAATACTTGGGGTTTGATTGACTGTTAAATTTCAATAATATGTCGAAGTAGATAGTGTGGAAGAAATATTCTTCACGTTTATAACGAGTTTATTCTTCACATATTAGGTGGTAATTCATCAGAATTATTAACACAGCAGTCAGACATCTCCGAATTGCGTGTATTTTTTGGTTCCTCACGTAGCATTATTCACGTATTAAACTTGAAAATTCCTCGAACGAAAGTTAAGAGATATGGGTTCATTTCCAGTTCCAAGACAATGAAATTTTCAAGTTTTCTGAAGTGACTAATATTACATGAGAAACAGTAAAATACACGCAGTTCAGAGATGTCTGATTTCTGTGTTAATAATTCAACCTATCGAAGTATATCATTTTGAAGTTCTGTACGGAGATCGGACATATAGCATGACACAAACTTTGACTTTAGCACTAGGTTATTGCTGCGTTAGCTTTACTGTAGAAAAAAATATTAGAGTTCGTTTGGCTTATCTCACGGTACTTTTGTTGACCCGGATAGCTTAAAACTTAATTGTAAAGGCCTTAACTACACATATAATCAACTTCAATGTATGACCAAAAGTTAACGAGGAAAGAGATGACTAACGTTAATATTCCAATCCTTTATTTTAATGGCACGTCATCAAGCATGCTCTTTATAGAGCACACAATTGAATTCCACTTTAGAAAGATACGTGGTTTTATCCACATTCAAGAACACTTATCCTCTGAAAAACTTTAGCATAAGCACTTTCGCTCGTTGATTAATCATGCATCAATTTTGAACAAGCATGAAAGCCCGACTAACACAGATTACGAACAAAAGCTCGTTTTAATAGCATATCATCGACGTGACTTCAATAACATTGCTTAAAGAGCATATCCTAATACCTTAATTGATAACAAACTGTTTATCTTAAAATTGCTTTCCGATAACTAAAGAAACATTGCCTTTGGAAAAATGGCCTCAAGCCGACTGATAATAATATTGCCTCTCATAGGCTCATATCTACATTTCTCTCGAAGACTCAACGCATTCATTCTTATCTCTCGCTTTCGACTGCGTAATTGTACTCTGACCTGCTGTGAGGGTTGCCAAACATAAATTCATCGAGAGAGAAAAATGTGGCGTTCAGTTGCAAAAGGTTTAACGAGAATAAACTAAATTAACGCAAGAAGACAGGAAGTAAGAAGGAAGGTTAAATTAAAGTATACGTCACAGAATGACTTAATCACGAGGAAGGCATCTCTGATGAAGCTGGAATAATTCATAGTTTAAAAGATTTCGCCTTCAAAATTAACAAACTTATCAGTAGCAAGGGTGTAAGTTTTGATGAGATCATAAATTCTGATCATCGGAGAAATATATTTGATATCTCCATTTAACCATCCAATTTAGTTTTTTTTTCTTTTATGTAAATTAATCAGTTCTTAGATGTTGTTGTTTTTTCTTTCTGAACGGTTCATCTGAACCTCATACTTTGTGGGTATGATTTGGACAAAACTGACAGCCAGTCAGAAGATAAATAAAAGAAGTATATTGTTAGAGTGAAGTCAAGTCGACGATCACACGACGACATGTACATATAATGAAGGTTAATTACTAATGTGTACAAGACATGCCATATATTTTGTTGGTATATTACGACGACTGTTGTGAAGTGAATATTTTCACGATGTTGTTTTACGTCGAGCATCTCAGTGGGATTGAAAGATACCTTTCAAGTACGCAGTTTGTTTCTTATTCGAAAGAACAGTGTCCGCTAGTGTTATATTTAGCAATAGTTCGTAAGTGTTTTGTTAAACACAGAATGAGTTGATTTGTTTCTCAGTCTGAGTTTTTTCTGCACTCTCGAAGGCAGCTGAGAAGTTTCGTATTCCATTATTGAAGCAACCATTCGGAAACGTCGAAAGACAGATTCTGTTCACGTCAAGTGCTTCTCGCGATGTGCATGTGACAGTAACTTCTTCCCAGTGCCAGTGTAGCTTTCACACACGCGCATTCAAGGCTACATGCATGCGCCTAGCTGTCTCTCGAGTTCTTCCTAGGATCTAACAAATACAGGCCGAGCATCAGTTATCCCAAAATCCCAAAACGGAAAACCTCCCAAATCCGAAACTTTTTGGAGCAGCGACAGGGCATTACAAATGAAAAATTCAAGAAGACTCCCGGATCTGCGCAGGTCTTTGATCATCTCGATGGTTACGACGAGTGACTTCTAGGATATTAGATGAGGCTCCGTTCTGCTGTAGAGATGAAGAAATCGCGTCTTTTGAAATAATCTAATTGACTCACTAAAACAATTAATTCGCACTGATTCTTTCTTTGACTCTTCCGGTGATCTATTTTTGCAGGGAATTGCTCTCATGAATCGGTTGTGAGTCTGATCCGTTAGGGTCGTTCATTGGTTCTTCCTTTGAACGATTTCTACAGGACTGACCCTGGCGAATCGGTTCTGAGTCGCTTGAATCTGTTTGTGTCGTTCGTTAACTCTTCCGTTGAACGATTTTCTCAGAGACTGACCACGGTGAATCGGTTCTAAGTCGTATTTGTTTGTGCCAATTCTCTTTCGGCAAACTTCCGGTTTAGTGAACGATTTTCAGCTTAAATCTGTATAATAATTCTATAAGGTTTTTTGACTGTGAGTCTGTAACGTACCAGGAGATGTGACGTACCTGCCAGAAGGACGCACACGACATAAAGGCAGATAGTAGTAAGAACAAAACGTCCGCGTAGCTCAATTGGTAGAGTAACTTATTCCGGAAGGAGGGGACCCGGGTTCGAATTCCGGCGTAGACCAAAATGACGGAGAAATTTACTTCGTTATAATGGCGCCCGAACTATCCGGATGACCCGACCGTTCAAAATCTCGCAATGGTGTGATGTTATTTCCACACCGCGAGATAGGAAAAATAAAAGAGAATCCCTTCTCCAGCACTTCGAAAAAAAAAATAATAAGGGGGAGATGATGTAACGTACCAGGAGATGTGACGTACCTGCCAGAAGGACGCACACGACATGAAGGCAGATAGTAGTAAGAACAAAACGTCCGCGTAGCTCAATTGGTAGAGCAACTTATTCCGGAAGGAGAGGACCCGGGTTCGAATCCCGGCGTTGACCAAAATGACGGAGAAATTTACTTCGTTATAAGTCCTATTTTGAGAGAACTGCAGAACGTAAAGATATGGTTGAGGTATCAAAATAAAGGTCTTACCATGTAGATGTGCCAGTCGAAGAGAAAAATGATATTGGGGCAACGGTTCGGGCGTTGTGGGGCGGCACATTTCACATGTAAAGTCTACTGGATACGCGTGCGATTAACATTCGATCACCTGTGGTTGACTCACGCGCTGCTGAAGGCGGAGGCATGGAGGGACTGAGGTAGTCCAAAGTCCGAAGTCTCTTTTATCTGCCAACCGTTGCGCAAAACAACGCTAGCATGCATTGGTATCACAGTTCTTCTCATCGGAACAGCGAACACTCTCGAAGACCTGATTGCATTATGCGGTTGGACTGTGTGATGTATATATACAATTTAATATTATTCGATCCAGTTTATTTACGTAGGTAAGACGTTTCTCAATATGTAAAGATGTAAATAAACATTCCGTTGACCACTGTTAGTGAAAATATTACGGGCGACTGATTGTAGCCCATTGAGTTGCTCGCGGTGGTCGTTAAACCTTCAGTCAAAAAAAAAAAAAAAAAAATCACGAACCTGAACTATTGTCTTTATTGAAGTGGTTGAATGAATTTTTCAATTACATAAAGTTTACATTATTTGTTTCATATGAGTTTATTCTTTTCAAAAAAACAAACAAACAAACAACCGACGGATGAAGAGTACTCACAACACGAATCTCATTCCAACAACATTTACAAACACAGTTGTGACTGAAGATGAGAGTGAAAGAGAGCGCTGTCCAGTTGAATTTATGCACACGATCGAGATGAGTGGATTTCCGATTCACGGTGTACGACTAAAAAGGGTGCAGTCGTTATGCTCATCGCAAACCTGGGTCCCCGGTGTCGCAGTGGTCTAAGCGCAGGCTTATAATGATTCTTTCGTGAAGGGTCCGGGTTTGAATTCTGGTGAGGCATGGATGTTGTGTTTGTCTTACGGCACTGACTCTCTCTCCCTTCCCTGGAACCAGTGACCCTAAAGTATGGACGGGCGACTGCTTATAGCCCATTGATTTGCTCACGGCGGTCGTTAAACCTTCAGTCAAAAAAAAAAAAAAAAAATAAAAATAAATTACGAACCTGGACATTTGTCTTTACTGAAGTGGTTGAATTAATTTGTCAATCTAATAAAGTTTACATTTGTTGTTTCATATAAGTTTATTATTTAAAAAAAACAACTAACCTTTGATTCCGACTGGTTTCGTCTAGTTTGTTTTTAAATCTTAAGGATTTATTGTTTAGGCTCGGTTCAATCCTCAAGCTATCACAAAAACCGAAAACAAAAATCCGAAATTATCGATACAATCCGAAATGTCAGCTTTATCATCGCCAAACTAACATATCGTATACGCAAATACTCCAAAAACCGAAAGAATCCGAAATGCGAGGCACTTGTGCCCCCAAGCATTTCGGATAAGGGATCCTCAAGTTATATTTCCCCTTTCAGAATTTCGACTTGAAACCGGGCACTGAAACTCGAACAACCTAATCAATCTGACGAATTATGAAGTGTTTCCCATGATTTTCAGATGAGTTATGGCTACAGACAGATATACGGACGTTCTCTTTCCTCAGCATAGGTTCATTTTCGTCGCTTTTCAAATTTCTGCGCTGCACGTTCATTTCTTCATGATACTGTATGTGAGGAAACTTGTACTGAGATTGCATCTATCTTTGAGGCATTAGAAATGTGTTTGAAGACTAAAGCAGGAAAAACTCCCGAAGTGAAATGCAGTTCAGAAGCATTTTTCAACGTCAAAGTAGCCACCGATAACAAAGATCTCCCGGCTTCGTCGGTTCTCTTGATGTTTAACATTAAGAGACCTACTGGCTTCTCTCTTACAAGCCCTTCGATTAGAGATCAGTGCCCCAGCCTCACACATCTATCTTTCTATTAGCTCTCTCCTTGCAATTACTCTTCATGACGAGAATCTTGGCGTGTCTCTATTCCTCTATGGTGCACTAAAATCCTCACACTTACCACTTGTCTTTAGAGTTGGGAGATATCCGTTCTTATTCCCTCCCCTATTCGTTCCCTCCCCTCGAACTCCCCAGCTCCTCTAATCGATCTGAGGCTTCATTTATCTTGTGACACTCGATTCCACCCTCGTCTTCATGTCACCCATGTTGTCACCGGCTTCGGAGATTCATCAATTGTGCTTCTTCATCCATACCACCACTCTTCTTTTAGCGTCCGCCTCAGCATCCTGTGTGTTTATGACTTGATCAGATTTCTTTCACGAATATTTTCTTGAAGAATGTACGAGATGCTGCCTGCTTAGCCGATTCATCATGTATTACGTTACTGCGAAACAAAGCCCCGTCTTATAACAGCGACGTCCATACTTTACATCTCATATGAAGTTTACCTATAAGAAAAATAATGAAATAAGATTACTGCAGATGAGATGCAGAAAACAAAAGTATTTCCGATGAACCAAAATTTTCAAAATGCTCGATTGTTTCACCAGTCAATTTCCAGAAATGACTAAAAACGTAGAACATTTAGGCCAATGGTATTAAAACGAGTGGCTTACCAAGATACAGGTCGAAATCAGTCTGCAAATATTTCTAGTAGCCAATTAAAAAGAAGTGACCCACAAAACTGAAACTGGCCACATACCATAAAAAAATCCTTCCCCTTACTTAATTGTTTTTTATACAAGGTGTGACGTATATTCTAATTTAACTTTTATTTTTAGTTCTTTTTCCTATGTAAATTTGAGTTGTTGTTTTTTACACATTCCAAGCTTAACGTTATGTCTTTTTCCTCAAACGAGAATAATATTGGCGCCAATATTATTCTCGTTTGAGGGAAAAGACATAACGTTAAGTTTGGAATGTGTAAAAAAGAACACACTAAGATTTACATAGGGAAAGGAACTAAAAATGAAAGTTAAGTTAGAATATACGTCACAAAGAGGCATCCTAAAAGTAATGGCTCCTACTTAATAACTTTTGAAATTTTGAAGTGATTTTAATGAAACTGCACTGACATGTACTATGACATGTTACCAGTGTGGGAACAAAGGTTTTTCAGAATCGAAAATAAAGAGCATGAATGGCGGATAAAAGCAGCGAGCCTAAATTTAATTCCTGGAACAAGAGGGATGTGTGGCTCCAGAAATCCACAGAAGACTCTTAGAGGTGTATGGAGCTGCCCCCATCAATATCAGTAATGTCCGAAGATGGATGAAGAGGTTTCGAGAGGGAGAACGTTCAGCGTGGAAGACTCGCAACTGCAGTGACATATGCCAACAGATAACGAGTGAAAGACCTCATCACAGCTGATCGTCTTGTCACCATCCAAGAGTTGCAACAATAAACAGTGCTTGCTCACTATGTGCAGACATTGAAGAAGAAAAAGGAAGCTATCAAGAGAAACAGACGCGATATTTTACTTCATAGTATTGTTTAACACCATGGTAACGCACGTCCCCACACCACAATAGAGACTTCACAGACTATTGCCAAAATAGGGTGGACGGTGATGCCCCAAGCTCCATATAGTCCTGATTTGGCTCCCTCAGACTTTTCCCTGTTTGCACCTTTGAAAAACGCCCTTCGCGGGGAACGTTTCCACGATGCGGCAGACGTTAAACTGGGTGTGAACTCATGGGTGAAACGACAGAGTCAGGAATTTTTCAAAAATGGATTTTACCAGTGGGTTCAAGGATGGCGGAAATATATAGAAAGTGATGCGAAATACTTTGAATAGACTAGCATCATTAACAAATATGTCCAAGCCACCAAGTTTCACATTTTTGCTTCTACAAATAAAAATCTTATGAGGGACGAGACATTACTTTCAGGATGCCCTTTGTAGTTTTATATATCTTTAAAATTTAAATACTGTCCCTAATTAATCCGAAATTTATATCCAAGGAATGTTTTTCAGCATCAGACCGCATTGCTGAACCACGCCCATTACAAGGTGAAACTCCGAGAACTATAGCGAGTTTCATACTCGACCCCTTTAATTAGGGATTTCACCTATGACGGCTTAGTTAAAGAGAAATTCATATAAAGGATTTTAGGAAGGGGGTCTGATCCCAGGTACTAAAAAATCCTTAGATTTAGCAAGCTAAGAGATTCGAGCTAGACTGCACAACATGAAAGTCCCACGGAAGCGAGGTAGACGCCCTTATTTATAACCGGGAGACAAGTCCACGGAGTACGACGGCTTAACGTGCCCATTCGACGCACGGCGGATATTTACTGGTTCGAGCGTTCGTACTTGCCTGGGATTGATCCTGAGACTTTCCCGTGGCAGTCACAAACATTTACCACTAGACCATCTGCTGCCCGGATTAGTTAAAGAAACAGATTTCAGATATTTGTGTAAAGGATTTTAGGAAGGGAGCCTTTGATCCCAGCTGTTAAACAACACTTAGAATTAAAAAGCTAGGAGATTTGGGCTAGATTGCCGACAGATATGTCACGCGGAAGCGAGGAAGAAGGTGGGAGTAAACGCCCTCAGTTGTAACTGGAAGACCAGTACCGGGAGTCGGATGGCTTAACGTGCCCATCCGACCCACGGCGGATATTTAGTGGTTCGGACGTTCATGCCTGGTATCGAACCTGAGGCTTTTGCGTGGTAGTCACGAACGTTGACCAGTAGGCCATCAGCAGCCTTGGATTGCTTAAAGCGTTAGGTTAAGCCCTTTAAATCTGAACTCCACAGATAGGCCTTCTTCCAAGAAAGCAGTTGTAAGCTCCCGCTTTGTTAAGTTTAAATCAGACCTCGAGCTATCAATGAGCTGCCAAGTAAAAGCATAACGAATGACTTTTGACAGTCTTTAATGCCTTGCTCTTTTTGGGAGAGACGAATTAAAAAAAAAAAATAAGAAAAAATGAGTTAAAGTAAAAACACAAAAAACTAAACGAATACTAGTACAAAAAACCATGAAAATTTGTATCGCCCGTTTAAATTCCTTAGTCGTCCGGGGCGAGCAGGCGAGAGGCTGTTTGAAAAATTTGGTTTAAATTCTGAGGCGCCGACATCAAAATCAGAAGGTTTTTTGCATCAGTTCGAAGTATTTCTCAACTGATAGAAACCTAAAATGTCTCAAAGTGTTTTTTTTTTTGTTTTTTTTTATCATTATCGGATTTCACAAACTCAGATTTCCAAAATGTTTCCTATAAACAAATCGGTAAACAGCGTATAAAAATAACAAATGCTAACCACATTTAACAATAATAAAATAACGTATTATAATAACAATGGTAACAATATTTAACCAAAATGGAACAGCGTATAACAATAAAAAAACGTTAAGAATATTTAACAATTATGAAACAGCGTATAACAATAACAGATGATAAAACTTCAACAACAACAAGTTGGTGAAGCAGATAAATTAAGTTGGTAAACAGCGTTACAATAATACAGACAAAATACGTTGATAAACAACGTTACAAAAATACAGACAAAATACATATGTTGGTAAATAGCGTTACAAAAATACAGAAAAACACAAGTTGGGAAACATTGGTATGGTGATATAGATGAAATAGGTTAAGAACCTAATGGTACAGTACCAAAAATAAGATTACTTGGAAAGAAAAGTAATGTTATACAAATAAAATTATTTGAGAAACAGTGTAGTAATAGAGGTAAATTAAGTTGGGGAAAAGATGTTTAGTAAACTAGATAAAATAAGTTAGAGAGCATACGTACAGGAATGCAGATAAAATAAGTTGGGAGGCAGATGTACAGTAACACAAATAAGACCATTTCGAATCTGAGTTAGAATTACTTTTTTATTTTTAAACAGAGTTATAGCAAAAGAAAACACAAGTTTGTTCATAGAGGTAGAGTAACACAAGTGAAATTAGTTGGGAAAGAGAGGTACAATAAAAAATGAGGTGATTTGAAAGGTAAAGTAGAGTAATGTAGAAAAAATAATTTGGGAAACAGAGTGTGGTAATATAGATAAAATAAATGGGGCAAAATGTGGGGCAAGAGAGATAAAGTAAGGTGGGGAGGATAAAATTACCCAGATAAAAGAAATTGCGAAGTAGAGGTTATCGGTAAATTTAAAATAATGCAGTAATGTAAGTAAATTTTATTTAAAAAATACTGGTACTCTAAGAAAGATAAAACAAATAGGAAATATTATATTTAATTCATAAATTAAAGTTTATGAATGCCATGTTTATAACTTAAAAGTCTACTATAGTTTCGCTGGAAATTATAGTCCAGCTTCATCAGGACTAAGCGCTTTCATTTCTTGCTTGTGATCATGTTACCAGTTTCACGTGTCAAACGTCTCCTGCGGGCATCTGTTTTGACGAGTGATTTCCATTCTCTCGATAGGTATAGAGATGAAGATAAATCATTTGCCAAGTTATTACGGTTTTGAAAAATGTGAAGGGCTTCTAAAAAATCTAGGCCTAATATTGATTTAAATCTATCTAACAGTTTGGCGTTATCAAACAGAAAATGGTGGTTATCTTCATAACAGCGCTGAGCTACGGACATTTTTTTAAGTTCAAACTTTTTAATAAATGTTCTTTTAATCTAAATTTAAGTGATCTCTGTGTCTGATCTATGTATTACACTGGCACTGGATGCGATAGATTCCCCGAGAGTTTATGTCAGGAATTGGGTCCTTTTTTGTGGAGTAAAACATCTTAGATACATGAATAAAAATCACTTCGAAATTTAATGACCGAAAAATTTTTGATATTTTGAAACAAATTTCAGGGATGAATGGATGAACTGGCAAGTTTTGTTGAGAATTTGGCGTGATAGGTGTCAAGGTGGATTTGTGTTGAGGTTTAGCAAATTTTTTGATAGCCGAGTCCACCAATGAATGTTTCAAACCTCTATTGATAGCAACATGTCTGATGTAATCTAGTTCATTCTGCAGACCGTCCTATGTAGAACAGACATATGTATAAAATGCATTGGTTTTGTGTTGGATCGAATGGCTTGATTTTGCGTGAGGCGGTAAACTAACAGCAAATGGTTTGCAATAAACATTGGTGATGAATGGGGGTGCTTGATGACGCCAAACGGTCAGATAGACCTAAATCAATATTTGGCCTAGACCTTTTAGAAGCCTTCCACATTTTGCAAAATCGTAATAACATGCTATTATTCGCATATTTTCACTGTATTCCATGTAACGACTTCCTTCAGAAAACTTGAAAATTTTCATGGTCATTGAGCGGAAATCGAACCCGCACCTCCTGATTTCCGGTCGAGCACGCTAGTCATTACACTACCCATGACAAGAATATTCCAAGCAACTGAACATAGATATTTGAGAACCTTCAGATTTACGCTAGGCGAAGCTATTCTAGCCCAATCGTTGCGTCTCACGACCATTCTCACATCCAGGATCCGATGTAGGTCACAAATTCCAATGATGAAAGTACCCCATATACAATTGCTCGACCAGGCTCGACCGGAAATACGGAGATGCGGGTTCGATTCCTGCTCCAGGACGATGAAAATGTACAAGTTTTATGAAGGAAGTGGTTACATAGAATGCAATTAAAATATGCCAATAACAGCATTACAATGTCTACCATGTATTTATGAGGAATTATTTCTTCGAGGAAATTCGTTTCCCAATTGGATATGCCGTATATAATAACTTGGTAAACGATTTATCTTCATCTCCATGCCGCCGCCCCGGTGGCGCAGTGGTCTCAGCGATGGCCTCTGATCATTCGTCCGAACGGGGTCCGGGTTCGAATCCCGGTGAGGCATGGATGTTGTGTTTGTCTTACGGCACTGGCTCTCTCCCTTCCCTGGAACCAGTGACCCTAAATTAGGGACGGGCGACTGCTTATAGCCCATTGAGTTGCTCACGGTGGTCGTTAAACCTCCAACCAAAAAAAAAAAAAAAAAAAACATCTCCATGCCTATCGAGCGAATGGAAATCACTCGTCAAAACCGATGACCGCACGAGACGTCTGGCACGTGAAACTAGTAACAGCGTCACAAGCAAGAAATGAAAACGCTTAGTCCTGATGAAGCTGAACCTTAGTTTCCAGCTAAACTATAGTAGACTTTTAAGTTATAAATATTCCATTCATAAACGTTGTTTCCTGAAATAAATGAAATATAAATATGCAATGCCTGTAGTTCAATTACTTCAAAAAATAGAAAATATGTCGGGAAACAGAGGGGAATTTATATACATAAAATGGATGGAGAAACAAAAGTACAATTATTTAGAGAAAAAAGAGAGATAAAGGAATAGTTAAACTATGCAAGAAAAAATGTACAGTAATACAGAAAAATTTAGCTGGTAGATTCCTGTAATAATATAGACAAAATAAGTTGGATAACTGGATACTGAATAAATGCAATTAAAACAAATCAAGAAACTTGTGCAAAATCATACCGGGAATAAAAGATGAAAGAAAATAAGCACCAGGGGAAAAACAGCACTTAAAAACAGTTGTCTGTTCTATTATAATTTAAATTATTGTACTCCTGGGTACATTTTACCTTAACGTCATGTCTGAACTCCCGATGGTTTCCTTGAATTTGACAACACGGGATCAAAAGGTAAACGAGTAGTATAAAATGAAGCAGCTCTGTGTGCATGGGGCTAGTAGGTGGAATTTGTGATCTAGCTTGTCACCTAGAGATTTGTGACGAATTCTTGAAAACGTGACGTAGATATTTCTGTTAGAAAATATTTGGTTATTGTGTTTAAGCATTAATCCCTGACTTCATCAACCTGTGTTCAAACAAACAAATGTGTACGTTTGAACCTTGTATTCGGGAAGCACAGTAAAAAACGAACTGTAAGTGATAATTATCTTATTCAATCTCTTTTGTGTTATATAAAGAGAATCAAACCGCTGAACGCCAACAAGATCTGAAAAGCCGCGTCCCCCTCCCCCCCCATGTCTTCTTACCCTATATATTGGGTTGGTGCGAACGAAATGTCCGACAAAGAGCCAGCACACGTGGACGGCGAGAACGGAAAAATAGGACAACTTACCCAGGCAAAATAATCCCCCTCGGCATCGACACATAGTTGCCATCTGTATAACAAGGCCATGATCCCGGAAAGAAAAAAGTCTTGTGGATGTGACCTGAAGAAGCCATCAACTGCACGTTGAACCTCGTGGTCTATCGTGAACTGTTTCCGGACAGGAAGTGACCCAGACGACGAAACAGATGATATTCTGTAGGAGATAGGTCCGGGAAATAGGCAAGATGAAGCACTGCTTCATAGCTTAAGGCACTTAGTATCAGCATCGTTCGTTGTGCGACATGAGGGCTAGTGTTGTCCTGGAGCAGAACACCATGTCTGTTGACCAAAGCCGGTTGTTTCTGTAGCAATGTCCGGTGCATCTGGTGCAATTCAGCACAATAACGTTCTGCAGTGAAGGTTTGGTCTCTTGCCAAGAAACTCCGATGAATTATCCCGGCTGAGGACCACCAGACAAAGAGCATCATCGTCTTTGCGTATAAGGGTGGCTTAGTATGCCGTCAAGCAGTCTGTGCCTTGCTTAACCATTGTGCAGATCGTTTCCGATTATCATAAAGGAGCCACATCTCGTCGCCGGTGACGATTCGATGCAGTAAAGGTTTCTGTTTATTCCTGTCAAGCAGCAACGTGCAGACTTCCAAACGCCTAATCTTGTTGAAAATCCTCGAAATACGTGGCGTCAGTAAATAAATAAATACATCGCTCTTTCTACGTTCCAGAAACACATAGCAACCAAAAAATTGTTTTCAGTCGCCGCCGTGGAAACAAACTACGGATCTCTTGATATCTAGCCGAGCGCGTTAGCTTTACACTCATCATCATTAATCTTGTTGTCAGTTGTCAATTCATGCGGCAGCTATATGTCCAGCTTTTTGACCTCACCCAGCGCAGCCAGACGCCGAACAACTGTTGTGTGGTGGACACCTACCTCTACCGCTATCTCACGACACGTTTTTCGGGGATCCGCTTCAACCACACGTAACAGAACATCGTCAGAAATAGCAACAGTTCGTTGACCACGTGCTTCGTTTTGCATCTTCGATTCGAAACTTCACAAACCTTGGCTCGTTCGTTGGCTGCATTTTCCCCAAACGCTTTGTTAACGTTTCGAGCGGCAATTCCTGCAGAATGACACAGCTTAAATCTCCTGTAAACAACTTACTTTCTTTCCCTAATGTTCTGATCTGTTCTGTCGAATCATCTGATTCATTTCAATTTTACAAATATTCTTTCCCCACAAACCGCACTTGTTCGCAAGTACAGCGTTCTTCTAAAACTTTTTTAATAGTATTTCGTTCGTTCGATCCCCGGTAAGACACCATACACAGTGCGTCCAAGAATTTTTAAGACTGGCGCTAGATTTCAGCCTACGGTGGCGCCACCAGTGTAATCGCGAATGCGTTATAAACCGTGACCATCTGCTTGCTTTCTGCCAAAAGTACTGCCCAGTTGTTAAAGTAACTCAAACGAAGCGGCCGTTCGTTAGAGAAGTAAAATTTTTTTCATGCTGAATTATTAAGATGGAACAAAGGGCTGTTATTAAATTTAAGGCAAAACTTGGGAAAAGTGCCTCGGAAACGTACCAAATGATGAAATAAGTTTACGGTGAGTTTTGTTTAAGTAGATCAAATGTTTTCCTGTGGCACAAACGTTTTTTGGGCGGAAGAGATACGCTAGAAGATGATAAGCATACCGGAAGATCAAGTTCATCTAGTACACCTGAGATTATTGAAAAAGTGCGTGATTTCGTGGCAAACAATCGATGTGCGTCACTAAGAATGATGGAAGAGTCTTTAAACATCAACAAAGAAACGATTCGAACCATCCTGCATGAAGATTTGGGCAAAACAAAAGTCTGTGCTAAATTTGTTCCACACACGTTAACCAATGAACAAAAATCAAGGAGAAGTGCACATTGCAGAGACATCATTTCAGCCGCTGAAAATGATCCAAACTTCTTAAAATCGATTATTACTGGTGATGAAACATGGTGTTTTCAATATGATCCTAAAACAAAGCGACAAAGTGCGGAATGGAAGTCAAAAAACTCGCCACAAGCCAAAAAAACAAGAAAAGTTCCATCGAAAATAAAAACAATGCTCATTACATTCTTCGATAGTAGGGGTATTATCCACAAGCAATTACTGGGGAGTTTTATTTAAATTTTTTGAGGCGTTTGATGGGCAGAATTCGTCGCATTCGTCTAGAATATCGAGATGAAAACAGTTGGTGTTTGTTGCACAATAATGCACCCAGTCACACCTCACTTCTTGTTCGTAGATTTTTGGCGAAAAATAACGTCTGTGTGTTGAATCATCCCCCGTATTCGCCTGATTTAGCACCCTGCAACTTTTCTTTGTTCCCAAAACTTAAAATGACGTTAAAAGGGTGTTATTTTGATGATATTTCGACCATACAAACAGCTTCGACGCGTGCTTTCGAGGCGATTCCGCAAAGTGAACTAGAACAGGCATTCGAATCATTATTAAATCGCTGTAACAAGTGTATTGAAGCCGGAGGGACTTATTTTAAATAGCAAACCAAAACAAATTATAATTTCTTGTTTCTATATCATTTTACAGACCCAGTCTTAAAAATTCTTTGACGCACTGTGTATGTGTTACCGCATCAGAAATAGCTTCCTTCCTTAAATAGGTGCCCAGTGAGTTCTTGTGTATTCGAGTTATTACCAATGTTGTACTGTTTGAAAACGATGACGCGAATGTAAACATCACGTAGCTAGATATACTGTAGCTATGGAGTGCTGTAAAAATCGAAGCCTCAATTTCTACATTTACTACGTTGTAAAGTCTACGTGGTGTCCTATATCTGGATCGCATTATTTTCAGTGAGTGTTGTAAATTGGAATGTCATGCTTACCTGGATGTGTGTGAATATTACCAGTGCGTTAGAAAATTGTCGATTCATACATCTGCTGACCGCTGTGAAGCTGACATCGTATATCCAAATGCAATTTTGTTTGAAATATAGCTCTTCGATATCAATCCTTGATTTATAATACTTTATGTGCGGTAATATCGACGTGTTGTAAATCAGGGTGTGATATTCATGAATACATTATTTAGAGACAAGATAGTCAAAAATAGATTGTAAATCAGGGCATCATATGCATGGAAGTTACCACATTTAGGGAACTGGGCTATATTAAAGGGATATTGTTGATAAAAACATAACAAAACTTCGTATATCTCCTCAAGTGAACCTCAGCGTAGTGCTCCAAAAATAACGTGATGCATAGCTGAGTACGGAAATATTTTCAGAGACAGTGATTCTGTCATCGTCATCATCATTAGTGTTCAGTCTCTTCACAGGTCCAGCGGTAACTCAGCAAGTTCTCTTCCGCCAGTTTCCTCTGTCCCTTGCTTCCTCCTTTAATTCTTGATAGCTTCCTGTACCTATTATATCATCTAGCATCATTAGTCGTCTCATTCCTCTTGGTCGCTTTCCTTCAATTTTCCCTTCTATCATTCTTTTCAATAGGCTGTCTCCTCTTAGCACATGTCCTATCCAGTTATATATTTTTTCCTCATGGTCTTTAGTAAATTCATTTTTTCTTCAACTCTTTGCAATACTTCATCATTGGTAATTTTTTCACGTCATTCCATTCTTCTCCATAACCACATTTCAAATGACTCCAACATTTTAGCTTCCTTCTTCCCAGTTGTCCACGTTTCCGCCCCATATAAAGTTATACTCCAAATATAACACTTTATAAGCCTTTTTTCCTTTAAAATTTTATTCATTTTATTAATAAACAGATGTTTTTGTTATAAAATGCATATTTTCCTTTATTAATTCTTTTTTTATTTCCATGTCACATTTTCCATTTTCTTGGATTATACTACCTAGGTATTTACATATTCTCACTTGCTCTACATACTTACTGTCACCGTATACCTAGAAAAAACCATGTTTACGGAAATATGAATCTAGTACGTACCTGGCTATCACTAAGTATACGAAAACTTGCGAAATAGGGATGACCCTTCGTGTCCAAGCGGACACAGGAGTAGGTCTCCGGCTGATCAATCTAGCTTAGCACGGATTCGAGTCCAGTGTGGTGGTGTATTTGTCTGATGACGCTGGCTCTTTCTGCTCTGGAAATAGTCAGTGGCCTGCTGCTTATAATTGTTTATGGTGGACGTTACACGCAGAAACAAAACAAAACAAAACAAAACAAAGAAAAGTCGAGTTCTAAATCTATCCATGATATAGGAAACTGGGAAAGCTAGAAAACTAGCGTGTTGTAAATCAAGATGTTGATTTACAACACGCTAGTTTTCTAGCTTTCTTGCCACTTTACGAAATCACTTTGCCACTTTACGAAAATTACCTAGTAAAACAAGTGTATTACTAGGGGTGTTCAAATGAAAAGGTACGAAACGACACTGTGGGTATAAATGAAGACTTTATTCAAAGTATACACCATAGGCCGTAGCACCACGATCCCATTGATTAACGAGCCGAAGGATTCCTTGTTCCCAGAATTCCTGTGGCCGTGACGAGACCCAGTCCTGCACAGCGTCCTTGAGTTCGTTGTCCGAGTGTAAGCGCTTCCCTTTCAGATGTTTTTTCAGGGGAATAAATACATGGAAATCGCAGGGCGACATGTCCGGGCTGTAGGGCGGATGGTAAAGCTGCTCCCACTGGAACTTGGCCAGTTCCGCGTGTGTGACCCTGGAGACGTGTGGACGCGCGTTATCATGGAGCAGAACCACACCCTCCGTGAGCCGCCCCGGTCTTTTGTTCTTGATGGACCTGCGTAGGCTTCGGAGTGTCTCACAGTACACATCGGAGTTAATGGTTCGTCTGTGCTGGAGGAATTCAACAAGTAGTCAATTGGACGGCGCTCTTTATAAGAGCCTCTGCTCTCTCCTGCGCATGCGGGCGCCCGCGCATGCTCCGATCCACGCCGGCGGCTCCAATCGCATCCCTAGATGTGTCGCTGCGTTCTCCCATAGCGGCATAGGCAAATATGTTAACTGTTACGTTCTTATGACGTTTCGTACCTTTTCATTTGAACACCCCTAGTATAAATCAGGGTGCCCTATACCTGAGTATGACAGCGTTTTAGTAATATTGTAAAATTCGTGTGTTATAAATTGGGATATAATGCACCTGGGCCTGAATTTACTTACTGTATTAAAAGCTCTTAAACTAGTGTATTGTATACACGTAAATCGGTGTGTGGTATATCTGAGTATGGCCGTCCTGGTGGCCGGGTGACCAGAAGCGCGACTTCTGCCTATTTGTCCAGATAAGATTCCCGCATAAGGCATGGGTTGCGAATTCGTCTTGCTGCGCTTGTCTTGTCGCATTCCAAGAATCGGTATCCAAAATTTAGGGGATGTGGATTTCATTTAGCATTTGATGCTTATTGGTACATTAAATTTTTTTTTATTTGTTTAACTGTTACAATAGAATCATTGAGTAAATTAGTTTACAGAGTAACTTAAAGTTTGTAACAGTATGGGAAGCCTAAGAAAAGGCCTCTTTCAAGAGTCCTGACATAGCTCAGCTTCCCAGTAACTTCGGAAAAGAAGAAAAAAATTGTGCATGACTAAATTTATGGTAAGATGTAAAATTTGTGTCGTGTAAATCTGGATTAGATGTAACTAGGTATGACTAGATTCCTGAATGGGTGAAAAATCAGTGCCCAATAAATCGGTGCTGTCATATAACTACGCATGACGACGTTGAGTTCAGTGCTCCAAAATCAGCGACTATCAAATCTCGGTTCGGTATACTAAGAAACAAATGCTACTTTGATTTAGACTGAAACGTGCCCTTTGTATTTGTGCTACTGTGTTGTGACTTCTATTTCAGAATACAGCATATTCACGTCCTACAGTAATTTCAGAAAGAAAGATGTTTTCCCTGGAAATTCTTGAACGATCTCTTCTCTATCACCAGCTTCTCCTCCAGAGACGGCATCAATATTTCATTATGCTCCAGTTGTGCTGTAAGCAATAAAAACCCGACTTTCCTTCAAGCCCTATCACCGCAATTGCGATTCCGAGTTTGGATCTCTTGTTTACGCTTTAGGAATCCGAATTGGGAAAAGATGAAGACCCTGGGGGCATGAGGCCAACAAAGGGAATTGTTTGTTCCCCTGGTTTGTTGGTTAGCCGTGGCTTCTTCTTTACCAAAACTATGATGTCAGGATGTTGAAATGCGCTGGCCTTTTCTTTCGATCAAAAGTTTCCTGAGCTTTGTTCAATTAACTTTAGCTCTTTTGTTTTCCTAAGCTTAAAGTATTGCTCTATGCTGTGGAGAAAAACTCTTGCGCATAAAGTGCTCTTTCCAGAACTATAAAATCGCCTATGCATCAAAAGTCACGGAATGTCTCGCTGTAAAGTAACTAGGCTAATATTTTCTACAGAATAATGTTATTATGTTATCTCGGTTCTAGTGTCATTGTCCGATGTTATGTTTATCAAAAGAATTTGAGAGTCGGACAAAAAACGCTGATCTGAAATTTTCTAATGAATTCCAATTGCAGTATTAGTAATATAGATGTGAAACTCCTTTTATGTTATATAAATTAGGAAAAGGCAAAATTTATACTGCGCAACACAATAAATTTCTTTGCTTCAAAATCATGAATTTCTCAAAGGACGTTTATTTGCATATATTTCAGTATTTTAAGATTTCAATATCCTAGGGGGAAATCTAATCATAATTCCGAAGCAAAGAGTTCCACTCGGCTATCAAAGTAGAAAAAAGCATAGTATGAAGAGTGGCTCTCAGCTATCAAAGTAGTAAACATCATAGTATGAGGAGTGGCACTCAGCTATCAAAGCAGTACGAAGAGAGCACTCAGCTACCAAAGTAGTTCAAAGCATAGTTCAAATAGTGGCAATCAGTTATCAAAGAAGTGCAAAGAACAGAATTCAGCTACCAAAATTGTACAAAGCATAGTTCAAAGAATCAGCTATCAAAGCAGTACACAGTATACTACAGATGGTACTCAGCTAATGAGGTAGTACAAAGTACTGCTTCATAGTACACACATGTGCTACGATGAGAAGGTGGAAGAAATCAAAGATGGCGTCAGTTTCCAAGAAAACTTTATGGAAAAAGTGAGAAGTTTAAATGCTGATATCAATGTTGGAGGAAGATGGAGGTATGTAGGGAGATGTGAACAGTGCGGGTGCAAGCAGAACGGGATAACTGGAGTAAAACATCAGGTGCACTTGCGACAGAAGAGAGACTGAAAATAGCTAAGGCCAGTAATGTAATATATTGCTGGACTTGGTCAATGACCAGATATTTAACGAAGAAGCTAAATGATGCAGAAATGAAGATGCTTCAGTGGTTGTGTAGTGTCACCAGAAAGAAGGTAAAGCAGAGGTTTCAGAGAAGTCCCAAAAGGCAATGTTGTGTGCTGGTATGGTGATATTTCGAGGAGAGAAAATGAATGCGTAGAACACACATTTGTTGATATCGAGCGACTTGTACAGCTAACTAGAGGAAGACTTAAGATGGGATGAAAGAATCTAGTCATTAGTGACGTGGAGGAGAGACTAAAGAACAAACAGAAAACATTTGAAAAGGAGCAGCCACAACAAGAGCTACCCAATCCAGGATTTGGAGCAATCATGAGACACAGGAATGAGGACTCAACTAAAGTTAAAGTAAGCAATTATCAGAAGAATTGGAGGAAATAATTGATTTAAGAATTACTATATATCCTTTTTTACACAATCGACATTCTTCATGGTTTATTTTCTTTGTGCGTTTTATCAATTGCTCGCAAAATCCTTTTTATAAACAAAACTAAGCTTAAAATTAGAAAAAATGTGTTTGGAATCACTATTATCTAGATATTCGATATCCATTCTGGAAGCACTTCATTCTGTGTCTAGAAGTTGATAAACAAATGGAAGTATTTAGAACTTTCTTCGGAAAGTATTGGCCTATGCAATAATGCTTAAGTGCCTGGCTCTGGATATGATACTTAAAACTGTTATATAAAAACTCCAAAATAAAGTTGAGAGGTGATTTTGATTTTCTTTCTGTAGGCACTCACAAACCGCCTACTTCGTTTTGAACACTGTTTTTAGGCAAGTCTTTTCAGACCCCTTTCAATAGTCATGCACTTAAGCATTATTGGAATGGCCAGTACTTTCACAAGCAAGCGTTAAGTACTTTCTTTTGTTTTTCAGTTTCTTGGCATTGAAAGAAGTGCCTCCAGAATGGATTTTGAGGAAAGAGGAAGAGCCATTTGAAGTAAAAATGTTTCGATTTCCGTTTAAGGCTTCTTCCTTTTTCATAAAGAAAAATGATTTCACGAGAGATTGGCATCTACTATAGAGGATATAAAACATGGATAATGTCGATAATACAAAGTAATTATTTCCTTTTTAATAAATTTATAAAGATTTTCTGCAGACACACTTTTCATATTTCTGATCAAATTTTTCTATGGTAAATATAAAGGGAAAAATTGTGCTACCTGAAGTCTTTAGTTTCGATTGTTGAACTGAAATGTCATTTGCGAAATTTATTCTTCAAACTCTTTTGTAAAAAACGTATGTTAGCTCTTACTTTATTAATATTTCTATGTTTCATGTAGTATTTTCTTTTCTTCCACTAGTCACTCTATTGTTCCACTTATACTTGAATACATATACAATTTAGACAAAAGCACAGCCTGATTTAGGCCTTAATGGGCCCCTAGGCTAATGCATCTTCGTGGGCTACCAAGGCTAAGACATCTGAGTGGGTCCTCAAAGAACTTATGACGGACAATCATTATTAAAGTCCTTTAAAATATGATATTCCAGAAATATGCTTGTGATAATTAATAACTCTAGTGCATTCTTCAAACTAATAAATTGTCTGCAGAATTTTCATAAAAAGTCACCATATTTTCCTCTGTTCTCACAAAACTATTAGTTAAAAGCTTAAGATTCCTTGATTTTGTCTTGGAATTTTTAATAATTTAGCATTGCACAGTTTTTTTGGTGCATGCGTTTTTTTCATGCAATGTGAAATCACAATGGATTGCGCCCATTAACGGTTCCAAGTGCAAACCGGGAAGGTATGGTTGGATGGTACTTAAAAAGTTGAAACTGTCTACTGCCCTACTGTACACAGCGACAGGAAACGTTTACCCTTAGTGAGTAACTGCTTTGAAGTCTGTTCGTCTTCTAGCCACCGTATGTGATCGAGTGGAAATCATATGAGACAAAACTACAACTATTTTATTTCTCTCTATATACACTAGCGGAAAGTGAAAAAAGAACACCAAGAAGGAAACGTCTGATACCAACGAAATTTATACAGCATAATAACGGAATACAGAGGATAACGTGATCAAAACATTATGGCAAAATACAGCTGTATTTGCTGGTAAACTGAAAAATAACATCTCCATGTAACATGGTTAGTACGAGGTTGAACTGCCATGAACTGCGTCACACTGTGCAATTCTGGCATGGAGTCTGTCGTACAGATGTTGGATGTAAGTTTGGGGTATTGAGTTCCAAGCATCCTCAACCTGGACGCGTAAATCGGGGATGGTCGTGGCTGGTCGTGATAACAGGATAAGTCCACACGTGCTCAATGGGGGACAAATCCGGTGAATGTGCAGGCCATGGAAGTTGTCTCACACCTTGAAGTGCATGTTGCGTTGCACGTGCCGTGTGTGGGCGTGCGTTATCTTGCTGGAAAACTCCACTATAGACCGACCTTACAAATGGCACAAAAACGGGCTGAATGATGTTGTTGATGTAGGAGGTACTGTTATACATACCCGGTACAAACACTAGTTGTGTACGGGAGCGATAGCTGATCTCTCCTCACACCAGGAGACCAGGTGTAGGCCCTGTGTGTCGCTGGCGGATGCAAGAAGGGTGGAGACGCTCCCCTGTGCATCTGTGAACACGCATACGGCCATCGGAGGCTCCCAAGCAGAAACTGCTTTCATCGCTGAACACGACAGTTCGCCATTGCGTTCTCCAGTGCAGACGTTGGCGACACCACGGCAGCCGTTCTTGACGGTGGGCTGGAGTCAGAGGTACACATGCCAGAGGCACACGTGCACGTAGTCCTGCATCCAGTAGACGGTTGCGGATTGGTGCAACGGCAGCTCGGATTTGCGTCGCAGTGGATGTTCTGCTTGACAACACCGCTCTTCCTATGCGTCGATCGGTCCGCTCATCAGTCCGTCTGTGACTCCCGGTTCCACGTCTTCTTGTGTGGGAATGTTCCTCGGACCATCTACGCCACCATCGTACCACCACCGATATTTCCCGTCCAATTCGCTCCGCAATACGACGATACAACCACCCGGCCTAGCGGAGTCCGACTAGACGACCTCGCTCAAAGTCCGATAACTGCTGAAATCCTACACGTCTTCCATGTCCAGGCCTTGCAGCTTCTTCAGGGTCTTCGCACGTGTCCGTACGCCGATGACTGATTACATTCACTTCGCCGTACTCCTTAAATACCACCGACGATAATTTGCATATTATGACGTGCTGTGGCGTAAGCGGTCCCGAAATTAACATCACACTTACGTAAACTTGACCTCATTAACATATGTAAATTTCATGATCGTCCGCCAATTCCTTCTTGGTGTTCTTTTTCACTTTCCGCCAGTGTATAAATATATAAGCTGCGTAAAATATTTGGGGTGTAGCGGCATACCTCCTGTGCCATTGATGATATTTGGGCACCTAGGCTATAGACCCGCTAGACCCCACCTTAATCTGGCCCTGGACAAAAGTATTCAGACAGCTCATACGCTAAGAAGCGTGCATTTGCAGAGCAAGACGCGCGCGCGTGGTTCCTGTTCAGTGCATTGCTGGTGTGACGTCATCTAATCCAAATCATTCTCACATGACGTGAGAAATGCGGTACGTCACACGGTCAACTCTAGAGATACGAACTTTTTTTTTGGTTGGAGGTTTAACGACCACAGTGAGCAACTCAGTTGGCTGTAAGCAGTCGCCCGTTCTAAATGTAGGGTCGCTGGTTCCAGGGAAGGGAGAATGCCACTATTGTAAGACAAACACAGCAACCATGCCTGACCGGGATTCGAACCCGAACCCCTTTCGGACGAATGATAAGAGGCCATCGCTTAGACCACTGCGCCACTGGGCGGCAACGAAAAACTTTACATCAGGAATTTTGGTTCAATATCTGAACCGGTGTTGGCCATCTGTATGTGGAAACGTCAAGAGTACGACGATCTGACGACGTGAAGATAAAAATAGTTCACGGAAAAGAACAGGGGAACTTGATACAGGGTTCACAGTCAGTGTTTACGAAAATTGTTGGGTACAAGGAAGTGTTGACGAAATAGGGACTAAAAGGTTTTACAAAACATATAACAAACAGACAGCCCATCGTATCAAATTCCATAACCGACTGCTCGGGAAATTTTCAGAAAGCTGTGAGCGAACATCGCCATCTCTTGACATGGAACTCAAAAACTCAATAAATAAATGTCAATAATTTTTGTATCATAAATTTTATTTTCCCCCATCATTATTGACGGGCTTTCATCTAGTCCAATTATATAAGATCAAACACTAATCGCAGAATATCGAAGTAGTCTGAGCTCTCTCAATATCTCTCTTGAAAGAAATTGTAACGATCTCACGCTCTAGCCTACTTCTAACGAGAGAGCTCTGATACAATTGCTAACATCACTCTTATCAGTCACGTTAACAGAAATGACTCACCCTTTTACCTAGCGTCAGGTTGCCAAATCAAAATTTCAGGAGAGAGAAGTGTAGCATTAAGTTAGAAACTGCTTAAAGAGAATAACAAAACTTTACATAAGATAACAGGAACCAAACACGAAAATTAAATTAGAGAATACGTCACAAGCCATATTTGGCAATGGCGTTTACCCGGGGAACTCTGTTAGACTGACTGCATTGTCAGCGTTCGTCTGGTAAACGAATCTGTGATGGAGCGGAACTGTTTCTCTTTGAAAGGATTCGGTCCTTGGATTGTAGAGGCACCCCAATTTAACGGTAGCCAGGCAGAAATGCATCCTGAACAAGATGCAGGATATCTAAGTGTTGAATTCGCCAACCAAAATTCTCAATTTAAATCCAATAGAACATCTGCTACACAATTGAATTTTCTTGTGTTCAATTGGACACGGAAACACAATTGAATTTTCTTGTGTCTGCAATGCATCCTGCACTAATTATTTATAGAAACTTAATTCTTTTTTTAAATACCATCTCACTCTTAACATTTTTACGAACATATAATTGCTCTGTCTGTGTTGAAATTTGCGTATTTAATAAGGCCTTTATGTCTGAAAAAGTGTTAGTGTGTACATGTACAGGGGTTTATCGAAATAATAGAAACACCATATGCGTTTGGAATACACGTAATGCACGTTGTCAAAACACAGGAACAACGTCACCGGCGATGTGAGGTGTAAAAAGGCATAGAGTATAATGTGAGGTATAAAAAGGGTAGAGTAAAAGGGGTAAGTGTTGGTGTGTATATGCACATGCAATGCACGTGGTCAAATCACAGGGACAACGTCACCCGCGACGTGAGGTATAAAAAAGGGTAGGATACGATGTCGGCTATCACATAGTAGTGCCCCAATCGCAGATGAAACAGCTGTTGTGGAGTAATTGTAGACAATGTCAGATCGCAGTGACTTAAAAAAAAGCATGATCATTGCTGCGCATCTTAAAAGAGCTTCAGTAAATAGAAAGACAAAAATAGAAACGGTAGATGTAAGGCGAGAACTTTATTGAAGATGATGACTACCTATGAAAAAGGACGGCGCTTCTTCCAAACGTATAAATTGTGGATGTCATACGAAGATGTCAGATACAAATAACCGAACGTTGGCACGGATTGTACAACGGAAGCACTAGACCACTGCACTGCAAGAGCAGCAAAGTTTAACACCAATCGAAATGATCTTGTTTCGTTTATAACAGTTCGTCGGGAACTCCATCGTGCCAGTATTTATGGACTTGCTGCAATCCACAAACCATTGATTACCAACATCAATGCAACAAAACGCGTAAGGCACATAAAAAGTAGTAAATTAAAGACTGGCAAGGTTTTATCTGGTCTGATGAATAGTGCTTCACATTAAGTCCCACAAGTGGTAGAGTATATGTCGGGCGAAAACCTGCAGAATATTTATTTAAACATTTGCTCGACTGACCATACCTGTAAAATGATATCATCACCTCGTAGAATTCATACCTCATCAAATCCAGGCTATTTCGAAGGCAAATGTGGCCCAGCGCGTTATCAGGTAAGTGCTCCTAATACTTTTCTACTTAGTGTATATATAATATTGTTACTGAGTAATAATAATATTAATAATAATAATAATAACAATAATAATAAACACAACGGTGGTCCTCATTGTCATCGGGGCACTTGGAACAATGTCAAAAAAATGTATGAATCATTTAATTGCAGCTTTCTGATATACCATCTAGAGAACTGCAGAAGATAGCTTTACTCGGGACATCATTTATTTTACGCCGATTCTTGACTGATATCTAGGTCTCTGGTGAAAACTCGTATCAGCTCAACAACACCAGTCAATGATAGTTTTGTTGTTTATGTTTCATTGTAATAGTCTGTGCTTCGTATATTTCGAATAAATAAAATAATAATAATAATAATAATAATAACAGAAAGTCAGTGACAATTTAAAGTGTCGAATTTGTCAAAGAAAAAGATGAAACTGTGTCTCATGTTGTACGTGAATGTAGCAAAATTGCACAAACCGATAACAGAACTAGACACAAAAGGGTGCAGAATTGATTCTCTGGTCATTATGCAGAATGCACAATCTGCCAGCATCGAAAAACTCATGGGAATATCAGGCTGAGAAAGTCTTAGGAAATGATCAGGTCAAGATCTTGTGGAATTTCCGAATTCAAACCGATCGGCACCTAGAACATAATACACCAGACATAACAGTCATAGAAGATCGGAAAGTATGGATAACTGATATAGCAATACCCGGAGATGCCAGATTCAATGAAAAAGAACTGAAACAAAATTACCAAAATGAGAGACTTGGCCAAAGAAGTTACCTGATTATGGACGAAACACACAACGGTTGTCCCCCACTGTCATCGGGGCTCTTGGAACAATGTCCAAATATTTTATGAATCATTTAAAAAATTTGCAGATTTCTGATATACCACCTACAGAACTACAGAAGACAGCTTTACTTGGAGCATCATTTTTTTTACGCAGATTCTTGACCGAAATCGAGGTCTCCGGTGGAAACTCGTATGAGCTCAACACCAGTCAATGAGGATTATGTTGTTTATGTTTACTTGTCATAGGCTGTGTTTCATATATATTTTGAATAAAGAATATAATAAGAATAATAATTGTTATTAATATAATTATTACATTTTATTTGATTTTCTCATCTACAGTAATGGCATCTGTAGCATGATCTACTTGTTGGTATGGACATGAAGTCAAATAAAGATATCGTCATTCATTGTTTAAAAATCGTCGTACGATGTGGCACCTATAGAGAATCACTTTTTCTTGGATTGTAGACCTAAAGCATCAAACCGAATTATAAGATTCTGACAAATTATACCAGTTGCAGAGATAATCAGTGTCGGACGAATGTGAACTGTTTTCAGCTTCCGCAGCTGTTTAATCTTTGCAACCAGTTCCACATACTTGTTGATTAGTGTTGCATAGGATATTCTACGTACTTGTCGATTTATGTTGCTTTTTTATTTGTGTTGCATTCTGAATATTATGGTATAATGGTACCGATACGTTGATAATGACTGCTTCCTTCTGCCTTTTGTCATATAACACTATGTCTGGACGATTGGCAGAGATGGTTACGTCTGTTTTAATATCACGGCCCCAATATAATTTGCATTGTTTATTTTCTAGTACCTTAGTGGGTTGATATTTATAATATGGTACTTCTGACGCTGATAGTTCTGTATCATGCGCTAACTGTTGATGAATCATCTGAGCAAAATTATTATGTCGCTAATTGTAATCAACATTTGCTAGCGTGGTGCATCCCCCGCAGATGTGCTCAATGGTCTCACTGCACATACCACGTCTTCAACATTTGTTATTTTGCAAATCCTCCTTTAAAATGTACTTTCTGTAAGTTTCGGTTGCAATCACTTTGTCTTGAACAGCCATCATAAACCCATATAATTTTCCACGCTTCAGCCTCTCCATATAATTTTCCTTGCTTCAGACACTGTTTTGAGCCTTAATTGTCAACTTCTGCCAGTCTAACTGGTTTGAATGAGCCCCATGAAGTTCCTTTTGTTTCCATTTTCGAATATAGTATTACGTAGACGACTGTTCTGTTTTAGCATCTGGTTTTAACATTAGTGGAGTGTTCTTTTTGTCTGTAGGACGTATGTCATCAAACATATTTTCATTGCATTTGGTGTGAAAGTGTTTCCGCAGTAAGCAAATTAGGGCATCGTGAATGAGTTTTGCATCAGTAATGCCTAATTCTTCTTCATTCTGTGGGAGAGTGATGTGCTCTACGGCTGCCTTTGGATGTCTCATTCGATGTTGGGTCATACTTAATCTTCTTCTTCTTGTTCTTCTTCTTCTTATTCCTTAATAAGTCAAAAGCAAGAATCCAGAATGTAAGTACTTCTGTTTTGTCAAAGAAACACAGAAAAGGTGTTGATGTGTGATCTTATAAGCTCAGAAAGATGTTGATGAATGATCTTATAAGCTCAGAAAGACGTTGATGAGGGATCTTATAAGCTCTGAAAGATATCTATGAGGGATCTTATAAGCTCAGAAAGATGTTAATGAGTGATCTTATAAGCTCAGAAAGATGTTGATGAGTGGTTTTATAAGCTCAGAAAGGTGTTCATGAGTGAAGCTTATAGTATCACTATGTCCCTCCATCCATCTGGCTATGGGATATATTTTCACACGTATTAATCTGATTTGAAAAATGTTCCTTGTTTGGAAGATTTCGCCAGAAGAAGGGTTTGAAGGGGCGGTTTTCATTACATGGTTCGTGGTGGGTTATTATTTCAATGCTTTCTCTAATTTTTATTACAGTTAAGAGGCATAAATCCAAAAATTAGTGAGGCAAATTACAGGTTCATTAAATTAGATTCAATACTTTTGATAAAATGAATGAGAATGAGTAATCTAAGTTTTCAGAACTAAGCGTGTAACACTAGGAGAATTTTTTGTGTGTTTAGAAAGCGAACTAGAGATGCTCCCATTTCACCTTTTCAAGAGGTAAAAGTTGCATAATGCATGGAAATATCAATCCTGAGTCACCATAATTTACGTAAAGTTTATTCCTGGAATGCTGATTGTAAGGCTACTTAGCTGTCCCGAGAAGTGTATTAAAAACAATCTAAATTTTTCCGCGAAACTGCGCAAGCCGAATATTTCAGTTTCATCAATTTTTCATTGTCAGTTAGAGAGTATCCCCAATGTTGTTTATTGCCGGGTCTGGGCATCAGATGTTATCGACGCGAAGGCGGAGGAGGAGGGTGTAGCCGGGTGGAAGAGGAGATCTTGAGTAAGGCCAGTATCAGAGATTGGAAAGTCTAAGGTGGCGTAGTTCGTATGATATCGGATTCAGCGATCGTTCCTCGTGGGAGTAGGATCTTCGCATCGGCACTTGAATACTGATGAGGAGCTAGTGTCCGAAAAGACCGTGACGTGTTCACCAGCTACGTGACTCACACTTCGATAGGTCCGCAAGTGGTTGTGCTTTGGTCCCTTTGACTACAGTCAGCGTTATTTGAAACGGGTCATTATGTACGAACTCTGCCTGCTGGTAACTTGTCTGCCTTTAGAAATGTCAAAAACAAAATTTAGTTTGATTAAAATAAACCACCAATTTTATGATTTGAAATATTGCCATATATAATGTTTTTCAGAGTACATAATTATATTTGTGCTCTGGGCCCTAAAACCATTACTTATTCAGCATCTGTGAGCCTCGTAACAGTGGAGGTTTTTAACGTTATGCTCTGGATAACTAGCACAATATCTTTAATTACACAATGAACAATATTAGGCTTTCTAACGGCCAGAAAAGTGCAATCAACTTACTTACTAGACTTTCTAACGGACAGAAGAGTGCAATCTACTTATTTATAGGCTTTCTAACGGACAGAAGAGCGCCATCTACTTACTTATTAGGCTTTCCAATGGACAGAAAAGTGAAATCTACTTACTTATTAGGCTTTCCAACTGCCAGAAGAGTGCAATCAGAGACAGGATTTATTGGATTCTAAGGCATATCACTCGAACAGCTCATTAATCGGTAACAAATGTAGAAACTTTACAACATCCGACAGCAATATATAGTGCAAAGGTTCGGCTCTTTAAGGATACAGCATCAATAAAAAATTGGAAAGGGTGTGACACAAGGTGATACCATATCTTCCAAACTCTTTAATACCACATTGAAAAATGTCGTTCAATCACTGAACTGAGAAAATAAAGGGATAAAGATTAATGGAGCTTATTTAACTCACCTTCGTTTTGCTGATAACCACACAAAAGGAGAGATAGAGGCCACAGTGGTCGGATATGAAACTACGATAGCGTCTGCCACGTGATACCCTACCGGTGGCTATATACGTAACACCGCGGAGAGAGTTGTGAACTCTTGAAAAAACAAACAAAGGGAAGACAGAAGGTTACGGTTCGACGTTTTAGTTCCATGTCCATCCACTGGAGCGCTGTTCCAAATCTCAGGGACCAAATTGTTGCCATATGTCTCTATGGCAGATTAACTTCTGAGTCTCCTGCTCTGCGGCAGATGACGTAGTCATTTTTGCAACTGCCTCTTCAGAGCTGCAGAGTATAAACCAGGAACTAGCAGACAAGAGTAAAGAAGTGGGATTAAAAATGAACTTTCAGAAGCCAAAAGTAATATACAATGTCTTTACAAGAAATGAAGATTTATCGATTTATGAGAAAAAGCTGGAGACAACCGATACCTATATTTACCTTGGACAGCAGATATCAAGCGAGGGTCACATTGATGAAGAAATTAATCGGTGTATAAAAATTGGATGGAGAGCTTTTGGAAGAAAGAGTACAGTTATTAAGAGCAGTATGCCATTATGTCTTAAAAGAAAAGTGTTTAAGCAATTCATCCTTCCAGTGCTTATGTACGGAGCAGAGACGTGGACCTTAACTAAAAAAAACCATACCAAGTCTGCAGACAACTGAAAGAAGCATGGAGAGATGCATGTTTGGTGTAACCAGGAGAGATAAGAAGAGTAACTCGTGAATCAGTAAAATGACAAAAGTGGAAGATATCGTGATCAGAGTAAAATCCCTGAAATGGCAGTGGGCTGGACATATTACCAGAAAGACGGACCACCGATGTACAACCGAAATTTTAGACTACATTCCAAGTGGCAGGTAAAAACCCAGAAGAACACAACATGGGAGATGGATGGATGAAATTCGAAAGCATGCGGGAATAACATGGAGGAGACTGGCACAAGACAGACCGTTGGAAAAAACCTGTGGAGACCTTCATTCAGCAATGCATTGATGATGTTTGACGACGACGATGATGATATTTAAAGGATATCAGAGGCGCGTCCGAAAATCATTAAACCACTTGCAATTCAAAAAACGCATTACGCAAACTATAATAGTTAACTCGCATGACAGCGCACATGCAGCATATCATACAGAATAACATACACATGTATAAAAAATATGTATACAAATTCCTATGATGAATTTCAGAAATGAGAACGGAAAATTAAAATGGATGTAGAAAGCAAAAAACAATCTATATATTGGGTTGTCGGAAAAGTCATGACGTATTTTAGCCATGTTTTTCAAAGGTCATTCATCGAGAGAAAGAACAAAGATCAATCAATGATATAATGCCAGTTTTGTTCAATAACCTTTTGCCATCTGTCAGCTTGAACTGCAGAATGCCTCGTTCATAGAAGGACCTGTCTTTCGTGGCGAAAAACTATACAAGGTGCTGATTTACAGTCTCATCTAAATTGAACGTTATACCACGCAAGGACTGTCGAAGAGAGCGAAACAAGTGGAAGTCTGACGGCGCAAGGTCAGGCGAGTATGCTGGATCTGGCAACACATCCCACCCGAGCCCCATTAATTTTTGGCGGGTGATCAAACTTGTGTTTGGTCTCGCGTTGTGGTGATGAAACGAAACACCTTTACGATGAACGAGCTCTGGACTTTTCTGGGTGATGGATTCGTTTAAACTGTCCTATTGCCGACAGTACACATTCCAATTGTTTGTTTGGTTCCGTGGTAGAAGCTCGAAAAACACGACACCTTTAAAATCCCACCACACTGAGGCCAGAACCTTCCGCTGATGAATGTCTGCTTTGGATGTCGTTTGAGGCGAAGCAGCACGTCGGGAGCAATACCGTTTGCGCAACACATTGTAGTACACAATCCACTTTTCGTCAGCAGTTATCAGTCGCTTAAAAAAACCATTTTCCTCACGTTTAATAAGCATATCGCAGATGTTTATACGCGCCGTCAGTTGAGCTTCTTTGAGTTTATGAGGAACCCACACATCGAGCTTGCTTACGTATCCCAGCTTCTTCAGGTGGTCGTGAACGCTTGAATGATGGATGTGCAATGTGTCTGCAATCTCTCGTGTCGTGTAACGTGGGTTTTACTCGATCAATGCCTTGATTTGGTCGTCAGCAACCTCGGTGGGCCTCATCGACTGAGAAGCATCGTTGAGGTAAAAATCACCGGCACGGAATTTTGCGAACCACCGCTGGCACTGACGTTCTTGTAGAGCATTATCACCGTACACTTTACGCAACTTTTCACAAGCTTGACGCTCGCTCTTCCCTTTACGGGAGTAAAACAGTAAAATATGGCGAAAATGCACAGTTTGGTCTTCCATCATCAACTTGATATCAAATTTCCGCAAATCAACCAAATCGCTCATTATTCCTTTTAGACTGCAGCTAGACTAGCACCTGTCGAATGCCGCAGCGACAACAGAGCTGCGCATGCCTCTAGTATTTCCAAAACCGCCCAACCGCCATAGGGTGCCAAAATACGTTATGACGTTTTCCGACAACCCAATATACACTATCTACCAACAAGTAATTGGACACCCCTGAAATCAACGATATCTGCGGTCCTGATACACGTCACTACCGCCGCTGTTAAATATCGTATGGGAAACACCAACGCAACCAGCCGCATGCAAGATGCCACGCAGTTCGGAGCTCTCTGATTTCGAGAAAGGTGTAATCGTCGGGTATCACAGAAATGGCCAATCCATACGTGACATATCCAGCTCGTTGAAGTACCCAAAATCGACAGTGGCCTACGTGACTGGCAAGCGGAAGATGAGAGGTGACTGTCGGAATGTGCCTCGACCCGGCAGACCCACAAAACTGGGAGTTAGAGACCGACGGGTGCTGGCCAGAGAAATTCGGAAGAACCGCACCAAATCGATGGGCCACATCCGCGAGGAGTTTCAACAGGCATCCGGGAGTGTTCTTTCGATGAATACCATCCGTAAGGAAGTCCATCTGCACGATTATCATGGACGTGCTGCCGCCCACAAGCCTTTGATCGCCAAGTCCAATAGCGCTGCTCGGCTGACGTGGTGGAAAGAACGTCGACAGTGGACTGTTGAACAGTGGAAACAGGTTCTCTGGAGCGACGAATCAAGGTTCACCCTCTACCGTTTGGATGGAAGGCTCTGGGTTTGGCGTCTGCCTGGAGAACGCCTCCTGCCGGAATGTATTGTGCCAACTGTGAAGTTCGGCGGCGGTGGAATTATGCTATGGGGGTGTTTCTCCTGGTATGGCACGGGACCCTTGGTCGTAATTTCTGGTAGACTCAACGCCGAGACCTACTGCACCATTTTGGATGACCATGCGCTACCTACGTTGTGGCAGATTTACGGGGTGGACCCATGTTACTTTCAGGATGACAATGCCACCTGTCATGTTGCGAGGTCCACCATGGCTTGGTATGGTGACGATGGGGTTAATCGAATGGGCTGGCCTGCACAGAGCCCGGACCTTAACCCTATCGAGCACCTCTGGAACGAGTTGGGGCGTCGACTTAAGGGGTGCCCCCACCGTCCGAAATCGGTGAAGGAACTGACCTGTCTTCTCCAAGCCGAGTGAAAGAAAATACCGCTAGCCGTCGTACAACGCCTGGTTGAGAGTATGCCCCGGAGGGTCGCAGCTGTAATCGCCGCTCGTGGAGGCTCCACCAACTACTGAAGGTGACAAAACTTCGTTTTCCTTTGCCATCATAGGTGTCCAATCACTTGTTGGTAGATAGTGTATAAAAGTGAAAGTTTGTATATTTGTTTGTTTGTCCGCTACACAAATCTACAGTTTTCAACTTAGAACCACCAAATTTTGCATACTATCTCATGGTACTCTAACTTAGACCGTAGAAGGGTTTTGGAAGGGATCGGTGACCGGGGGGTCAAGGGGGCCCCCAAACAAAATATTCGTTATTTAAGTTAAAATTTCTACAGTTTTCAATTTAGAACCACCAAATTTGGTATACTATCTCATGTTACTCTGACACAGACCGTAGATGGTTTTGGGATGAGTTCGGAGCCCGGGGATCAAAGGGCTGGGGGTCAAAGTGCCCCCATACAAAATTTTTGTAAAAAGTTCTACAGCTTTTCAATTTACAACCACCAAATTTGGTATATTATCTCATGATACTCTAACTTAGACCATAGAGAGTTTTTGGAAAGGGTCGGAGCTGGGGGTTCAAGGGGACCCCCATACAAAATTTTAGTAAAAAGTTCTACATTTTGCAATTTAGAACAACCAAATTTGGTGTATTATCTCATGGTACTCTAACGTAGACCGTACACGGTTTTTGGAAGGGGTCAGAGCCCGGGGAGGTCTAGGGGTCCCCATACAAAGTTTTCCAAAAACTTTCTACAGTTTTCAGTTTAGAACCACTAAATTCGGTATACTATCTCATGATACTCTATCTTAGACCGCAGACGGTTTTTTGAAGGGGTCGGAGCCCGGGGTCAAGGGATCCCCACACAACATTTTCGGAAAATCTACAGTTTTCACTTCAGAATCACCGAATTTGGTATACTATGGCATAGTACTTTGACCGTAGACGGTTTTGGGTAGGGGTCGAAGTCCGGGGGCAAGGTCCCCTATACAAAATTTTCATAAAAAGTTTCATTTTTTAGTTTTGCGCTATCTTTTACCACCAACAGGCTGTTCCATCAGGCAGAAATATAAAGTTACGTAAATAGACACGGACAACTCTATGTCGCCTGCTCAAAGGTTGGGAATACTAAAAATCTCTACGTTTTTGCTCCCAATGGAAAAACGAAAAATATTGTTCACCAAAAAGCAATAACCTAAACGAATTAAAATAAATTTACAGGAAAATTACATGAATATACATTTCATTCATAAAATTTCATCCACTGAACCTGGTGATTCTACGAATATTTACTCGGGAAATACCAGGTACCCCTGCTAGTATATTAATAGAAACGGATTGTAATCTTCAGGGGAGTATCAATACGGTGAAAGTGGCTTTTCAAAATATCAATGAAGAGCAGGTATACCAATGCGTACTGGTAATACTCCCTAAGCCACGGAACATAAAACACAAATTCGTAGTTAAAATATCTCCTCGAAAAAGAGTCATCAAGAACCTCAAGCTGGAGGTTTGAATTTGTATATTGCTTGAGGCTCTTGGGTGACTCTTTTTCGAGGAGATATTTTAACTACAAGTTTGTGTTTTATGTTCTTTGGCTCAAGGGGTATTACCAGTAGGCATTGGTATACCTGCTCTTCACTGATATTTTGAAAAACCACTTCCACCATATTGATACTCCCCTGAAAATTACAATCCATTTGTATATTGTTTTTTGCTTTCTACATCGATTTTAATTTTCAGTTTACATTTTTAAATTTCATCACAGGAATTTTGAATTGATATACCATGTGTGTGTGTAGGAAACACACACACACAAGGTGTATCAAAATTATTTTACTAAAAACAGAAATTTAATAGCTGAGGTACACAAATTAATCCCCTTCAAAATAACTTCATTCGACTCACACGCACTTAGTTCAGCGGTTCTGCCATTGCTGGAGACATGAATAAAAGTCCTGTTTCGGAATGTCCTGTAAGACCCTCGTTACATTACCTTTGATGTCTTCCACAGAGTCAAAACATTTACCTTTCATACCAGCCTTAAATTTCGGTAACAGCAAAAATGGGTTCAAAATCCGGGAAGTAAGGGAACACCAGAGTGGATTTTGCAGCCAAGAATTGAAAGATTGGCAGAGCAGTATGTCTTGGCGCGTTGTCGTGGTGAAGCATCCATTTACTAGCCTTTTAGTCCCACCGTTTGCGATGGACTGCAAGTCCTCAGACGTTTCAGGATTTCTAAGTAATGTGCAGCATTAACAGTGGAACCAAATGGTAAGAATTCCCAATGCACCAATCCTTCGATATCGAAAAGTGACACAAGCAAGACTTTTACGTGCGATCGAGATTGGCGTGTTTTCTTGGGTCTTGATTTTACACTGAAAGATTTCAGCCTTTGTTTCAGGGTCGTAACCATACACTCAGGTTTCATCACTTATTCGCAAAATATTCGCAAAATAATTGCATCTGCTGTTGCAGTTGAAGCAACTCAGACGGAATTGTTACTCGATTGCTTTTCTGGTCGTCGTTCAAAGGAAGTGAAACGAACTTAGCATTGACACGTTTCATGTTCAATTCGTCAGTGAAGATGGCTTGAACAGAAGCAAACGACAGAGAAATAACTTCTGCAATTTCTCTGACGGTGAGGCGTCGGCTCTTCCTGACCATAGCGCGAATTTCTGTGACCGGGTCGTCTGTTACCGCCGTTGATGGTCTTCCAAGACCATCTTTAAACCTCGAAAACCACTTAAACACTGCCTTTTGGGTCACAGCACTTTCACCTTAAACGGTTGTCATTTTTTCATGCGTTTCTTTCACCAAATATCCAAGGTCGAAATATAATTTCATGTATGCACGTTGCTCAAACTTCGACACCCCGATAGCGTTGAACAAACGAGAAACACATGTCTACACGCTTTGCGGTTCTGGAGCGCTACTAGCATCTGCTGCAAAAACGGTTTCTGGCCAGGCAAAACGTACGACGGTTGAGGGTTAATGACCTCTTACGTCAGACACTCCCCTTTGCTTCTGCAGCAAGGGTGGCTCCATTCACATTACTTTTTTTATCATAAAAATGTTAGAGACCAGAGTTTATTTGTGGTGACTGGCGGTGACATTTGATGTGTCAGTCACCTAGCATGGTCATGCTTCAGACATGTTCGATCAGGGACATATTCGATGAAGGTGCAGGCCAGGGAAGAAGTGGTATCTGCCATGTATGGAAGAGATCTTGGATACTCCTGGCCACATATGACTCAGCATTGTCCTGCTGGAATACAGTGCCACCATAATTCTGAAGGACGGGTATCACTTCTCCCTCTTAAATATCCCTGATTTATCGCAGATTATTAAGGATTCCTTCAATTCGTATCAGGCGAGATCGCGAATTGAACCCAATGGGCCACCCCCGGTGGCGCAGTGGTCTAAGCGATGGCCTCTGATCAGTCGTCCGAAAGGGGTATGGGTTCGAATTCCGTGAGGCATGGATGTTGTGTTCATCTTACGGCACTGGCTCTCTCCCTTCCCTGGAACCAGTGACCCTAAATTAGGGACGGGCTACTGCTTATAGCCCATTGAGTTGCTCACGGTGGTCGTTAAACCTCCAATAAAAAAACCAAAGAAAAAACCCCAATGGTGCCCCAAACTATGACGTTCGGCGTTGGGCCGGTATGACGCTGCAAGGTGACGTTCACCACGATGTCTTAGAAAACGTATGCGACCATCATGGTGCATCAAGTTGAATCGTGACTCGTCAGAAAACACGACCTATTGCCAAACAGAGCGTTAATGTCTGTGTAGGAGATCCCATTGCACACTGAGGCGTCTGTGGTTGAAGGCCAAGGGAGTGCGCAGCAATGGGCTGCTAGCGAACAATCCTGTGTTAAGTAGACGACATCGAACTGCACTGAAAGACAAAGCCTGATCTGTGACCCTGCTCCACGGCTGCGCTAACATCGTGGATGTCGCTGTGCGATCGGTCACTGCCATGTAGTAGAGTTGTCTGTCAATCCGTGCTGTTGTGCGATTTTGCGGTCCATTTCCGGATTTCTGTGCGCCCGAGCCTCATCTGTCCACGGACGTCACGTCCGCATCACTGCACTGACGTTTCGTTCTGTACGAGTGGCAATTTGGCGGTAGGAAAATCAAGTTACTCTCCTCTCAACAACCCTTCCTCGCTCAAAGTCCGTCAGTTTTTCTTAATGCGACCTTCTTCGGTAACGGGGCATAGTGAGACACAAAAAACACCCTTTCGACTCAATTTTGGCTCTCCACTGATTGCAGCATCTCGTTTGAGCCAGTTCTTTATAACCAAGACCCGACAGTTCAGAGGGCGCTGCTCCGAAACCGCATGTGCATTTTCACTGACATTTTAATAATGGTAACGGGTGCCATTCAATATGAACAATTTTGAAACATTTTATTCGTGTAGGAAAAGATTCAAAAGAATTGCTCATTACAACCAAAAATTCGATGTCAACTTTTTTGTTTCATTTTTTGTTAGAATGCTTTAGTATTTCTATTGGTTTCCTTCTGACAGTTTGGTTAGTTTGATTTCTTTTATACTAACTCTCTCATCGGAGCTCATAAATTTTTTCTTGTTGAAAGTCATAAATATTTTTTTTGTTGAAACTCATAAATATTTTTCTTTGTTGAAGCCCTTGAATATTTTTCTTGTTAAAGCACAGATATTTTTCTTATTGAAGCTCATAAAAATCTTTCTTGTTGAAGCTCAGAAATATTTATCTTGTTGAAACTCATAAATATTTTCTTGTTGTTTTGCTGTAAAGTATAACAAAAATGTTTCGCAATGAAAAACATTAAAACTATCAAAGTTTTGATTGGATATCTGTCCAAGTTAAATAGTACCGAATAACCTGAGAATAGACGAAGTGTTAATATATATACAGTATGTACAATATCCCAAGCATTGCTATTTTTCACAAATGAGCTGGTGTTATTTTCGATTTTAGTTCTTGTAGATGCTTTTGGTATCATATCCAGAGCCCTAGTTATAATTAGCAATACTATATCTTTCTTGTTCCAAGAAGTTGTATATTATAATCACTGTATCTTAAGTGGTTTTCTTCTATCCTGCCATCTACAGAAATTTGCACATTTACTATCATCATTTGCGTTTTTTCCACTATGGTAACATCAGGAATATTTTTTCTAGACACTTGTCAGCTTAGATTTCAAAGTTCCATAATATTCTGCCTAACTATTTTGAACAACTTTTTCTGACTATTTGTTTGTTCCCATAATTTCGAACGAACTGGAAAGCCATAGTTTCATAAGCCCCAATGTGTTATTGTCTCCATCATCTTTTGCTTCCTTTCCTGGCAGATACTTACTTGCCTCGGGAATTGTTCTTGAGTCAAAATTTGTGCACCGTTTGACTTCATGAGTCTATTTTTCTATAGTACCTGATGGCGTTCTGTGACTTTAAAATTGTTTTTCCAGAATTTTGCAGTTCCCCTCTCAGCTGCTTAATGTGAGGGTAGATATCACAAAGCACAAACCAATGTTGTGTTCCGATTTCAGCTGAAACTGCACGACTAATTTAGATCTGATTTACCGGTTTCATGTGTTTTCTCTTTCTGCCGCAGTGTGCTTGATTTGGTTTTCTCCGCCTCTCACAGTCATGTACTATCGCACTTGTTTTCTGAGGTGATTGCTCTATGCGTGTCTCTCTTCACTTCCTCTTAGGTTCTCCTTCTTTACTCGTTTATCACACTGTTTGTCTAACTGATTCTATTTCATTCTTTTTTTTTTGGTCTGTATCACAGATTCCACCCACTTCCTATCTCATTTCCTTCTCCTTACTCATTTTCTGTTACTTTCTGTCTTCTTTCTTTTCTGATCTTCCTGTCGCTAAGTTTGAATCTCCGTCTATTCTTTCCTGTCTCTCTCTCTTTCTCATTCACTCGCTTGTTTCCTCTACTTTCGCACTCTCTTTCTTTCTTTCTTTCACGCTATCTTTATAATCATGACTCTTTCTCTCTTTCTCATTCACTCGCTTCTTTCTTCTACTTGCGCACTCTCTATTCCTTTCTTTCACGCTTTCTTTATAACTGTGACTCCTTCTTTCTCTTTTTCTTTCTCTGTCCCTCTTTCTGTCGATGATTTTGGCTGTATTTCATAGTATTAATTTTCTGTTTCTGTCTTTTTCTGAGATTTGCGGTCTTCCTTTTTTTCTATCACTCACATCATCTATCTGTCTGTTGTCTATTTATCTACATGTATGTCTTTTTTTTTTTGTTTCAATATAAAGCACAGATGCTCTACTGGATTATGTCCGGGAAATTTGGAGGCCGGGGCAATACCTGAAAGTCTTCCTCCAATCTGGGCAGTGTGGTACGGCGGGCATTATCCTGATTAAAGAAGGCATTACTGGAGGGAAATACCGTTACCATGAAATGATGTACCTGGTCTGAAATGACATTTAGGAAGGTGGTAGACATCATAGTTTCCTGCACATGAATGACAGGACCTAGTGTCTCCCAGCAGCACATTACCCAAAGCATTCAACTTTCTCAACCCGGCTTGTTTCTGTCCCACTGTGCATCTTATTGCCAACATTTCCGCCGGTAAACAACGCACAAGTGCCCTGTCGTCCACATGGTACAAGAGGAAATGAGATTCATCAGACTAGACGACATTCTTCCAATCCTTCAACGTCCAGTTTTGATTCTCGTGTGCCCATTGTTGGCACTTTCGACGGTGAACCGATGTTAGACTGGGCACTCGAAGCGGCCTGTCAGAACGCAGCCACATTTTCACCAGGGTTCGATGCAATTTGTGTTATGGCATTTTACTGCAGTCACGAGCATTCAAATTACCCGCATATTGCGCCAGAGTATCCTTTCTGTTGTCTCGTACTATACGGTATAGACTTCTCTCACCTGAAGCATTATATAAGCACGGTTCATATAAGCATATATGAACCGTGGTTGAGCACCCACAGGCCTCGCCTAAGTCCGCTGCGTTTCCCATTTGAAGAACAATAATAACACTAATAAAAAAAGAGCTCAGTATCAGGCGTTATTTATACGATTTTTGTGGTTTTATGACCTTCACACGTGCTGTCGTTTACCTGCAGTTGCTTCGATTTGCGTAAAGGCGCGCTGGTCATATTGTTTTGGCTCTTCGGTGCATATATACTGTATGTCTCTCATAGTGTTTTTCTCTCTCTCCATCTCTCTCTCTCTCTCTCTCTCTGTACACACACACACACACACACACACACATATATATATATATATATATATATATATCATCATCATCATCATTGTCAACCATTATCAATCCACTGCTGGACGAAGGTCTCCCCAAGTTTCCTCCACAACGGTCTGTCTTGTGCCAGTCTCCTCCATGTCACCCCTGCATACTTTCGAATTTCATCCACCCATCTCCCATGTGGTCTTCTTCTGGGTCTTTTCCTATCCCTTGGAATCCAATCTAAAATTTCGGCTGTCCATCGATGATCTGTCCTTCTGGCAGTATGTCCAGCCCATTGCCATTTCAGGGATTTAACTCTGATCATGATGTCTTCCACTCTTGTCATTTTTCGGATCCACGAGTTCCTCTTCTTATCTCTCCTGGTTACACCAAGCATGCACCTCTCCATGCTTCTTTGAGTTGTCTGCAGCCTTTGTATGTCTCTTTCAGTTAAGGTCCACGTCTCTGCACCATACGTAAGCACTGGAAGGATGCATTGATCAAACACTTTTCTTTTAAGACATAATGGCATATTGCTCTTGAAAATTATGCTGTTTCTTCCAAAAGCTCTCCAGGCAAGTTTTGTACGCCGATTAATTTCTTCATCAATGCGACCCTCACTTGATATCTGCTGTCCAAGATAAACGTACGTGTCTGTTATCTCCAGCTTTTCTCCATCAATCGATAAATCTTCATTTCTTGTAAAAGCATTGAACATCACTTTTGTCTTCTGAAAGTTCATTTTTAATCCCACTTCTTTACTCTTGTCAGCAAGTTCTTGGATCATACTCTGCAGCTCTGATGGGGTAGTTGTAAAAATGACTACGTCATCAGCAAAACGAAGGTGGGTTAGATAATCTCCATTAATCTTTATCCCCTTGTTTTCCCAGCTCAGCGACTGAAAAACACCCTCCAATGTGGCATTAAAGAGCTTCGGAGATATGGTGTCACCTTGTCTCATTCCCTTTCCAATTTTTACATGTGCTGTATTTTCAAACAGCCTAATCTTTGCACTTGCATTTTCATAGATGTTATTAATAATATTAATGTATGCATCTTCAATACCGCAGGTTTTCAGAGCCATTGTAACTGCTGATGGTTTCACCGAATCAAAGGCTTTTTCATAATCGATAAAAGCCATGCACAATGGAAGTTCATATTCCCTCGCCCTTTCAATTAGTTCTCTCAGCACGTGGATATGATCTATTGTGCTGTAGCCACTCCTGAATCCAGCTTGTTCTCTCGGTTGAGCCACGTCCAGTGTTACCTTCAAGCGGTGTGAAAGAACTTTAGTGAAGATTTTATAAACTACTGATAGGAGGCTGATAGGTCTGTAGTTTCCGAGATCCTCAATGTCACCTTTCTTATGTAGCAGGATCATTGTATCGGTGTTCCAATCCTCAGGAATCTTTCCTTCATTAAGGCATCGAGTGAAAATTTGGGCGAGTACTGTTTCGATTTCTCCACTTGCTTCTTGTATGATGTCTACAGTAATTCCATCTTCTCCTGGAGCTTTCCCCCGCTTCATGTTCTTGATTGCATGTGCAACTTCTGCTGGAAGGACTGGAGGAACTCTGGTACTGGTATCTTTCATGATGTCTGGAGTGCATGTATCATCCCTTTCATATAATTTGGAGTAGAAATCTTTCACTCTTGTCAAAATTTCGCCTCTATTTCTTGTTACAGAACCATCTTCTTTTCTCAGTGCCATAATCTGTTTTCTTCCCTTACTGAGATGTCCCTTTGCTATCTTTAGGCTTTGGTTGTTTTCAATTGCTTTCCTCACTAGTTCACAGTTGAATTTTCTTACTTCTTCAGTGATACTTTTCCTTACTGTCTTGCATAGCTCTATATATTCCACTTTGGAAGTCACATCTTCTTTAGTTGTCTTCATCTCTCTTCTTTTTTGCATCAACATTTTCGTTTTTTCTGATAATTTATTTACATGCAACTTGTTCTTAGACCCAGCTAATTTTATTGCTGTTTCCATAAGAGCTTTGGTTACTTTTCTGTTAACTTCAGAGATGTCCACTTCTTCCGATGTTAGGCCTTCTAAAGCAGAAAATCTGTCCTTAAGTTCCAACTTGAAGGTATTATGGTGTTTCTTAAGGTTGGTTATGTCAATAGATTTTGTTTGTCTTATGAGCTTGCCACGTTCAAGTTTAGTGTTGAGGTGCATCTTACATCTCACCAATCTATGGTCACTACCTGTGTTGAACTTGTTTACCACACTGCAGTCTTCTATGACGAATTTTTTGTTACACATAATAAAATCAATTTCACTTGTCGTCCCATTTGGATGTCTCCATGTCCATTTCCTGTGAGGCTTTTTCTTGAAGAAAGAGTTCAAGATGAAAAACCCTTCTGCCTCTGCAAACTCAACGAGAGTATTTCCACGCTGGTTTCTGTTGCCGTGACCGAATTTACCTACTGAAGTTTCATTCTGTTGCCGTTGCCCTATTTTTGCATTGAAATCTCCCATAATTATTTTCAAGTGCTGCTTACCTTTATTATTTAGATGACAAATTTCCTCATAAAATTCTTCAATTTCTTCTTCAGGATGACTAGTGGTGGGTGCATAAGTTTGAATAATCTGAGCCTGGTATCTTTTCGAGAGTTGGATAACAAGTCGTGCAGCTCTGTCAGAGGAACTTTCAACTTCTACAACTTTATCCTTCAGTTTCTTGTTTATTATAAATCCAACACCACTAGTTCTGCCAGTATCTGTCCCACGATAGTAGAAGAGATGTCCACTTTTCAGTTCAATGAGATCTTCTCCTTTTCTCCTTACCTCACTTAGCCCCACGATGTCCCACTTGATCCTTTGTAGTTCCTCTTCCAATTCAAGAAGCCTTGAATCAGAAGATAGGGAGCGTCCATTGTACGTAGCCAAGGTCAGCATCAGATGGCAGCCTAGTCCGGTCCTCCGGGGATTCTTAGCACCCTCTGCCTTCATGTCGCACTGGCCGCTGCCTTGGCCAGGTACATTCCAGCTGCCGGAGACTGAGGGCCAAGATTTAAGTTGTGGAATCATTTTGGAGGGGTTTGGCCATAACTCACCACGCTGGCCAAGCGGGTTGGTGAGTGTGGGATAGAATTTCCTCTAATCCCGATGGTATAGTTATACCGCTATTGGCGGTCGTCAGAGCCCCTTTAGTGGGAACAGGATGCACCACGAGAAGGCGGGGTTGACATTTGTCAAGGAGAGGCTGTGATGTTACGCATCACCTGACCTTACATCCCTATATATATATATATTCTATAAAGAAGATACCTAAGAAAAAATGCAAATATAATTTTGACTCACACCTAGTACAACATAGAAAAGGTTATGTATCTACCTGTGTGAGTAAAAGGAGAAAAGACAAAAAAATAAAATAAAGCAACTGAATGTAGAAGGTGTCGAGAATACTGAGCCTTGGCTTTATCAAGGACCAGCAAAAACTCTGCATTTTCTCACTTCCACAAAGACCTAGTTGGAAATGGGTTTCTGCAAGGCCATAGATGCAAGTAACATTCCCACCTAATATAGTTTAAAACATATATATATATAAGTCATGTCCTCCGTAGAGTTGCATGACCTAGCACTAGTTAACAATTTCGCTTGCATCCATTAACCTTCATGGCCCGACCCATGCTCTTCATCTGTTACTATTAAACAGAGAGAAGAAGATTAAAAAGAACTCAAGCTGTGAGAGTGACATAATAATTAGAAAGGATTTTCAGCCATAACGAAATTCCAAGTTCGTTTGAGAGAGAATTTAAACCTGAAAATCAATGCAAAAGAAATCCAAATTTTACATTGCAATTAAAAAAGGAAATGTTAATTTTTAACGAACAGATTTTTGAAAGAAAACTTGAGTCTAAAACCCCCTACTCTACAACTTATGACAGCACGAAAACGAGAATAAGTTAAAGATAATAATTAACTAAAGAAAACTTTGTGAAAGTTATATACCTTAAACAGTTAGTTGCAATATGTACAAAGTATTTCAGCAGTGCTTTAAGTGCATAATTAATTAGTTATTAAGAACTTAACTACTTTGAAAAAACAGCGCAGAGACAGCGCATAGAAAAGGAACAAGCTTAGCCATCTTCTGTTCCTAGGTACCCCAAAAGACGCTCAAAGTTACAAAGAAAAGAAAGAGTTAAAACCCGCAAAAATGTTAACAGACAAACCAATGCCTAAAAGCTGAAAAGCTAAAAAACGACAGAGAATAAGTACAAACATTGAACTTATAAAACCTAGAACCCAAAAACAAGGAAGAGAGCTTACCTCTTGTGTGACAAAAACTTTTCTCCTCATAAGAGAAGAACATGGCTGACCTCTTCCGCCACTCCCTAGACGCTGGGGGGCAGTGAGGGTGGGGCTGATGGCCTCCTCATACAGCAAGAAAACAACGCGCGGAGATTTTAACCAGAGAAAAAATAAATATATATATATAAACTTAAGACTGTGGATCTGTATGATCAGAAAGAGCAGAATTAACTCCAGAATACATGAGAAATATTATAAAATACACGAGCAGTTTATTTAATAATCTTTGCATGTATTAAATCACCTTAGTGAGCTTCTATAGATTAATAAGAATCTTATTAATTTTAATGTTGGTTTTACTATTTTTAGTATAGCTATCCTAGTGATGAATAACTAGTTTTCTTTTTCATTTGTTTTTATTTTCTTTTATAACAGATTTTTAAGCTTTTTTGTGATTTTGCTTATATTATTTAATTTTTTGTTTTAATAGGACCGTCATATCCATAACACTAAGGTTCCTTTAGGTAGTTAATAGGCAACCTCTAGCCAACTTCCTTACGGCTTTGATTGGTCAGAATCATATTATTAACTGTGTAGAAAATTAAAGCAGATCTGCCAACCTTACTCTATTATTCAGAATAATTTTTCCTAAAGTTCTTTTGATGAAAGAAGAAGGAATTTCGTTCTCTAGAAAACTTTCTAATAGTATATTGATGTGGTAATTGAAGTACAAATTGTTGCTGCAAATTCTTGAAATTCTTAGGACCTGAGAAATTAGTACATTCTCAATTACTTTGGTTGAAATGTTATTCCCCTAGATATTAATAGTTATGATTTTGAAAACCTATATACTAATCTGCCTCTATCAGATATAATCACTACCTTTAAAGAGCTGTATGCAGAATTTAAACTTAACCAATTTGTTGATGTAGGAACTTGGAACTCTTATCTCAATTGCTGCATAAAAAATAACCATATCTTATATAATAATACTCTCTATAAGCAAGTGAACGGTATTCCAATGGGGACATCAACGTCCACGAATATCGCTAATCTATTCCTGTTCTTTAAGGAAAATAAATTCATTAAAAATCACCCCACCTGCTCAGATAACTACCTTTACACTTTTAGATATATTGATGATCTGCTGTGTATCAATAATTCAGAAGTTATAGAGAGTGATTTTGATAATATCTATCCAAGCTCTCTTAACTTATGTAAAACCAACCACAGTAATCAGGAACTTGAGTTCCTAGACTTAAGCATTAAGCTCAACAGAGGTAACCCATCTATTAGCCTCTTTGATAAAAGAGTTAATTTTCCTTTCAAAGTAATTAAATATCTACACTGGAATAATAACATTTCAACCAAAGTAATTGAGAATGTACTAATTTCTCAGGTCCTAAGAATTTCAAGAATTTGCAGCAACAATTTGTACTTCAATTACCACATTAATATACTATTAGAAAGTTTTCTAGAGAACGAAATTCCTTCTTCTTTCATCAAAAGAACTTTAAGAAAAATTATTCTGAATAATAGAGTAAGGTTGGCAGATCTGCTTTAATTTTCTACACAGTTAATAATATGATTCTGACCAATCAAAGCCGTAAGGAAGTTGGCTAGAGGATGCCTATTAACTACCTAAAGGAACCTTAGTGCTATGGATATGACGGTCCTATTAAAACAAAAAAATTAAATAATATAAGCAAAATCACAAAAAAAAGCTTAAACATCTGTTTATAAAAGAAAATAAAAACAAATAAAAAAGAAAACTAGTTATTCATCACTAGGATAGCTATACTAAAAATAGTAAAACCAACATTAAAATTAATAAGATTCTGAGTAATCTATAGAAGCTCACTAAGGTGATTTAATACATGCAAAGATTATTAAATAAACTGCTCGTGTATTTTATAATATTTCTCATGTATTCTGGAGAGTTAATTCTGCTCTTTCTGATCATACAGATCCACAGTCTTAAGTTTATATATATATTTTTTTTTCTCTGGCCAAAATCTCCGCGCGTTGTTTTCTTGCTGTATGAGGAGGCCATCAGCCCCACCCTCACTGCCCCCAGCGTCTAGGGAGTGGCGGAAGAGGTCAGCCATGTTCTTCTCTTATGAGGAGAAAAGTTTTTGTCACACAAGAGGTAAGCTCTCTTCCTTGTTTTTGGGTTCTAGGTTTTATAAGTTCAATGTTTGTACTTATTCTCTGTCGTTTTTTAGCTTTTCAGCTTTTAGGCATTGGTTTGTCTGTTAACATTTTTGCGGGTTTTAACTCTTTCTTTTCTTTGTAACTTTGAGCGTCTTTTGGGGTACCTAGGAACAGAAGATGGCTAAGCTTGTTCCTTTTCTATGCGCTGTCTCTGCGCTGTTTTTTCAAAGTAGTTAAGTTCTTAATAACTAATTAATTATGCACTTAAAGCACTGCTGAAATACTTTGTACATATTGCAACTAACTGTTTAAGGTATATAACTTTCACAAAGTTTTCTTTAGTTAATTATTATCTTTAACTTATTCTCGTTTTCGTGCTGTCATAAGTTGTAGAGTAGGGTGTTTTAGACTCAAGTTTTCTTTTAAAAATCTGTTCGTTAAAAATTAACATTTCCTTTTTTAATTGCAATGTAAAATTTGGATTTCTTTTGCATTGATTTTCAGGTTTAAATTCTCTCTCAAACGAACTTGGAATTTCGTTATGGCTGAAAATCATTTCTAATTATTATGTCACTCTCACAGCTTGAGTTCTCTTTAATCTTCTTCTCTCTGTTTAATAGTAACAGATGAAGAGCATGGGTCGGGCCATGAAGGTTAATGGATGCAAGCGAAATTGTTAACTAGTGCTAGGTCATGCAACTCTACGGAGGACATGACTTATATATATATGTTTTAAACTATATTAGGTGGGAATGTTACTTGCATCTATGGCCTTGCAGAAACCCATTTCCAACTAGGTCTTTGTGGAAGTGAGAAAATGCAGAGTTTTTGCTGGTCCTTGATAAAGCCAAGGCTCAGTATTCTCGACACCTTCTACATTCAGTTGCTTTATTTTATTTTTTTGTCTTTTCTCCTTTTACTCACACAGGTAGATACATAACCTTTTCTATGTTGTACTAGGTGTGAGTCAAAATTATATTTGCATTTTTTCTTAGGTATCTTCTTTATAGAATGTGAATTCTGAATTTTCAAAACTGCTGCGTTGCGCGTTTTGATTTTCAGGTTTTTTTTGCAACCTTCGTTTTAAATTCTAAAGTTTTTCCTTAGTCTTCAGTTTTGCTCTTAAGTATATATATATATATATATCATCATCATCATTGTCAACCATTATCAATCCACTGCTGGACGAAGGTCACCCCAAGTTTCCTCCACAACGGTCTGTCTTGTGCCAGTCTCCTCCATGTCACCCCTGCATACTTTCGAATTTCATCCACCCATCTCCCATGTGGTCTTCTTCTGGGTCTTTTCCTGTCCCGTGGAATCCAATCTAAAATTTCGGCTGTCCATCGATGATCTGTCCTTCTGGCAGTATGTCCAGCCCATTGCCATTTCAGGGATTTAACTCTGATCATGATGTCTCCCACTCTTGTCATTTTTCGGATCCACGAGTTCCTCTTCTTATCTCTCCTGGTTACACCAAGCATGCACCTCTCCATGCTTTTTTGAGTTGTCTGCAGCCTTTGTATGTCTCTTTTAGTTAAGGTCCACGTCTCTGCACCATACGTAAGCACTGGAAGGGTGCATTGATCAAACACTTTTCTTTTAAGACATAATGGCATATTGCTCTTGAAAATTATGCTGTTTCTTCCAAAAGCTCTCCAGGCAAGTTTTGTACGCCGATTAATTTCTTCATCAATGTGACCCTCACTTGATATCTGCTGTCCAAGATAAACGTACGTGTCTGTTATCTCCAGCTTTTCTCCATCAATCGATAAATCTTCATTTCTTGTAAAAGCATTGAACATCACTTTTGTCTTCTGAAAGTTCATTTTTAATCCCACTTCTTTACTCTTGTCAGCAAGTTCCTGGATCATACTCTGCAGCTCTGATGGGGTAGTTGCAAAAATGACTACGTCATCAGCAAAACGAAGGTGGGTTAGATAATCTCCATTAATCTTTATCCCCGTGTTTTCCCAGCTCAGCGACTGAAAAACACCCTCCAATGTGGCATTAAAGAGCTTCGGAGATATGGTGTCACCTTGTCTCACTCCCTTTCCAATTTTTACGTGTGTTGTATTTTCAAACAGCCTAATCTTTGCACTTGCATTTTCATAGATGTTATTAATAATATTAATGTATGCATCTTCAATACCGCAGGTTTTCAGAGCCATTGTAACTGCTGATGGTTTCACCGAATCAAAGGCTTTTTCATAATCGATAAAAGCCATGCACAATGGAAGTTCATATTCCCTCGCTCTTTCAATTAGTTCTCTCAGCACGTGGATATGATCAATTGTGCTGTAGCCACTCCTGAATCCAGCTTGTTCTCTCGGTTGAGCCATGTCCAGTGTTACCTTCAAGCGGTGTGAAAGAACTTTAGTGAAGATTTTATAAACTACTGATAGGAGGCTGATAGGTCTGTAGTTTCCGAGATCCTCAATGTCACCTTTCTTATGTAGCAGGATCATTGTAGCGGTGTTCCAATCCTCAGGAATCTTTCCTTCATTAAGGCATCGAGTGAAAATTTGGGCGAGTACTGTTTCGATTTCTCCACTTGCTTCTTGTATGATGTCTACAGTAATTCCATCTTCTCCTGGAGCTTTTCCCCGCTTCATGTTCTTGATTGCATGTGCAACTTCTGCTGGGAGGACTGGAGGAACTCTGGTACTGGTATCTTTCATGATGTCTGGAGTGCATATATCATCCCTTTCATATAATTTGGAGTAGAAATCTTTCACTCTTGTCAAAATTTCACCTCTATTTCTTGTTACAGAACCATCTTCTTTTCTCAGTGCCATAATCTGTTTTCTTCCCTTACTGAGATGTCCCTTTGCTATCTTTAGGCTTTGGTTGTTTTCAATTGCTTTCCTCACTAGTTCACAGTTGAATTTTCTTACGTCTTCAGTGATACTTTTTCGTACTGTCTTGCATAGCTCTATATATTCCACTTTGGAAGTCACATCTTCTTTAGTTGTCCTCATCTCTCTTCTTTTTTGCATCAACATTTTGGTTTTTCCTGATAATTTGTTCACATGCAACTTGTTCTTAGACCCAGCTAATTTTGTTGCTGTTTCCATAAGAGCTTTGGTTACTTTTCTGTTAACTTCAGAGATGTCCACTTCTTCCGATGTTAGGCCTTCTAAAGCAGAGAACCTGTTCTTCAGTTCTAACTTGAAGGTATTATGGTGTTTTTTAAGGTTGGTTATGTCAATAGATTTTGTTTGTCTTATGAGCTTGCCACGTTCAAGTTTAGTGTTGAGGTGCATCTTACATCTCACCAATCTATGGTCACTACCTGTGTTGAACTTGTTTAGCACACTGCAGTCTTCTATGACGAATTTTTTGTTACACATAATAAAATCAATTTCACTTGTCGTCCCATTTGGATGTCTCCATGTCCATTTCCTGTGTGGCTTTTTCTTGAAGAAGGAGTTCAAGATGAAAAACCCTTCTGACTCTGAAACTCAACGAGAGTATTTCCACGCTGGTTTCTGTTGCCATGACCGAATTTACCTACTGAAGTTTCATTCTGTAGCCGTTGCCCTATTTTTGCATTGAAATCTCCCATAATTATTTTCAAGTGCTGCTTACCTTTATTATTTAGATGACAAATTTCCTCATAAAATTCTTCAATTTCTTCTTCAGGATGACTTGTGGTGGGTGCATAAGTTTGAATAATCTGAGCCTGGTATCTTTTCGAGAGTTGGATAACAAGTCGTGCAGCTCTGTCAGAGGAACTTTCAACTTCTACAACTTTATCCTTCAGTTTCTTGTTTATTATAAATCCAACACCACTAGTTCTGCCAGTATCTGTCCCACGATAGTAGAAGAGATGTCCACTTTTCAGTTCGATGAGATCTTCTCCTTTTCTCCTTACCTCACTTAGCCCCACGATGTCCCACTTGATCCTTTGTAGTTCCTCTTCCAATTCAAGAAGCCTTGAATCAGAAGATAGGGAGCGTCCATTGTAAGTAGCCAAGGTCAGCATCAGATGGCAGCCTAGTCCGGTCCTCCGGGGATTCTTAGCACCCTCTGCCTTCATGTCGCACTGGCCGCTGCCTTGGCCAGGTACATTCCAGCTGCCGGAGACTGAGGGCCAAGATTTAAGTTGTGGAATCATTTTGGAGGGGTTTGGCCATAACTCACCACGCTGGCCAAGCGGGTTGGTGAGTGTGGGATAGAATTTCCTCTAATCCCGATGGTATAGTTATACCGCTATGGGCGGTCGTCAGAGCCCCTTTAGTGGGAACAGGATGCACCACGAGAAGGCGGGGTTGACATTTGTCAAGGAGAGGCTGTGATGTTACGCATCACCTGACCTTACATCCCATATATATATATATATATATATATATATATATATACACTGCAGAGCAATTGAATTTGAGATACCTGTCTAGTAACGTGTAGCATCACCTTTCGTCCTGATGACGGCGGCGATTCGTTTCGGCATGGACTCGACAAGACACCGGAAGCGTTGTGAAGCCAAACGGATCCACGACCCCTGAACAAGCTCCCACAGTTCACGAAGATTTGATGGAGGGGTTAGAGCCTCTAACATCTCTCTCGATGGCATCCGAGATGTGCTCGATGGAATTGAGGTCAGGTGACCTAGCTGGCCAAGGAAGTGAGGTCACGTCGCACAGTGGTCCGAATTGCTAAAAACCCGGACAAAAATAATTTTCGAACTTCATATTTTAAACACACAATTCGCTTAATAATAATCCTCAGTAGTCATTCTGATAGGACTAAGTGTTTTTGAAAGTATACTCCAATGGTTCTGGTCAATACTTAAGTTCAAAAGTCCTGTAACTCTTTCTTGATTAATTTTGCAATTCTGTAGGTGATTTTGTTTACATTGTTTCTGACTGAATAATGCAAAATAAATAACTAAGTGTATTTTTGTGAATGTGTTATGGTCTTATATATAGGGCACAATTACAATTTTTAGTGTTTTTTGTTTCTAAGTACTGATAAAAAATACAAATTTGAATGCCCGTATTTTGCGAAAAAACAAAAATGTTTTTAGAGTTTTAAAAAAATGGCCAAACATGTCCCCTGCGAAACTTACAAATGTATATTAGTAGATAATTATAAGTCTATCACTGAAGGTTTCATCTGCAACACCTTGCAATGCTGTGAACTATGACCTTTTGTTTGTGAAGCTTCCCTGTTATTTATGAGCAGCCAGCTGCTGACATCGGGAAGGTATTCTCCCGCTATACAACTCGCCGGCGCTGAGCACTTCCTGAAATTTATGTTTGTTTACTCAAGGGGTTGCTTGTCGGTGGTAAACCACAGACCCTTGATTTTTTCAGTTTCCAGAGGGCTGTTGTTTGTATCAGGTCAGTGAATAGTGTGTGACAATATAGTGTGTGAAAAATGAATTTACATGTTAGTCGCCGAGAACTTTACGAGAAAATGAAAGAAAAGAATAATGAGACCAGTGTGCTACAAGAAGAACATGTTGTGCAACATGTGAAGAACAAATCTGAATTAAATTTGGACAGTCAGAGCTCAAAATCTCTACACAGCGTAATAAGAATGAGCTTTTTTCTTAAATACTATCAGCGTTGGAAGAAATGTCACCGAACCGAAAGCATGTTTCTTCGTAAATATTCAGACTGGTTACAGCAAGAAATTGAATTAAAATTTACAGACTTTCCTTCCACTTCTTCGGAAAAGCGTGGACGTCCTTCGAAAGTATTTCAGCAATTAAGTGAAAGAAGTAAGAGGCGGAAAATTCAAAATCTGAGGGAGAATGTGGGTGCTGCGGAGCTTTCATATGCCACAGTGATGAATTTGAAGGCTGAAGGTGACGAAAATGCAGCAAAATTATTAAAAGAAGTGACCACAATAACACCTACCAGAGGTAAACAAATTCGTGACTCATGGTTGAAGAAAAGAAAACAAGCCACGAAGCTCTCAGAAGAAGAAACGTCATCTATGATAGTAAGTACACATTTATCAAAACATCAAGATATGTCTATTAGAAAAATGGCAATTAATCACAATCATGACTTATATCCAAGTTTATATGCAATTCTGAAAGCAAAAGACGCAACTTATCCGCACAATATAAGTGTTAGTGAGAGTGCATGTGAAGTGAAAGTTCAGAATTTATTGGACCATACTGCTACCCGAATTTTGCCATTTCTACCTGAAAGTGAGCCGTCTAACAACGAAAAAACTTATATTTTACATTGTAAATGGGGTTTCGACGGTAGCGCTCGTCATTCCCAATACAAGCAGAAATGGGTTCAAAGCGGCAGTAGTGATGAATATTTATTTATGACATCTATCGTTCCCTTACGAATGGTTGTCAGTGAAACGGAAGATTCCGTTTGGAAAAATGAACGACCATCATCAACCCATTTTTGTAGGCCTATTCGTCTCCAGTGGCTTCATGAAACCCCTGCAGTTGCCCAAGCAGAAAGAGAATACATGAACGAACAATTTAAAAATTTACAGTCATTAAGAAGTGACAACGTTACAGTACAGTATTCTCTCATATTGTCAATGATTGATGGGAAAATATGTAATGCTCTGACCCAGTCATCAAGCATGAAATGTTACATATGTGTCGCGAAAGTGTCGGACCTGAACAAGTTAGATTACGTTACACAAGTGCCAGCGGATACCTCTTCCTTTGAGTTTGGACTGTCTATTCTTCATGCCCATATACGCTTTTTTGAGTGTATTCTGCATTTCTCTTACCGCTTAGATTTTAAGAAATGGAAAGCGAGTAAGAAAGATGGAACCCGTGAGCTTCTGGAAAAAGGAAAATAATTGTCCAAGATTCCTTCAGGAATAGACTAGGACTTATTGTAGATGTCCCAAAACCAGGCTATATGGAAACACGAATGACGACAATATACCGCCAGAAGATTCTTCACAAATCCCGAAATAAGTTCGAATTGACTGGAGTAGACCAAAATTTGATTTCTCGTTTTGGAAATATTTTGACAGCAATTTCATGCGGCCACGAAATAAATGCAACGAAATTCAATATGTACTGCATGGAAACAGCACAGTTATTCGTGATATTGTATCCCTGTTTCTATATGCCACCCACGGTACATAAAATTCTTGTTCATGGATCCGTAATTGTGCAGGCAGCTATTTTACCGATTGGAGAGCTTTCTAAGCCATTGAGTGTAGAAACAAAGATGTGAGAAAATTTCGAGAAAGCTTTACCCGAAAAGTTTCACGACAAGACGGCAATTCGGACCTCTTTCGCAGGTTAATGTTGACTTCTGACCCATTAATTTCCAGCTTGGGAGGACTACCAAAGAAAAACAAATAAAACTAACTTCGGTGGTGCTAGGTCTGTTGGTAATATCCGATGAAGAGGAGGGGGGTGGGGGGAGAAAACGACGAATGTGAAGCATCTGCTTCAGAAGACGAATGACCGACTGGATATCTGGACTTCTCTTACAGTACTGTGAGTAATTATAATTTATTAAAACACTTAAATAAGCGAATATTTAGTTATCCCACTACAGTTTCTTTCGTTTAAGACGTACAAATATTTTTGTCCGCCTTTTTCCTATCCGGACTACTGTGCGTCGGTGGAGTTTTCATCCAACCATTCGGATACAATTCGGAAGCGAAGGCACGGTGCATTGTCTTGTTGCAGGATGAGGTCCCCAGTGGGATGTTGAAGGCGCACAAACGGGAGCAAATAGTCGTCCAGGACATCCTGGTAAAATTGACTTGTGAGGATCGATGTCACACTTACCAGGGGTTCCATTTCAGTCCACATAACAGTCCCCAGACGAGAATGCCAATCCCACCAGCTTGAAGAATACCCTGATCGCAAGAAGGATCCATCACTTCATGTGGTTTGCGCCATACTCATATCCTGCAATCCGCACGTACCAACGTGAATCTCGGCTCATCAATCCAGGCAACGTTTTTCCACGTGTCTAGGGTACATTGGCGATGTTCCCGCGCCCGTGCTAATCTTTGTACCATGTGATGTGCGGTCAGCAGCGGTACCCTTGTGGGACGATGGCTTGTGTACCCCATAGCAAGGAGATGGTTCTGGATGGTTTTGCTGCTTACACGTTTTTGTGCACCTGTTACCCGTATGTCCTCCGGAATATCGTGTAACATTGGAGGACCATGATTTCGTAGGTATGAATTTCGGAAAGGGGGCCTACAAATTAGTAAGTGTGGGAAAGCAATATATTCACCAAATAATTCCTACGGTATCGCATAGTACGAGGAAATAGTTAAACGAGGAAGAGTAGTTACCAAGTAAACAATTTAGAGAGCGCGGGAATTGGGAAAGAAAATCCGAGAAGCATAATGTGGACAGGCGTTCTAAGAGGATAATTATAATACCTATTTCATAATTTTTCTAAGACCTGGCTGAGCAGATTTCTTTCTTGAGGAGGAAATTCCTTATTTTTTTTTTCATCATTCTTTTGAATTGTTTTTTTTATTTTATTTTGTGTTCCCCGAGCTCTCCGGAAATTCCAGTAAGAATACGCACGAAACACACCCCTAGGTTAGTAAAGAGAAAACTCGGAGGTTTTAGCAAGCAACGCTACGAGAATGAAATGCTCGCAATCACAGGTGGGGGCCAATTTACTGGACCTTTCGCTATTAACGAAGTCACGTTTTACGCACGCTAGCGGGCAACGAACAGGGCATATTTCTCGTAGTGGGCGTAACTGGTTGACACCAACAGAAAGAGTCATACAGGAAGCGTACGTGAAAATTCTAAGGCAGCGCGGACATCCCGCGGAGCAGTTGACAAGATAAAGGAATATTCATCTTCAAGAAAACTCGATGTTCTCAAGCCTTTGCCAACGAATCGGAGGGATTCCCATACAGGGATGTAAACCAATGCCGAAGCGAGGAAAAGCGGCCCAACCAATAAGGGGAGAACCATTTGGGTAGGACAGGAACACCCCCGAACCCCTTAAACATAGACGAGAGAAAAAGTTTTGTTTTTAGGCGGAGATGTTTTGGAGAGAACACGGGATGGAATGATGACTGCTATTTCTGGGTGAACGCAGAGAGGAAAGATGGACTCTAGATGAATCCTGGGCAGAATATCGCAGAAAGAATTAAGTTAGGAGTTTTCCTGGGAGGACGCTCAAAATTGAGCAAGATGATTTCCAGGTGAAGGGAAGTATGATGTTTTCCCTGAGAGGTTTTTACGCAAATTTTGGGTGAAGCATCGAGTGATCTTATGCGGGCAGTGTGCATCCAGCAGGACCGGATGAGGTCCCAACCATAGACTTTATACCTATAAGTAATACCGGACGACAACGAATGTGATGAAAAGAAAATAATTTGGTGAGAAAAATTTCATAATTCCCAATATCTCGTTAGCATGATCATGATTTTGTCTCCTATACATCCTCGGTAGAAAAGATATTTTTAATCTCTTGCAAGTGCTGAATAACATAATGTGTCTTATATTTTGCGGAAGGTGAACTTTAAAATATGATTGCGAATATCAAAAAGCATAATGAACTTAAAATATATTTTGGTTTAAATTAATAGAAATCTCCACCGATCAGTGTAATAGATTTTAAGGAAACACAAATGAAAATAAATTCTGTATTTTATAGTGAAATTTACCCGAGTTTCTCAAATCTTTGAAAATTCAAAATAAGTGAATCTTTGTTTATTTTAACCTGAATAATTAAGTAGAACAATCGTAAAGTTTTGGTAGAGTAACAACTCCAAGATTTTAAGAAGAAAATAACTTTTAACATTTAGCAAACCCAGTCGCAGGAAAATAAAAGGTCCAAATCTGACATGAGTTTATTAAATTTCAAGCGGCATATGGAGGAATATGGGTTTCCCATGTTCTCCCATATGAAACACAACGCAATGCACCCGTCAACCCTGAACTTGGAGACCCTCCATTAGGGAACCCAACTTCACGGTAGACACCCATAGGCGGAAGATAATAGAGAGTAAAGAGTTACGAAAATTAACGGCCTTCTTAATAATTAATCCCACTGCAGCGAATAGGACGCAGCAGATGGTTCGCCCTCACATCGAGTAGGGGTGGTAATATAAAACTGGTGCCGTGTGACCAGGATTTTTCAGTTCTTTGGTTAATTAATATAAAATTTGTGCTAGGACCAGGATTTCTTTGATCCTGTGGTTTAAAAAAAAAAAAGAATATTTGTTTTCGGTGGTCAGGATAATTAATCAAGTATACAGAATTAGCAGAATAATGCGATGTGTTTCTATTATCTCCCCTTCAATTCTGAGTAACAAGATGCAGGTTTTATAGAAAAATTAAGGAAATTGTAGCAAGATTTTAACTTCAAAAAAAAAATAGTGAAGGTGAAATGCAAGTAAATAAGTTGCAGGAAATCAGATTATGCTGAAATAAATTTAAATTTCTAAGGAAATAGGCAGAAAAACAAATAAGAGTGATACTGCTAATTTAGCAAATGAATAGATGAAATCTTACAGAAAATACATGAAAATTAATAGTACGGAGAAAATAAATTTATACAAGTGTAATTCATGAATAATTTTGATTTATCGTTGAAAATCAAGGGAAAATTCCTTGCAAATCAAAGTGAAATTATTTTTGATGTGGTTTATTTGTGCATTTGAGTGTTGTGATTTTAAATCGGTAACTAAGGAGAATAATAGGTTCTTTGATAACTTGGGGAATGTATAATTTAACGGTGAGGCACTGATAGAAGAGTAGTGATGAGAAGTTGTGGTGATATATATTTTAAAATCAAAAGTGCATTATTATTGAAGTGTGATTTTATTATGTGTGTTGATGCATTGATAAGAAACTGATAATTTAAGAAGGAATAGGCAGGTTAATTATTGATAAGAGGAATTAATTTTTTTTTCTGCAAGATATAGGAGCTAATAGAAGGTTAAGCAGTAATCTTGATTTGTTTTGGAAGACTAAAAGGGAATGTAATATCTAAGTGTGTGTTTTATTGTGCATTTAAATGTGTAGAGGTACTTGGGAGTGTAGACAGAGAGTAGTTAAGTGGATTAATATTTGGGAAAGAGTAATAAAAAGGACTAGTGCAAGAAGAATTGGTAGGAGTAATAATTGGATAATGCTGGAACAAATTTTTGAAATGAAAATAGTGTTTATGGAAGTGTGATTTATTGTGCTTTAAATGTGGGATTGCATCCACCAAGGGAAGTAGACAGAGGTTATTGCTAGTATACTAAAATTTAATGAATTTAGGAAGTCAGCATAAGTATTTGAGGTGTGGTTCTAATTTCTTGAAAAAGTGGTTATCGTATTAATTTTGTTACAAGTGCATAATTTGATCTCAAATGCTTCTAGTGTATTTATATATATATTTAAGACGTTCAAATTTATTACATATCTTAGTGTGAAGTGCTGGTTGTATATGTGCATATTTTGAGGGAATTTTGTTTAGTGTGTCGCGAGTTAGGTAGAGTTAAGTTGAAAGCCGAATGCAATTTAGGAGTAAGCTAGGAACGTTAATCATCTTATTCGTAGACAATTGTTTTCTGATCATAAGTCAAGTGGGTTAGCAGACGAAGCAGCGAGTTACGTTAGAGTGAATTTTTTATTTTTACGTGGTAGCTTCACCGGAATTTTTCTAATTTTATGCGACTTTACGAGATTACGAAGCATATAGTAGAAGCCGTGGGAATTTAAGTTAGTAAGGTTAAAGAATAAATATATGGCTAACCAACAGAACGGAGAACAGAGCAACGGTGAACAGAATTTTGTTTCGGAAAATTGCATAGTTGATCAACAGAACCAGGAGAACGACCTTCAGGGCACTCTAGAAGGGGAAGCCGTGTCAGAAAATTGTGTAGTAGCCCCGCAGAACGTACCAATAATGGCGGGAATGTTGGCGTATATCCCCACATTCAGCGGATCGGATGAAAATCTGACCGCACGTCAATTTTTCGAAACGTTGGAGAGCACCGCCGAACTGTCAGGATGGAACGACGCCGTTAAAATTTTATCAGCTAAAGCAAAATTCAAAGGAGCCGCCAGTCACTTTCTTTCGGAGGCCGTCGATATTAGGAGGGAGACCGAGTACGAACGATTTAAGCAGGCGATAGTACAAAGATTCGACGCATTGCAACCGGTTACCGTGAGAATGCAGAAATTTACGACTTGCCGACAAAAAACCAGGAGAACGGGTGGCCGAGTATGTAGCTCGTCTTAACGGCTTAGCTTATTCCTACATGGAGACGATGGATTTAGAAAATGAGCAAGTGCGAGGACTGGTAGACAGCACTAAAATGTCGCAGTTTTTGAATGGATTAAACCCCAAATTGAGGCGCACGGTTTTATCCTTCGCCCCGGAAAATTTTCAGGCAGCAGTTCAGAGAGCGCTGGCCGAAGAGTCTCACAATCTCTTATTAGACCGGGACGTTAACGCTTACGATGCACAGCAGGAATCGAGTTCGATCCCAGGGACTTCACAAGGGCAACAGAGCAATTCAACGGACCAGATAGCCGATTTGTGTTCTATGATGGCGAAGCAGCTAGCAACTCATGAGATGCAGGTGAACGCTCTGAAAAGTGAGGCAGATAATTTGAGGGAAAGGCTAAGGCAAGCAGAGAATTCGCACCGGACGCACGTAAATCGCATTAGAAATTTCCAGAGCGCTAATTATCAATCTAGGGGAAATTTACCCGACGTAGGCATTACTTCGGCCATCTGCTATAACTGCGGAAATTTTGGCCATATCAAGCGATTTTGTTATCGGAACAATCGGGAAGGAGCAGTTTATACGCAACCATCGCAGCAAGCTCAAAGAGGTTCATGGGACAGGGCACCCAACCCTTCGTACCCGCGACAGCAGAATAACTTCTCCCCTGGCGACCGCCGCGGTAATCAGTATCGCTCCTACAGGAACTACAGCGCCACTTACCGACAGGACGCTCACGTCCCACAGAATCCAAGGAATTTGGGGAACAGAAGAGAAAACCGCGTTCGTTTTGAAGAGGATGCACCAGGAAGAGATTGCAATAGGTATTCCAGGCAAAATTCGCGTCCTTTAAACTAATTTCGGGTCAAGATAAGGGGACCGCCCTTGGCCGGAATTATAATAAGGTCCGTGGAGTTACTTTAACAAATTGTTACGTCCGAGGTGATGGAGCACTCCCGTTGGTGAAAGTTAGGATAGGAGATACTCACGCGTTTGCACTCATCGACAGCGGAGCTTGTATCTCAATCTTTTGTGCTTCACTATTAAAGGAGATAAAGGGAAAGATTCGTATACGTGACTTAGGATCAGCAGTTTTAGTGAAAGGCATTACTGGAAACACTTTACCTACATCTCAGTGCTATGAGATACCGGTAGAAATCGGAGGAGAAACCATTTTACATCCCTATCACGTTACTCAGCGGAAGTTGCATCAAGATTATTCTCTAATCTTAGGCTGGGATCTATTGAAGGAGCACGGATACGTATTCGACGCAGGAAAAGGAATTTTGAAACGGGAAAGCAGAGCAAATTTAGCTACGGCAGAGTACGGTAGAGGAAGGAATAACCGGAAAAGAAATTTTAAAGGAAAAGCACGTCAGTCGAAAATTCGAACCCAGGTCTTGTCCGTGCCTTCAGCGGAAAGGACCAATCCCATTAACTCCGACGTAACCAAGATAGGAAGGACCGTCCATAAGGAACTCATCCCACCGTATTCGGAAAGGGTTATCCAAATCCGTTGCGAGAATTTTTCCGGTTTTCACGTTAACCAAGTACTCGTACAACCGTTAGGGAGGTACGCCCAAGGAAAAGTACGCTTGGGTCGTTCAGTAAACACGCTGGACAAATCAGGCATCATACCCGTATTGATAGCTAACCTCACAAATCGTCCCATTCACTTCAATAAGAAGACCAGATTAGCGAAAATTCAACCAATTGTATACGGAAATTTGCAAGAAGCTGCGGCGAAACAAGAGAAGTATGCAGACAGGCACGCTGCGGAAAAGAATCTACATTTAGGCGACAGAGTATTTTTGCACACCCCTTTTTCACAGCCACATTTATCACGTAAGCTAGCTCGAACTAACTGCGGAGATTGGGAGATAGTTTCGTTCCCCACCCCAGTAAATGTTCAGTTGAGGTCAGTCGAAAATCCGAACAAATATCAGACCGTGCATAAAAATCGAGTCTTCAAGCGGACTGAACGCCTACCCCAGCTTATAGCAGAGTCACCGGTACAGGACAATATAGAGGTACAAGTACCCAGACAATCGCAGGATTTCTCTGACGACGGATCGGAAAGCACACAGGACTACGACTATCTGGATTGGGTCGATTTTCCCAGAGTAGTCATGCCGCAACCGACAAGCAGTAGAGCAATGCCGCCCGTAAGTCAACCGCCCAACATCGGAGTACCGATAAATTCGCCGCCCGCTACGTCGAGTTCAGCGCGAAGGGAGACAAGCAGGGGAAGTACCTCCGCCCTCGCAACATGTTGAAGAGCCGAGGCGCACACAGGCAATCGCGGAACCAACGGAGGAGACCATACCGTCACAAGATTCCTATCAGGAAAGTAGCAGCCGACAAACACAAGAAGCAGCGCGCCAAAGGGTTATTAGAGATCCATATCTACTACGTTCGCAGGACAGAATTCAGCAAACAGCAGCAATACACCCCACAGCAAATTCACAAGGGCCCAACACTTTGGAAATAGGCCTGAATCGCACGTACCCAAAGGAAATTGTGGTCAGCGACTCGACCGAAAGACTTGAGCAGCCGGAAGATACTAGCTTAGTAAATAGAATGTTGAAAAGTCTCAGTCAACCCAATAATCCAGAGGGAACCTCTTGGTTCGATTTAGCCGACCGCTATTTGTCGCAGCGCATTCAAGAAAACCTAAGCGCAGGGACACCAGAAGGAGCACCCGTCAATAATCTTTATCCACAGTGGAGGAAAATCGTAGCGAAACCTCAGGAATCGTGGGTTTAAGCCCGAGGAAGTAGGGAAGAACGCTGGGCGAAGATAAAAAATGTGTGTGTGTTGTGAAAAAAAAAACAGCGATGCGGAATAAGTGGGAAGATCCCTGAATTTTCACGGTAAACGTTTAGCAGAAAATAAATTTGATAGGTGAAAAAAAAAAAGAAAAAAAAAAAAAAACAATTTTTGCGATCTGATCAGTAATCGAAAATAATTCGTAAAAGAGTCTAGCTAGAAAGTGGTGTATAAACATGGAAGAATATGCAGGAAGTAATTAATAATATTCATAGCAGGACCACAGCCTAGTACGTGCATCGCAATCTTTCCAGTTTTGAGTTCACAAACCACGGAAAACTACAAAAAATATTTTTTTTTTTTTTGGCTACGATAAGGGGAAAATTAATATTAAGTAAGGAAAAATACATTACGTAAGTAAAAAGAGAAAGAATGGGTCAGGGATTAAGCACCCAGCAAAGAACCTGCGGAGGAAGCAATGTTTTTATTTCATGGAAAGACTGAACGGTACTGGTAGCAATCATTCCTTTTCACAAAAAAAATATTTTTTTTTGTTGGAAGAAAAAAAAAAAAAAAAAAAAAAAAAAAAATATTTTTCCGCTCGAATTTTATTAATGATAGGCAGTAGGAGCATAAGCGAAGGTAATCGTAGGCAGAATGATGTCGCTCATGCACGGGGCTTGCAAGAGTAGAGGAACGGACGGACCGTGTTTCCAGTTTGAGAAACCCCGTACTCAAACTGGCTGGCAAGGAGCAAAAGGAAGAATGGGAAGACGCCATCTTGGGCCGCCATCTTGAAGCAAGAATGCAAAGAAGGAAAATTTATCGGTAAAAGAACGGGAACGCTCAGTAAAATAATTTGTACAGCAAAGGCCGAGCATTTCAAAGGATGGAAACTATAAACGGGAGCACAGCACGACGAAAAAAAAAATATTTTTTTTTCTCTCAAAACTTTCTGTAGCAGAAGCATAGGCCGGAGTAATATATCACTAGAAAAAAAAAAAAAAAACGTAAGCACCTTCTGCGGAGAAATAGCCGTGCGGAAACACCGACGGAATGCAATGAGATTAACAGCGTATCGGATAATGCAGTGGTTCAAAATTAGTATTCATGGCAGGTATTCAAAGCAATTAAAATACGCGAACCTGAAACAAAACATGGTATAAGAAAGTAGCAACAAACATGATCGACGCGTAGCCTAAACGTCACCTAACATAGCCTAACCATAACCTATCGAAATGACAGTAAAAAGCACTTACCTTGAAGTGAAATATCCAAAGGTACTATATTTTTTTTGTTTTGTTTTGTGGATAGTAGGAAAATTCAGTTTTAATTGATAAGGAAGGCAAGTATAACGGAAGGAAAAGTATAGAAATGAAATCGAGGTAGAAATGCACTAGGTACATCGTGAGGTTAGAGGTTGAGTAAAGCAGAAGAGGAAATGTGAATGACAAATTCACCAGGCCCAGCTCCCCATCCTCTACCACCGCAGCACACGAGGAGCAGTTGCAGATTCTCCCAAACCACAACTGGCGTCGAGCATGCGAAAAATGCGACGAGGTGAGATGAGGATTAATACGTGCAGACATGGTGCAACGATACCAATAAAAAAAAAAAAAAAAAAAAAAAAAGAGATAAAGCAGAAGAGGAAATTTGAATGACAAGTTCACCAGACGAAAAGAAGCGTGTTGTTTCAATGAAATCCGTCAGCGAACTGAGCACTGACCTGCAGAAATTAGAGGGGTGGTTTTAGCCCCAGGTAACAGAATACTAAGTGGATGCTTCTACATAGGCTAAACAAGAAGCCTCCGATGTAAGCAAAACATGCAAGAGGCTACGCTATTGTGCGCTCACTTACACCCACAGGCATCAGCGCAGGTGTTTCAGATTTCGAGCCGTGAGAAACGGTCAACACAGGAACGACCCAAAATTTTTGGATCGACGAATTTGCAGGGGTGACATCGCCCAAAGGGGACCCTCGCAAGCATTTTCGAGGAAATCCCCTATTTTCCGAAATCATCGGCGTTACTTAAATGGTCGCCGCACACCTGCGAATACACGAGAAAAGCATCTGGTCGTGAAATCAGAAATAGCCAGGAATGAGAATACAATTGTAATACGCGAGAAAAAAAGAAAAAAAAAGAGAGTAAAGCACGACAGATAAAATGACAAGAAATAGTTCAGCAAAGAACTAACGATTAAGTTAGACAACGTAAAAGGGAAATAAGCGACTATACGCGGGTAATATCTGGTAGACAATACGACAAACACGAAAAGGGAAATTAATAATTTTTCTTTTAGAAGTAGTAGACGCACCAGCGAATGGAAATAATAGCTGCAGAATAGATACATGGGAAGTAAATAACCGTTATTTAATTATAATTTAGTAAGCTTAAGAAACACGAGTGATGAGATTTTTTTATTTTTGTTGTTGTTGTTGTTGTTGGAGAAAACCTACAAGTAGGAAGAAAAAAATACAATTAGAGAAAAGGGAAGCCTGGGATGGAATGCGCTTCGGAATTTCGAAAAAAAATATATATATATATAAATAAATATGCACATAAAAACCCCTCACTTCTCGTAGGTCAGAGTGAAACGAGCTTTTCGAAGGAAATATTACTAGTTCTTAATGTAAAGCGTATATAATGCATGTGCAAGAGAAATACCGAGGTGATAAGGAGTGATTTCATGTGTATGCTTGTTTTGAGATAATTATGGCCGACAAGTGTCGACAGAACCATTACCACTTTTAAGATATTTGAAGAGAGTGACATTTCGTCAATAAAATGGACAAGATGAACGTGATTGCGTTCTCCTTAGTAATCTGGACAGTTAGCGGAGTAGCTGCTAATCACGAACTTTGTCATTTGAAGGGAGATAAATATCAGTGCACTGTAGCATCTCGGGCCGAACTTTTGAAACTAGGGAATGCCGCGGAGTGCTTGTCATGCACTTTCATGTGACGAGTGCGTGAAAGCCTGGAGGACATTTATTACGCACAACCATGAGCTTATCGAACCGAGAAATTTCTTCGTTCAGCAGGAACCGAACCCACAAGGAGCCCTTTCATTAATGGAGTGCACAAGAGACGGTTTACACTGTGCCTGCACTGCCGATGCACCGTGCAGTGGAACGAGCGAATATTGTGCACTGGCGAGCTGTGTGAATAAATCCGTCACTACGTGCAACTGCCGCCTAACGCCAGCAGTATCTACACTGATACATGAAGCGGAAGGACTACGGATTTCGAACCCATCGCTGATCTCTTTCACAGAGTGCGTTGGAAAACCGCGCACTAATATTTCACCTCGGCGCCGTCACCAGAGACATTTGCTGTCTGACGAAGAGGCAGTATTTCAAAGGGAAAATATCAAAGTATCATACAACGACCCAATCATCACCAGCTCACTTCCAGGAACCCTGGCTGGTGATTCGAGTTCGAGGTATGGAGCGGGTTATCACTTTAAGGAACGCTCCGTATCAGACATCATTGCCACCGGAACTACTAGAGCTTTCTGCGGAACTAACTTTGATTTTCGTTACCACGGATGGAAAAACCCTAAGGGGTGCTTTGCAAATCGTAGGTAGAACAACGTGTAGACCCCTACAGTGCATACTGTGTCGTGAGATGCTACGACAGCTAAAGTGTTTACCCCACGCAGTCACTTATGTAGTGTATATTGTGCTAGTTTTAATTTCAGCGGTAACCTTTCTATATGCCAGGAAAGTAGTAATTAGCATCTGGAAGCTGTTGTGTGGAGTCGGAATAATTCTTTGGAAGTCATATAGATTCCTCAGAGGAACAACGTTTGTGGCAGTAAAGACAGGAGCCCTAACAGGAAATGTTTTACGTAACGGAGTAAATCAGATGCACGAATATTTGGAGAGGCAAGTTGCCCGTCCAGCGGCGCAACCGCCTTTACACGGACTGGTACTTTTGAGCTTATTTCTGTTGGTAAACGGAACTTCCGCGGAATGTAACGCACATTCGATTGTTGCATCAAAGGTGAAGGAGTGCACGGACTCAGAGGTAGAGCACAACTGCCGTCTAACTACTAATGCGCAGGTAACCCTAATGAATTTGGGGCATGAACAATGCATATGGTTTACGGACCAGGAAAATGACCATACACTTTTTTCCTTGAAAGTAACCTACCAGCAGGCAAACTGTATCTGGCACACGACGAGAGACTATTTTACGCACGTGACTACAATGCGTTATCTCAGCCAATTGGTTTGTGCAAATCACGAGACTTGCAATTGGGGAAAAGGATGTGTGCGATCAAAACAATTTGACGCACTGACAAAACAATCGCTAGACTGGCCCGGCATCACAGGCTGTCAGCCGTCCGACAGTGGGTCCACGTCATGCTGGATCATTGACTCGCAACATTGCCATTTCTTTCGAATATGGCTGGAAGCAGATTTCCTGCGAGCATACGACGTACGCAGAATAGTATCGATGCAGTGTAGTTATCAGCTACTAATTCAACAGCACAACAACGACACCGTAGAGACTCTGACGGTTAAGAACCAAGCCACGACCTCTACGGGCATCACAGTGCAAGTAGTCGGATCACTGGACCAGCCTACACAAATCGTGAACACACATCTGATCTCTCGAGTGGGAAACCCTCAAGAGAGTTATATTGAAAGGGCAAGCTTACCTTCACGACCGATGAAAGGACATATCGGCGATACGCAGAGCAACGAATCGATGTCGAAAAATTTTATCTTCGACGAAAGCATGTTTTCTTGTAGCTATTATGAGGACTCTATGAAATACCACCGACAACAGTCGTATTTACTGAGTATGATAGAACAAAAAAGAGCGCCTTACCAATGGCATCAGCATGGCATCAACTGAAGGTTGACGGAAATGGCCAACTTGTTTCGGAACTGTTACACTCAGCCCCTATAGTGGTAAATCTTCAATTCCAGAAGTACAAGTACTCGATCGAAACCAGAACTGTCTGCCCAAAATTCACGGAGGCAGAAATCAAGGTAACAGGCTGTTTTGCATGCGAGCCCTTGGCTACGGTAGAGATCGAAGCTTTCTCATCGTGCGCAGCCGGGATTGTGGACGTTCACTTCGAAAAACTCACGGTGCACTCTCGTTCGGTAAAACTACAGACGGAAAGACGAACGATCAAGATAAATCTAAAGACGGACGCTAAGTGCCACAGCGAAAAACTCTGCTTAAAGGCCCGAACCGTTACCGCTTGTACCACTTTAGACTTTTGCTTAGAACAACCTTCAGTTCAGCTGACTTATCCTAATATCTCCAGCGCATACTGGCAACCAGCAGGCCCACCCGAATGGAGCAGTGGGCTACTGTTCAACGCCTTCGGCACTTCCCTGTTCGGAGCTTTCAAAATAATCGCAGCCGGAGCCGCTGCGGTAATAATAATTTTGTTTATCGCTTCGTCGGTCATCACTTGCTGCAGGCGGTAAATGTTACCGGGAACTATTCCTCGGCGTAATGGTACGGCACCCTTATGAACTGAACGTGGAGATGGTGTTAGCCTACATCACTCCCGTCTGGGAGGCTGATCTCCAAAGGAACTCTGAGAAACTAGCTGAGTGCTTAAGAGATGGGAACGCCCAAAACCGAAACCATATCGCCCAACGGAGGCGCGTACCCGAGCAAATATTGTGTGTCGCCGAGAAGACGGCGGCTGAAGAAATCTGTCACTATCGGAAAGAATTCATATATATATATATATATATACAGTGCATATGTTATCTGTCAATGTCAAACTTAGAATTAGATTCGGTGGAGGAATTTAATATTTATTGAACATTGTTATAATAATCTTACTCGTAGTTTTATGCTTATTGTATGTGCTTATAATTACATTATGTATCATATATGCGCATAAGTTTTCGCAAATGATTGTAATTCATCGCATGTTGAAATGAGCGAAAACGAGCAGCCTTGCAAGAGAGGAAGGAATCCACAGCACCTAACTTTGGGGGACAAAGCTCTTCAACCCTATGGGAGAGGGAGATAATGTTACCCGTATGTCCTCCGGAATATCGTGTAACATTGGAGGACCATGATTTCGTAGGTATGAATTTCGGAAAGGGGGCCTACAAATTAGTAAGTGTGGGAAAGCAATATATTCACCAAATAATTCCTACGGTATCGCATAGTACGAGGAAATAGTTAAACGAGGAAGAGTAGTTACCAAGTAAACAATTTAGAGAGCGCGGGAATTGGGAAAGAAAATCCGAGAAGCATAATGTGGACAGGCGTTCTAAGAGGATAATTATAATACCTATTTCATAATTTTTCTAAGACCTGGCTGAGCAGATTTCTTTCTTGAGGAGGAAATTCCTTATTTTTTTTTCATCATTCTTTTGAATTGTTTTTTTTATTTTATTTTGTGTTCCCCGAGCTCTCCGGAAATTCCAGTAAGAATACGCACGAAACACACCCCTAGGTTAGTAAAGAGAAAACTCGGAGGTTTTAGCAAGCAACGCTACGAGAATGAAATGCTCGCAATCACAGGTGGGGGCCAATTTACTGGACCTTTCGCTATTAACGAAGTCACGTTTTACGCACGCTAGCGGGCAACGAACAGGGCATATTTCTCGTAGTGGGCGTAACTGGTTGACACCAACAGAAAGAGTCATACAGGAAGCGTACGTGAAAATTCTAAGGCAGCGCGGACATCCCGCGGAGCAGTTGACAAGATAAAGGAATATTCATCTTCAAGAAAACTCGATGTTCTCAAGCCTTTGCCAACGAATCGGAGGGATTCCCATACAGGGATGTAAACCAATGCCGAAGCGAGGAAAAGCGGCCCAACCAATAAGGGGAGAACCATTTGGGTAGGACAGGAACACCCCCGAACCCCTTAAACATAGACGAGAGAAAAAGTTTTGTTTTTAGGCGGAGATGTTTTGGAGAGAACACGGGATGGAATGATGACTGCTATTTCTGGGTGAACGCAGAGAGGAAAGATGGACTCTAGATGAATCCTGGGCAGAATATCGCAGAAAGAATTAAGTTAGGAGTTTTCCTGGGAGGACGCTCAAAATTGAGCAAGATGATTTCCAGGTGAAGGGAAGTATGATGTTTTCCCTGAGAGGTTTTTACGCAAATTTTGGGTGAAGCATCGAGTGATCTTATGCGGGCAGTGTGCATCCAGCAGGACCGGATGAGGTCCCAACCATAGACTTTATACCTATAAGTAATACCGGACGACAACGAATGTGATGAAAAGAAAATAATTTGGTGAGAAAAATTTCATAATTCCCAATATCTCGTTAGCATGATCATGATTTTGTCTCCTATACATCCTCGGTAGAAAAGATATTTTTAATCTCTTGCAAGTGCTGAATAACATAATGTGTCTTATATTTTGCGGAAGGTGAACTTTAAAATATGATTGCGAATATCAAAAAGCATAATGAACTTAAAATATATTTTGGTTTAAATTAATAGAAATCTCCACCGATCAGTGTAATAGATTTTAAGGAAACACAAATGAAAATAAATTCTGTATTTTATAGTGAAATTTACCCGAGTTTCTCAAATCTTTGAAAATTCAAAATAAGTGAATCTTTGTTTATTTTAACCTGAATAATTAAGTAGAACAATCGTAAAGTTTTGGTAGAGTAACAACTCCAAGATTTTAAGAAGAAAATAACTTTTAACATTTAGCAAACCCAGTCGCAGGAAAATAAAAGGTCCAAATCTGACATGAGTTTATTAAATTTCAAGCGGCATATGGAGGAATATGGGTTTCCCATGTTCTCCCATATGAAACACAACGCAATGCACCCGTCAACCCTGAACTTGGAGACCCTCCATTAGGGAACCCAACTTCACGGTAGACACCCATAGGCGGAAGATAATAGAGAGTAAAGAGTTACGAAAATTAACGGCCTTCTTAATAATTAATCCCACTGCAGCGAATAGGACGCAGCAGATGGTTCGCCCTCACATCGAGTAGGGGTGGTAATACACCAGCGTTAAATTGCCGAGTGATTTCTTTCACCGTGGCCCGTCTATCCGCTGTTACAAAGCGAGCTAGCCGACGATGACCCCACTCATCCACACGCTGTTGTCCACGGTAGTTCCCCCTTGCAGGGATGGTTTTACCGGATTCGATGTACTCACGGTGCACCCGTGACATAGTGGCTCGTGAAAATCCCAGTGCCGGCACAACTTCCGAGATGGAGTGACCCATTCGTCGGGCCCCGACAATTTGCCCACGATCAAATGCGCTTAGTTCCTTCGTATTACCCATACTGCGTACGACTCTTACTGATACCCGTCGCGTCACTCCTTATATTGTCGGATCGCTGCATACGTCATGTCGTTTCAGTTTACAGGGCCGCCTACAGCACCACATTTGCATAACGCCAGCTGTCTCTAATTCAATTGCTCTTCAGTGTATATTGGAAGGTATTTATATACATATTTACATATTTATGTATGCGTATATTTATGTGCTGAGTTCCCCACGTATATATTCGGAAAGGGAATGTAAGTAGTTTGAAGTGAAATATATTGTAATTCGTTCCGCATTTCTCTCAGATGCCAACTTTCCGACAAAGAAGAACTGAAGGCGAACAAAGGGCAAGACGAGGTGGAGGAGGCAGGAGCGTGAAAAGAAAAAAATTCGATTAATATTGGAGGAACAATGTCTGTCAAGGCAAGCAATAAGTGCAACTATATATCTACCGATCGAATGCTCACTGTTTGCAGTTTCAGTGTCGAATTGAATGTCACAATCGATCAAAGGCTGCTGCTTGAATTATTCCCGCTTGTGTGGCGATGGATTCAGTGTGCAACCACTAGGGGTAGACGTGGAGGGGGTGGGGGTGATATTGTGCTTCATCACGAAGCCGTTTTGGTATAGCAGGAGGAGAAGGTGAAGTCCTATGAACATATTCCACTTCACTAGTTCCGCGTGTCCCTCGTTTCGGCGTACAAGATCTTCTGCGGTGCCCTCTGTGGAGCCGTGGGATATATATATATAAAAAGGGCAATAACATCGCGGAATAAGGGAAGTTTAGCACGTTCTTCTGACGGAAACCCTCCTCAGACACTGGAAAAGTCCCATTTCCGATGGCGACAGGAATCTGTTTCTGTTCCGTTTGGGTATGGGTATCCTCGACCTCCTCTCCTTGTTTATTTTCATCACTCGGTAACCAAGGCAACTCAGGGGGGAAGTTAGACCCCAGTTTCCGCTCCACATGTGATCGGAATCTATCTATTGTCAACGAGCAAGAGCTCCAACTTGCTGAAGATATCCTGGGTTATTGCGCCTGGGAAAATCTTTTCATACAAAAACCCTGCTTCCAATATTGAATGCAAGCAAAGGGGTACTCGATGCTAAACATAATTGTGCATTTCATAGTATGAATAATGAGAAACTATTTTTAGTTCAATACTAGTGTAGGATACCAAGAAAGCCAGAGAACTGCATTATTCAGTATTCATGTCAATAGATTAAAATGCACTGATAAAAGATCTTTAAATAAAGATGCTCAAAGGCAGATCTTAAGGATACACAGGACAAAAATATTGATAACGCAGGGAAACAACGCCCGCCGCAAGCTTTTTGATGTAGAATATTTCACGATTTTACGTTTAGTGAAAGAAAAAGACAAAGGCTTTAAAAATCGTTTAAATTACTCTTCTGTTATTTGAAAATCTGGTAAGCAATTCTTCAGAACTATGAAACATGACCAGAACTAGCAAAAAGAAGGACTTACATCTAACGGTAAAATTAAAGGCAAAACTTCATTTTCAGTGTTTTTTCAAGAGCGGGGAAATTAAAAGTCAACTGAGTTAAATTGAAAATTGCTTACATTTCACCTTTCTTAACAAAACCACTCACGAACACCACTCACAAACATCATCAGCAGCGTAAAAAAACCCATATAAAACTTAGTTGTGATTGTATGTATCTTTGAAAGTAAGCATTAAATTGCTGAATTCTCGTATTTAAGGATCAGGAACATAAACTCTAAGAGAAACAAATATGCGGGAAATAAGGACAAATATATGAATATATGGAAAGTGCGACGGGTTGCAAAATTCGAATGACCAGAAGAATCATGAAACACAAATAACAGATTTTGGAGGTACAAGGATTTTCCATTGTTTTTCAATTTCGTAGCAGAAAGTTTATGTTAAAATCTCCGAGAGACATATTCAAAGAAATTTATGGTAATTCTGCATCAGAAGTGACAGAAACCGTTTACGATTTCACCAATTTATTTTTCTACTGAAGAGACGCAGGCTCTCTTTTTGTTTCTCCTTTTTGTTCCACTTTTATTATAGGAAATTTCTCAGCACAGATATATGTATTTAAGCTTATTCCAAAAAACGATCTGCTTTTGCTAGATATGATTTGTCTGTCCATAGACCTGTGCCAAGACAGGAGACTATTCTGCGAGAGATACTGTATTGATACAAAACAGTCTCATTTTAATTTCCCGCTTTTCTTAGTCGCAAAAGTACTTAATTTGATTTTTGTAGTGTTTCCATTATTAAGAAAGTTTCTTTTACGTCAATAAGATACATTAGCGTGCAAAAATTAAGGACGAGACGGTTTTTCGAATGTAACGTCGTGCAGAAGTAATCCACATCGACTCAAATCATATCATAAGGTCCCCAAGATGTAAGAATATGGGACAAGTGAGCAAAACCGTCCAAAAAAGGAATCCAAAGGATACAAAGGCACTTTATTGAAAAGGTAGCTTCGAGCACAACTGGACAGAAGACAAAAACCTCCATGTGACAAGCGGCTGCCAAGAAAAATCCAGTCTTTAGTAGGGAATATGATCACCCGAGAAGGTCCCACACGTGTTCGATTGGATTTAGGTCCGGGGACCTTGCAGGCCAATCCATGCGTTGAATATCTTCACTCTCCAACAGCTCTGCGACAGCCACTTTACGAGGAGGTGTAGCGTTGTCGTCCATGAAGAGGAACTCAGGACCCACAGCACCTCTAAACTGACGCACGTGAGGCACGGGAACATCGGTACAATAGCGGACACCAGTGATTGAACCTCCTTGGAAGACGTGGAGGTCAGTACAGCTAACAAGCATGATACCGCCTCAAAGGAGAACTCCGCCACCTCCAAACCGGTCCCTTTCGATGATGTTGGAGGTGTGGAAGGTGTGTATACGTCCAGAATCGCTCGTCTAAATCAGTTCTCATCCGTAAAGAGAACTCGACCCCATTGCTGATGTGTCCAGTTCTTGTGTTCCTGGAACCACGGAAACCACTGTCTCCGATGAGCAGGCGTTAATGGCACACACCGTACTGGTCGTCGTGCAAATCGACCACCTTTGTGCAGCCTCCTTGGCCACGGTAAAATGCGATAACGGACGTCCAGTTGTCTGTTGCATGTGCCTTTCGATTTCTCCCGCTGTATGCCGTCTGTCTCTTCTCACCTGTAGGAAAATATTCCGGTCGCCCGCCGCCGTGGTTGCTTGTGGACGACCACTGCTAAACTCTCGGACAGCTGTTCCTGTCGTTTGAAATGCTCTCCAACCTCGTGAAACGATGCTGTGAGCGATCCCGAACTCCTCGGCCACACTAGTCACACTTCGACCTTCTTCCAAATTCCCAATGACGCGACCTCGGATAAAGTCATCCAGATGTCGTCTACTGGATTGCCTGTTGGTCATATCACACGGTGGCAGCAACTCGACGTCGTTGAAACCTATGTACATCGTGCAACAGCTTTCACCGAATAGCTGAGTGTACACCACCCGTGTGCTTTATACCATTCCGACACACACCCCCGCCAGCGTCATGCTGCATATATGCGCATGCCCTACTGTGCCGGACCGTAGTCTATCTCCTGAGTGGTCTTTCGGTCCGTTCTGCCTGCTCGTTCCGCTGTTATGCTAATTTCTCCTCTTCGTCCTTAATTTTTGCACACCAGTGTATTAGCACAGCCAAAACGTCCTCTTTATTCTCAACAATTTGTGATCTATCAGATTGAAAATATGAATAGTATAGATTTAAAAAATCATTCTCTTGCTGTATGGACGCATACTCAAGGATTTACGTTAATTTTTCTAGGGAAGATTTTCTTTGTGAATGACTCACTTATATACAGTGATGCTCAAATTTAACGTGACAAACACTAAATCATAAATAACGCGAAATCCACATGACATATCTTAATGATTTCCTTTTATCGGGGTTACACGACCACCGTGAGCTACACAATGGGACCTAAACAGTCTCCCGTCCCTAATATAAGGCCACTGGTTCCAGGCAAAGGAGAGAACCAGTGCGGTTAAACAAACACAACGTCCACGCTTCACCAAGATTTGAACCCAGACCCATCTCGGACGAACGGAGCAATATATATCTATAACGCAGTAATGCACAACAGAAAATTAATGCCATCTCCGCATGAGGATGAAGCATGCGCATGACAGCATGGCAGTCCAAAAGTGATGCAGCAAGTGACGTGTATTTCGAGTGGCTAATAGGGAGTGTAATCACCCCGAACAGCGATACAGCTAGCACAACGAACCCTCATGCAGTTTACAAGGCTGTGAATGAGAGTTTGGAATAATAAGTGCCACTCCTCCACCAAGGTGTGTCGGACAAGATCAGGAGCCTCGGATGGCTTAGTGGTTAGTGTTTCAGACTATCGATGCTGGGTCCCCAGGTTCTAGCCTGGGCTGATCTTTCAGAGATGGTGTGATTTACTAACAATCGCTGAATATCCGCCGTGCATCGGACGAGCACGTAAAGTGACGGCCCCCAGGCTGGACCCACTGGTTAAATGGGTATCCTTTCCTATGTCCTCCCTGAAATTCTCTCACCCATCTATGTGCAATATCGTACTTGTACGGTGGCGCCATCTACTGTACTCTAATCTTACTACAAACTGTTCTGTCAAAAGTCGCTAGACTTGCTCTCATTCCTTCCGTTTCTGTGTCCTGTCCAAAAGGCGATCTCTCTGTAGGTGGCTGGGACATAAACTCTACTCCCTGTGGACGGAAGTCCTACATGGAAATGACAAACGGATCACTGGCTGTTTAAGATCATACTTCATAGGATCAGGTGCGTCGGACTCCCGGGAAACTCCTCGAAGGGGACTGCCGACTTGCAATTGCTCTTTCCAAGGCATCATGCAAGCCCTATCCGGTTCGGGTGCGGAGATATCGCGGGCTACCCCATCCTGTGAATATTCTCATTCTCCAGGTATTCGTCGACTAGCCGAGCCTCATGGGAATGGGCGTTATCGTACGTAAAAAGGAACTGGGGGCCAAAATCTACCATAAAAACCCGTGTATACGGCTTCAGGATGTCCCTCCTGCATCGTGCAGCAGTTAGAGTGGATCTTAGAAACACGTGCAGCTGGATGCTGAATGCTCTTTTTAGTAAAGTAAGTCGATACACTATTGCACTATTTTACTCATGAAATTTAAGTGATTTATTTTCAAATTTTACCCAAAACCGATATGAAGGCTTTCGTAACCAATGTTCCACTTTGACCCTGGTTGAGAACCACTGGACTTGAGTGAATTGATCTGTACTGTTCCTCCAGTTTATCCCAAACATCCGACGGAACATGACTGCACGGGATAGTACGATATGACATGCTATGCCGTAACCGCAAAGTAGAGTGAATTCCGTGAGTAACACTTAGTAATACAATGGAAGATCTGAGGGATGTGAGAGAAGATTCTTAATTGGGGATTGACTGCATGAGGCTTCATTAACAAATGTCATTCTTCCCAGTGGAAAAACAAAACACCGCAGCATTCAAACTGTATTCCTCATGAAAAGGAGCACAGAGAACTCAAAATTTGTAAAACATTAATGTGAAATGTGAGACAAATACAGGTAATATTGACGCAGAGTAACTCCCACCCCATCCCATCAAAGACAAGTTTATTAGTCCTGCGACAATTGCAGCGTTCATTTAAACAGCACTTGGTTCTCTGGTCCAAATTCAACAATAAGAACTTTCGGTCAAAATATTGAACGGACTACAAATTGGAAATTTTGCATTAATTGAAAAGCTTTTCCTTTCAACACAAAACTAACTCTACGCACTCCATTAGCATTAAATGCAGAAACTAAGTAAAAATCTTAGTTTCTGATACCCCGTAGACTGTAATGAATTGCGTTATATTCTGATGAATTGGGTAGACTCTGGAGAATTGCGTAGACTCTGACGAATTGCGTTATACTCTGACGAATTGCGTAGACTCTGATGAATTGCGTTACACACTGTTTGCCAAGTTTGGAGTAACGCCACAAAACGTATCGTGTATAGCTTCGACTGCTGTAATTATCGGGCAACATGTTTGCCTAGATATGTTTGCATAGGATATATTTGATTTACAGATGCGCGGCACATCCATTTTCTAGAGTACAGAAATTCCCCCACGGCGAAGTTTTTCGGATCATGCTCGCAGCGCTTATACGCATTTCGGATCATGCTAGCAGTGCTTATACGCATTCACGTGGCATTGTCCATCGTTCTTAGATGAATTGCAATTGCATCTGGAATTAGTAGAACTTGTTCAGGAAAGCCTTCGGTTTGAAACCACACCGAGAACACTCTCCAAATTTGCTACGAGTAACGCAAACTATTTTTGGCAACAGTTTAATAGGTAGGCAAGACAAAACATATACACAGAGAAACTACATTTTTTTAGATATTTTTCAACATAAGAACTGAAACGCCCGAGATATTTATCCCTGCGTGGTACCAGTTTTAGTATACCTTGTTCATAAAAGTTCGTTTTCTGGGCGTATAGACACCTACGGACACCCTCTTTGACTTCGTCAGCCGAATCGAAGCTCTGGCCATCCTGGAATCATTTCAAGGGACCAAACAGATAAAAGTCACTACACCTGTCACACAATTCATGTCCTTCTGCGTAATGCATCAAGTGGTCCAAGGAGGACATCTTCCTCTGTCCCTTCTGGTCGTCTGTCAAGTTGTTGAGCACCTATAGCACACTGACCTTGCGAAATTGCAATTTGTCGTACACAATATTGTACACTATACCGTACGAAAAGTTGAACTATTGTGCGCATATGGATCTGCCGGTCACTCAGAATTGCCTGTCAATGCCTCTCACAGTGGCAAGTGATGATGCAATTGCAGGTCGACCTGAGCGTTGCAAATTGGTAAGGTTACCACGGCCCTCTGCAAAACACTGCACCATCAAAAGATGTCGCTGCGGTCCAGAAAATCACCACCATACAGTTTGACCATTTATTTGTGAATTTCCGTCGGAGTTTTCCATTTAGCGCACAAAAATCGGACTAGCCGCGTTGCTGTTCATTCGCAGACGACGCTAACAAACGCGACATCTTTGTGCCGTCGTTAACACTGTCTTCTACCACGGCAACACCTTATCCAGCCAAACCGGTCTGTAGCGTAATATTCGAACTCGCTGTCTGCCAAACTGCAACCTACTATTTACAAACTGCAAAGAGAAAAAAATTGCTGTGCGTTACTTCTCCATCTTCCCTAGTAAAATTTCTTTTGGCCGACTAATAAGCCGAATGGGGCTTCATCTAATTAAAAATGTTCGTAAGGATCAAACCTATTGCGCCCGGTCTGTAATCTCCACCACAGGATGCCCGCGAAATATCACTTGGGTGTCCATAATAAATTAGCAAGGCAGGGAACTCAAGCTAAACCGTAAGAGCGAAAAGGGTTCCTAACATTTATTGGCAGCGTAGCATAGCGAAACTCATGTTATTCTAGAGGTTTAATTTAAAACGTATTACCTTATTCTACAAGCTTTTCATCATAAAACAGTGGAAAGGAAAGGTGCGAAGTAAACAATAAACTGTGGTTACGACTCTTTCTTCCGGAAGAAAGGAGTCACATAAAAGTCGCTGTATCTTTTCTTCTTATACCCAAATGACAGCTTTTTTATCCTGTTCAAGTTTATTAAATCGTGCGCGCTGATATAAACATCATAAAAGATACAGTACCATGCACAATAAAATCGTCTAATTATTGCTTCCAAAAATAAATTTAGTTAGCAACTATTATTGTTCGCCTGACGATGTCAGGTAATGTCTTTTTAAAGATGAAGTGTGACCTTTTTGATAGAAAAATATTTCATCTAACGATAGGAATCACATAAATGGGTGTTTTCACTATTAACGTACGAAATTAAGTAATTATAATACATCGCAGTCATAGCAGTTAACCTTTTAAATAATAATTGTATTGTTTAAGCTGTATAACGAAGTAAATTTCTCCGTCATTTTGTCCACGCCAGGATTCGAACCCGGATCCCCTCATTCCGGAATAAGTCACTCTACCAATTGAGCTACGCGGACGTTTGTTCTGACTATTATCTGCCTTTATGTCGTGGGCTGGCAGGTGCGTCACAGCTGTTACATCATACCTTACATGAATTTATGTTTATAATTAACACATCAATCAAACATCGCCAACAAAACTGTAATTACTGTTTCACACGTGAATTAAATCACATCAGAAAACTTGAAAATTTCATCGTCGTGGAGCAGGAATCGATTCCGGCTGCACGGCGATGAAATTTTCAAGTTTTCTGATGTGATATAATTCACGTGTGAAACAGTAATTACAGTCGATTCGGCGATGTCTGATTGCTGTGTTAATTATCATGACGTATTTGCCACGTATTATAAGAAGAACATATCTCCAACTCTGAATTTATAATTATATTTGAGTTTAACAAAAGTAATTATTATAACAGCCAGGGAAATCAGGGAAAACGTCTTTGATTACCTGACTAATGCCCTGATCTCCCTACTTCATAGGTACAAATTATGTAAAAATTGTCAAAGAGTTAAAAGGTAAATAGTACGCAGGTCACGCAGCAGATCAGCAGTTGTTAGTATATATTAGCAGCAATTAGAAAGGGATTAACAAGTTATATAGTAATTTGAGAGGGTTTTTTTATAAATTAAGCAAGTATGTTTTTTGTCTTTTTTTAAACACGTGATAATTGTTAGTGTTCTTTAGTTCTTCAGGTAAAATATTCCAAAAAGTTGGTCCCTGATAGTTGATACTCTGTTTCATTTGTTGTGTTCTAGGCAAGCATGGCTTTATCTGAAAATTATTTCTAGTTTCATAATTATGGATATCAAAATTTATATCTATAATATCTATATTGATATTTGGTTTAATTCTTTTAAACATATTTAATTCCAAAGCATATTGATGTAATTGTTTTATATTCAAAATGTTATGTTTATTAACATCTAGTCGTATGTAATTACAAATATTTAGATAAGGCGTATTATTAGTATTAGTATTTAGTTTAAGGTCTAATAATCTAACAAATTTATTCTAGAGTACTTGGAGTTTATTGATATTAGTTTGTATTGTTTGTCCCCAACAGAATAGACAATATTTAAAGTGTGTATGCACAAGAGTGTAGTATAACAATTTAAGGGTTTTATAAGTAAGATTATTAAGTACTCAGCTAGCCACTCATATGTTTCTAGAGATTTTATTAATAGTTTGTTCTATATGTCGATCCCATTTTAAGTTACGATGTAGTGTTATTCCTAACTAGGTGAAATAATTCACTATGACAATTTTATCATTTTTATGGTAAATAGTTATATCTTTATATTGGTTTAGATTCTGCCTTGTAAAACATAGCCTTAATTTTAACTGTATTTACAATAATTTCATTAGAGGTCAGGCAGTTGTGATATTTACTCATTTTGTTATTATAGAGGTTAATTATTTGCGTAGTATCCTGTCGTGTGAACAGAATTGTGATATCGTCAGCATAAAGTGTTAGGTGTATGTTTTTTTGATACTGTAAAAATATCATTTATGCAAATATTTAAAATTATGGGTCCCTGTGGTACTCCCATGATAATTTTTTCCATTGGTGATTTATAGTGGTTAATTTGCCTGAACTGTAATCTATTAGTTAGATAATTTATAATTAGTTTAGCTGATATCCTCCTTATACCTATATTATGTAATTTTGTTATTAGAATATTATGGTTTTAGACAATTAAAGGATTTTGTAAGATCCAGAAAAAGTGCAAGTGTAAATTGTTTATTATCTTGTTGTAAAAACGTATAACTCAGCACCTGCTGGCCATGAGAACATAAACTGCAAAAACGCAATTTTACTTAAATATTTCAAACGTAATTAATATATGCCAAACACATTACTCTAGGCATATTACGTAAATGCCATTAATTCCCAGTATTTAATATCATTAATACATTTAATGATCTAATTCTGCTCGTAAATATAGGTCGATATTTATTTTTCTCAGTTTTAGGTTTATGTATGTTTTTGGCGCTAAAAGTACTGGGCTAGAAATGATTGGATTTTTCTGAAAATTTCGCGCCGTGGGAATAAAATGGCAACACTGCGTTTAACGACGTTTGTTGTCGAACAGCCCAAACATGCGGTTAGTTGAGCTAGGACATTGGACCCGACAAGGTGCATTAATGTCTGTCTTTCATGTTTAATCTCGGGAAAACGGCCACATAAACACGAAAGCGCGTTTGTTCGCCACATGTCAAGAAAGCTGTGTGTGCAAGCACGTGTCCCTGGTGGCTTGCGACGGTTAAGAGTGGTGGTTACAGCGTGGAGGACAAGTAGCGCAGGGGACAGCAAAAGGAGATGCAGTACACATACACATTAGTATGCTCTTCTGGACAAAAATACCTTCCAGTCGACCGCAGTACTGGCGATACGGTTAGTTGAAAATCAGTCGACCGTGGTTCTATGGTTGCATGTAATAGAAAATATTCAATAAAAATGAAAGTGGGTCCTACATGATCATAAAACGGTGTAAACGTATGCAGAATTCATAGACTATGAAGACAAAAGAATTCGGATACCTAAGTCGAAGGGAAGCAAGAGCATTCACAGCAGAAATCTGTACACAGCGAGAAACTGCTCTAGATACTTCAACTTGGAACATCAGTATCAGTGTTTGTCACCACAACACGCATGTAAGCATCAAAATGCTTGTTGCTTAATGGGAATCTGGGGCCGGACTTTGTTTACTTCTTGATTGGCAATGTTTTTTCACCTGTATAGATACTTCCGAACACAAAGTTGCGGTCTTTAGTGAATAGACCCCATTTTCTTAATAAACATACAGCCTGTATAGATCATCAGAGGTTTTCACTGGATTTTTCACTTTCGTGTGTATGCGTCCAAACGCGTGTGTGTTCAGAGGTCTAATGACCACCCTGAGTCACACAGTTTTGTGGTCTAATGGCCACCCTTAGTCACACAGTTTTGAGGTCTAATGACAAGCTTGAGTCACACATTTAAGCAGTCTTCCGTCCCGAATTTAAGGCCACTGATTCCAGGAAAGCGGGGAACGGAGCCAGCGACAAATACATTATCCATCCCACATCCGGAACTCGAACCAGGGCCCATCTTGGGAGAATGGCCAGAGCATCAAACAGAAGGCATCGCTCTTTCCACGTTTATAAGTGAGTCACGGAAAACTTCTCATCAGCCGCCACCGGGAATCGAACCCAGGGTCTTCCAGTTACGCGCCGTACATGCAACCAGTGCACCACACTGGCCTCGAGTTTTTCAGACTCACATACGACTAACTGCCAAACCAAATGGCAGGTGCCACACAATGCTGGGGATTCACCAAAGATGGTAAGCAGCAACTGAACAAATAATTAGAAGGCGAATGAACAATTAATACACACAATGGACGTGGATTAAGAACATCAAACAGAAGTCATCGCTCTTTCCACGTTTAAAAGTGAGTTACGGTGACCTGAGTCATATTCCCGGTGGCGGCCGATGAGAATTTTTCCGTGACTAACTTATAAACGTCGAAAGAGCGATGACTTCTGTTTGATGTTGTTAATCCACGTCCATTGTGTGTATCAAAGGCCAGAGTTCAACGCCTCAGATCATCCAGCCCTTGGGGGAGCAATTTCACTTTTAATTCTGTGTGGTATTGAAAGTGAACCATTTCCATTTGCCAAAAGGTTGACACCACCTTAGCATTAAAATAACAGGGTAATGAAACAGTTTATGTCGATTATTTTTCATCTTGATGTTCTGGAATCAACAACTAAAGTCAGTTTTAAGATTTTCCACGGTGTGTGGAATTGCTCGCAATTTCTCTTATCGCGCTGTGTTTAAATTACGCTTCTTGACAAAGAAACTGCCACACTGTAAAGGAATGCATGAAATGAGACGAAACGTAGCGCACATGTAAGCAATTATGTTGGAAACAAGTGATTTAATTTCTCAGGGATTACATGAATGCAATGGGCGAGGTGATAGTATATTGTGACCTCTGTCATAGATTGTATCTCCGCCATGTTAGTTTATATATTCAGAAATACAGCATGGCATTCAGAGGAAAAGTTCCTGGATAATGCCGTTAGATATGGCCAGCCATACATCACTGACCTGTGTCCACAATTCATGGACATTGCAAGAGGGTCGTGCAGAGGCGTTAAGTCTTCTACCAATGACGTCTAACAGCTTCACTATTGGGGAAACGTCTGGGAATTGCGTTGGCCAGAGCAGCACCCAGACACCTTGTAAGCACTATCTGCTCATAATCCCCGTGTACGGGTTGGCGTTATCTTGTTGAAACAGGACATCAGGTATACCACGGAGACACGGCAACAAAACTGGCTGCATCACCTCATCGACGGTTTACCGGGCTGCCATTGTAGCCACTATGAGTAGGAGCGATAAAGGGATGTTAAAACTGATAGCGGCCCAAACACTGATACTAGGCTGAGGAGCCGCACGATGCTTACGGATGACTGCAAGAAAACTGATAGCACTCTTTCAAACTGACAGCGCCCCAAACCTTGTCACTAGGCTGATAAGCCATGTGATGCTCACAGATGGCATCAAGAAAACTGATAGCGGTCTTTTAAACTGACAGCGCCCCAAACATTGACACGAGGCTGATAAGCCGTATGATGCTCACAGATGACAACAAGAAAACTGATAGCGGTCTTTTAAACTGACAGCGCCCTAAACCATGACACGAGGCTGATAAACCGTGTGATGCTCACAGATGGCATCAAGAAAACTGATAGCGCTCTTTTAAACTGACAGCGCCCCAAATCATGACACGAGGCTGATTAGCCGTGTGATGCTCACAAATGGCATCAAGAAGACTGATAGCGCTCTTTCAAACTGACAGAGCCCCAAACATTGTCACGAGGCTGATAAGCCGTGTGATGCTCACAGATGGCATTAAGAAAACTGATAGCGCTCTTTTAAACTGACTGCGCCCCAAACCATGTCACGAGGCTGATAAGCCGTATGATGCTCACAGAAAGCATCAAGAAAACTGATAGCGCTCTTTTAGACTGACAGCGCCCCAAACCATGACACGAGGCTCATAAGCCGTATGATGCTCACAGAAAGCATCAAGAAAACTGATAGCGCTCTTTTAAACTGACAGCGACCCAAACCATGACGCGAGTCTGATAAGCCGTGTGATGCTCACAGATGGCATCAAGAAAGCTGATAGCGCTCTTCTAAACTGACAGCGCCCCAAACCATGACACTTGCCTGATATGCTGTGTGATGCTCACAGATGGCATCAAGAAAACTGATAGCGCTCTTTATACTGACAGCGTCCTAATTCATGATACGAGGCTGATAAGCCGTGTGATGATAACAGATGGTATCAAGAAAACTGATAGCGCTCTTTTAAACTGACAGCGCCCCAAAACATGACACGAGGCTGATAAGCCATATGATGCTCACAGATGGCATCAAGAAAACTGATAGCGCTCTTTTAAACTGACAGCGCCACAAACCATGACACCAGGCAGAGGAGCCGTATCCTGCTCATGATGGCAACAAAATACTGATAGAGCACTTTTAAACTCAAAGCGCCCCAAACTGTAGCACAAGGCATATAAGCTCTATGACACTCACGAATGTTATCAAGAAAAGGGATAGCACCTTTTGAAACTGATTGCGGCCCAAGCCATGACACCAAGTAGAGGAGCCGTCCGACGCTCATGGATGGAATTAAGAAAACAGACAGCGCCCTTTGAAACTGATAGAGCCCCAAACCACGACACCAGGCTGAGAAACAGCATGCCGCTCGCGGATAGAAGCAAAAAACCGGTATACCCCACTTTTAACTGATAGCGCTTCAAACCATGACACCAGGCTGAACAGCCGTATGACGCTCTTGGATCACAGCAAGGAAAGGGATTGCGCTCTTTGAAACTGATAGAACCCCAAATTGTGACACCTGGCTGAGGAGCCGCATGATGCTCACGGATGGGTTCAAGAAAACTCATAGCACCCTTTGAAATTGATAGCGCCCCAAGCCATGGCACCAGGGTGAGGAGTCTTATGACGCTCACGGATGGCATCAAGAAAACTGATAGCTCGCCAAACCATGACACCAGGCAGAGGAGCCGTACCACGCTCACGATGGCAGCAAAGAAACTGGTAGAGCACTTTGAAACTCTTAACCCCCAAACCTTGGCATAAGGATGATAAGCCCTATGGCGCTCACGAATAGCATCAAGAAAACTGATATGACCCCTTTGAAACAGATAGTGACCCGAGCCATGACAAAAAGGAGAGGAGCCGTATGACGCTCTTAGACGGCAGCAAGAAAACTGATAGTGCCCCAAATCATGACACTAGGCTGAGAAATCGTATGATGCCCGCGGATGGCAACAAAACAATGATACTGCACGTTTAACTGATAGAGTCTCAAACCATGACACCTGGCTGAGCAGCCGTATGACGCTCTCGGATAACAGCAAGAAAAGTGATTGCACCCTTTGAAACTGATAGCACCCCAAACCGTGACACCAGGGTGAGGATCTGTCTGACTCTCACGTATGGCAGCAAGAAAACAGATACAGTCCCAAACCATGACAGTAGGCTGAGGATCCGTGTAACACTCACGGAGAGCAACAAGATCGGTCCAGTGACCACGACATCTCCAGACTCTCAATTATCGATCATAGTAGACACTGAGACAGAAGCAAAATTCATCTCTGAATACCACGCGATTCCTTTTTTCACGCCACACATGCCTCGTATTTCACCAATGCAACCAAGATGTCCTATCATGAGTGTCAGTAGTCGCAATGGCTGACGAGAGCACGAGACTGCCGCATGCGATCAGCGATTCACAGATCTTGTCGACTCAAGTATGTTCATAGATGCCTGTACATCTCTTCGAATGTCGTTCGCTGTGAATTACAGGGCTGCTACGGCTTGCCGTCGAATGCGACGATCGAGGCATTCGGACCTCCGGGTTCTTGCACCAATCCCACTAAGGGAACGCACGGTACATTTCTACAACAAATGTAGTTAAATTCGGCCGACAGTTGTAAATACCAAGTCCTTTCCGCCGCGATCTCAGCTGTACCTATCCGTATGGCGAAGCATCTGGTAAAGGTGTCCATGTGATGACAGGTTTCTGAATTACGTCGCTCACGCATTCTCATTCCTTACACGTGCTTTCGCCACCGAGATCTCTCCGATGCACTGTTCCACACCGCCAGGTGAACAAGATCAAATTCAGCTACGCTGAGCCATTTATCCTTTTTATCTCCCTCCCCTCTCACGTGATTGGTGTGCAACTGCAATCATTCACATAATCCAACTGTCCACAGATTTTCACCAATTTTCATGGAGCTCCATAAATACATTCTGGGGTTATGTCTAACAGTGTAAAACAAATTAATTTACAATATGACGTACTACAGAGGTGTCACAGACTACACAGACGTACTATGTGACGTACTACAGAGATGACACACATGTCAAGAAGGCAAGTAGCAGTGATAAGCCCTAGCCGGCGTAGCTTAATTGGGAAAGCACTCTGCTCCGGAGCAGAAGGTTGTGGGTTCGAGTCTCGCCACCAGCAAATTTGGGTAACGTATTTGCGTCCGAACGTAAAAATGGATCTACTGGCCTTTTGGTTCTCAAAAATTCCGTGATGCTTCTTCCACACATCGTATGGAATTAATGAGAACTCTTTGATTTACAAAGGGTTACCATGCTACTTGTTCTACAAAAAAAAAACATGGTTTGTGGCGGACCAAAAACCTGAAATTTCGTGCCCCCGCCTTTCTCAAGGGGGGATATATGTGAAGTACTACACAGGTGACGCACATGTCAAGACGGCAAGTAGCAGTGATAAGCTCCTTGCCGCGTAGCTTAACTGGGAAAGCATTCGGCTCAGAAGGATCTGGGTTTGAGGTCACCATCGGCAAATTTGTGTTTCTCAACCAGTTTCATCAATATTTAAACCATGACACAATCATTCTGATTTCCTGAAGCTTCATCAGAATTTTACCCTTTTCGCTACCACAACGCCCGATGCGCCCGGACATGGAGACAATCACAAAAGCTTAAGTCGCCCGGATAGCATGAGTATGATTTCCTACCCCATGTTCTTTGAATTTGCATGGAATCCGAGGGATTAGCAGACGTCACCCTCAGTCGTTATTGTTATTGCTAAACAAAAGAGTGGACCAGGAGATGGTTTGTCCCAGGGCTATATCATTCAGCCTTCTGACATCGCTCAGTAGGACTCTTGCCTTGTTGACACGTACTTCGTTTGTCTGTGATATTTTACATTGTTCCAAAAGCGGAGTTTACGAGAGAAAATTTGTCGTAAAAATTCTTCTATTTTGCTCAATCCAAATAAGCAGATTAAGACCCAATTTTTTACAAGAAAGAACAATAAAAGGGGAAAATAAACCACATTTCCCAGCTGTTACCACTGCTATCTGTCTAAGGCTCTCAGTAGAAGAATACACTGATTGCCCCAGGGAAACGTCAAAAGATCAGTGCATAGCAAACCTAGAGATCGGAAGTTTCCAGTAGTGACCCAACCTTAATCATTCTTTTGTTAACTTGACAAAGGGAGGGGAAATGAATTTCGGAAAGAAGCAGCAGACATTTTATGGCCATGTGGTATTCTGAGTGACAAAACATTTTAGTATCGTGGTTGCGAAAGGATTAAGGCTGAAAACACAGCATGTGCAATTAATTAATACGCAGATAAAAAGAAACAAAATGAAAGGAAAAGAAGCAAAAATTCCCCGAGCACGATCATTACCTTCCTGTCTACCCCAGTTGAAATAAAAAAAATATTCTGTGCATTCAGTTTACTCGTGTAGATTTGCATAAATGCACCATCACCAGGTAACTGTGGAATATGTCCTAAATAATATGACTTCATTGCATGCTCTTAAATAATTATTAACCTTCGATACAGAAATTCGTAGAAATCTAAACTGTCCAGTCTTTGGTAGATAAATACCGCTTTGTACTTTGTTTAGTGAACAACATTACGTGCTGATATTTATTGACGGCCGTAAAAATACGATTTACATGGTGAGAAAAAGTGTCATTATAGGTACTTAAAGTTAAGCCAAACGGCACAGATTTTGTTAGATCACAGCACATCTTGTGCGAGTTAAACCCATTGCGAAGGGAAAAAAAGGAAGTCGAATTATTTTAGAGAGACGCGACTTTATTCTGATTCTATGTAAAGGAATTTCGAATCTGGCATCATTGTTCATTAGCAAAGTAAACAGAGCGGATTTCGACGGATATTTTGAATGGACCAACGATCGCGATTGTTCGCCTGCGTCTGCAGATGAACGATAGAAGAGAAGCTTTGATCGCACACATTGTTACAAAAGCTAACAATAGAGGCATTAGGTCGTGTTATTTAATTGGGCTCTGTTCAAGCGGGGAAAAACAAAGACATCATTGTTTAGTCGGATGAAAACTCGAAGATCTCTCCGCCATCAAAGGGATTAATGGAAAACCCACCTAGCATTTTGTGAAGTAGAAAGAGGCGTTATTCTAGAGCAGTAAATATTCAACAAACCGTATTAATGTAAATCACAATTCAACAAATAAGGAAACATTAAGTAAGAACACCAAAATTTCTGTCCAAACCGATTATACTGAAAAAGGACCACTTTCCTTCTTCACAAGTAAATGTTCAGAATTTGCAGAGACATTTCTTGAAATACCTCAAAACAACAGATACGCGACCAATATCTCAGGTGCACTGAGAACATGTTTTGACTAAGTTTGTGTTTTTTTTAGTTTAATTTAGACTTCATTTTGAGTTCCAGTTTTCAGATGAAAATTTGGTTTATCCTTGTTAAAAATTTTTTTATCTTAACACCACAGATTAATTGTCGATGAATTTAATGTAAATGAATCCGGGTTTGGATTCCGGTGAAGCACACATGTCTTACGGCACAGGCTCTCTCCATTCGTTTGACAACGTAGCCCTAAATCAGGGACAGGCGAATGGTTATTAATAGCCCTAAATTATGACAGGCGACTACATCCAGCTGTTTAAAATGGTCGTAAAAGCTTCAATTAAAAAATAAACACGTGACAGGAGGTCGAAGTGTAACTACGTAATAAGTCTAGAGAGATAAGTGCTCAGGTGTTCAATGTCGATATCGCTCTTTTGTTTCGACTGTGCTGTGCTGTAGAGGAGCTCAGACTGTTATCATGCTTTGACCATGTTTAAGCGATCTGAGATTTCTTGCCCAGGGATGAACTAAACAACGAATGGTTGTGTTGACCATGTTTAAGCGATCTGACATTTCTTGCTCGGGATGAACTGAACAACCAATGGTCGCATTACATTCTGTGTTTACCATGCTTATGCTATCTCAGATTTCTTGCTCGAGACGAACTGAGCAACGAATGGTCATGCAACATTTTGTATTGATCATACTTAACCAATATTAGGTTTCTTTCTCGGGATGAACTGAACAACGAATGACCAAGTTACATTTTGTGTTGACCATGCTTAAGCGATCTGAGATTTCTTGCTCGCGATGAACTGAACAATGAATGGTCATGTTACATTTTGTTTTGACCATGTTTAAGCGATCTGAGATTTCTTGTTCGGGATGAACTGAACAACGAATGGCCATATCACATTTTGTGTTGACCATGCTTAACCGATCTGTGATTTCTTGCTTGGGATGAACTGGGTAACGAATTGTCATGTTACATTTTGTGTTGACCATGCTTAAGCGATCTGAGATGTCTTACTCGGGATGAACTGAACAACAAATGGTCGTGTTACATTTTGTGTCAACCATGCTTCAGCGATTTGAGATTTCTTGCTCGAGATGAAGTGAGCAACGAATGGTCATGCAACGTTTTGTGTTGATCATACTTAGGCAATCTGAGGTTTCTTGCCCGGGATGAACTGAACAACGAATGGTCATGCTTCATTTTGTGTTGACCATGATTAAGCGATCTGAAATTCCTTGCTGGGGATGAACTGAACAACGAATGGTCATGTTTCCTTTAGTGTACAGGCAAAGCATATTTCTATCTATCTGCATGATGCTATGCACAGTTGCAACTGAAAATTTACACAACGTGCACGGGATTCCACCCCATTGCCCAAATGTCACAGTTTGGTGTGGTTTTACAGCATCATTCATCGTTGGACCTTTCTTGTCCGGGGAACTCATTCCTGCGGGTCCGATTGCATGCACTGTCAATGCCAGCGATATTGAAGTGTTGAAATCATCTTGCTGAACCGGATGATTTCAACTCTTCAACAGCGTCAGTAGCTTGACTTAACAGTTTATGTGCCTGATGGTGCTATTCCGCACATAGCAACTCTGTTGGACAGTTTCTGCAGGTACATTTTACTGACGAAAGAATAATCAGCTTTCGATTTCCTACGATTGGACTGCTGCGCCCTCACCGGATCTGAACTCCTGCTACTTTTGGCTTTGGAGACATCTAAATGACATCGTCATATAGCAAACTTAGTGGATCTCAGAAAAAGTAGTAGGCGCCATATCGACAATATTTCCAGTTAAACATTTGAATCTGTGGTTGAGCATGCTGTTTTGCGAGTTAAACATGTTGCAGAAGACGGAGGGCAGCATATTCAACATGATGTTGTGTAACCAGAAAATAAGCCGTCTGTACTGAAATATTTTTCTAATTTTCTCTAATATTTAAAGTGCCTGTTATCTTACTGGAAGCGGATTTTGGAACTACTTTTTTATCACGTCTTTTGTAAAATGATCGTGCTTTTGTTACCGGTTTGTCCGTCCGTCTGTGGACACCTCATCTCTGCAACTATTAGTCTGATTTGAAAAATTCTTTTTGCACTGGGAAGCTTGCGATGTACAAATGATGAACCGTCATTTCGTTCTTTTCTTCACGATGCACAATTTCGCCGCTAGAGAGCGTAAATGAGGATATCGAATTCAAAATACATTTTATTCCATATATGTGCTTCTAAACATCGACTGAATTTTTTCTTACCTTTCGATTTCATTAATGTCTAAAACTGTTTTAGGTATACTCACTTTTTCAAGTTACGCATAGATTTCTCAATAGTGGGCGTAAAAGTAAATTGTGTTTTCCCCGATATCTCTGGTTCTAAAACTCCGGTTTGAAAAATTATTTCTGCAGCGGATGCAGTTCCTGATGGGAAATGTTTTGCGTATAATTTCTAATTTTTGGTAAAAAATTATTTGATCACAAGGCGGCGTAAGTTTTTATTTCTGCTTCTGATGTATTCGCAGCAAAATCTGAGCTTCTAAAATCTCGATTGAAACATTCTTTCTTGTACCAATACCATTCATGTCGATAAACCTTTTCCGAATATTTTCTTCTTAATATAAAGCATGGTTCATCCGCCAGGAGTCGTCGATGTATATCTCATTTTTGTCAGTATCACTGCTTCTAATGGGCGGATTTGAAAAATACATTCTTTGTTGGTTAGAGTTTCTAGTGCGACATATTTTTCATATAAGTTCAAAATTTTTAAGTAATTCATAGACTTTCTGCTAGGGGGCGTTAAGGTAAATTTCATTTCCCTCGATATCTTTGCTTCTAAAATTCCGATTTGAAAAATTCTTTCTGCACCGGATGCAGCCAATGATGGGAAATATTTTGCATATATTTCTAATTTTTGGTAGAAAATGGTTTGGCCACCAGGGTGCGTAAGTCTTAATTTTCGCTTCTGATGTATTTGCAGCAAAATCTGAGCTTCTAAAATCTCGATTGAAGAATATTCGTTCCCGGACCGATACCGCTCACATCAATAAAACTTTTGAGAACACTTTCTTCTTAAACTCATGCATAGTTTTTCCACCAGGGGGCGTAAATGCGTATCTTATTTATGTCACTATTGATGCTTTCTAAGAGTTCGATTTAAAAAGATATTTGTTGGAGAGCGTTTTTGCTGCGAAATGTTTCTCATATAATTTCAACTTTTTCTTAACGCACAAGTCAGCCACCAGGCCTGTGCCTTAAGAAAAATAAAAAGTTCATGTTTCCCTTTACGGCAATATCTGCGGAACAAAGAACTCGATTGAAAAACTTCTTTCTTTGGGCAGATTCTACTGTTTTCCATACCGGTTCGATTTACTTTGAATAACTTTGATAAGTTTAATTCGCGTCAGAAGGGATTCAAAAGACGTCCACAATACAACCGAAAATTCGATGTTATCTATCTTGCTTCTTTTTCCGTCGAATAAAATTATGTTGCCTCAGGAGTCCTCTTATTAAATTGTATGCCGTTATGAGCAATAGCTCGCCCTATAGCGCCCTTGTTAATACACTGCTGGCGACCCAAAATGCAAAACCAAGAAGGAAGCATCCGATTGGCCTGAAATTCGCAGCATGCGTCGCCCGCGAGAAAACATGCAAACGATTAGCATTGCAGGGCATTTGTAAATCATGTGCGTCCGGCACGCCCCAAGAAGCACTATAAGAAAGGTGCACAGAAGACGGGGTGTAAGTAATGGAATTGTGTTGTGCTGCCGGACTTGTGCGTGGAAAGCTTCCTGATGCCTCGCCGCAGAATACGGCAGTCATTTCAGCACGTTTCGGAGTTCGACAGAGGACGAATAGTGGCTTATCGCGACAGCGGTTTATCGTACCGAGACATCGGCGCCCGTGTGGGACGACATCCAGCCACAGTGAGACGAGCATGGATTCGGTGGGTGCAGGAGGGACGGACGGACCGACGTGAGCTATTGCCGTAGCCGCGGCAGACCACCGAACGAGAGGACCGGCATGTTGTGCGGCGGGCATTGACGGCTCGCCCCGCGACATCACGAACGTTAACGTAGGAATTAGGGTGTGTTGCGCAACAACCTGTGCCAGCACATACCGTCCGACGACGTGTGCAGGAGCGGGGACTTGTCGCACGGCGCCCATTGCTCCGATTATCATTGACGTTACACCACCGGCGAGTGCAGCGCCAATGGGCCGTTGAACGCCGCACCTGGACTACGGAATAGCACGACATTGTCTTCTCCGACAAATCCCGCTTCTGCCTGCAACACAAAGATGGTAGGATCCGTGTGTGGCGGCACCGCGGCGAGAGACTGTATGACGCCTGCATTATGCTTCGCCATACCGGTCCGTTGCCTGGCGTTATGGTTTGGGGCGCAATCGGATATGACACCCGCGCCCCTCTCGTACGTATCGCTCGTACACTCAACAGCCACCGCTACATCTCCGACGTTTTGGAGCCTGTAGTCCTTCCTTACCTGCAGGACCTGCCAGAGATCACGTTTCAACAGGACAATGAGCGCCCGCACGTGGCATGCACCGTGCACTAATTCTTCACGGACCACCAGGTGTCACAGCTGCCGTGACCCGCCTGTTCTCCCGATATGTCGCCCATCGATCACGTATGGTCGCTTATCGGCAACCAAGTGGCCCTGCAAGCACCACCCGCGGCTACGCCTGATGAACTTTGGCAACTTGTGAAAGCAGCCTGTACCGACATACCCCAAGCTCACATCCAAAGCCTCTTTCGTTCGATGCCGCGGCGTGTAGCGGCCGTTATTGCCAGCCCTGGGGGCCACACGAGCTATTGATGCCTGCGTGTTCCGCACGTCGCACGGGCCTGTAAGCTCAATCGTTTCATCTTTGTATCTGTTGTTATTCGTCCAGTAAATCTGGCTTTGCTATCTCGTGACCTTCTTGGTGTTGCATTTTGGGTGGCCAGCAGTGTATAAACTTTAAGTACGGACACCCTTTAGATCAAAATGCGATACGTGAAATAGATAAAGAAATAAAAACATATCGAGCTACATTTAACAGGTAAAACCCCGTTCTGAATTAGGTCTATTTTAAATTGAAAAGCCTATTCAGCTTAAACCGTTGCACAAAATTTTAAGTAATTCTTCGATCAGGTACTTCAGGGAATTACTTTATTGAAGTTGAGCCGTGATTTCATGAGCTTTCAGTTTTATTCATCAAGATATGAGTTGTGAGCCCACACTGCTTTTCATGCCCCTCGAGAGTGGCCGATTTAGTGAGCTTAAGATTTCATTTCAAGGAAGTTTTGCTACGGTTTTAAAAGCAAAAGATAAAAATGATGACATCATAACAGCTTTAAACTGCATAACAGAACGAGAGCCCCTCTCCCGCTTCCCCAAATGATTATGCTTCAAAATAAGAAAATGTTAAATTTTTATTCCGGCTAATACTTACTCGTTGAATTCGATTTAGATCTCCTTTCCTATGCAGAAAGAACAAATTGACGAAGGACGTCCTTCAACGCGCCACTGAAAAAGCACTAAAGATAGATTTTCTGGAAGATATGGCCAACGAAAAGAATATGCGAAATGGACGACGAAGCCATGAGAAGTATTACCTGGTTTCCACCACACAAAAGTGCAACAACTTCTCTGTAAATAGTGAATTCCAAGATCTAGGACTTAGGTCAATATGCAGCTGAAAAGATGTAAACAATAATATACCGGGAATATTTATCTTCTATTCTTTACGTTGGACGTTGTAAGTTCAAAGTTCACTGAGGGCTTGTGAGAAAGAATAAATACAATACCGCTTCGTAGAGGGACGCACTATAGAACTGTACAATTCTAAATTCGATAAGCATGCCCTTTGAATGCTGACGAAGGTCTCAAATGTATTAAAATATTATATATTTAACTCTCCTTCTGCACATCAGTAATCGAGGACAAAAAATGTGCCAATATGTATACTCATCTTGTAAGAAAATGTTACGTAGTTAGTAATATACGACGACAAGCTGGAAGAGTTGATAGAGGCGAGAACTACTTGCTAATCGTTCTGAGTCGGACTCGATTTCATGATGAGGCATGGATGAAGCGCATATCCCACGGCTTCGGCCAATTCCCTCTACAGGACCCGTTGGCCGTAAGTTAGGGACAGAGGACTGCTTCTAGCCTTAATTTCCCACGGTGGTAGTTAAATCCTCGAAAGAAAATTTTGTGAGTACTCAAACCGTTAAAGTTTCGCTTTGAGTGACAACATACATCTTTCCAACAGAATCCTAAAAAGAATACAGCAGAAAGTACTTGTACAGTCTTCATTATTCCGTATTGTATAAGCAATCCTACGTTAAAATTTGCAAAAACTTTCATTCGTGAAGAAGGAGGGACATATAATCTCATTTTTTAAAATGAGCTGGTTTATGGAAGTGTGAAACTAAATAGAGGGCATCATATGGAAGCTTTAGATAGTTGTATCGCATGAGTCAAATGAAAAGTTTAAAGTGCGATAAAAAATTAAAAAAACAATGTCATTGTCCTGTAACTTGGCAATATAGTTACCAAGGACAGAAAGATTTTCTTACAGGTGGCAGTACTGTCCTCATTTCAGAAAATGAAAAAGAATGAAAAGAAATGGTAGAAGACCTAACAGATTTATCAAAAGAAATTGGATTAGAATCAATATTGACAAAACAAAAATAATATTAAACCAACTTAATAATAGCAAAGTACAAGGACATATTAGAATAAATGATAAAGAAATAGAATATGTGGAAGAATACATATACCTAGGAAAATTAATTACCACAAAGAAACAGGGAATTATGAAAGAAATCGACAAAAGAATTAAAGTGGGGTGGACAGCTCTTGGGAAGTTAAAGAATATTCTATGTAGTGAAATAAAGCCGGAAAACAGAGCAAAACTTTTCAATCAATTTACAATGCCCAATATGACATATGCGGTGAAACCTGGCCTATCAAGAAAACCATCTTAGACAAATTGCAAAAAACACACCGTAAGGTGGAAAGATCCCTACTAAATATAAGACTTCAAGATAAAGGAAATAATACAGATATAAGATCCAGAACAAAATATTTAGATATGGGTGAAAAGAAACTAAATTTAAAATGGAAATGGGCTAGCCATATACCAAGAATGGAAAATAATAGATGGACTAAAACAATATCAGAATGGGGACAATATAAAAGAAAGAGAGGAGTAAGAAGACCAGAGGGAAGATGGATGGATGATATAAACAAAACTGTCGGAAAGCTGTGGAATAGACAAGCCCAGGACAGGAACATTTGGGATAGAGATGAGGGAAACCTTTAGCCTCAATTTTCTGTAAAAAGGGTTGGAAAAGAGGCAGCACGGTGCGTACAAGCTTAGCGACGTCACAGTAGCAGTGCAAAGATTGCCACTCCACTTGAGATATGCACCAAAGAGGAGCAACCCTCTGTCATCCGTTTTTTGAGTAGTGAAGGCGTAAATCCTATTGAAATTCATCGACGAATAAAGTTGCAGGATAGCGATGCATGTCTGTCACTCCATAATGTGTACGAATGGACTAGGAAGTTCAGAAATGGCGCAAATTCGGTGACAGATTCTCCTCGACAGAGTCAGGCGCACGCAGTAGTGACACCAGACTCCATTAGAGCAGTTGATGGCATTGTGATGGAAAATCTCCGAGTGACGATGGATGAAATATCCGCACTTTTGAACTACAGCCATGGTTCAGCGCACCACATCTTTCATGATGTACTCCAGTTCAACAAAGTTTTTTCAAAGTGTTTGTCACGCCAGCTGGATTGAAACAACGACGTGTTAATGCCTGCCAAGAACTTTTGCGGTGCTTTGAAGCAGAAGATGATGGCTTCCTGCAGAGTATATTTACTGGTGATGATACTTGGGCTCACTACCATCAGCCAGAAACCAAAAGAGCGAGCAGAGAATGGCCCCATTTCTCCTCACCAAAACCGAAGAAGTTCCAAACGCAGCCAACTGCAAGGAAAGTTAAGCTGGCTCTCGTTTGGGATGAACGAAGCGTAATTATGGAGCACCTCCTGCCCTGCATCGACCTGTGATCAAATCCAAACGACGTGGACTTTATAGTTCTGGTGTCTTGTTGTAACATGAGAACGCTCGGCTCCATACTACCCGTGCAATGGTTGCATCCATAAAAGAAAGACCTGCACTTCGAGTGTCTTCCACATCCGCTGTTTTCACCAGATCTTGGTCGAAGTGATAACCACATCCTTAGATCACTCAAAGATGCGATAGGAGGAAAGACTTTCAGGCCGGATGACGCTACCGAAATATTTTTTTCTACTAAAATCTATGCATTTTGTAAGCGGTGGAGAACTTATATTGCGCAAAGTAGAGATTACATTGAAAATGGAGTGTATGACTTTTGTTCAATAAATTGTGAGAAAAATTATTTAAGGTTTGCAGTTGACTGTTTTCGTGTAAAATAGTTATGGTTCTAAAATAAGTATCCATGTTCTTGGGTCTCTAGAAAAACCATAAATAGAGATATCACAATGAAACGTGGTAGGTAGCTTATTGAGGGAATGGGGAAACGATTTTGAAGGGGGAAATTTTAAAATTTCGCCACTAGGAGAAAGAACAACAGTACTGCCGACGCAAGAAAAGAACAGACACATGCATGAACTGACTCGCTATTATTGGCAACTCAAACGTTTCATAACGAAATCTGCTCACTATGCTTTTGTTGGCCATCACACGAGATAACGTGCGATGCACAGCAGAAACTTCAGTGCTGAAATTAAAGAAATTGCAGATTGTTCACATAAATAATTTCGTGCGCAAATATTCCCATGCAAATTTGACATGCTGCGTCTGGCAGGATAAAAGCGCAATGATAAGTTTTCCGGCTTTCATCATGGCTCTTGCAAAGAAGGAACGCGCGCGGTACTGATAAAGTTTTATTATCACACTCAGATTAATGTCAATAATGCAGTACGACAGAGTCGACAGACAAATCAAGGGATTGCGGAGAGGACTCCTCCCACTTGAGGCATTGAAAATGATAATACAGAAGTTCCAAAGCACCGGAGAACTAAGTATAACGTCGGGAAGAAAACGTCCGTCAATTAACCGAAACATCGTGGATGAAGTTGCAGTTTTTAGTGACCATAGGGCAATCCGAAGAGCACTCTTATACCAATGCGCCAGACTGATGGCTCTAGAATTACTTTCATTTGCAAAAGTCTGAGACCACCTGTCAATTTATTGAAAATTAAGACATTCAAAGAACCAACTAATTACTAGTCACATATATACTGACGGGAAAAAAATCCCAACACCACGAAAAAATAGTTGTAGAGGAATGAAATGGCGGCAATACATTCGTATAGGTAACATATTTAATCGATTAAGGTTTCAAGATCACAGCTTATTGTAAACGCGAGAAGAGCCATTTTAAATGTTAAGTGCTGGTACATTAATAACCGGTGTAACAGCCAGAATGTTGAATGCAAGCACGCAAACGTTCATGCATTGTGTCGTACAGGTGCTGGATGTCAGTTTGTGAGATGGTGTTCCATGCCTGTTGCACTTAGTCGATTAATACAGGGACGGTTAATGCTGGTTGGGGGTGACGCCGGAGTTGTCGTCCAATGATGTCCCATACGTGCTCGATTGGTGAAAGATCTGGTTATCTAGCAAGCCTCGGCAACATGTCGACACTCTGTAGGGCATGTTGGGTTACAACAGCGGTATGCGGGCGAGCGTTATCCTGTTGGAAAAAAACCCCTGGAATGCTGTTCATGAATGGCAGCACAATATGTTTAATCACCAGACCGACGTACAACTGTGCCGCCAGGGTGCGTGGGATAACCACGAGAGTGCTCCTGCTGTCATAGGAAATTGCTCCCCAGACCATAACTCCAGGTGTAGGTCCAGTGTGTCTCGGCCGCAGACAGGTTGGTTGCAGGCGCTCACCTGGCCTCCTTCTAACCAACACACGGCCATCACTGGAACCCAGGCAGAACCGGCTTTCATCAGAAAACACAACAGATCTCCACTCCGTCCTCCAATGATCTCTAGCTTGACACCACTGACGTCGCAAACGGCAGTGGTTTGGAGTAAGTGGAATGCACGCTACAGGGCGTCTGGCTCGGAGCTGTCCTTCAAGTAACCGATTTGTAACAGTTCTTTGTGTCAATGTGGTGGCAACTGCAGCTCGAATTGCTGCCGCAGACGCAGTACGATGCGCCACGGCCATACGCCGTACACGGCGGTCTTCCCTCTCAGTAGTGCCACGTGGCCAGCCGGAACCCGGTCTTCTTGAGGCAGTACCTTCCCTTGACCACCGCTGCCAACAATCATGCACAGTTGCTACATACCTGCCAAGTCGTTCTGCAATATTGCGGAAAGAAAATCCACCTTCTCGTAGCCCTATTACACGACCTCGTTCAAACTTCGTGAGTTGTTGATAATGGCTTCTTCGTCTTCTTAAAGGCATTCTTGACTAACATCAACACCCTACGTCGAATCTCTACGATAACTAACGCTCACGAACGTTACAGCGCGTATTTACAGCAAACCTGCTTTGCATTTTCCGAGGGGCGCTACTAGCGCCACACGTAGGCGCCGAGCGCGAAATTTGCATAGACGTCATCTTACAGATGTACTCTCACCGCCTACCAACTGTCATTTATCTAACACAACCCCTTCTTGGTGTTGGGATTTTTTTCCGTCAGTGTATTTGAAAAAATGAGGCCACAGGTGAATACTTACATATTTTAGAACACAAAAAGACCGAAATCTGTACTTTGTGTGCTCACCTTTGTTTTTTTATAACGGACAGAACACGATGTAGCATACTCTCAATGAGGGATTTGCATTAGTTACTTGAAATGTCTTTGCACCACATGTATTTTATCCCGTCAATCAAAGCTTGGGAATATGATGGCTGTTGTTCTGCAACTTTGTCTTTTAAAATGGTCCACAAATTTTCGATGGGATTAAAGTCAGGACTATTACCAGACCATTCAAGCACAGTTAAGTTCGAGACTATTACCAGACCATTCAAGCACAGTTTAGTTCGAGACTATTACCGGGCCAGTCAAGCGCAGTTATGTTTTCTCTCTACATGTAGTCCTTTGCTGTCTTTGATCTGTGGCATGGAGCACCATCATGCATAAAGATTGTGCATCTGTGCACTTGCATATGAGTTAACAGCTTCTCACGTAACATTTCTACATAAAAAGGACCAGTCGTGGCAGTGCCTGTCGGCAAAAAGGATAATGAAACAGTACCGGTTGCTGACATAGTACTCCATATCATCTGACTACGCGGATGTCTCGTGATGCGAATGGTCTATTTTGCATCATACCTTTTGACCTTTAGTCGTCGGACATGTGCTTAACTTGATTCAAATTGACACAAAGTTGATTCAAAGGAAAAAGAGAACTTGTCTCCAATTTACAGCAGTCCACGATTGGTGGCGCTTTGCAAACTAGAGTCTCTTCTTTTTCATGACAGAGGTTAGTATAGGTCTATGTGCAGGTTTATAAGACTTTAATCCAACATTTTTGCTAAGACGTCGGAAAACAGTGCTGATACTAATACAGTATCAGACCTTCTTGAATGTAGAAAGGTCTTGATTTCCTTGCACGGACTACTCGGAGAAAGCATAACTAATCCCCTTATGGTATTGTACTCACGAGGGGGGGGTTCCTTGGATGTCCGCTTCTCGTTCAGTCGCTAAATTCACCTGTATCTCCATATTTCATGATCGGATTATGGATAGCAGTCTTGCTCACCTTCACCTTTCTGCTTATGTCACGTTCGGTGTATCCTTCGTGATATAAAGTCACTCTTTGTGCCCTCTGAGTAACACTTAATAAAGCTGTTTTGCCCATTTTTCGCTATATAGAAAATGCGTGCAAAACCGCTCAGCATGACAACCAGAAGGGAACTGACGCTCGCACGCTTCCCCCAACTCTATCAACAGCTGCCGCTGTAGGATGATGCAACGCCAACAGGAAGTTGAGAAATACAGACAGTAGCTGACGCAATCGGCAGAAATCTTCTAATATCAACAGGTGTTCTTAAACTTTTGCAAATGGCAGTACATCTTCCGTGGTCAATAATCTGCAAAGTGTTGCGGTCTATCCTGGGTTGATATCTGTACAGCACACGTTTGATGCCGAGCGATAAGAAACAACGCTTGGACTGCGCTCTCTGATTCAGAGCCCTGTTGGAGATTTACAGCCTGTTGCCTTGGGCGATCATACAACCAGATGAGGCTCATTTCTCTATTTCTTGGACTGTGAACTTTCAGAACTGTCGAATATGAGGAACTACCCGACCAGCTGCTATTCACGAAAGACCCATACAGGGTCCTTGTGTGACTCTCCATTAGCTATCATCATTGGACAACTTTTCTTAGAAATCACGACACCCCAAGGCCCTGTAAGGTTAAATATAACTTTAAAGTACTGCACTGTTCTGCGACAATATGTTATTTCTGCATTGTAGGAAAGGCAATGTTGAACACCACAGCGTTCATGCAAGACGGTTCACCACCACATGTAGGTCGGCAGGTGAAGAGTTGCTTAGTCGAACATTCGGCAATGAATATATAATTTTCGGAGGATTTCCGCAGTTCTCGCCAGCCCTCTCACCGGATCTTACGCCTTGTGATTTTTGGCTCTGGGGATACTTGGAAGACAGAGTTTATCGGGACGGCATACTCTCTCTCTCTGATGTTAAAACAAGCATCAGACGTAAAGTGGCCAACCGCGAAATGCTCCCAACAGCCGTGTTGCGGCATGTCATCTCTTCTGATGGCAGTTTTTGTCCTGAAACGTTTTTGCTGCCAACAAACAGTAAATTCCTGCACGTGTCTGTTCCTTTTTTTATTTATTATTATTTTTTTCGTCTTCAGCGTCACTCTATCTACGAAGTTTCGTCGCGATATATCCATTTCTCGCTTTTTAAACACTCCAGAAGACGAATACTTCATTTAATCAGAAATGTCAAAATTCGGAGCAAATAAAATTTCCAATAAATTGCGATTTTCGACGAATTCTAAAATTTGAAAATAGAAAATTTAGTGCAAATGGAACTTTTAAGAAATGGGTAGCATTAAAACCAATAGTTTATCGAAAAGGTAATAATATTCTTAATAAAATATTTAAATAAAATAGCATTGAATAAGTCACGAATTCATGTTAGTATCCAGAGCCAACTTTTCAGTTTTGATGTTTTGGAAACTGTTTCTCTTTCTGTGACTATATTGCCTTCGTACTTTCACTTTCTTTCATTGTTATTTGTCTTGTTTCTTTTTTCTTTTCTATCACTTTTAAAGAATTATTTCAAAATGGGTCTATTCCTAGTGCTCCCTGATGAGGTGATACTAAATTAATTGTATAAAGGCCGCTCTGGCTTATTTCCCAGCCGACTACTTCCCACAAAGGTGTTTTGATAGATCTGTATGAAAAATGATAAATAATATTACTATAATTTCTAACTATTTTTTGCGTGATTTTATCTCTTGTATCCACATGAAATTTAGTTTGAACAGTATATCTGTGAGAAATATTTAACATGATGTTCTTTGGTTTTTTAACTCCGGAACTCGTTTATAATGAAATAAGTATTATTCTTTTTCTTTATTTAATGTCTGATACCCGATTTTAATGAATGTGGAATATGAAAGATTCATACAGAATTGTGAAGAAGTTATTTATTTTTTCCTGAATCACATTTCAACACATAATTTACTCACTTTCACACGGTTTGATTAATCTAAATATTTATCTAAAAATGTAAAATGTATAACAACTATTTTGTAAAATGGATAGATAAGAGACATTATAAACGAGTATAATAGTAAAAATCCTCTAAATACGTGGCGTTAGTGAATAAACAAAGACATCAGTTGCTGATCACATCCTACGGATATGTGATGCCAGAAGGTAGCAGATAAGCGCACATAGCTCCGTTGATTGTTGGCCGTTGTAGCGTAAGACAAACGCACTCGGATAGATATCGAGGGATCTGGGGTGCGATCCCAGCAGTGGGCTTATAACAATTTTTGTGTGTTGATAAACGTGGAAAGATCGATGTCTTTGTTTATTCGCTGACGCCACGTATTTAGAGGATTTTCACTATTATACTTGTTTGTAATGTCTCTTATCTATCTATTTTGTAAAATAGCAGTTATAAATCTTTAGAGTAATTAAACGTGTGTGAAAGTGAGTAAATTATGTGTTCAAATGCGATTCAGGAAAAAATAAATAACTCCTTTACTATTCTGTATGAATCCACATTCGCATTCATTAAAATCGGGCATGAAACATAAAATAAAGAAAAAGAATAATACTTATTTTATAAACACCCGTCCTACACGCTTTGATAAATTCTGCTAATATGTGAACATTTTGATTTTAATTTCTATTTATTTCCCAATACCTTAAATAGAATTTTTCAGAACTTGAAGGGGTTAAGTTTGCAATCACATCAGGCAACGTTATTGTCAAGATCAAGAACCACTGCTTTAGACGCTGTTTTGTACTACTACTGGCATACGTAAAAATCAAAACCGGATTAAGATTTAAAAAGTCGTAAGTTTTCACTTGAGTGTCATATCGCTGTAAGACAGGCAAAGGAACAACTGACGTAGCGGCGTTTACATTTTCTCCTTGCAGAAAAGTATCTTGCATCGGATTCCGCAGTGTGCACCTGTGGATCTAGATGCCAACTTTAGAGGCAGATACCCTGGGGTCAGGTTACTATGGCAACGGCAGTCAGTGTTCTGTTTCCCGGAGCTCCGCACACACACACACATACGAAAAAAGTCTACAGGCAGAAGGAGAACAAAGAAATCCACGGCCACGACTTCTCCCTACACCTAATCAAAAATTATTATTTGCCTCAGAGTTCGATCTAATATTTACATTCCCGCCACCCCCTTTGCATCTGTTTGAAGAGAGCACATTCCTTTCACATTGCTTTTGTTTGAAGAGAAGGCATCCCTCTTAGCCGCTTATATGTATGCACAAGTGAAAGTCAGTGATTTCACTGCAGACGATGCCATTCAAACACTCCGCTTCACTGGATTCTTCGTTTTAAAGCTTTCAAAGAAGACAGAAAGCGATAGCACTCGTCTACAAATTCCTTTTGTTGCTTTGAACTCGGGCCAATGAAAATGCAAGTAAAGCTCTGTCACGTGAAACGGGAATAGAAAATCAAATATTAATTTATTCAGTGAAATTGTACTAAGCTACTGTATTTTTATGAGTATCCCAGATACCGATTTCTTTGTAGTAGACAATTCGAGTTTTATGAAGGCTCAGTTGAAGTAGTTCTCAACTCTTGTATTGCAAGGCAGTGCAAGAAGATAAATTTATTATATGAACTATGCCAACTATAAAAAGCAAACAAACCAAATATTGCCATTATATAACATTTATTGGGCCACTGGTAATTCTGCCCTTACTAATCAATGGCCTTTAGAGATATATGAATTCGGTTTCAAAATGCATTTACTAGTATAATTAATTTTGGACTCGAAATGTCAAATCGAGCATCAAATGTGTAAACAAAATTCCATGACGATGTACAATTTTTCTTTCCTTAGTATCCGTGCCTTAATTATACCAGATTGTACGCTTCTAAACTTTTGTTCGTATTTTTTGCACGCCTTTTGTAAAAAAATGTACCTGCAGATGGTATCAGTTTGTCCGTCCGTCCGCTTGTCGGTGGCTGTAACTACAATACCCCAGCAAAAACACAAGTGTTGGGAAACTGCTGGCCACCAGCTGACAGTGATGGGTCACTGCTGGCTGAAATCTGCCGCTCACGGCCTTATAGTGGTCCGTTAGTGGCAGCGCCATCAGTTGGCAAGCCATTGATGGCCCTGCAGCATCGCTGTGAATTGCGGGCCTCAAACAAGTGCCGCTAGTGGCCCGTAGCTGGCAACCGATGCAACCCCAACACCAGGTGGAAGCAACGGGACTGCGCATGCTACAGATGCAACAAGTGCTGTGTCTCTCGTGGTACCAGTTAGTTGAAGACGAGGCTATCGCCATTGTGTTATTTTGGTGGATGTTAAGAAAAAAAAAGCCATATGTAGAGAGGCGAATTTATTTCCTAATGAAATGTCACGTCGACGAAGATATCAGATTAAGCCATGAAGAACTAGATTACAGCCGTGAAATACACCCACTCCATTCCCATGAATAACAAGAAACAATTTGAAACTGGTTGAAACAACAGTCCTGGAAAATCATTAAAAAAATGTTTGCTGGAAATAAAAAAGAATTATATGCATACAAAATTTATCAATTATTTGAAAGTAAAAAAACAAAACAGCAACGCTATGTGGATATAATTTACTCATCCATGTGTTGAATACACAAGACTGGAGGAATTCGCTTCTAAAAACAACGAGAAGTAAAATAAAATATCTTTCCTCTTTAAAACAAATGTAGCTTTGTACAACGGAAAGAAAATATACAACTTTCAAAATGTAACAGATTGTGACATGAACGGTTTAATATATTAATTCAACAATCGCCTTTCAAGACGACAAGGACAGCACAAAACTTTGGAACGCCTTTAAGTTGGTACACTCCTTGAAAATGAGTGAAGTTCCCTTAAGGTAAAAAAAACTATCGTTACGTTGAAGAAATAAATTTATGAATTATATGAAAAACACCTCGCAATATTTTAAAATTAAAGAGAGAACCTACGATTACACATTCTACAGGAAAGAGACTCAGCTTCAAGCATGCGCTTGTGCGTGGTAAATCAGTCCCGTCGGTAGAGTACTCGATTCCCACTCCGACAGCCCTGGTTACTTTCCACCCTGATCCAGACGGGCGTTTTTTCGGTCTGTTGAGAAAATTTCCCCAGCGCAGTGCCATAATTCAGAAGTTTCGTAAGGGGGAAAAAGTTGTAGCTTTAGGGAAACTGCGGTTACCCTTAATTTTTTTTAATGGCAACTACTGGGAAATTGACGGGCAAGATTCGGCCAGCCATCAGTTACGTCACCTGATTGCCGGCTGCCACTGCCGGGAAACTAGCGAACCACATTAGGCCAGCCATCATTTATAGCACGTGCTTGCAGGGCCGCTGGAGGACCACTTGTGGCAGCTACTGCCTGTGATGTATAACTGAGGGCCCTGTTGTGGCATATAACAACTGATGGGGGTGCCAACTCTTGGCCTGAACTGCTGGCCCTTCTTTTGGCCGCCCGGACATTTTATTAACAGTTCGGCAGCGGCAACATAGTGCTGGGCCATTGCTGGCAGTGCTGGCTCAGCAAGACTATTTTTGCTGGGACTGTTCATGAAAATTGCACACTATGAAGACCTGCTGGTATTAGCTTCAAACTTGCAAGTTATGTACAACAGGTTAGGACATGCAAATGGTTAAAATGCCAGTGAAAATGCGCATGCGGTTTCGGAAAAACGCCCTCTGAACAGTCCGGTCTTCGGTAAAAATAACTGGATCAAACCAGATGCCGCAATCAGTGAAGAGCCGACGTTGAGTCGAAGGGTTTTTTCTTGTGTCTCACTATGCCCCGTCGCCGATGAAGGTCGCATTATGAACGTTCACCTGACGGACTTTGAGCGAGGAAGGATTGTTGGGATAAGAGAAGCTGCATTTTCCTACCGCGAAACTGCCACTCGTAAGAGAAGAAATGCAAGTACAGTGATATGAATGTAGCGTCAGTGGACAGATGAGGCTCGTACGCACAGAAATTCAGGAAATGGACCGCAAAACCGCACGACTGCACGGGACGACAGACACCTCTACCGAATGGCAGGGGCCGATCGCATAGCGACACCCACGGCGTTGGCGAAGCAGTGGAGCGCTGTCACATGTCAGGCTTTGTCTTCCAGCACAGTTCGACATCGTCTCCTTATCAGAAGACTATTCGCTAGCAGCCTATTGCTGCGCATTCCTTTGACCTTCAAGCAGAGACGCATCAGACTTCAATGGTGTCTCGAACAGAGACAGACATTGGCGCGCTGCCGGCCCGGTGCCGCAGTGGTCTAAGCGCTGGCTTATGACCACTTCACGACATCCATGCCTCACCGAGGTTCGAATCCCGGTGAGGTATGGATGTTGTGTTTGTCTTCCGGCATTGGTTCTAATCTTTCCCTGGAACTAGTGGCCCTAAATTACTGACGGGCGACTGCTTATAGACGATCGAGTTGCTCACGGTGGTCGTTAAGTCTCCAACAAAAGAAAAAAAGACATTGGCGCGCTGATTGGCAACAGATCGTGTTTTCTGACGAGTCACGATTCAACTTGATGCACAGAGTAAAGAATTACGTGTTTGTCTGAATATTTTGATGTTTCTTTGTTACGTTTGGTGCGAGGATTTCAAAATTGCCTTTGTTTTTGGCATAGCATCAACAGTTTAACCACAATTTACGTCACTCCAAAATCCAGGCAGTTGTATTAGGTAATTAGGCAGGGTGATATAAGAGAGAACAAATCATGAATACTATCAATACACAGCCCGAATCGAAACAACTAAAACAAGAAGTACACTATGTTGACCAAAGTCACCGGACACATAGAAAAAAAAACACGACATAGCATTTATTGACATACATCAGTACGGTGTTGATCCACCTTTGTCCCTAATGCACGTACTGACCCTTCGAGACATGCTTTCGACAAGGTTTTGGAACACAGGGATAGGTATGCGCTTCCATTCAGTACATAATGCTGCCGCTAACTGTTGCTTAGTAGTAGGCCTTGGTTCCAAACTCTTTATGCGGATCTCTAATTCATCCCATAGGTTCTCTATGAAATTTAGATCAGGACTCTGTGCTGGCCAGTCCACACACGATACGGAATTATCTTCGAACCACGGTGTAACAGTCCTTGTTTTATGACTCGGTGCATTATCCTGCTAGTACCAACAAGGCTCGGTTCCATTGTATTGCCACAGAGTTGGTAGAGCATAATTGTCCAGAATATCGAGGTAGACGTGCTGGTTAACAGGTTTGTCTACGATAATTAATGGGCCGGGACCATATCACGAAAAACACCCCCACACAAGTATACTGCCAGCTCCAAACTTGACCGTAGGAGCAATACACTGTGGTAAATAGCACTCCCCCGGCTGCCGCCATACCCACACACGGCCATCAGACTGATGAATCGTGTATCTGGATTCATCAATATATAGGACCCGTTTCCATTGATGCACGGTCCTCGATAAATGTTCTTTACACCATGCTAAATGACGAGTGGCATTCCGAGTCGAGATGAAAAACTTATGAGCAGCCGCATGACCACGGCAACTCGTGGAATGAAGTTCGTTCTCTGCGAATGGTACGTGTACATACCGAGGTTCCAGCATTTTTACTCACCTGTACACTGAGGTCTTGTACAGTACTTCGTCGATTAGCTGTAACGACTCTCCTGAGGCTTCGACGTCCTCTAGCACTGATTTTCTTTGGTCTGCCGGTACGCTTTGCTTGTTCAGGCATGCCATATGCCTTCCACTTATTCAGTACATCCAAAACCGTTGACTTGGCTATGTTTAAATGCCTCTCGGTTTCTCTTACGGACAACCAACTAATATAACACCCAACAATCTTTCCTTTCTCAAATTCTCTCCCTACGCGACAATTTCGCTCAACCTCACAGTGCGATATGATCGCTGTCAGATGGAGACTTGTTTCTATACCGGTTGCAGCTGTACGCGCATCTTAACAACGCTGCGGAGCAGTTCATTTGCTTTTGAAAGGGTGTCCGGTGACGTTTGTTCATATAGTGTATATATCTGTCGTAAAAAGTAACTTTGCATCGCCTTTGCCTCTAATGAACACTACTGGAATTGCGCACCAAATTCCAGATCTAGTCTCCCATCTTGGCTTCATCTCATCTTCCGTGATATCTCTTTTCCATATTTTGAATATTTCGATGAAACCTCTGACCATGTCCACCACACACTGCTTCCAAATTTTCTCAACAGAAATCGAAATGCGAGTGTAAGTAATGAAGCTTCATTGAAAATCGACACGCTATTCTTCTAAAATTGTCTACTAAGTTCTCCACAACTGCTTGTAGCTGGTGCTCTTCCTAATTAAAAGAAATTCAATCACGAAAAGACGGAATTACTGCCAGGCATCCTTTCTAACATCAGACATTTTGCTCTTCAGTTTTTCTGAGTTCAGCATTGCCCTTATATGTGGCCGTACAAATATATCACATTTTACTTTGGCATCCGAGAGATTTGGGAGCATTGAGCGAAAGAACTTGAATGCTTGACCATCAGGATTCAATGCTTTCCTGAACAGCTTCGCCTGTCCCAACTTGGTACGCAGCGGCGGTAATAAAATTTTCTCTATTGAAACGGGGTTGTTGTGTATGGCATTCTGTGTACCAGCTGGTAACTCAACTCTCGGAGGCCATTCTTTTGTTTTGTAATGTTCGATGACTGCTCTGTCGGCTCTTAAGCAAAGGAAACAATGCTACTTAGTAAAGTCAGCTTTCACGCTCAAAAAGACCCAATCATCTTAATATCAACTCAGACATCTCAATTGTATTCATGATGTTTGATTCTTTCTTGAAGAAGATTGACGTTGATGTAATCTTTTTTCATATGCATGGAGTGTGCTACTGGAATTGAAAGGTATATACAGAGGGTGAGTCGAAAGTTTTGCAACATTTGGATCACTTTATGTCCTTATACGTACCTTTACGACGAAAGCTGAGTAGCATCCAAAGTACAGGCCATCGTGCTGCACCAACTTTAGCCATCTGTCTGCCAGTTCGATTCCGCAGCGGTACCAGTTCTTGTCCTTCGAGGCGAAGAAATCCTTCACCCCAGCTGACACCTATTTTTGGTTGTTGAAGTGCTGCCCGCGAAGGAAGTGGGACATGGACCGTAACAAGTAAAAATCCGACGGGGAAAGGTCCAGACTGTATGCTGGAAGTGGCATCAGTTGGATGTCCTCAAGTTCCTGGAGTTCTGTTCACCAACACCGGGTACTTCTCCTCCAAAACGGCATACATCAGCTTCAGCGGTTCAGAGTAGAAGTTGGCTTTGATTGTCCGACCATCTGGAACAAATTCGCAATTGATTGTCCCCTCGAAATTCCACGAGACGCACAGCATCACCTTGTGTTCGAAGCGCCCAAATTTGGCAACAAGTTTAGGAAGATCGCCTGTGCTCAACCACTACCGTTGTGTGTTAACATTACGGAAATATACCCACTTTTCATCACACCCAACAATTATCTTGATGAAACGTACATCGCGCGGATTTTCTAGAAGTTTCGTGCGCACTTCCTCTCGGCGGTTTACTTCAGCTGGTTTTAGTTCGTGAGGGACAATGCGGCAGCTCCTGTAGATCTTGCGGAGGTCCTGAAGGTGACGAACCACGCTGGCCTGTGATATGCCCAACTCGCCTGAAAAATTCCGAATGCTGGTTGTCGGAAGTTTCTCTACGGTGTGGAGCACGGCCTCCAAATCTACGGTTCTCGGCTTACCTGACCTTGGCTGATCGTCGAGGTTTCTGTCACCTGAGCGAAATTTATTGAACTATCTGGTTGCGGTGTGCACGGAACCTTCCTCTGTCGCATGGCAAATGTTTCGTGTTGCTTGAGTAGCGTTATGGCCGAGTTTAAACTCGTAAAGCAAAAGTTCTCGAATTATCCGGTTGTGGTGTTCATCATTTAGGTGTTCCAACCTCAGACAGAACGACGACATGCAATGCTGTTCACAACAACGCCTACGACTTTGTATTCCTTTCGACTGACTGCAATGCGCGACTTGGACTAGTTCAAACACGTGATATACTCGCTGCAGCAAATGCGTTTATGCAAATATTGCAAAACTTTCGACTCACCCTTTGTATTTCCATAGTGCAATAGCATTGCCTTCAGACGTCTAACCGAACTGTCTATACAGAATCTGCATCCTTCAGGTATGTGAGAAATGCCAATGTCCTCTGAAAGCACATTTATGTCGAAACAGTGGCGAAGATCTATCGTGGTCAATTTGCTATACGTGATCAAAGAGCATACGTGGTCACTTTTCTATACGTGGTCAATTTGCTATACGTGATCAAAGAGCATACGTGGTCAATTTTCTATACGTGGTCAATTTGCAGCTGGGATCCAATAAGTTCCATTCTTTCGTATGAAACATTAAAAGTTCTGCATTTGATTTTGTTAGCCCCAAATCTCTTATTGAATCATCTAGTTTTTGTTGATTTGGAAAAGGTGGCTGAACACTGCAAGTTGCACCTTGGAAGTCCATGTCTTTGTCGTCCTCACAATCACCACCAGTGTGGATATCTTTTGTGGTTGTTGGAATAGGAAGCTCATCGCATTGTGGAATTGGTGCAGTAGATGAAAGTATGTTGGTATATATAATGGCTGTCCAGTCTCTAGGCTTCTTGTACTTGGAAATATCTACCATACAAAATAAATAGTCACTATGATGACACTCTGGTTCTCTCCAAATTTGAGGTATCGCAAATGGCATTGCTTTCCTTGCACTACGTAGATAACCTTCCAAAGTTGACCTGCAACTACCACATCAAAAGTGCGGTGCCCAAAACTTGTCTTGGTCTCCCATAAGCATTCCGAAGTAAGCTTGATTTGCAATGGAAAACTTAGGATCCAACCATTGTTCGTTCACAGAGCACGTGCAAACTGCAATTTTCATGTAAGTAGAATAAATCTTATTTCTGGATTTTCTGCATTTTTTATCACACACAAAATAATTTTAAAATAGCTCTTGCTAAACTGCCATGGTATATTTTTTATAGATGTTGCATTTTTATTGCTGCTTTATTTCTGCAGTATCGAACTGAATCTTGGAAGCTAAGTACATCGCGTCTAAAATAATTAAAAACTCTGCTGTTGTTGTTCATCTTGCGGATATTTTTTGTTACGTACACGAAGTAAAAGAAAAACGATGAATGTGATGGATGAGAGTTGCTTAGGCTATTTGTTCAGCGATATCGAGCAAACAATGTAAATAGGTAAGTTTGGTACAATATAATTTGTTAGTGACCAGGAAGTAAGTGTGTTTAAACTACTGGCTAATTACAAATGACACATTAACCAGATTATCCACTCAGACATGATATGAGCATGTGAGTTTGTGTAACGAAAAATGAATGTTTCCATTATTCAAAATTTAATATTCCAGAATTTCAGCCCTCTTATCTCAAAATATGATGTGAGTTCAGTAAAAACAGCAAACATAAACAACGCAGTAAATTTTAGGTTATGCTGTAAATTAATTTCACAATGCTTTCTTCGGAAATATTTCTTGTAACATTACTCCAGTGAAAGCTGCACACTTTTTTACTGTGAACGATAGTATAAATCTGAATTTGTGTCTGTGTGTGTGTTTGTGTGTGTGTGTTGTCACTAAAACAACAGGGCATGATAGCAACCCCTTTGAATAAAAACTGACTTCGGTATTTCATGATATTTTACACTGACTTTTGCTGTCAAAATTTTTGGAAGGTTTGATCAAATGGTAACACCAGCTTTTTTTTTTTTTTTTTTGCTGAGGTGGCCTATATTTTGATAGTAATCATTATTAAAAGTGATATGAAATTATGAAATTTTAAGATATTCTGACTACATCCAAATGCAAAATAATATTTTGCAGCTCGATGTAGCCAGGATATCTTCATTTGTGAAACATTAATTTTTTCCGGTTAAAAATGTTTATACCAAACAGTGGTCTTGATTTCTCATGATAAAAATGAAAATGCAGAGTACATTAATGTAAATAAAATATATAACAGCTGTATGAAGCATTTGAATCAATGAAGATCCTTCAAAAAGAACAGTGAATGCTCAATGTTAGGGCTTCTGAATATCTTAACTTTTAATTGTAAAATTGCATGATTATGTTCCTTATAAAAAATAAACAAATTATCAAAAACTTACGAACTAACATCTCAAGAAATCTTGTAGTACAATTACACATGCTACTCTGCTTCAGGTTACTTGAAGAAAATCGTCTGTGTCCTTTGTTGTTTTTCAAGGTTTTCTTCACATTTTTCTGATCATAATTGATCTCAGGAAATTCTATCCAATATTCTGCTAAATTTCCTGTATAGCTGGTATTTATTTAAAAGATCCTGAGTTTGTACTAATTGGTTCACAGAGATTTTTCAAAAATTCTGTATTTCATTTTTTCCTGGAACAATGCAAATTTTTTTCAATGTTTATTCATCCAAGAAAGTTCTTTATTTCAATTTTTCCTGGAACAATGCAAATTTTTTTCAATGTTTATTCATCCAAGAAAGTACATAAACTATCTAATAAAATAATAAAATTTAAACATAACAGTTCTTTTTCCATATTGCTAATCAGTTTTTAATATTTATGAGGTATCTTGTTTCACAAACTGCATTGGAGAATTAATGTTATTGTTTTATATTAGTGCATCCTGCTGCTACGTATATTACATGGGCAATATTTAAGTACAACTATTTGTGGTTTTGTGCATTCATGAATTATATGTTATGATTTCCCTTTCCTTCCTGTGTTTTCATTTTAGCTGCTGTTATGAAAATCCAACTGTATCCAGCAGTTAGACTGGCAGGTGTAGAAGCGCATACAGTCCTTAATGACCATCTCACCATAACACTTAGATGAATACTGTGCTTTTAGAGAATGTATCATTATTTTTCAGCAGTTTTTTATTTTCATATGTGTTTTAGTATGGAATATGTCATTGATAATTATTTTAGCTAAATGTAAATCAGAATTTCAGAAATGTTTTTTTTTCAGGTTTTATCAGTTGTGATTGTTGTGTTGTATTTATAAGGGCAATTTCAAAATTTTTATTTAATATATGGCTTAAGGTTTATTTAGTTGCATGTGTGCAGTTTTGCCTCTCATTAGTGTTAAAAGGTAGATCCTCATTCTGCAAAATCTCATCTGCTTTGAATGCAGTTCTTATCTCTCAGTGTTATTATACCTTGTTAATAATGCAGGTTCTAAAGCTGCCCGGATATCACAATACAGTGAGAGTTTAACTGAAAGAAAAATGTGTGTGTGTGTGTGTGTGTGTGTGTGTGTGTGTGATTCGAAAACTATTTTATTGATAATATCACTGCTTTCACACCACTGGTCTAAGATAGTAGTGATAAGTTACTTTATTTTTCATGAATGAACTGCATATACAGTATATTACCTGAAGTATATATACTTGACTGAGAAACTTTCATTATAAAGCATTGCATCAATACAAGCACCTGTAGCATTAACACTGTTGTTATTGTACCATTGAAGTACGTCACATTTAGCTATGTCTTTTTAATGTTCCATATTAGACTTCCCGTACTTTTACCTTTTGACTCAAGAGCAAACGAATAAAGAGAGAGAGAGAGGGGAGGCTTACAAACTGCATGAAAGAAAACCTTTACTTTTCCCCTTTTTTTCAGTAGTTTATAATGCTTGAAAGTACAGTGAAACCTGTACATCAATTTAGTGTGTGTGTGTGTGTGTGTGTGTGTGTGTGCGTGTGTGTGTGTGTATGTGTGTGTGTGTGTGTGTGTGTGAATTATGCTTTTTTTGCCGCCCCGGTGGCGCAGTGGTCTAAGCGATGGCCTCTGATCATTCGTCCGAACGGGGTCCGGGTTCAAATCCCGGTGAGGCATGGATGTGTTTGTCTTACGGCACTGACTCTCTCCTTTCCCTGGAGCCAGTGACCTTAAATTAGGGACGGGCGACTGCTTATAGCCCATTGAGTTGCTCACGGTGGTCGTTAAACCTCCAATTAAAAAAAATGCTCTGTTATATTCAGGTTTCTTTATAACCAGCCGATAATTATTTCCAGAAGTTTGTTATTTTATACCAGAGAAATGGATGGTAAGTAGTCAAAGAATTGTTATAAACATAATTTGCTATAGCATGGTTTTATCATATTTGCAATCCTCGCAGATGCTACGTAGCAAAATATCACCTCCACGCGAATAAAAAAAAATTGCTACATCTGTGTGCACAAAAATGTGTAACATTTCTTGCAGTACATACATAGAAGTAACACTTTATGTAAACTGTACATAGCTAATTTCCAACTCACCTCTTTTTATACAATCATGCGTTTTCATTCATACACTGGAACGTATATAGTATGGGGCAAAATACTACATTGCGACTCTTCCAAGTAAAAATGTAGAGCTAGAAACACAAAGGATGTATCATACAAAGCTGCTGAGAAACTGGACACGGACACGTACTATTCTTGCATTAAAAAAGTTGGCTCAGTGTTATAGAAGTGATGACAGAATGTTGTGTAATACATTGGCAGAATGGCATGAAACTGATGGCTTAGCGTTATAACAATGGCTCCACGTCGTGGGAGTGATGGCTCAATGTTGTGAAAGATGTTGGTAGAATGTTGTCCAAATGACAGTTCAACGTTGTGTTATACGCTGGCTGAATGTTATAAAGACGTTGGCTTGTCGCTGTGACAATGACACAATGTTATATTAGCGATGGCTTAATGTTGTGAATGATATTGGCACAAGGTTATCCAAACGATGGTTTGGCGTTGTGTGCTGTGTTGGCGTAATGTTATTCCACCGATGGCTCAAGATTGAAGGATTAATGGATTTATGTTGTATGAAACATTGGTTTAATGCTGGTATAATGCTATATAAACGTTCATTCTTAGTTGGATCATTTCTGGCTAGTAAACTGGGCGTACCGAAGGCTGATAAGTGGCCAGCGAGACATATCGAGGGAGGCCCATGTCAGGAACCTTATGTTTCGCCAACGTTTTGTGTTTTGCGTATAGCCGATGTAAGTGTGCTACCTGGGATGTTTTCTTTTCATTTTGCAGGATATGAAAAATGGAAGCCCACACAATCGAGCAGCGTATATTCATTATCGAAGAGTACATTGGATCTTCAGAAAGCCCCGAAAAGGCCAAAAGAGCGTTTAAGGTAAAGTTTGGTGTCGAAATTGGACCGGGCAGGCGCACAATATTAAACCTCGTCAAGAAATTTCGCAAGACAGGGTCAATGTTAGGGCGATCACTCTCAAGGCGGCAGGCCCTCCACAGCAAGTATTGAACAAAACGTTGAAAACTTTCGATAAACATTTGAAAAAAGCCAGAAAAAGGCTACCAGGAGAGCGACTCAAGAGTTAGGGATCAAACGCAGCAGTCTTCAGCGAATTCTGAAAGATCTTCAGTTGTTTCCATATAAATTCAAAACCGAAAGGCCACTCACAGTGGCGACCATGGCAGTAAGATTGGGCTTCACTCATGCAATGATCACAAGACTCGAGAACCAAGAAATTGACCCTGGTCTCATCTAGTTTCCAGATGAGGCACATTTTTGGCTTGATAGGTTCCTGAACAGGCAGAACTGGCGAATATGGTGCCCAGAACATCTGCATGTTTCGATTGTTTCAAGTCTACACCCAAAACGTATAACTGTATGGTGTGCCTTGCCGAAAGTAGGCATTTGTGAATCTGTTTTTATTGGGAGAACTGTATCCGCAGTGAGCTATCGAAACTTACTTGAAAATAATTGTGTTCCTGTCCTTCAGGACTTCTGTTGTTTTCACCTCACAAGTCACCTTTTTCATGCAAGACGGTGCTCGTCCTCATCGTACAGAATCCATTTTCCGCCTCCTGAATTAACATTTCCGTGAGAATGTCATTGCTTTGGATTATTCAAAAGCACTACGGACGCGGACTTGACTGTCCCCGTATTGACCAGACCTCATCCTTTGGAATTTTTATGGGGACATTTCAAAGACAAAGTGCATCATAACAACCCAAAGACATGGATGAGCTGAAATCATCTATCGAGCGTGAAGTCTTGGCCATTCCAACAGATGTCCTCCACAAGGTGGTGTCCAATTTTGGAATCGGATTCTGCAAGATCGTAGAGTTTGAAGGTAAACGTATTAAACATGTTGTAATATAAACGGCAGAACATGTAGATTATAATACACTTTAGATGAGATTTGTATGCCTTTTTGTTCAGGAATATTACAGCATTAAACTTGGTAGGTACTTTTCGACCAACCTGTATATTTTTTGTGTTTCCGTTTATTTCGAAGGAAGCAAAAACCACTTGTCAATGATCTGGTAAAAGCAACAATTTGGGAATCAGTTTTTTAATACTTTGACATGAAACAGTTAAAAAGAAAATATGATATGAATACGATGTGTGTAGTGTTTCATATGTTGGTTGAATTTTCCAGAGCAAAGGCTATATACAAAACCAGGTTATTAATAACGAATCCGTGAGGCCAATTGAGGAAGGGCGGGCGTAAATGGAAGTGACATATACCTAGAAATAGGCACGTGAAAGATGAAAGAGGACTCTCAATGTCGCAAGAATGTGCGCGTTCGCCGGCGAGCTGATAAGAAGAACTCTTCTGTGATTGGTCCCGAGACGTAGCGGGGAAATGCAATTACAAGTGGACGCGCAAGATTTGATTAGGTCGAGATCTTTAGTAATCTTGTACGCATTCTCCATGATGACTGAAGGTGTCGAATTGCAAGTAGGCCATTTGCCCCTTCCTCTTGCCGCCCCCTCTGTGGTTTCTGTTAGAACTACTCTGGCCGCCACTTCCACCGCAGTCAGTAAGCACAGATTTTGTGTCGGAGTGTGCGAGGGCGTGTGAGTGTGTGGGAGATGGAGAGGATTTACCTCACAGCGGCATCCCTCACAAAGGAAAGGCCTGTGGAAGGATGAGATTACATAGTCTGCAGTGCCTGAATCATTCAGAAAGGCAGGGAAAATAACTTGGGATCAAATGGTTGCAAATGGAATAGCGAACAGCCATCTCTCTTCATACCAAAAGCTACGTACAGATTAACTTCAATAAAGTAAGGGAACCTAGATTCGCATGACGCAACGTATATCGACGTGTTTTTCTTCCTATCTGAGGAATATCTTTTTGAAACCTTTTATTTCAGTAAAGAGAAAAAATGCTTTGTTAGGAATTCCCAGATATCAATACTACGAGCACTCTCTTTTATGCTTTCAAAACACCAAAAGTAAAGACGTTGTTCAGCATATCATGTTTACAGAGAGCATCATGGGGAACCAAAATATGCGAAATGTTAGTAATGGCTTTTTTAAACATATGCGCAATGGGAAGGTTTCTGCATCCTCAAAGAAAACTTTGTTTTGTAAAACAAAAATTCCCGTGAAAAAAATCCGTTGCGGTTTCAGAGATGTTAAAATTTGAAGTATTAAAACAGAGTACAAATATAACAGGGTAGTACCGAAAGTAATGAAAAAGTGGGCACAACTTGTTTATTAACTAACAGAGGTCGTTCAAATTGCCCCTGTTGGTAAAGTAACTCTTCTTCTATACAAAGGTACTGCTTAACATAGTCTCCATCACAAGCAATGCATTTGCGCCATCGATGAACCCACCCTTCGAATCCTCTTTGAAAAAAATCTGATATGGACTGTTGTACCTACTTCTTCAGAGCCATTTTCACCTCATCTGCGTCATCAAATCGTTGTCCCTGGAGACTGTCCTTCATTGGACCGAACAGGTCAGGGGAGCCACATCTCGATTGCACGGTGGATGAGGGACCACCGAGCAGCCTAATTTGCTGATCGCCTCATTTGTTGCCAAAGATTTGTGTGGTCTCGCATTGTCATGGTGAATGTAGATCCTTTTTAGATTCTTGTTCGGTCTCTTCCTCCTTATGGCTTCTCAAAGCTTCTTGAGTGTCACAATGTACCACTCGCTGGTAACGGTACGACCACATTCCAGAAAATCCAGGAGAATAACACGCCTGTCATACAACAAACAGTCACCATGACTTTCTGTGTTGATCGCTGGTTCTTAAACTTCTTAGGCCCTGGTGAAGAGATGTGACGCCATTCCATGGACTGACTGTTTGTTTCCGGATCGTAAAGGTACTCCCACTTTTCATCCTCTGTCACCAGATCGAAAAGAAATCGTGTCTTCGTTGGGTTCAAACGCTTCCAGCAGATCAGAGCAGACTTCCATTCTCTCTTTCAAATCGGGTGTCAACTGCCAAAGTATTCACTTTCACACACTTTCCGATTCCGTAAGTCTTCCACCATCTTCTGTATGACATTGTAACCACAGTCCAGTTGTGCAACAAGCTCACTGATTGTGTCTCATCTCTCCGCGCGAATCAATTCATCCACTCGCTGATGATTCGTGTCAGTGATCGCAGATGATGGTCTCCTCCTGCGTAGTTCGCCTTCAATGCTGGTTTTTCCTTCTTTAAACTTCATTCATCTGTGAATATTGCTCTTCTCAATGGTGTCATTTCCGTAAACATTCTGTAGCCTTCTGTGAATGTCGGACAGCCTGCACTTTCCCTTCGTCAAGAACTCAATAACGACACGTTGCTTCTGCTTGGAATCCAGTATTTGCCTGCAATGAAGAAGGAGGGTTACTATACAGGAGGAAGAGGTACTCTACCAACATGTGCAATTTGAACAACCTCTGTCAGTTAGGTATGCCCACCTTTGAATTTCTTTCGGTACAACCCTCGTATTTTAATATTCTTATCGTTGGAACTATGGAAGCGTTACACTCTCGCATTTTCATCCACCTATTTATCCTGATTTATACTTTTATGTTGATGACCATTAGAATGAACTACAGAAGGGTCTGGCAAAATGAAAACTGAGGACTTTTCTTTTAGAAAGTGAGAACTATGACTTATAATACTCGCTTGTTGAACCAATACATATTTTATAATAAGGTCCATGAGACTCATCATACCACGAACTCCTTAGTAGCAATAGCAACGCTTTCCCGAAGGTTTTGAGACATGCGTCATATAGATGTAAACTACAATGAAAGCACAATATATTGTACACACTACGCTCATCCACAAACCTGTCATACTTAGCCACAATAATACGACCAACCGAAATCCGTGCAGCCTGTATGTACGTAGGTCAGATATCTACCTACTGTATAGTATACCAGCTACTGTGGATTAACATGGAGTCAGTTTGGCGTAGGGCAGAGAGTCGCTGCTAGGAAGATGGGGTACTCCATCTACGCTATTGCAGAATTTCTGGCATATCCGTGTGCGATCGTTGCACACATGTACCAGAACTACATCGAAACTAGGAAAATCAAGTGCAGGTAGAACAATTGTTGCCGAAAACGGTCTGTTGATGTTTAAGTTAGAATAACGTCGGCATTCAAAGACAAGACACTTTATTCCGATACCATTCGACATACAACGAACCCTAGCGGCAGATGCCCACATAGATTGTTACCATCACGTGGCCCGACTGTGAGGTTGCAGTGGGCGAATGAACATCGTTACTGGACCGTGGAAAATAGGAAGTCATTAGCTTGATCCGACAAAATCGATGTTCCAATTCCAATACGCTGATGGAAGGATGCGTGCGTGGAGTAAACCACACAGGTTTATCAGACCTAACTGTCAAGTCAAGAGGCTGGAAGCCGGTAGAGGCAAATTAAAGTTCTGGACCTCTTGTATGAATTGAAACTTCCACAACCGCACAGAGCAATTTTGATATGTTGGGTGGGTGCAATTCTACCCGGTTTTGTAACAGATGCAAATTGCGATCAGAGTAGTTACGTCACATAATAACGCTGCGATGCCGAATTTTCGGCCAATAAAGATTGGAGCAGTAGAGCATATAGAGGCACTAGGTTTGTCCGAGTAAGTCATTCGTAACGGAAATCACGGACGGTGTAACACGGCATGCGATAAGGAACACATTGGACACGGTTTACTGTACGAGTTCGATAAAGGTTGTACTGCAGCCGCAGCTTGCCGCAATATCTGTTTAGTGTATGAGGAGAACGCAGTTAATGATGGAACATGTCGCTTTTGATTTCGGAAAATCCGGGACGGACAAAGAATCTGTTAAGATCAATCACGTCGTGGACGTCCATCCGTGGTTTCTGACGAGGATGTGGGCCAAGCCGCAACAAAATGATCCACATCCAACCGTTCAGGAATTAGCGGAAACGTTGTTGGTACACAGAACAACAGTCCAAAGACGGATGCATGTGCTTGGGTTCATCACCAAGTTCGATAACTTAGTTCCACATCAGCTTTCTGCAAAGCAACGAGAGGAGAAAATCCGTACCTGTGTTTCTTTGCTTTCTCGTCACAGAAATGAACAGTTTTTGGGACGACTTGTAACGGGTGATGAGAAATGGGTAATGTACCGTGATGTAAAGCATCGACGGACTGTGTGACAATGTGCGGAGTCTGAGGACTGCATCTCAAAAAGGTTTTGTTGAGTGTTTGGTGGGATGTCCAGGGAATAATCCGCTGGGAGGTGTTGGCACCTAACCGAACGATAAATGCTGACCTATACTGCCAACAGTTGGACAGATCGCGAGAACAACTGACATCGAAGCGGTCAGCACTCGTCAATCGCAAAGGCGTGATCCTTCATCATGATAACGCCTGATCTCATGCTGCTTTAATCACTCGGCAAAAATTACTCGACTTTGGTTGGGAAGTGTTACCTCACTTAGCGTATTCCTCTGACCTGGTACCTACGGACTACCACCTTTTTCGATCATTACAGAAAAACTTTGCTCTCCAATCCTTCGATGATGTGGACGATGTGAAAACGGCATTGCATGACTTTTTTTACTCTAAAACATAGGAGTTTTTCCGGCGTGGGATTCACCTACTCATAGACAGATGGCAAGAGGTCATACAGAATGATCGCAATTATGTGAAATCCTAGGTATGTTATCTGTTGTGTTCTCCTTTCTTTGTAGCTTACAAAAAAACCGGCAGAACTTATGCACACACCCAATACTTCTTTGTCACTTGTACCCATTCATCGCTACCTGTTTCTCAATTCTCAAACGAAAAAACTGCTTTCAACAAGACAACGCCCTGTTTTATCTGTACCGTTTCTTTTTAAGGCTGTAAGCGCCGGAGAACTTAAATTAATAAACAAACTGCAAAATGCCAGAAAGAGAACGCAACAGCAAACCGGATACAAATTGTATACAAGCGAAGCCATGAACTATCTGATAGCAAGGTGGGGTAAAAACAAAGATAAGGTACACTATATTGACAAACATCACCGGGCACCTAGAAGAGAAACGCATTATAGCCTTTATTGACATACATCAGTACGGTGTCGGTTCACCTTTGGCTTTAATGCATGCACTGACCCTTCGAGACAAGTTTTCGACAAGGGTGTGGAACACAGCGATAGGCATGCGCTTCCACTAAGTATATAATGCTGCCGCTAAGTGTTGCTTGAGACAAAAACCGGACTAGTCGCTGAATACAACATGGGCTCATTTGTCTAGCCGCGTGCATATGATATGGCACCACTGCAACGTTGAGCGACGATGTGCTGCGATGAATGGAAGTTGTTACAATGGCTGGCGAGAGCGGAAAGGGGTATCTGATAATCTGCGATTCACTGTTCGTGTCGATACGGGGGTGTCCATTGCTACCTGTACACCTCATCGAATGTCGTCCTCTGTGGAATACACCTCGTCGAATGTCGTCCTCTCACCATATAAAACGATCGCAGCATCCCTTTACGTACACTGATTCCACTACGGCTACGCGTGTTGCCTTCCTCCAACAACTTTAGCCACATTCGGCCGGCAGTTGTTGAATCTCGACAGGATTCCACCGCGATGTGACGTAGGGGCCAACTAGTCATATGCATCCCTATGAGGCTATATCATAGAAATTGTGTCACAGCCTCATAAACTGCGTCTGCGTCACGGCAGGATTCCCCATCACCACGCCCAGGCATTCTCATTTGGATTAACTATATAATTGAGAGATTGAGTAAGCGAAAGCAGAAAAGGCTTTAAGAGCAGGAATACCCTTGGTCATTCCTGCTCTTAAAGCGCAAGAGCCGCCGACTCTCAAAACGATTGTCACCAGCCAATCAACTGAGTGTCAGCGATACGCTTCAGAAGTTTAATCACCGCAAGATAAATACGGTGCACCCATTGTACTTCTGGCGACATTGCAAAACCAGAAGAGAATGCCAACCGCGGTGTCTACGACACACCCGAGTGGCATTCAATTAAAGCACGACAGCTGTCATTCCAAATTAGTCACAGCAATTTAAATTATGTTTCTGTCGAACGGAGATGTACATTATAGCTTCTAAACAAGTACTTAGTGACGGAATATCATGCTTTTTATGCTTTCGGAATGGTTTTGTATGAGTGTAATATTGCTTTTCGGACGATCGGATCACGACCGTATTTAAAGCATAATATACTTGATAAACCCGAAGTAAACAATCTAGAAGAAAATCACATTATACACCATTAAAAACACATATTAAAACATCTATAGTGCAATATAGCAGGGAACGAGGGGAGGTAAATGTTAGCCTGACTAGCCCCTAAAGGAAAAAAATGTCATGTCAAGTAATTACATATTTTTCAACTTACACCGATGAGACATTATATTATGACTACCCCCAACTTAGAGAAATGAGCGCTGCCAGAGACCGAACGGTGGCGCAAGTAAAGTGCACAAAGAGGTATCTATTGAGTACGTATCAAAAGTGGTACACAGATAGCCAAACGACGTACCGTCGTCCAACCGCAGATCATTGATGCCAGAGGAGAGCGGAGACTGTCGCTCATTTTTCACAGCGACCGCAGGTCCACAGTGCAACAAACCACCCGCAGCTACAACACTAGTGATCAGGGCAATGTGCTACAGCACACAGTTCATCGCAGCTTTCTGTGCATGGGCGTGCGTAGCCGACGACCCAGCGGGGTCCCCATGCTCACTGCACGTCATTGCGAACAACGCATGAAATGGGCCCAAGATCACCGAGATTGGACCGTCGATGATTCGAAAAAAGTAGCCTGGTCTGACGAATCAAGATTCCTGGTGCATCACGTAGACGGCCGAGTGCGGGTACGACGATTACCAACGGAAGCTGTGGCACCTGGATGCACTGTTGGGCCGAAACAGGCAGGCGGCGGCTACGATGTTATGCTGTGGGCGCTGTTTCCATGGAATACTTTAGGCCCTATGTTCCCAATAGCACAATATCTGACCGCTGTCAGGTATCTGAACATCGTTGAGGACCAAGTTCACCCATTCATGGCAACTGTGTTCCCTGCTGGTGATGGCCATTACCAACAGGATAATGCGCCATGCCACACTGCCAGAATGGTCAAAGAGTTATTCGAGGAACATGCTGGTGACTTTTGTTAATGCCCTGGCCTCCAAATTCACCTGACAGGAACCCAATCGAACATCTATGGTTCGACTTGGATCAGGTCAAATCAGATCATATGTAGAGGATTTTAGGGAGTGTCTGACCCCAGGTCTTAAACAACCCTTAGAAATAGGAAGCTAGGAGATTTGGGCTAGAGTGCCCGATAGGAAAGTCACACGGAAGCGAGGTAGAAGACGCCATTATTTACTACCGGGAGGCCAATACCCGAGGTCCGACGGCTTAACGTGTCTATCCGACGCACTGCGGATATTTAGTGGTTCGAGCTTTCGTACCTGATGGGATCGAACCTGAGATTTCATCATGGCAATCACGAGCGTTGACCACTAGGGCTTCCGCGGCCCGACTCGACGTGGAAAAGCGGGTTCGCGCTAAATCACCATCACCCCGAAATGTACGGGAACTGGAGGAACTGCGATTGACATTATGATACCAGATACCCCAAGATACCTATCGCCACCTCATCGAATCGATGCCTCGCCGAGTGGCCGCTGTTTTGCGGGCTAAAGGGGGTCCTACAGCTTATTGGGTAGGTGATCATAATGTTATGACTCATTGGTGTATATCGCAATACTGTGTAATTGAAGTGAATGTAATTTAACTACAAACATAATATTCCTTGAGAGATTTTTTTAAACGATGGTAAACTGGAAATTGATTTTATACAAATCGGCAACCCGTTCCAGAGCCTCGAGCAATGCGCATTAATATTAAAATACTATACGCATTAGTACGAGCCCTATGAATTAAAAAGTTATCAAACCCACGAGTTTGATAACTGTCTGCAGGATAACATCTATTTATCAGATTGAGATATTTATTGGCATAAACACGCTCATGCATTAACAACATCAATCGATAACTACATAATTTTTCAAATACCAATAATTTTTAATGAATTAAACGGGATCTCCACATTTTTTAATGGATTGCACAAACGAACACATTTTATTTTGAAAAGAAAAAATTCTATTAATTTAGTTCTCTACCCAAGCAAGCATACAATAAGGCAGGAATAAATGAAAGAATAATAAAGTGTTCATTTAATCTCTAGTTTTAATAGACTCGAAACGCTAGATGAAATTCGTATTCAAGATCTAAAGTCCTGCGAAATAACTTCGACATGGGCATACTATTTTAAATTCTCCTGAAACAAAACACTTAGAAACTTTACCCTTTCTTAAAAAACCAAAGAAATATAATTTTGAATCACTTCCGAAAAAACTCAACTCGAGCCGGCTAGGAAAAAACTTGCATTTTGTTTTTGTAATACGAGTATTAAGTGTTAACAAATTACAACGAAACTAAATCTGATATTCCTGTAAAGCGTGATTAACACGAGGTAACAAGTTCTGACACCGCATGACCGCAAAAAAAAAAAAGATACTCCTGACATCAGCAAAACGAAGTGTATACGCACTGGAACGAACATAAAAAAACATCATTAACGTCAATTAAAAATAATTATGGCCCTAGGACTGAGCCCTGTGGAACTCCAAAAAGTTCTGTTTTAATACCAGTGCGAAATTGAACATGTACTATGTTCTGAATATTCCTGTTATACGGTTGCCATCAGTGAATTCAGATGTATATTATTCCTGGTGCTTAATATTTAATGAAATTCTTTCTTCGGTACATTTCTTGGAAAAATGATTGAAATGAGACTGTTTTAGTGTGTTAAGTTATTTGCAGTGATTTTTGAAGCGGAACTTTTTTGCTGAAATGAGGTAAGGACATAAAAACATCCGTGGCTAAAAATTACTGAAGGGAAATAAATATGTATTTAATGTGAATATATTTCTTCTACGCACTGCTTTCTCTAAAAGATTTCCAAGTGACTCAATACCATCCTAAATAAATAGCAGATAAATGCTTTCATTTCGGAAGAGATTTATCTTTGAAAGACATATTTCTAAGAAATATTACTCTTTGGCAGGTTATTAAATCTTCAACAGGTTGGCATTTCTTTAAGCAGTGAAAAACATATTTTTCGAAGTTATTTGATCCAAATACAGCAAATTAAATGTTAACTATAAACCCTGCATTTTTTCATATAAACGACTGAATGGTGTTTATGGGAAAAGTTGGATCAATGCAGTGGTTTCTACACGAGAAACATCGATAAAGTCATTTTAAACACTCCGATGATTTCAAATCTAAGCAAATGGTAACATTTATAGCTCATGTTTAATGATTACATTGAAAACTGGCGTGAAAGCAAAACCATTAACTGAAATCATAGTTGGTAACTACTTAAAAAGACCGTTGGTTGCTGTGATGGCGAGATGAAAGTTGTCGATCGCTGGCTGGGTGTTCGGCAGATAGGGAGAGAAGTCAGGGGAGTATTTACAGGGGGTCGGGAGGTTGCCTTGGCCCTATGAAAGTGTTTCTTTTTTTTTTAAGTTTTTGGTTAAAATGCAATTTACGTTAGAATAAAAATGCCTTAATTTAATAAAAAACCATCAACTTACATTAGAAAAAATACTTACGTTTTTTTTTCCTATATTTCATTAACTTTAATTGTGTTTTAGTGGATTTCAGAACCTTCCATTTTTCATCGCCCACTCCCGGTAAAAAAATCAATGTAAGCCCCTGAGGGAAGTGAAGTCATATTCAATTTCAACTGCGTTCGTAATAACTGCGATAAGAGAACAGTATGCTGCTTTGAAATTTTGTTATCGCCTGACTAAATCAGCCACCGAAGCATACGAAATGTTGAAGGAGGCATACGAGGAAAATGTTCTGCCACGTGCAACAGCATTTAGGTTAAACAAATGAAATGCATTATTCATACATTACTCGGATTGCAAACTCCATGCACTTTTTTTCACATGTGAGGAGTTCCGTTCTGATGACGGTAACCAAAGCACGAGAATCAGGTAATGTTAAATTAACTTAAGAAAGGAGTGCAAGTTATGAAATTGAAGCATTTTGGAAGTCAAACTGTATACGTACTAGAATAGTAACACAAGTCATGAAGGTAGCACAGTTCTGTATCTATTTAGCACAGTTCAACACAGATCCGTTGCCCAACACAGTTCTGTATCACTCCAAGGGCAAGAACTTGTGACATGCCTGTCCCGCAGGACGCACATGAGGTAAAAGGCAGATCGTAGTGAGGGCAGATGCCAGTGTAGTATAGTGGATAGCACTCGGAGCTCCGGAACCGAGAGTTGTGGTCCAATCCCACCCCTGACATAAAAATGATGGAGAAATTTACTTCGTCATATTGGCGCCCGAACTTCCAGGATGGTCTAGCTGTTAGGTTTATCGCAATGGTGTGATGTTCTTTCCACACCGTGAGATAGGAAAAATCAGAATCCCTTCTTCAGTGCTTCGAATAAATAAATGTGTGTGAAGTTATGTTCGGCACACCAAACTGTCTGGGATTTCTCAAATACTCGTTTTTCATCGGATGACTGCCTACAGCTACACATAGTCCCAGCCGACCCACGGGCCATGCCCCCGTCCCTCTTTCGAGGGGGGGGGTAATGTGCTTGCCTCGCAGGACGCACATGAGATAAAATGCAGATAGCAGTGAGAGCAGATGCCAGGGTAGTATAGTGGATAGCACCCGGAACACCGGAGCCGAGCGTTGTGGGTTCGAATCATGCCCTTGGCATAAAAGTGATGGAGAAATTTACTTCATCATAGACTCTGAAATGCAAGTTTAAATATGCAAACAGTTTGATAGTTAAAATGTTTAATAGATCACGCCTAGAAATATTTGGTGTAGCAGTATAAAATAGATGAAAGATAAAAATATTTCTTTACTTGGTTAAAAAGGTCGGAACTCCGCTCCTCGACAAAGCACAACAGGCATCTGTGCGGGATTCTGGCATTTCGGTATATGCTCATCCCATTATCAAGATGTTATGTGGTAGTTTCACTGGTGGAGTGGGTAGGTATACCTGAAAACTGCCAATCTGGGGCCGTTATTCTACTGTCTAATAAATGGTCTGTATGAATAATGAATATTTGCATATGTAATGTATGATTAATGCATCTCATTTGTTTAACAGTTTGAGCACATTACAATTGATCACATTCTTATATTTATAGCATTTAGGTGATTTAAAGAATTTCAAGAAGGCCGTCAATCAACAAGCAAGAAAGGTGGGTCAAGCTGTCAGGTGACGGTTGTTAGTGGTGAAGCGATCAACACTGCTGCTGTTATACTGCGAGAAGATTGTCGCGTAACAGTGAAGCAATTGGCAGAACTACTGGAAATGTCTCACGACAGCGCTCATGTGACTTTGTGTGACAATTTACATATGATACGCGTGTGCTCAAGGTGAGTTCCACGTTTGCTAAAACCCGATCAGATGCAGGTGCGCACTGATTTCTGCCGAACATGGGAAACAAAGTTTGTGGCGCTTCTCAATACTTTCCTGGATACCGTAATAAGCGGAGATGAATCCTGGATTTATCATTATGATCCGAAGTCAAAGCAACAAAATTCTGTGTGGAAGACGCCTTCTTCTACTATACCCCAATAGGCTAAGGTTTCCGTTGGGAAAACAAGGATCATCACATTCTTTGATAGTGTCGAGATGATTTATCAACATACCGAACCACCTCACACGACTGTCACAGGTGCTTATTATGTCACTATTCTGCGATATTTGTTGGAGCGTATCCAAAAAGAAAGGTATACTCTGCACGCAGGAGAATGGACACTTGACCATGATAATGCCAGACCCCATGTGGCCATTGTTGTAATAGAATACTAAAAACAACATCTCCTGCCTGTCGAATCTGCCCTACAGCCCGGATTTGGCACCCTTTTGACTTTTTTTTTTTCTATTGTTGAAAAATTCATTACGGGTCAAGGCTTTCCACCACAAAAGACCATTACCGAAACGACGGAGTCAATTTTGAAGGAATTGCCAAACGATGGTTTCTCTCACGTGTTTCAGGAGTGGCAGAAATGGGACAAGTGCATTTCTGCTGACAGTGCATATTTCTACGTGTTTTAGAGACAAAATAAAGAGTCTTGCGAAATCCGTGTTAATGGACCGGCTAAAATATGTACATTTACCGTTCCCAAGCAGACGGAAAAAATGTCAGTTTCGTTCTGCGAAAAGAGTTGAAATTTGTTCTCCCTACATTTCAAAAAAACTTATGCGTCAGAAGATGTGCGGGGAGTGAAACATAAATTTATCCCTATAGATGTACTCTGGGTAGCCAATTTATTAGGACCAGTAGATTATTTTACGCTAATAGGCCGATAGCTTAGCTGTTGTCGTCATGTCACAATATCAAATTAACGAAAATAATCCTAATAGTAGATTGCAATACGTTCTATGTTCTGATTGTTTTTAATACGTTTTAGACTCGTATGTTGCAAAAATGACTGAAATGTTTATCACAGCACTTATATTAAAACTAAGGCTCTCAGAGATCGATATAGCAATGAAAATAAAGAAATGTAACTTACAAATAAGGATAAAAGGGAAAGATCTTCTGCCGGTTGGCGGAGGGTTCCAATCCAGTTCATATAAGGAGTAAGCTGGATTTGAATTTGGAGCGGTTTTAGCGCTCTAAATTGGTATTATTATCTCTGTTGTAGACTGTATTTCTTTTAAATGTTTATTTTGTGTTTGATGGCGAATTGTGTTCTGGACTACTATGTAACAGCTGCAGAATTGCAATGTTAAGCGTTCCATTACCGCATTAGAATTTGATAAATATACTGTTATAACTGATATAACGAAGTAAATTTCTCCGTCATTTCTGTCCACGACAGGATTCGAACCCGGATCCCCTCATTCTGGAATAAGTCACTCTACCAATTGAGCTACGCGGACGTTTTATTCTGATTCCTATCTGCCTTTATGTCCTGTGCGTCCTTCTGGTAGGTACGTCACATCTCCTGGTACGTTACACTGAAGATTATGAAATACTTTAAATTGTTTTACAGCAATCAATAGTAAGTATTATGTACCGTCCTCCACACGGTAATATGGAATCTTTTTTAAACTTTTATTCTGGTTTGTTGGATGACATAAATTTCTCTGGTAGGACACTGTACTCTTTTGGTGACTTTAATGTGGATATGAATTCCTCCGGAATGGGTGCTGCCATATTTAGAGATATAATTACTTCTTCCGGAATGTTAAATGTAATAACTATTCCCACTAGAGTTACAGATTCAACTTCTTTTCTATTAGATTTATATATAACAAATAAATATAGTACATGCTCAGGGTTTCTCTCATTTCATATCAGTGATCATCTACCGATTTTTCTTTTGGCGGACTGTTCAGTAGTACACAGATCTATTTCATGTTTTATGTTAATAAGAAATCATAGTTATGATAATTTACTTCTGTTTCGTGGGGCTCTATCACTAATTGATTGGACTTCTGTACTTCAGTTGGATGATCCAATTGAGTCATATCATGAATTCTGGAGAATTTTTTGAATTCTTACGATGTTGCGTTTCCATTTTGTAACTTAACTCGTACATCGCGTTGCAGGAAACCTTGGTTTAACCGGAGTTTGTTACGTTGCTTAAATAGAAAAAAGTAATTATTTGCTGTTTTCCTCCGTTACAGGGACACAATTCATTTCTCTAATTTTCGTAGGTACAGAAATTCGTATAATTCTAAACGAAGACTGGCTAAAAAAACTGTTATTTTAATATTTCGGTACTGCTACTGACGTCAGAAAGATCTGGCGTTCAATTAATGAACTGTTGGCAACCTCGAGGGATGCCCAATCACCAACTATAATTGAATATAATGGAATTAGGACGTCTAATTTAGAGGAGGTTGTTGATATTTTTAATAAATATTTTTAGGAGTTGCCAGACATTCTGTTGTCTGGAATTTCTCATTATACTAACCATTTCTTTTATTACCTACCTCCGTCGTCTGATTCCTCATTCTTTTTTAAGCCAGTGGACGACGATCTCTTGAAGGTAATGAGTGAATTTGACCCGTCCAAAAGTGCTGGGCCCGATAACGTATATCCTAGGATTATAAAATTTGTTTTAGTGGAGCTACTTATTCCGTTCACCCATATTTTTAATCGTATTTTGTATACAGGGTGTATCCCATTGCCATTGAAATTAAGTCGTGCTACTGTTATGCATAATAAGGGTTCAGTAAGAGACGTTACAAATTATCGACCAATATCTGTAATTCCCGTGTTATCTAAAATAATGGAAATATTAATACTGATACAGTTGTTATCTTATATTCATAAAATATATTTTAAATAAAAGCCAACATGGGTTTCGTAAGGGGTTTTCAACTGAAACTGCAATTTTGGATGTACTAAACTATTTACATTTTAGTCTTGATAATGGACTCTAGTGTGGTGGGTTTTTTTTTGTGATCTCTCCCGCGCTTTTGATACCATTTGTCATGACACATTATTATCTAAGTTAAAAAATATTGGCATCAGGGGAGTTGTTAAGACTTTATTCCAAAATTATTTAACAGGCCGGAAGCAATTTGTACAAATACAGGGTGTTCGATCTTCCGCTCTTCTGGTTCGTCATGGTGTTCCTCGGGGATCGGCTTTGGGCCCTTTAGTATTTTTAATTTATGTTAATGATTTATTTACTATTGCTTCAAGTGCTACTCCTATTTTGTATGCTGATGACACAAGCCTATTTTTTCTGGGGACACTCTACCTGAGCTAATCCCACATGTAAATTTGGAACTTCAGGATTACTATCGTTGGTTTTGCTGTAATTTCTTAATCATAATTTTTTCCAAAACTACTAGTGTACTTTTTTCGCGATGTAGGCGACGAGTGGATATTGCAAATGGGGTATTATTTAATGGAGTGCCCCTTGACTTCCAGGCTGTTGTAAAGTTCTTGGGTGTATATTTACAGGATAATTTAAGATGGGATGCAAATGTTAGTAAAATTGCGGTTGGGCTCAGATCCCGCATTGGTGTCATTTTTAGGATTTCAAGTTTGTTGCTTGCCAGGGTTAAGTTGCTATTGTATTTTTCATTTATTTATCCGTTTCTATCTTATTTTCTCTTGGCTTGGGGTTGCACAACTATTGGGAATGTTGAAATAATTTAGGTTTTGCAAAAAAATTTTTTACGTTTGGTGAATCCGTCTTTACAGGTACATTCTCTTTTCCTTAGTTATCAGATAATGTCATTTGATAAATTATACAGTTTTAGATTATTACTGTTTATGCATGAACGTATATATGCTAATAAATATTCAGATCTAATTACCTTACATTTGCGTCCCCATTATCATGACACTCGTGTTAATACTAGGTTTTTAATACCAAGAACGCGTACTAATTTATTATTTGATAATATTAGCGTGACCTGCTTTAGGTCCTGGAATGGGTTGCCGCTTCGGATCAAGACGATGACACACTGTTCAGTATTTAAAAGAGAGCTTAAGACTTTCTTAATTAATGGTTGGTCATATATTATGTATTATTACTTTAATTTACTGTATTACGGTTAAATTGTTCCTTGACTTGACGATTTAGGTTCTTTTTTTTGTGGAGGAGGGAGGACTAGGGGCTCATCAGGCTATCTGTTAGCCTTTTTTCCTGGTCCCTTCCCACATTCCATCGCAACGATTTGTTTTAAAGAATCTGTTGCAGTGCTTCAAATTATTTAAACTAAAACTAGAAACTAAGCTATTCATATTATCATGCATGTTTTTGTATTACTATTACTTCATTTATACTTTGCATTATATGCATATTGTTATTGTATAATATTTGTATTTGCATGTTTGATGGTTTATGTGTTTGTATCAGTTGTATTGTTATTAATATTTTTGCATTTATGTGTAGAATTAATGCTTTTCTTACATATATGTACTGTATTACTTTCATGTTTGCATATGGTGCGATTTGTATTTGGTCAATCTTTTTACGCTTTCAAACCGTACGTTGAAGAAGCGTATATGCTCCAGCTTTGTTCGTCCGTGTGTCCGCCCGTCCGCACGATAACTCACGTGAAAATGGTTCGATTTCGACAAAATTTTAGTATGTGGTAGGGCACCACCTGGGGACGAACCCTATTGAAAATGGGCGTAGCAAGGTCAACGGTCAGGACATAGGAGCGGGATCCATTTCATTGCTCTTATGCGTCATAACTTGCGTAAAACTTGTTCGATTTAGATGAAATTTTAGTATGTGGTAGGGAACCACCTGGGGACGAACTCTGTTAAAAATGGGTGAAATAAGGTCAAAGCTCAGGACATAGGAGCTGGATCCATTCCATTGTGCGTCATAACTTGCGTAAAAATGGTTCAATTTCGGTGAAATTTTAGTATGTGGTAGGGAACTACCTGGGAACGAACCCTATTGAAAATGGGCGGAATACGGTCAAAGGTCAGGACATAAAAGCGGGATCCATTATGTTGTCTTTATGCGTCATAACATGCGTAAATATGGTTTGATTTCGATGAAATTTTAGTATGTGGTAGGGAATCACCCGGGCACTAACCCTATTGAAAATAGGCAAAATGGGGTCAAAGGTCAGGCAGGGCATAAAAGCGGGATATATTCTATTGCCCTTATGCGTCATAACTTGCGTAAAAACGGTTCGATTTCGATTAAATTTTAGTATGTGCTAGGGAGCCACTGGGGACGAACCCTATTGAAAATGGGCAAAATGGGGTCAAAGGTCAGGACACTGGAGTGGGATCCATTCCATTGCACTTGTGCATCATAACTTACCTAAAATGCTTGGATTGCGACAAAACTTTATCATGTTGTTCCGGAGGTATAGTGAACCGGTTCTGTTGAATATCAACGAAATGGGGTCAAAGGTCGTTGCACAAAAGCCAGATTTATTCCACAGCCATTATTCTCATAACTTGCGTAAAACTACTTCTAATGCAACAAAACTTTATCATGTTGTTCCGGAGGTATAGTGAACCGGTTCTGTTGAATATCATCAAAATGGGGTCAAAGGTCAGGACACAGGAGCGAGATTCATTCCACAGTCATTATCCACATAACTTGAGTAATAATTTCTGGTATGTTGGAAAGCGTATCATAATCAATGCATTGCATGATTTTACTAACTTGTTTTGGTACAGAAATTGTATGTGCGATTTTGATTGTGAGGTGGATGGTGTAGTATGGTAAAATTAAATTCAAATTCAACTGTTTACAGTATTTGCTGTTTGAAATACTCTCGTACTCACAATTGCTCTTTGAAAACTTCACAAAGATTTGTTATCACAATATCACAGATCATCAAGATAGAGTGCGTCAAAATGTGCACTTTGTATAGCATCACTTATCGTACTATTGTATTATTACCGCACACCACTTTGCACTCTGCGTGGCATTTTTATTTACACTGTTAAAACTTCTCTGAAATTTACCAGCCATTTTGCATGATTTCGGTCGTGAATTAACGAAGCGTATTTCTGATTCAACCTTTTCCATTAAATGAACGTTATGGACCTTTTCATTTGTGAGTTGTCAGAAATATATTTCTCCGGTAAATAACGGAAAATTCTGAATATTCAGAAACCTTTCCGCAATAGGAAAATTGTCATTTTTAAGAAGTGTTAATGGAATATTCTGAACTCTCAGAAACATTTCCGGTATTGAGTAGCGTACCCAGTGTTGATGGTCCGTGGCCCTAGGAATGCGGCATCACTTGGTGCTATGTTCTTTGATTCTGACTACATTTTTTAAATATATTTGTATATGTTTTTAAATATTAATTTTAAGAATAATTGGAGATTACAACATGGAGGAGATATTTTTGTTGCTTTCCAATATTTTGAAGAGATGTTCTCTCCGATTATTTTTCTTTTTTTTCTTTTCTCATCTTGTATTATAAAGAGATAAGTTTAAGTTTTTATATTTGTAAGAGGTAATCTCTGAAACAACTAAACCGATTTGGAAAATTCTTTCGCCATTCAAAATCTTATTTCTTCATGATGGACACAGGCTATATACACGGTCGAGTCACATTGTTGTGACCACCAGCTAATATCCAGAGTAACCGCCGTGTGCAGCGCGGACAGCAGCTAGACGGGCTGGGAGTGACTCAATAAGGTGCTGGAAGATGTTCACAGGTATGTGGAGCCTTTCTGACTGCATTGCATCTGACAGCTGCTGGAGGGTTCGTGGTGGAGGATCCATAGAGCGAACAACACGATCGAGGAGCTCCACCAGTTGCTCAATTGGGTTTAAGTCTGGGGAATTAGGAGGTCAGGAAAGTACTTTGAAGTCTTCATCGTGCTCTTCCAACCACTCTCGGACATTTGTAGCTGTGTGACACTTCGCACTGTCGTTCTGGAAGATCCCATTCACCCCAGGGAAAACAATCAGCATGTATGGGTGTACGTGATCTGCAAGGATGGATTCATAACGAATTCGGTCCACATTGCCTTCCACAGATATACGTGGACCCAGAAAATGCCATGAAAACGTTCCCCAGACCACAACGCTGCCCCCACCAGCCTGTGTTCTTCCAGCAGTGGCTGAAGAGTGTTTGTCATCCGGTGTTTCCCGCCTTGTACGCCAACGTTCAGCCGTTCGACGAAGCAGAACACGTGACTCATCGGAGAAGGCAATCATTTTGCCAATGAGTGGAGGTAGAATTACGAAACTGCCGTGCAAATGCAAGCCTTTTCTACCGATGCACCTTCGCCAGCATAGGTGCAGTTACCATCCATCTGCATCGGAGCCCATACGCCGCAGGGTTCGCTGACTGTCGTTTTAGACACACATTCGGTATCCCCCTGGTTCATTCGGCCAGTGTGTTGCTCCACTGTGGCGTGTCGATCGCGCCTTACGCACCTTCGAAGCCGACGTTCAGCTCTCACATAAATGACACGTGGTGCTCCGCAGTTTTCACTTCGCTTATTCGCAATGGTGCCATTTCTCCAATCATGATACACTTTAACCACAGCAGCACGCGAACAGTTCACAAACTGCGGCTGTTTCAGAAATACTGCTATATTTGGCCTGAAAGCGGATAATCATCCCTTTTTGCAATTCTGATAAATCGCTCCTTTTATCCATGACAGCAACGAGTGATATGTTTTCAGAATGCCTACAGCACACCTTATATACCCTCCAAGCCAGCTCATGACACGTGTCTTCTTTTATTGGCAACGCGCTGTTTTCGTCAAATGTAGAAAGTGGTCACAGTAATGTGACTTGACTGTGTATTATTACGGTATGAAAAATTGAGGATGAACAGCAAACATTTATGTAAAACATCGCCTCGTCTCGCACCGGTGCCATGAAGCATAAGGTGTAGGGGAAGATTGGGGAAGAAACACCCACTTCGACATGAGTAGAATACCATGTCGCGCAGGCACAGCCAAGCGAACCGGCACGACATAGTGCAGACGTACGCACTGATATTGCTTCTTTGATTGCTAAGGTCTCAATTTTAAGTGAATTTTGTGTAGGTACCTATACTATCGTTTGAGCGTTCATATGTCAAAGTAATAAACTGCAACCAAACTAAACATGTGGTACATGTATGGTAACTACATATGGTAATTAAAGTTAGGATTCTTGGGTGCAAATTTTCTTTCCTATTGCGTGTGATATTAAATGTAGAGCTACACAATATTTTAACGTACTGAATCTTTTAATGTAATGAAAATAAATGACTTACCAGTTATTTCTATAGCATTTTTTCCTTTTCATTCCATACAAAGTAATTCTGTCGCACAATACACATTTTTTCAATGTTCTGTAAAATCGTATACTGCCGCTTCTCAGCCAAAAAGTCTTTGTACTGAGAGAAAGATATTTCCACCTCCACGCTCACTAGAGGTGCAAACTTGGTCTTTATGCGAATGTCAAAATCTTGGTTCTCACTGACTAAGGCAATGACGTCTGAATTCTTCCAAAGAGAAAATCATATTCTACCGCTTGTCAGTCAAACAGTCTTTGTACTGAGAGGAAGATCTCTCCACCTCCACGCTCACTAAAGGCGCAAACTTCGTCTTTATGCGAATGTCAAGATCTTGATTCTCACTGACGAAGGCAATGTCGTCAAGGTTCTTCCGAAGAAAATTTTCCAGCTTTGTCTTGGCAAAGTCATCTACACGGCTTTCCACTTCCTTAAAAATCTCCCACTGTATTTGGTTTCTCTAGATTCCGCTCTTCAAGCTTCTAGATACTGTCTACAATGAACTTGTAGTTGTATGCCTCATACAACTTTTTTTTCAGATCCTTACTGCCCACGAGACTCTTGCTTTTTGTAACTACTGCACTACCATCTTTCAAGTTGGGCAATGAAATCCTTGATCTTGGCAAATTTTAGACAGTAGTATACCACAGCGGAGATTCAGATGCCCCACCTGACGATCACAGGCTCTGGAGGAACGGCAAGTAGGGTGGTTTGCAGGAACATATTGACTCTCGTTGGGGCCTTAAGCAGCACTTTCTTCATTAATCCAATGAACTGGTTTGCAACTGCGTACTTTTCTCTCACGGCTTCACAAACTCTAGGCAAGGAGTGCAACAAGCAGGTAACATGGTGTAAGTTGGGATAGAGAGGATTGAGGTGCGAAAATGCTTTTAGTATGTAAGGCGCCTGATCTGTGACCACCATACCTTGTCATAATGAATTCTGGCCACAACTCCGAACAAGCATCATTGAATGCCTGCATTACGATGCAGTTATTTGTTTTCTCCAAATGATCCATTTTGAATAACATGAAGCGAGATGGTTCTCCGTTCAAAGGAGCAACAAGAATGGAAAGGACCTACCTTTTATGAGCATCTGTTGTTTTGTCCAGAATGAATGCCACTGTAGGATATCCTATAATGCGTTTGATCTTAAGTATAGTGGCGTCAAAGTTCACATCCACCTAGTTCTTCCTCAAAATGCTCTCATCGGGGATTTTTCTTTGCGTGTATTTATCCAGAAATCCTTTTAAGGAAGGATAGTTGACTTTAGACAAAGGGATTCCTGACTCCATTAGAGCAGCGGCAATATCACTATTAAACTGGTTGACTTGATCGGCTTTCTTAGATGCTTGTCGAAAAGCGTCTGCAAAGAACGGACATTTTGTACTGCTATCCTTGGTTTTTGTTCTAATTTCTTTGTTCTTTTTGTGAGTGACGGATTCCACGTGTCTCTTCAATGGTAGCTTTTGGTGTTTATCGTCCACCATGATTTTCTTGTTACAATACGTACACAAAATCAGAGTACCATCAGTTTCAAACCCCTCATTTTGAAAGTCCTTTAGAATACTGTAGAATTTAGATTTTCCGATTTTACTCATTATTTTTTTGTTTCTGTTTGCTGCTGAAGGGGAGAAAAAGAATGCGAACTAACCCGTGCGCGCGCTGCTTTTGTTCTTCTTTCTACTTCTTCTGAACTGCGCGTATTTCATTGCGTGGGAGAGAGAGGGAAAGAAATGAATGCACTAATCCGTACTTTTGCAACTTTCCCTTCTTCGTGGTTTCTCTCTCAGAGATACACAAAGAAATGGTAGATTAACTGTAAATTTTACATGAAAAAAGTAAATTTGGCGTTCATTTCTGGTGCAGATATTTGGTTTGCGTGCAAGATTCAAGATTGCGTTCAGAAAGGGCTTTTACGTGCTAGAGAGTGTACTTGTTTATGATCACATTTGGAATCCATATACGTGCCCGCATAAAATATTTTGTACTGCGTACCGGACGCAGAAATCCTCTCTCTAATGATAATATACGGTGTATTCTGAGATAGTGTGGTCCTAATCGATAATATGTTGCGAGTTCCACGCGAACGAAGTTGCGGGCAACAGATTGTCTTCAATATTTCGGGGTACCTTCATGAAAAAAATTCTCGGTGCGCGAGTACCATAACTGTTTTCGTATATTAACGGAAAAATTCTGCTTCAACTTTCTCCATACGAAGGAAAATTTCCTGTTATAAAAGCCATTCGCAGGAATATTTGGGGTTTGGTTAACAATTAAATTTCAATCTCGCTACAAAACTTTGAAATCAAGTTGGCGGACCTTATTTTGAAGTTCTGTAGCGAGATCGAATATTATGGATATCATATCGCATGATATTTACGTTACTGTGGCAAGGGATAATCCCTCCCCTTGTAAGCACGGCATCATAGGTCTAAAAAGAGTGAACTTTGATAATCATTTTGAATGTAGTGAGTTTGAATTTACCTTCCGTTTTTTTTAGCGTTTATTTGGAGGCGGTTCCATTTCACTATTTTAGTACAGCTGCGTTAATGGACAGGACACTATCTAGCTTCTTAGTTGTCTCATACGAAGAAATCGTCGAATTCGGTTTTATGACTTCACTTTCTCGAGAGGAGGTAAATAGACAATGACTTTGTGGAAGACATCAAGAACTTTTCACATCTTACGGATATAGTTTTCACGGTAGGACGAAGAGCTGCTGATAGGTCATGGGGTTTTCGCAGCGGAAAGAAGGCAATTAAAAGTTCATTCTCTCGCCTTCTAAGAATAGCTGGACTGGGGTCTAAAAAGGCGAGGGGCACGGACAGTGGCCGAGAAGATGATGTAAAAAAGCAAGACGATTCGAATCGACTCTCGAGAAGTGAGCAGTTACGAAGGATTTTCCTCAGAGTCGAAAAGCTGGGGAAAATGAACAAATGTTCTTGTCAAAGCTGAATGGAAAGCAAAGTCGTAAACGACAATATAGCAGCGAGATAACTAAAGAAAAGCAATTTAATACAGAAACAGATCAGCGTGTTAATAATAGAGAGAAACGCAAAGTAATCAGGACTGAACTTGAGAGATCTAACCTATAACTCTATAATAATTCACAGAATAAACATATTCTTCACTGCAAAGAACGACTTCTAATTTTAGCGGATATTTTATTTATCTGTTCCATCATCGGGGGGAAAATAAATGTAAAACTCCACAACTTCTAAAGCCATTTCCAAGCGAAGCTCAAACGAACTCTTCAGACAGGGAACTGAAACATAATTCAGTGAAAAGCCCTGTAACACCCTCTCCCTCCATTCGGTTTACCAGTTATTATTTAACGGAAAAATTCTATTCTAGCTTTTTCCGTATCCATGTGATGGAAAATTTCCGCCATTTACCGTAAGAAACCGGGAGCCTAAGTTATCGTCTGTGTGAGGTCGTTCCGGGAGCCTAAGTTATCGTACAGGTGATTGATTGTATGATCTCTGTGTGAAGTCGTTCCATGAAAACTGAGACTAATTTTCTTTGAGTAAGCAACACTGCGAATGGGAAAAATAACCACGCAGACGACTAACTGAATTACGGAAGTATCTATGGCAACAGTTATTAGCCGTAGAAGACGATTCTGGTTTTGTTATTGCGCAGTTGTTTAAGGTACGTCTGCATTTCGCCATACAGCTACGGAGGTGAGTGATTCAGGATAAAGACGTAAAATGCGTTGTGCGATAAAATTTTGCTATCGTTTGGGTAAAACTATTGATTGAATTTAAAACGCTTACTGAGTTTATTCAGCCAAAAACAGTTGATTGAATGAAGAAAACTTACAAAGGCAAATGTTTAGGCTAAGTCAACCATTTGTAGATGGCATCATTATTTCAAAAAAGGGTGTTTGTCGACTGAAGTTGCTCCTTGGCCTGGTCGACCTGAAAAAGTTGTTAACACTGTTTGGGCAGTACTGTAAGAAGATTGACGAATGACGTGTGAAGACATAGCGGCGTCAACTAATATTACAAAAACGTCATCATTCCGCATTCTACGCTACAAATTACTGCTGTATCGTGTGTTTTACAGATGGGTACCTGATCACCTGACGAGAAAACAGTTATTATCCAGAGTACAGATGTGTCATGAGTGAAAACAAATGATTACAAGGGATCCAAACTTTCTAAGTACAGTAATAACTACCGATGAAACATGGATCCACTATTTCGTCCCCCTCACGAAGCGCGCAACGAGTGTCTGGAAACACACAGGTTCGCCTCCTCCGAAAGGAGGCCGCCAATCCAAATCAGTTGGAAAGATGATGATGCTATTTTTTTTTATCATAAAGGTGCAGTCTACTAGCATACATTTCAGTCTTGAAGCGTCTGCGACGACACATATCGATTAAGCGACCAGAACTGGTGATCAAGTGGACCCAACACCATGATAACGTCCGCCCGCATGTGGCTGCTTGTGTTCAACAGTTTTTTACAAAATACAGTATTGAAATCATGCTACAGCCTGCTTACAGTCCTTTCCTGGCGCCGTACGATTTCTGGTTGTTTTGCAACAATGAAGGGGAAGTTCCGTGGCGCAACATTGAACACAGATATCCCAGCGCGCTAATGCAGCTTCCACAAAATGCTTTTGCCACATGGTTTGAAAAGTAGACTTAGCGATGGGGCAGTTACATATAATCGGAGGGAAGATACTTTGGGAGAGAATAACAGATATTTTGCTGTACCTATATTTCTTCATTTTGTGTGATTTTACTCTCAGTTTTTATTGAACGGCCGTTGTATATGTACATATACACTATATTGACAAAAGTCACCAGACACCCCTTCAAAAGCAAACGAACGGATCCGCCGCGTCATTACGATGCGCGGTACAGCTGCAAACGGTATAAAAACAAGTCTGCAGCTGACCGCTATCATATCTCACTGCGAGGTTGAGTGAAAATGTCAAGACGGGAGAGAACCGACTTGCCATTGTACTGAATAAGTGGAGAGAACCATAACTGTTGGATGTACTGAATAAGTGGAAGACACATGGCGTGCCTGAAGCAGCAAAACGTACTGGCAGACCAAAGAAAATCAGTGATAGAGGACGTCGAAGCCTCAGGAGAGTCGTTACAACTAATCGACGGAGTACTGCACACTACCTCAGTATACAGGTGAGCAAACAGGCTAGAATCCCGGTATGTACACGTACCATCTGCAGAGAACTTCATTCCATCGGTTACCGTGGTCGTGCGGCTGCTCATAAGCCTTTCATTTCCACTCGGAATGCTACTCGTCGTTCAATATGGTGTAAAGAACATTTATCGTGGACCGTAGTTTAATGGAAGCGGGTCCTATGTACTGATTAATCCATATACACGATCCGTCAGTCTGATGGCCATGTGTGGGTATGGCGGCAGCCGGGGGAACGCTATTTACCACAGTGTACTGTTCCTACGTTCAGGTTTGGAGCTGGCAGTGTACTCATGTGTGGGTGTTTTTCGTGGTATGGTCTCGGCCCATTGGTTATCGTGGACAAACCTCTTAACCAGCACGTCTACCTTGATATTCTGGCCAATTATGCCCTACCAACTCTGTGGCAATACTATGGAACCAAGCCTTGTTGATACCAACAGGATAATGCACCTAACCATAAAGCAAGGACTGTTACGGCGTGGTTTGACGATAGTTCCTTATCATATGTGGACTGGTCAGCACATAGCTCTGATATTAATCCCATAGAGCACCTATGGGATGAATTAGAGCTCTGCATAAGAAGTTTGGAACCAAGGTCCACTACTAAGCAACAGTTACCGGCATCATTATGTACAGAATGGAAGCGCATACCTATAGCTGTGTTCCAAAACCTTGTCGAAAGCATGTCTCGAAGGGTCAGTGCATGCATTATGGCCAAAGATATACCGACACCGTACTAATGTATGTGAATAAGTGCTATGTTGTGTTTCTCTTCTAGGTGTCCGGTGACTTTTGTCAAAATAGTGTGTATCTTACAAACTAAGCTTCACAGCTGAAGATTTCCTGGTCTATTGCAAACTAAGCGCCAAGCTACACCTTGTGAGAAATTCTTGGAATGGTGATAACAGGTTTTGTGGAGCTATGGTACTTGATGGATGAAGAAGTGGAATAATCCCATATCACGGGAAAGACGGGGGGGGGGTCCCCTCCACTTTAAGGTCTTCAGTGACTTTTTTAAATTTAGGTTATTCCTTTGCACCAAGTATATATTCCGCGACAGCATTATGGCTGTCTCACCTTTAATTAGTCTTTAAGAACCCCCAGGCAGTTCCAAAGAATTAATTTATTTATTTCGAAGCATTGTTAATGTCAGTCATAATATCTATTGATTTAACGATCTGATTATTTGATTACAGTTGCAACAATAATTCCTTGGTGATGCGGTTCGCAGTCAACTGTAAGGCGGGGAATAGTCCTCAGAAAAGGACACTCGTCGAGGAAACGAGAAAGAGAATATTATTTCTTTGTTGGTGTAAATTATTTGCTTAAATCTCGCTTATTTGCACAGAAAGACTGATTATGACTGCAGCAAAGACGTCCTGTAGTTTTGCCCAAATCCTGTTGGGTTATTTTTATATAAACAACCTCGTCTAAAAGTTCTAAAGAGTGAAAGTAGGAAGCTCATACTTTATATATAGCTCTTTCCCGTTTTCCGAATATTGCGTATCCAGTATTCTTGGTTTTCTTGAATTTGTTTCAAACACATTCCAATTGTTAAAAAGAATAATTATGTGCTTGATATCCTACGAAGAAGTCAATGCATCTCACATTTAAATTATTTCTCGGGCAATCAGGCGAGGTTTAGGCAGAAAAACAAGCAACACAAGAAACTTCAGAAGGAACAGTTGTAGGCATTTGACCTACATGCGGGAGAAGCAAATAAATCTATCAGTGATAAATAAATTATGAAACAAAATCGATTTTAATTAAGAAACATTTGCCATATTAAAGAAGTCTACTTCTAGAATTACAAATGATGTACGTAGTTTGTCCCAAAACATCTGAGAATGTTTTTATAAAAAATGTGCAATACTGCGTTCGAGCTTCGCATGAGTCTCGAAAAAATGGCAGTCCTTGTATCAACCCTAGCAACGGGCCACACCTGTTTATCACGCATGCGTCGTCGGTAGTGCGCAGTTTAATAAGAGCTGTTTCGTGAACTCCTAACAAGTGTTTTCGCGCTGTGTGTTTTCAAACAAATGGATGTAAAAGAGGAACAAAGATGGCATTAAATTTTGTTGTCGACTTAAGACGTCTGTCGGAGAGACTTTCCGTCTTATGCAAGAGGCTTATAAAGATGAATGTAAGGGAAATTAACAATTTACAGGTGGCATAAAGAATTTATGGATGGTGGTGAACCGGCGGCTTTAATAGCGCCTGAAGTAAGACCTTCAGCGAGTGTTATAGAAATATACGCCAATACAATAGATGTTATTATAAGAGAAGACAGACGCCTATCAATTAGAGATATCAAAGATATGGTTCACATTTCAAAATCATCAATTCACAGAATTTTCACCGAGCATCTGGGCCTGAAGGGAATTTTTCCAACTTGGGTTCCCCATTTCTTTTTATGTGTGACCCAATGCAAGGCTGCACATGGCCAGTTCTGTCATTTCTTATTTGGAGAAAATGAATATTAAGTTGACGCACCAACCTGCATATAGTCCGGACTTGTCACTATATGACTTCTATCAAACAGAAGTCATCGCTCTTTCCACGTTTATAAGTGAGTCACGGAAAAATTCTTATTGGTCGCCACCGGGAATCGAACCCAGAGTCTTCCAGTTACGCGCCGGATATGCTTCCACTGCACCACAGCGAACTCGAATTCCTCCAGACTCACATACACTAACTGCCAAGCCAATTGGCAAGTTGCTTCTTGGAGCCCCTCACAATGCTGGGGATTCACCAAAGATGGTAAGCAGCAACTGAACAAATGATTAGAAAACGAATGAATAATTAATACAGACATTTGACGTGGACTAGTAACGTCAAACAGAAGTCATCGCTCTTTCCACGTTTATAAGTGAGTCACGGAAAAATTCTTATTGGCCGCCACCGGGAATCAAACCCAGAGTCTTCCAGTTACGCGCCGGATATGCTTCCACTGCACCACAGCGAACTCGAATTCCTTCAGACTCACATACACTAACTGCCAAGCCAATTGGCACGTTGCTTCTTGGAGCCCCTCACAATGCTGGGGATTCACCAAAGATGGTAAGCAGCAACTGAACAAATAATTAGAAGACGAATGAATAATTAATACAGACATTTGACGTGGACTAGGAGCGGCAAACAGAATTCATCGCTCTTTCCACGTTTATAAGTGACTCACGGAAGAATTCTTATTGGCTGCCACCGGGAATCGAACCCAGAGTCTTCCAGTTACGCGCTGGATATGCTTCCACTGCACCACAGCAAACTCGAATTCCTCCAGACTCACATACACTGAACCTGGGTTATTTCGAGATTGGTGGACGTCCTGAACCTGGGTTATTTCGAGATTGGCGTCACCTGTATTGCGACGCTGGAAATATTTTCGTGCAGCGCTTCTGTGTCCAGTGCTTCCTCGCCAATTACACATTTTTTTTCTGTTGCTGCCGCATTCAGCCGTTTTTTCTAATTATAGCGTAGTAGCAACCGAACTGAAATTTTATTAACAGCTATCCTCTACTTACCTGATAACACAATGTGGACCAGTCCCTAACGCACGACATCAGCCTCACATATTTCTGTCATCGCAGTACCCATTCACCGCTGGTGCGCGTTTCGCGCAGGAATAGAAGCCCAATATTTTGTGTAGCTCAAAGTGGGACTAACGTTTGATTAATTGTTTTATATGCATCAACGGCAAATGATTGATGAAATGAAATCAACTGAAATGTGCGCAATATGTTTTCGAAACAGATTCCTTAAACCAAGCCTACCTCTAGAACTAAAAATCATCTTTTGACCTTACCGACAAAGAGGAGATGCTTCCATAATCAGTAGTAAGGAATAAATACAACATTTATGAGTCGCGCTGTGTATTAAAACCAAAACGCTCGAAAAGGAAAGGATCATGATTAAGGGGGAAGTTCCGTTTCATTCATTATTGTTTAAATACTCTCATAAGCGTCCAGGCTAGGAATAATCTCTATTCCTACTTCAGAGTCAGTTTGTATCTGTCAATATTGTCCTTAGGCAGAATCCGTCAACAGCATCAATATTGGAATCTAATAACTTATTTATTTATTTATTAGAACTCTTTTGCTGTGCAATATGACAACACAATTTCATTCTCGAAGGCCCAATACACCAATGCTGTTAAACATCATGCCCGTAGGCGTTCAAGTAACAGCGAACTCGGAACCGCTGTGAGTATCATATGAATGGGTGGCTCTCGACAACACTACCAGATTTAAACATCTTCCTGTATTAATACGTTCGTGAATCATTAACATTAGTCTGTATCTGTGCAACTGCTCTAGAGTCAATAAACGGTAATAACGAAATAAAAATTCTGAATGAGCCGAAGAGTTTAACAATTGAACATACCTTCTCTGCAAAACAGACAGACGAGTAAGATTTCGCTTTGCAATTACACCCCAAATCATGATGCAGTACGACAGCACAGGATAAACAAATGAATAGCGCAAGATCTACAGAACTCTAACCGACAGGAAACCCGAGATTCTCGTAATCATACCAACCCAAGATCTAAGACAAGACGCCAACTGATCCACCTGGTCATCCCATTTCAAACCGAGATTCTCGTAATCATACCAACCCAAGGTCTAAGGCAAGACGCCAACTAATCCACCTGATCATCCCATTTCAAACAGAGATTCTCGTTATCATACCAACCCAAGGTCTAAGGCAAGACGCCAACTAATCCACCTGATCATCCCATTTCAAACCGAGATTCTCGTAATCATACCAACCCAAGATCTAAGGCAAGACGCCAACTAATCCACCTGATCATCCCATTTCAAACCGAGATTCTCGTAATCATACCAACCCAAGGTCTAAGGCAAGACGCCAACTGATCCACCTGGTCATCCCATTTCAAAGTTTCATGCAAAACATCTCCCAAGAACCTCATTGAGGCCCGATATCCATGTCGTAAAAATATACCGGATTCAAATCACTATGACCATGCTTAGTACAGGAAAACAGCACACAACCCGTCTTAGCGACATTTAAAGTTAGAAAATTACATGCAAACCAACGAGTAAACTTCACAATTTCAAGATTTACTCGAGGAATCAGTTCATCCAAGGAGTCTTCCCTAAAAACAGACTGACATCATCAGCGAACAGTACCATATGAGCTTTGCCGGGATCTGAAAAATATCGTTTATATAGGTATTATAAGCACCATTCATAATCGAAATCTTTCAGAAGATTTAGTGTTTCGTTTCTTCGTTTTACCAGCTATATTTTATTTTACTGCCACTTGATGGTAAAATTGCTCTAAGATAAAGTCCCTGTTAAAAAGAAAATCGATCATGTATAGTTTTGATATGGTACTAGATGACTTCGGTCTGTATTTAAAAGAAAACAGATACAGGGTGTTAATTAATAACAAGGAAACATACAGCAATTGTAATTAAATAGTATAATTATACTAGTGATCCGAAATTTCTTGGCGTAGAATATAAATAAAAGTTTCCAAGCTTTCGCACATCAACCAGATGGCTTTCTCAAGGAAGGTAGATGGATTTCTCAATTAACTTCCTACTCCACCCCAAAATATACTGCCGGAGATCATAACCAACAGCGAGTCGTGCAATGATAGCGTCTCACTGGATTTACCACGAGTTTGGAACCAGTTCTTCAAATAGTGATTGCCTCTTAGTTTTCCTTCCAGGATTCCGCGTGCCAAAACGAGCATAACGGCTCGTGTCTTTGAATACCTGATTTCGTTCGCGTCTATTTGTTATTGTCATGTCACCACGTCCAAATTGTTGAACCGTTCTATTATCTAGCTTGCAGTTAGCTGTCTACTTTCCTTGAGAAAGCCATCTGGTTGATGTGCGAAAGCTTCGAAACTTTTATTTACATTCTACCCCAAGGAATTTCGGATCACTAGTATAGTTATACTATTTAAGATACAAGGGGTGATCAAAAACCCTCCAGACTGCATTATTGCATTATTTAAGAAAAGTACAAGACTTACAGGTTTGAAACTTAATCGCCTTCGAAATAGACCCCCTCCGAAGCCACACACAGAGCCCATCGCTTTTTTCAATGCTCGAAGCGTTTTTTGAAGTCATCTTCTGAAATAGCTAGCAGCTGCTTCGTCTCATTCTGCTGTATCTTCTCAGTATGTTCAAATCTTTTTCCTTTCAAGCAGCATTTGATTTTTGCGAAGAGAAAAGAGTTTCAGGAAGAGACATTTGGTGAACAGGGTGGTAGTCGGCCCTGTGCAATATGGTGCTTAGCAAGACACTTCTGTACAAGTAGCGATGTATGGGCAGGTGCGTTGTCATGGTAGAGTTGCCATGACAACGCACCTGCCCATCGCTCGCTACTCTCGTGCAGTGCTGGCCTTTTGCGACGAACTCCGTCGCTCAAGCGCAGCAAATATTAACAGTTGTACTACTTGATGATTGTGTGACCTGATGGAGAGTATTCATTCTGCCCCATTCCCTCATGGTTGAAAAAAGAAACAGTCAGTGTCGTTCTTGACATTGCTACCCAGCACTATCGTACTGTTTTGAGGCTGGAAGAGTTTGAGTTCTACCACTGTTAAGACTACGCCTTTGTTTCAGGGTCATACCCATAAACCCAAGATTCATCACCAGTTTTGATGGATTTAAAAAAGTTGTCGTCGTCTTAGACGCAATCAAGCAGGTCACTAGCAGTTGAAACACGGGCCTGTTTTTCTCAGTTGCGAGCAATTTTGTAACAAATTTGGCTGAGACGTGTCTCACATCCAAATCGCCCGTAAGAATCGACTGAACTGAACCAATCACGAATAGTGATCCGGTGATTTCCCAGCACAGATAGCTGCGTGGAAGTTCGACATTGTTTTCACCTTTTCTGTTTGCGGGACTCCCATGCCGTTCACCACACTCAGCACTTTCACGACCATCTTTAAAACGCTTACACCACTTATACGCTTGTGCACGACTAATACAATTATTTTCATAGACTTTCCGTATGTGTTTTTGCACGTCTCGCCAAGTTTTGACAAAATCTGATGCAAATTCGTTGATCAATTTTTTCGCACATGACAAATGCGACAAACTGCTTCACAGACGTAAGAACACTACAGCGCCGTCCCGGTGGCGCAGTGGTCCAAGCGATGGATTCTGATCATTCGTCCGAAAAGGGGTCCGGGTTTGAATCATTGTGAGACATGGACGTTGTGTTTGTCTTATGACGCTGGCTCTAACCTTTCCCTGGAACTAGTTGCCCTAAATTAGGGATGGGCGACTGCTTATAGCCCACTGAGTTGCTCACGGTGATCGTTCAACCTCCAATAAAAAAAATTGCGCCATGTAATTAGCCGCCCCGGTGGCGCAGTGGTCTAAGGCGCTAGCTTATGATCATTCGCCCTAGTTGGGTCCAGGTTCGAATACCGGTTAGGCATGGATGTCTGTGTTTGTCTTTCGGCACTGTCTGTCAATATGTTACTTGTCCAACACTGTTTATCTGTGTACATTGGTCATTTAGCATCTGTAAAAGCATGTTTGATGTGTACTTGTTCACATTGTGTTACTTGATCAACACTGGTCTCTCTGTGTAACTTGATCAAATGGCATACTGTAAAATTTATGATATGTACTTGTTGATGTGAAAAATCTGTATCCTGTCTATGTCTGCTTGTTTTTCATGTCTCTGTACCACCAGGTCCAATAAATAATAAAAAAAAACCTCCAATAAAAAAAAGCGCTACATTAAAAAAAACCAGAAGAGCAGGGGAGATGTGACACACGGCACATGCGTAGTAGGTTCAATGTCAACCTGTGCCAAACCGCTTCCTGCTACATTGCTCGATTCTGAACTGCAACAAATACTAGGTACTTTTTTATCACATCTGGTATATAATTAATCTATAACACAAATATTATAATCGTTGCAAGCAGAAGCTCTATTTAGGTTATTTTGCACTACATGATACTGAATCTACAAAAGCATTCATATTTCTTTACATTTATTTATTAATTTTCAGGAAGAAGCAAACCAATATACCCAGTTCTCATCCAAAATCAGGGCAAAAGTTCTCATCTTGGAAAAACCGATCTCAAATGTTCGAAATCTCGTGAACGTGCAGTTTAACAAATAATGAGATTGAACAGGTTATGTGAAGTCATTATATTCACTGCGTAAAATCTCTTATTCAAATGCTACAAAATCTGCGAGTATTCTTCCCCATTGAGAAAATGGGAGTGTGATACTAAATTAGTGTTTCGACACTGTATATATAGGAAGACTTGTCGAAAATTGCTCCAAGTTCAGGCTACTTGAACATTTGAATTTCATGCAGCTTATCTGCAAAAGAGAAACTTGTCTTGGCACTTAACGAAAAATCTGAAGTTGCAGATTTTCCCTGTTAATGACAAGCCCTACTTCAGTTTCAACATCTGAATTAAAGATGAAGTGGCTCCTTTCTTTTGAGTAAGTGGACAGCAATTCGTAAATAATCTAGCAAATTAACAAATTGCTTTCCACTCCTGGGGTTCTCATTTCTCAGGCGAAGTGAAAACACGAAAGAAAACGCGCCATTCAAAATGACGTTTCTTCAGTTTTTTAGCGTGAACAAATTTTCCCAGACCCTCGCCCAACATTCATATCCGTCGTCTAATTAAGCTTTATTGCAGCAATATTCGGAGTGTATCAAAACAAAAGTAGGAAGTGATGAATCACTGGTTTCCCCTCACTCAGTGTGCAACGCTGAGATTGTAAGCTAAGTCAGCATCCATCACAGCGCCCCGTTCCTCACACACACACACACACATCATAAATCATAACGGGCTGCCCCGCTTCCAACGATGGTCCAAGAAAGAATGGTGATCAGGCAGGAAACGGTTGTCCGTACCGACCTATCAAATCGATTTGCTTGTATTGTCCGTTCTTCCCCAAAACACGGTGACCCAAATGGGAGCATAAGCAGCTTAAGTGCTTATGGGCAACACATTTTGGTGAGATATACACGTGCTCTCCCCACCGAAGAACAGTTTGTGGTAAATGTCATTTTGGTTGCTTTCTTTGTTCACACGAATCTGTTGATAAATGCTAACAATGATATATACACAAACAGGGGTTACGACTTTCGAAATTAAATACCGATCCTTCAAATGAAAGTCTCTTCCGGATCTAATAGTAGTCAATGGAGAAAAAGAGTGATATATTCCCGTTGCAGAATTTCAGATTTCAAGCCAACTTTCTAAAATTGTATGATATGATATTTCACGATTTTAAATGCCATAATATGCCAAATAAACTGTTACAATGACACATGAAATTTGCAATATTCGAAAACATAGATATACTTCCCATCAAATTAATGCTAATTTTGAAGATGAGAATCCGTTTTTTGGTGTAAATATGACAAGGATGGTAAGTAAGATAACTTGAGCCGCGGGTGGCCTAGCGGGCAACGTTCGTGACTGCCACGGAAAGGACCGAAGGTTCGATCCCAGGCAAGTACGAATGCTCGATCCACTGAATATCCGCCGTGCGTCGGATGGGCACGTTAAGCCGTCGGACCCAGGGTACTGTCCCCCCGGTAATAAATAATGGCGTCTTCCTCCCCCTTTCTACTTCGCTTCCGTGTCACTTTCCTATCGGGCACTCTAGCCCAAATCTCCTAGCTTCCTATTTCTAAGGACTGTTAAAGACCTGGGGTCAGACACTCTCTTCCTAAAATCCTCTACATATGATCATATGAGTCAGGTAATATCCGAAAACTTGAAAATTTCGTCGTCCTGGAGCGGGTATCCCAGATAGCGCCCGCGTACTTAGTCGTTCTGGGTGGTGTTGCGCTCATTACACCACCCAGAACGACTAAGTCACAAGTTTCCGATTACTATGTGTATGTCTATTTGTATTTTAAAAGTCTTGTTTTTAAAAATAATTTTAATATTTGAGGACCACTGTATCTTATTTTTAACATAGAAATGACATAATCATCTAACATCTATATCGCGAAGCCATCTAAAAACTGCACTGTATTGAAGCGAGAATCGAAATATCTTATCTCATTTTATTTAGACTACTAGCCGTAGTACAACGCGTTGCAAAGGTGCACTATATTATCAAAAGTATTCAGACACTACCAAATATTTGCATAAGTGCAAAGAGCAGTTGCACAGAAAGGTGAGCTGTGAGTGGTGGACGTACGTATATAAAGCTGAGATGTTCTGTCGTGTTATATCAGTAACTTTGAAGAGGATATGCGGCGTGGATGTAAACTTCGAACTTTCCGAATTCCAGCGTGGGATGTTGATAGCATGTCACTTCAGGAATGCTTCCATACGGCACGTTGCAACTAAACTAAACGTACCAAAATCGACTGGGAGCGATGTCGTGAAGAGATGGAAGCAGGATGGTGCAACTACAAAATCCACACTGTTTTTGATTTATCATCGATTTTTGGCACGCGACCAGACAATGATTATTTGTTTACGTGGAAATTGTTTACCTGCAGAATGAAATAAGAGAAAAGGATGATAAAGGATGATATGAAAAGGATGATGAAAGGATAAGAGAAAAGGATGACTAAACAAAGATAAAAGGATGATAATATGTTTAACCTTACTAATTAAGACGAATCTAATGATACACGAATTAATTAAGACAAATCTAATAATATACGAGGAAATTGTTTACCTGCAGAATCGTTCTTTGGAGTGATGAGTCACGCTTTTTACTCATCCAATGTCCTGGGCCGTGACCTACGTAGACTTCAAAGGTCACGGCTGGGCGTGTTTGGATTTGGCGATAGCCTGGCGAGCGGTTTTCGTCGGACTGTGTTCTTCCAAATGTTAAGTTCGGCGGAGGCTCCATCATGGTATGGAGATAATTTTGGTGGATGGGACTCTGCCCGTTGGTTATTATTCCACAAACCATGAATTACTGTTCATGGCTTGTCATGAGTACTGTTTTAGTACTCTTACTGTAATGATTAGGGAGCGTTCTTATTAACGACGGAGAAAACTCTTGCTTACGCATGTGTACGTTTCCTTTTCAATTGCGATTTGTGTTGTTGCATAATAAGTTAGCAAAGTCTATTTGTGGAAACTTTGCTGATTATTTCTCATGTCTGAGTGACTACTTACGTGCCTAGATAACAATAAAAGGATGGAAACAGAGTAAATTGAATTTGTATTCCTTGGAACCTTATCCGTTAATTGAAACTATTAGTTATATATCAAATGAAGGTTTCAGCTGCACGAAGAGTGAAGCTACCCGAGCAACTTTGAAAATTAACGTTACAATTTCATATTTACGGAGAAGCTAACCTAATAGCTGACTTTAACGTAAGCCTAATGAGCTCAAACATTTTAGAATTATCCACGGAAGCTAACCTAGCATTCAAATTAAAACAATTACAGTGTAATCTAATTCCAATAATAACATTATAAAGTGCAGATGCTTCTGCAAATATGTTCGAAACAGCACGCTCCCATGATAAAATTTTACGATATCAAAAATTAGAGTCACATGCGAAATACTATATTTTTGACATGATCGCCATTCAACCCAAAAGGAATTTTTCAAATTAGATTCTTAGATTTAAATATATCGGGAAAAATACAATATACGTTTACACCCCTACCTTGGAAACTGTAAATTATTTCAACTTGAAACTGCGCTGAAAGTAGCCTTTATGATAAATGGTATCGAGCAGAAGAATTTATTTTCACTCGGAGTTTTAGAAGCAGTGATATGCAATGAAATACATTTTGAATTCAATATACGCCCTTTTGTGGGAATTTTTTCAGGGGCCAGCCATAGGCTTGTTGGAAGATCGGCGTATAGAAGATCTCTCCTCTGAGATGTATTCTAGGACAGTAAAGGACAAAGTCTGGCTTAGTCACATGATATTAATCGCGACTGTTATGTTTTCAACACGGCCATAGGGGTACATTGAGGTCGAATCTTGAATCTTGCTTATCTCAAAAGCTATTGGGTTTACTGAGATGATTGTTACTACAATATTATTCGCGAGATTATTCTGAACAATTTCCGTAATTATTTCTATTCACCTAAAGCTAACCGTTTTCACAAAGATTTAACATTTTTATTGAAAATCTGGAAATTTGTGGTTTACTAATGAACACTGATTGATCTGCAAAACAAACGAACAAGTTTTATCCAGATACCAATATCGCATAGATATGTAAGCTTAAATTTTAGTTTAGTTCAATTTGAAAACCTCATTTCTTTTACGGTCACAGTATTTGGCGCATAAAATCATGCCAGTACGACATTTGCAAATAGAGTCTCGCGCACATTTCTTGCACTTGCATAAAATTGGGAAGATTTCAGGCAGTTTATCATCAGTGGTACAAGGAAACCATTCGCTATTTTGTTATGTGAAGTCACACTCTGATGAATTAAGGGTTGGAGAAATTTCAAGAATGTGGTATCACTGATGTCTCTGAGGTTAGACTCTTCGTATAGAAAGACGTGTAGAAAAAGTCGTTGGGTTCTCTCTTAGCACAGAAGCCTGTGTGCCCTTTTGAAGTGTGGCTGCAGTTCTTCAAGAAGAATCATAATAAAAAAATTGTTGCGTTTCATGCAAGATTATGATATCTCCAAAAGTATTTCGAAAATGAAACTCCTGTCTCTGTTAAACTAGAAGTTTCTCAATTATGGAGTCCGACGGGTCACGTTAATGGGCACTTCAGCTCATTTGTTCATAAAGGATGCAAGAAATAAAATATGTTTAGATACTGAAAAATGTTCTTCAGAAGGGTATTCCCTCTTGTGCAAGCTATGATTCATGGTGATACGGATGGTCACTGGGCTCTTCATCTTTCTTCACTTCGCAGGGAACTTTCTCTATATTTTATATTTTGTAAAATTAATTATTCCAGATGGGGAAAATTGTCTGAAACTCGTTCGAAGACTTCATGAAAGAGCACTTTGTTGTTTGACAAACTGGAAAACATTTCAGCGGCATATCAGTGGACTAATTACTAGAACAAATGTACAAGACAGCCAAGTTATCATGGAGGAATTGTCGGAACCATACGACTAAAACGAGCTGTTGTTTAAAGAGATCTTTCTAAACGATAGAAGATAATGATAAAGCAGTATAAGGTACAAGTCTCCATTATCACAGATGCAGCTTACGAACGCAAAAAGAAATTTTCCAAATCAAGCTAATGGTTGTACTGGATTGGTGTCCACACACCGGCAGACAGGCGGAACGACGTACACTAGGATACCACCCGCACGTAATATTTCGTTATATTTCATTTTCAGAGTTATGCCCTACCAAATCAGTTAAAAACAGATTAAATTCCTATCTTGCTAAATTTAATTTACATATTTAATTCAACTTAGTGACCAGTGTACATAATTCAGCTTGATGATTAATTGGTGCCTTCATCGTAACACTAGATTATGTCTGGAATTTGTAAGCACTGATCCTTGCAGCAAATGTATACGCTCTTCATATATACACTGAGTGCTCAATACATTACGGTCACCTACCTAACATTTTATGGGCCCTCATTTCGTCCAGAGAATGGTCACCACCCAGAGTAGTATTGACTCCACGAATTGTCTCCACAGTTATGTGGGCTCTGCAACCAAGCTGTTTGTATTGCGGTCTACAATTCCGGTATAAAGCGGGGTGGTGAGTCCAGCTTTCTGTCTTGAAGTTTTACAATACCGCACAGATTTTGTTGCTGGGTAGAGATCAGGAGAGTTTGTGTGCCATTTGAGATGTGTCTTATAATTGACGGTATAACTAGATGTGCTGCGAAAGGTCGTTACGAACAGCTTCACATTCTAAACATTGACCAGTTCACTGAAAATGATATCCTACACGCTATCATGAAACTGAAAGGAAGAAGAGCTGTTGGTCCTGATATGATTCTTTCGCACATTGTCGAAGGATGTGGTGAGATGTTTAGTGAGCCTCTGCTTTATATTTAAAATATAATTGTCGTTACCGCAATTTTCCCTCCAAGTCTGAAAAATGCGAAAATGTTTCCTGTTTTCAGAAAGGCAGCAGATACTCTATTGAGAATCGACCTATTACAATTATTTGTGTCCTAGCGAAAACAGTTGAGTCTCTAATTTATTCTAAGCTTTGTGTTCACTTCAAACTTTCCTCAGCTCTCCACAGCATTGTTTTGTGAAGAAACGCTCAACGCTACCAACCTATTCCACATCACATAGGATATTTCGTCATCTATTGACAGAGGATCACATGTTAATGTTATTTACACTGACTTTGCTAAAGCTTTTGACAAAGTTCATCATGGCATTTTACTCAAGAAACTGAACTGTCTTGGTCCTCAGTGGTAATCTGATGTCCTTGTTTAAGTCCCATTATAATGAATAAAATTCTCCGACTGGACGTGTAGTGCAGGAAAGCTTACGTTAAGTCACGTTAGGGTTATTGAAAGGTTACTTGATGTAGCTAAAGTGTGCTTAATCTTCAAAGTGCTAGAGTTTGTTTAGGTAAGACACGCACGTGCAATAAATTCCAAGAATATGGAATTTATTTTTACTCAGCGTTCCTCATTATCTTGAATATCAGTAATATAACTTCGGTTTTAGTACATTAGTACCTTGAAGGCTCCTTATTAGAGCGGTAAACACAATATTCCCTGATCTTAACGTAAACACTCAATGAAATAGACTTAACGGCCAGACAGAGGTCTGACAATAAAATGAACTAAGTAAACGTACTCACTTTTAACCTTTTATTGGGGAGCTCCTGGTATTACTCAAATACACACTCCAAAATAACACACTACTGATAGCCCGAACTTTCGTACTATCGTAATATCGTAGAAAAGTAGGTAAATCGCATATCAATAATCAGGAAGAACCTATCACATATATAACGAAGCTCTCTGGTATCTTGAGCGCGCCTATATATACTGCATACCACCACGTCATGACTTACACTCGTTGCCACATATAATTCAGCGGGAGAAACAACATCTCGTTAAGTGAGAAGATAATTTGCATAGGAAAATAAAATAACAAGAGATAGTAAAATCAAAAGGAAACTGAATCTGGAGTGTACGTTACACTATCTTTTCAACCTATCCCAGTCTGTTATTTATAACAACCTAGTTTCTGATCCTTATGTTTCCACTTCGTTAATACCCCAAGGGTCTAATTTAGGTCCACTTTTGTTTTCCATATACATTAATGACCTATCTTTTTGCATTGATGGCCCTTGTCTTTTGTTCATTGATGATCTCAAGCTTTATCACAATGTATAGACTCCTGATGACTGTCTTGCTGTTCAACAAATTGACATTAATAACCTGCTTCTCAGTGGCGTATATTAAACCATCTCCACCTCAACATCTCCAAGTGTCATGTCTTTTTATTTTCGCGGAAAAAAACCGCAATTCATTTTACTACAAAGCTGGCGACTATTCTCTTAGCCGAGCAAGCGATGTCGAGGACTTGGGAGTCACATTTGATTCCAACTTGGGCTTTAAAAGTCGTATCAAAAGAATTGTGCGTAAAGCGTATAGAAATCTTGGATTCGTCATGAAATATTTTTAGTATTTTTCGAATCCTCAGACATTTATTTCCATTTTTGAGGCTACGGTCAGATCCTCACTGGAGTAGGCGGCGATCATTTGGTGTCCTAGCCTTCTAACTTTAGTAAATGAAATCGAGAAAGTACAAAAACAAAATTCTTAGACACCTTTTTTACAAATCGACTGGTGTTTATATAGCGGACATCCCGACATCTGAGCTTCTGTCATTCTTTAAGATGACCACTCCGCAATCGAAAAGGAAGGCTGCCCAACTCAAATTCCTGTACGGTATCACCAATGGAGAGATAGGTGATGCTCAAATTGTAAACCAATTAAGTTTTCGTGTCCCACGTTTACCGAGGACAAAATGTGGACCATCTGCAGTGCCATTTTGCAGGACTGATGCTGGAAAAAAAATCTCCATTATGCCAAATGTATAGACTTCACAACTCACTTGAAGAATGTCCGGATATTTTTAATGTAAGTCATAACTTTTTCCGTATAGCATGCTTTGTAAGTCTGTAAATAACACTTGGTAATGTAAATGTCACTGTAAATATCACTATAGGAATTCCTGTAACTAGATATAACATCTGTATGGATGTGCTTAGAAATAAATAAATAAATAAATCCCTATCTGGGTGAAGGCACAACATTGTGGGTGTACATGGCTGGAAGCAGTCCATGGTAGTAGCCAGAGTTCAAATGTCGGTCACAAGCACCCGGTGTTTCAGTTTATGAAAGCAAAGCAAGGCCTGTATTATACAACCACTCTTACCGGTCTGGAGAGTCGTAGTCGATGCCATGCATGAGGTATCCATAGCCTCATGCTGGCGCTAAATAAGGACTCGTCCATAGGCAGAATGGAGTACGAATCGTGACTCATCGGACCAGAACACCAGCTTCCAATTTTTTTATCGTCCACTTCGCATGCTGTTGGCCGCATGATAGTCGTGTATGTAGATGAACTATTCTTAAGAGAGAATGGCGTATATGGCGTCTGGTCTGGTAGCCAATCCCTGTCGGCGTCCGACGAATGGCCGCGCTGGATATTGCTTGTGGTTGATCCATATTGCATTGAGCCGTCAACTGCGAAACTATTTTGTGCAGATTTCCCTGTAGATGGCGACGCACTTGTCGTTAATCTTTGGAATCCACCTTTCGCCGACATTTACAGTTGTGTTGCCGGTTGGTTGTTTCTAGATTTTTGCACCATTCTTGGTAGACTTTAACTACGGAGGTCGTAAAGCAACTCAGAAATGTGACCGTTTCCAAAACTGATGCTCTAACCCTTCGTGCGTCTGTAATTTGGACTTTCGTAAACTCCTGTAAATTTTTGGTTTTACCCATCACGTTCGTAACTTCGTTCTCAACTGAACCATGAGCGTTTTAAACCCTTCAACCTACAGGCCACGAGCTCTTCCTCATAGTTACATTAATATAGAATGTTTCTCACTTTTCATATGAATGGTCATACTTCAGTGAACACTCAGATCTCATTTTTTCAAAACTTGAAACCCTGAGAACCTACACTCCTGAGAGTATCCAAGCTATTCTCTCAGCTCTCAGAATGATTTCTAATCGCAGCATTTTTCGTTTTAATAGAATAATTTTTCTTCAAATAGAGGGAGCGCTAATGGGGTCTCCATTGTCTCCCCTTCTTGCCGAAGTGCTACTCAACTTCCTTGAAGAAGACATAACTCCCCAGGCACCGATTCAACATTTACTGTATGTACGCTATGTAGTGGACATTATAATTTTTTGGCCCTCAACTCTTGAAGATCAAAATATTTTTGCAGAAAACATGTCATCCAAATTCCCCTCCATCAAGTTTACACTGGAACTAGAAGAAGATACGTCCCTCCCATTCTTGGACTTCAAGTTATGCCGGGATCCCATTACTAATGTCATTTTTTATTCTGTCTACAGAAAACCGTGCTCAAATACTACTATGATTCCATTTCATTTCATTCGTTTCACCCGAGATGTCAAAAGTTATTATCCCTGCATTTTTTTATAAGGAGGGATATTACACACTCATCAAACACTACCTTCCGCAATATGGAACTTGTATGCATAAAAAAACTAGCCCCAGAATATGGATACCCAGCACAAACTGTTCAAAAATTCTTAAAACGTATTACTTCGAAGTCTTCTTCAACTTTAACTGGAGCTAACCAACCTATTAAATATATTGCTTCTGTACCCTTCATACCTGGTGTTACCAACCACTTAACAGCTATTTGTAAAATGCATAAAATCGGTTTTGGAATCAAGAAAAATAATATTGTGACAACTATTAAAAGTGACAGAGATATAGTCAAACTTGATAAACGGCATGGCATTTACGCCATACCACTCAAAGCTTCACAGGAAGGGCTTCAAAACACCATGTACGTAGGTTCGACCGCTCGCCTTTTGAGCTGTAGAGCCTCGGAACATAAATATAATATTCGTGCATCCTCCACTTGCTTAGGCTACCCATAAACAGCAAAATGGTTTAGCGACCCCTGTGCAGTCGACTCTACTTAGGGGGCAAATATACACCAATATGGGAAGACATAATTATTTTGAACACTCCGAAGTTGCGTTCAACTCTTCTTTTCACAGAGAGTTTATTGATTTACAAATACAGCCACCTTTGCTGTAATGAAAAATACCCATATACCATCACCTTCCTTTGGAAACAATTAATGGATAGTGTAAAACATCCAGATGATCCAAAAGACGTGCTTGCTCAAATATGTCGGTGCATGCGTTGAACTTGCTTCGAACTGCGTCATTTGTGAATGTGCTGTCATCATATATATTCACCACCAACTCGCTTGTAATTTAGTATTGTGTTACATCTGAGGATGAGCTTATAGTAAGCTCGAAAGGTCTTATGTTCTTTTAATCTGTACATATGCTTTTAACATAAAACTTTTTATAAAATCGTGTGGAAGACGGCATTGCTTCTTTTAACTTGGATAACTTGGAGCAGTGCGTGTATGTATTCTGTTTATCATCGTAATTGCCTGGAGGCAACTTCAAGACACTGTTTCGAGACATTGACAAATATAATCGTTTCTTCATTTCGTGTTTGGTTTTCTTCCTCCCTTAGATCTAGACTTTCTTTCTGTTTTAACTATTCATCGAAATTGTAGCAAATCCATGGAGTGGGTGAAGTTTGGCTTTTCCACTGTTCCAAAAATCAGAAGTGATACACTGAATATTGTGAGTTTAATTTAAAATTGCCAATAATAACAAATGATATTGATAAATTCTGTGATAATCATTAATAAGCATAATAGAAATACATTTACGCCAAGCGGTTGCCTTTTTATTTGCTATTTTCGCTAACTCCCTTAAGGTGCACATTTTCTCCACAATTAATGCGTTCCCAAGGATGAAAATTTGAACATCGATTAAAATAACTTCATATTATAACATGGAATACTTAATATTTTCTAAAACATAACCATAATTAAGCAATCCAACATTTGTTTGTCTACTGACGTCATCAATGTACAGGTAGCACCATCTTTTTTCTGGTTTTAACACCACCAAAGGAAAAGTTATTGTATTTTAATAAAATGATGGTTATGTTTTAGAAAATATTAAGTATTGCAAGTTATAATATGAAGTTATTTTAATTATTTGTTCAAATTTTTATCCTAATGTTATTTTAATTATTTGTTCAAATTTTCATCCTTGGAAACGCATTAATTGTAAAGAAAATGTGTACAGAAATTTGCCCATTGGAAGTATAGGAAGAAAAATCACTAGAAGTCCACCTCAAGTCTTCGGGCTTTGTCTAAGTACAGTTCGTTGTACCATTCTCAGAAAAAGGGAAAGTATATTTTTCAAGACATTTTCCCTTCAAGTCACGGGGAGATGACCTCTCGTTATTTTTCCATGACTGTTTTCATCAGACTGTGAAACAGGATCTCGTTAATAGAGATTAAAACTGATGCATGACGTCATGCTTCAGTTTTAATCTCTACTAACGTCATGCTTGTCTACGACAATGCTACTCTCTGTGTCGTTCCTTTGTTCATTACCTCAGCAGTCTTTTGAATTCAGAGAAAATAGATCTTCATAGGCAAATTGAAATCAAGTGAGCACTTTGTGTTACCTAAGTGCTCACTTGATTTCAATAATATATTCTTGAAATCAAATGTATTAATATTGGGAAATACGGTATATGAGATATATGGCTGCGTTTGTTTCTATATTTCTCTTCCTTTAAGACATATTGAAGGAAATACATTGCTTCGGATTCAAGCATGCATATGTAAAACTTTTATATAACATTTTTCCTGTAAATAGAAGTAACTTATAGTTCAGCAGAGAAAGAAGCGCGTCATATTTACTCTCTGTCTTTGGATGCAAGATGGCTGTTGCTTTGGGGTTTCCTGGGAAGTTTCACTGTATTGTGAGAAGTGTTGTTAATAAATTTGATCCTGTTCTGTCAAAAGATGTCTTTATGTGATCTAGAACTTCGGCAGAAATTTTCTTTCTTTTTTTTTCTTATTTCTTATAAAACTCTTTGATATATGAGTTGACGAATAAAGCAATCAAGAAAATGTAGTTCCTCTCACGACGCCCAAGGGTGCTGTCACTATCGTTTCTCCATAGTGCCCATCCCATACGGTGAAACAAATAAATCTTTTGATAAACGATATGATATATCATTTTCTTTATTGCGATACTGCCACCATTTGCCCATAGAAACGTTTCTGCAACTGCGAACCGATAGATCTCAACGTATTTTGCCGAAGGAAATAATAATGTTTACTCAAACAAAACCTGAGCAGCTCCACTGCAAAGGAAAAGGAATTACACCGACAGCTGATGACTGTTTACTTGAGGAAATAATTACTTACGTCCTGAGTTGAAAGCGACATCTCATTTGGCTTGTTACTGATTAATATTCATGTTTATGTGAGCCAATCGCTCTTCACGTGATCCTCGTATAGGGTGCTAAATTTTGTGACTGATTTATATTCATGATTATGTGAGCCAGTTGCTCCACACGTGATCCTCGTATAGGGTACTACATTTTGATACTGATTTATATTAATGATTATGTGAACCAGTCGCTCCTCACGTGAGCCAAGTATAGAGTACTACATTTTGGTACTGATTTATATTCATGTTTATGTGAGCCATGTCGCTCTTCACGTGATCCTCGTACAGGATGCTAAATTTTGTGACTGATTTATATTCATGCTTATGTGAGCAAGTCGCTCCTCACGTGATCTTTGTATAGGGTGCTAAATTTTGGGACTGATTTATATTCATGATTACATGAGCCCGTCGCTCTTCACGCGATTTTCGTATAGGGTACTACATTTTGATACTGATTTATATTCATGTTTATGTGAACCAGTCGCTCTTCACGTGATCATCATATAGGGTGTTATGGTTGTTTTGCTCTTCACGTGATCCTCAGATCCTCGTATACCGACTTATGTTCATGAATACGACCCATTCGGTCTTCACGTTATCCTCGTATAAGGTACTACATTTTCTTCGGGCCCTTTTAAGATGTTCAAAGTCTTTTATATAATGTATTCTTAAAGCGTTTCTGAGCGTTGCTGGAGAAACGTTCGAGCAAGCATTATATACAACGGCTGTTCCATAAACACTGAGAGTAAAATCATACAAAATGAAGAAATATATGAACAGCAAAATATATGTTATTATTTCTCAAAGTAGCTTCCCTCGGATTATATGCAATGGTCTCATCATTCAACCCACTTTTCAAAGCAAGTGGCGAAGGCATTTTGTGGAAACTGCTTTAGCGACCCCTCTACAGATTAAATAACGTCAGCATCTGTGTTGAATGTTGCGCCCAGGAACATCTTCATCGTTGGAAGCAACCAGAAATCGCATGGAGCGAAGTCGGGACTGTAAGCAGGCTTTGGCATGTTTTTAATACTGCATTTCCTGAAAAACTGTTAAACACAAGTAGCCACCAGAGTTGGAAACGGGTTAAAAATTTCGGGCCCGGAATCGGACGTCCCATACCTGGGCCCGACACGGACCCATAACTGACCCGAAAAAATACGCTTTGAACTATAAATTCGAAACTCAATTTATATATATATACACTACACAGAATTATTCGTAATATATACACTGTTGGCCACCCAAAATGCAACACCAAGAAGGAAGCATCCGATTGGCCTGAAATTCGCAGCATACGTCGCCCGCGAGAGGACATGCAAACGATTAGCATTGCAGGGCATATGCAAATCATGCGCGCCCGGTACGCCACCGAGAAGCACTATAAAAAGGATGCACAGAAGGCGGGGTGTAAGTAGTGGAAGTGTGTTGTGCTGCCGGACCTGTGCGTGGGAAGCATCCTGATGCCTCGTCGCAGAATACGGCAGTCATTTCAGCACGTTTCGGAGTTCGACAAAGCACGAATAGTGGCTTATCACGAAAGCGGTTTATCGTACCGAGACATCAAAGCCCGTGTAGGACGACATTCAGCAACAGTGAGGCGAGTATGGATTCGGTGGGTGCAGGAAGGACGGACGGACCGACGTGAGCGATTGCCGCAGCCGCGGCACACCACCGAACGAGAGGACCGGCATGTCGTGGGGCGGGCATTAACGGCTCGCACCGCCACATCGCGAACGTTAGCGCAGGAATTAGGGTGTGTTGCGTAACAACCTGTGCCAGCACGTGAAGTTCGACGTCGTCAGAAGGAGCGGGGACTTGTCGCACGGTGCCCATTGCTCCGATTACCATTGTCGTTACACCACCGGCGAGTGTGGCGGCAGAGAGCCGTTAAACGCTGCACCTGGACTACGGAATGGCACGACATTGTCTTCTCCGACGAATCCCGCTTCCGCCTGCAACACCACGATGGTCGGATCCCCGTGTGGCGGCACCGCGACGAGAGACTGTATGATGCATCGCCATACTGGTCCCATACTGGTTCCATTATGCATCGCCATACTGGTCCGTCGCCTGGCGTTATGGTTTCGGACGCAATCGGATATGACACCCGCACCCCTCTGGCACGCATCACCGGTACAATCAACAGCCACAGCTACATCTCCGATATTTAGGAGCCTGTAGTCTTCCCTTACCTGCAGGACCAGCCAGCGGCCACGTTTCAACAGGACAATGCGCGCTCGCAGGTGGCACGCATCGTGCAACAATTCTTCACGGCCAACCTGGTGTCACTGCTGCCGTGGCCCTCCTGTTATCCGACATGTCGCCCATCGGACACGTCTGGTCGCTGATCGGCCACTGAGTGGTACGGCAAGCACCACCCGCGACTATGCCTGATGAACTGTGGCAATGTGTGGAAGCAGCCTGGACCGACATACCCTAAGCCCACATCCAAAGCCTCTTTCGTTCGATGCCGCAGCGTGTAGCGGCCGTTATTGCCAGATAAGGGCCACACGAACTATTGATGTCTGCGTGTTCCGCAAGTCGCACGGGCCTGTAAGCTCAATCGTTTCATCTTTGCATCTGTTGTTACGTGTCCAGTAAATCTGGCTTTGCGATCTCGTGTTCTTCTTGGTGTTGCATTTTGGGTGGCCAGCAGTGTAAATCTACTGCTCGTCAGTGATCATCAGTAGCGTTAACCACGATGGGAAAAACAAAGGAGCTTTCGGAGTTCGATAAAGGGCGTGTTCTGGATGCCCATCTGTTTGGAGCAGCAGAGCAAATGCTGGCTAGTTTCTCAAAAGATGAGATATCCCGGCTATTTTATGAGTGAAAAAATAACCCACATTGCTTGTATAACAGGCGCAACTGTGGGGCATGGACAATCTGCCTGAAAGGAGATCTCCGTTGTCTGAGAAGGCTTGTACGGAGAAACAGGACTTCCTGTGTGCAGCACATGACCGCAGTATTCAATGGAGATTGTTCTCGATCCATATCTCAGCAAAATATTCTCAGGAAATTGAAAAGCATCGGTATTGGCAGTCGCATGTCTATGCGGAAAGCACTGATTTCTGCGAAGAACCGGAAAGTTCGTCTACAGTGGTTTCAGGAACAATGTGACTGGACATTTGGAGACTGGAAAAAGTCATGTGGTCTGACGAGGCGCGGAACACTTTGTTCTGTACCAACGGTCGGCATAGAGTTTAGCGGGAGCCCCATCAAGCAATGGACCCAGCTTGCCTTGTAAACACAACTCAAGGTTCTGGAGGTCATGACATGGTGTGGGGCATGTTCTGTTCTGTTGGTATGGAACGAGTCCTCTGATGTTGCTAAAATGTTCGGTGTTCTGCAAAGATTACATGAATTTATCGCCGATCAAGTTCATTCTGCAATTTTATCCAGAAGGCGTTTCATGGACGAGAATGATGCTGTCCATTGCGCAAGATATGTTCAGCGACATGACAGCGACTTCCATTATCTTCTCTGACCAAGACAAAGCTCGGATATGAACCCCATTAAGAATGTATGGGACATGTTAGAAAAACTGATCTCGGAACAAAGCATCTTCCTTCAAATTCGATCCAATTAAAGGACTATCTGGCCAACGTCTGATGTGCTGCAGACGTATATGCACTCCAACACCTTGTGGAATCTATGCCAAGCTGCATACGTACTGTAATTCAGGCTAAAGGAGGTACAACCCAGTATTTAATAAAAGCTTCTAACTCAGTGGCCCGTATGGGTTCAAGATAATTAACACGGCATTCAGAATAATCTTAATTGTCTAGTTTATTGTTTAACATGGAATATCATGTCAGGAAACTGAAATATTATTCCGCACTGGAGCAGGAATCAAACCCTGCTCTCCTGATTTCCGTTGGAGCATGCTATCCGTTACACTCATTACCCAGAGAAATGAAGTTGCAGGTATGTGAAGATGAAGAATCTGAATAACTTCAGATTTTCGCCGGTTGAATGACGTTACGTATGGAATAGCAAACTAGGCAATGCAGTCAATTCTGATTGCTGTGTTAATAAAGATTAATATACACTGAAGAGCAATTGAATTAGAGATACCTGTCTAGTAAAGTGTAGCACCACCTTTCGCCCTAATGATGGCGGCGATTCGTCTCGGCATGGACTCGACAAGACACCGGAAGTGTTGGGAAGGCATACGGATCCACGACCCCTCAACAAGCTCCCACAGTTCACGAAGATTTGATGGACGGGGGTCAGAGCCTCGAACATCTCTCTCGATGGCATCCCAGATGTGCTCGAGGGGATTGAGGCCAGGTGACCTAGCTGGCCAAGAAAGCGAGGTCACGTCGTTGGAGTGTTCATCCAACCATTCGGATACAATTCGGGAGCGATGGCACGGTGCATTGTCTGGTTGCAGGATGAGGTCCCCAATGGGATGTTGAAAACGCACAAACGGGAGCAAATGGTCGTCCAGGATATCCCGGTAACGTTGACCTGTGAACGACGATGTCACACTAACAGGGGTCCCATTTCAGTCCACGTAAACAGTTCCCAGACGAGAATGTTACCCCCACCAGCTTGAAGAGTACGCTGCTGGCAAGAAGGATCCATCGCTTCATGTGGTTTGCGCCGTACTCGTACCTGCCATCCGCATGTTCCAACGTGAATCTCGACTCATCAGTCCAGGCAACATTTTTCCACATGTCTAGGGTCCAGTGGCAATATTCCCGCGCCCATGCTAATCTTTGCATCCTGTGATGTGCGATCAGCAGCGGTACCCTCGTGGGACGATGGCTTCTGTACCCCATAGCGAGGAGATGGTTCTGGATGGTGTGGCTGCTTACACGTTTTTGTGCACCAGCGTTAAATTGCCGAGTGATTTCTTGCACTGTGGCCATCCACTGTTACAATGCGAGCTAGCCGACGATGACCCCGCTCATCCACTCGCTGTTGTCCACGGCAGTTGGCCCTTGCAGGGATGGTTTTACCGGATTCGATGTACTCACGGTGCACCCGTGACACAGTGGCTCGTGAAAATCCCAGTGCCTGCATGACTTCCGAGATGGAGTGACCCATTCGTCGAGCACCGACAATTTGCCCACGATCAAATGCGCTTACATCCTTCGTCTTGCCCATACTGCGTCCAACTCTTACTGATTCCCGTCGCATCACTCTTTATATTGTCAGATCGCTGCATACGTCATGTCGTTTCCGTTTACAGGGCCTCCCACAGCGCCACATTTGCATAACGCCAGCTGTCTCTAATTCAATTGCTCTTTAGTGTAGAATATACAGAAGTACAATGAACTTAGATTATAACCGGTTTATTTTCTGTATTCATGAATTGCAAGCTTATTACCACTGCACGCCTTAGAATATTTGCACATATAGGTGCATAAAAGACAGAACATTTTTCGAAGTCCTGTTGGAAACAGTCATATTCCTTCTGTGCATCCCGCTCATTCAAATTAACGCATTTATGCCAAGACGCACAAACTTGTGACGTTGACCACCGTCATCTATCAGTATAAAAGACAAACCTTCATGAAATAGTTGTGAAGGTGAGCTTCAAGTGCATCAAGAGCTGATGTCTATGAACTGTTCTCTTATCCGTATATAGCTTGCAGTGATGGTTCAAATTCCAGTGACCAGTGGAGATTTTCAGCTCCTTCTACGAGTGACTGTTTCCAGTAGTCCGCAGAGGTGTCGAGCTGTTCTGCTCGACACCAAAGTGTAAAATATCTGTATAACAACGTTAAGGCAAACTTCAAATAGTAAGTCTTGTTACGGCAAATTTGTTAGTTCAACTGAACACTGAACAATGATACTACATGCAAACAGCATTATACTGCTAGTCCAAAGGACTAAAACGACTGTAAATTTTTTATGAAATTTATTTACACTAAATGTACCGGAAAGTGTACTAGAAGTTCCCAAACTTAAGGAACATTTAATTTCATAAACTGTAAACATGTCAAGCTATAGATAAAGCTATTTTTTGTTCTTGTTAAGTGTCTCGGTCTCATTCAGCAGCTTGCGCTGCAAATTCAGACTTAGTCAGTTAGTGTATTCTAACAGGTAGTGAGTCTATAGAACTAATAGTAACTGCGTACCTTCAACAGGTCCATGGTACTCTAAATACTGTATATACTATTAATTCACTCTAAATAAAAAGCGGAATAGACATATTTCATCTTAAACTTTACACTAGATGACAGGCGGACATGTTTTAATTAGTATTTAGTAAAACCCATCAAAAGTAGCTCCACTTAAAATGACTCAAAACAAGGCTTCGTTTCCAACGATATCAAATATTTTTTTAACTTTTCAACATTAATTCCAGAATATTACGTCGAATAACAAATTAATAAATATCAAGGATCTTGTATTCCGCAAAAGTATCTCGAAGCACATCTCACACACATAAAAAAACCCTCTTTGTCTTTTTCCCTGACATCTGTGAAAACAACTAATAAACACAAGGCATTGGGAAAGACGAGACGCAAGCAAGACAAAGAAGGTGCGGAAGATAGCTTTATTCCAAGAAGGACGGCCTTTGTGCAAACGATGCATTCCTTTGTTCATGAATTGAGTGCCTTCTTTTCCCGCCCTTATTTTTGTCGTTTTCTTTGGATATCTAGCGACGGCATTATTTACTGCAATCCAAATAGATTCGCCAACACCCATGCCATTATTTCCTTTTCCCCTCCATTTTCTTCGGTGTGCCTGCGTATATGTTGTATTCGGGAGCCTTCATTGATTACATTATCTAGCGTATTTCTTGAGAATCTCTCTCTGGGAAAGCTCAGAAGAGCCAATTGCTACCTTTTGGAGTCACATTCGCAGGAGAATATCCTCGGAAACGGTTGCTAAGCAACGTTCATAATCACGCGAAAGATGCCTGTTGAATTTCAGAAGCTGGGAAAGAGATGCTGTTCCAGTAAATCCCTTAACGCTCGCATCAGTGAGAAGGAGGATGAAGTCTTGTTTATTTGATTGGCGGGGAACAGGATGTTCCGTCAAGCAAACCGTGACACCTAGAGCATTTCCACTGAATGATTTGACAGCATTTTAAAAATTTCCCAGATTTAGCCCATTTCTTGGAGCTTTGAGAAGTGTTTTGACGGTGCCACCTGAGAAAATGCGAAAGAACAATTGCCTCTGTCACCCCGCAGTCTTACATAAGAAGCACCAAAAATGAAGTCCGTGAGGCAATTAGATTTTCAAATCTCCGTCTTTTACCTCACTATAAAATAGCAGAATCGAGAGCATAAAAATAAATTTATTTCAAATGCTAGAGAGTTTAAATTTGTCAAACTGATGTGCAAGAGCAAATGCGTTTCTGTGTTATAAAAGTTAATATTTGCAAAACTCGTCTTGCCCAAGTAACAAGATTCATTCTTCTTTTTTTTTATTTTGATTGGGGGTTTAACAACCACCGTTAGCAACTCAATGGGCTACAAGCAGTTTCCTGTCCTTAATTTAGGATCACGGTTCCAGGGACGGCGGAGAGCCAGGAGCATAAGACGAACACAACATCCAAGCCTCACCAGGATTCGAACCCAAACCCATTTCGGACGAATGATCATAAGCCAACGCTCAGACCAATGCGCCACCGGGGAGGCCAAGATTAATTCATTCCTGAAGAGTGCGCTGGGTCATCGGTATCCAAAGTCATGGAAAGTTGTACCATTCGTGAACGAATCTTTCACAACGAATGACTCTTCCCCGTGAATGATTCGCTCTCACCGCTGTGATTGCTCATTCAAACCGCCATTAATTTTACCAATGGCGTAGTGTACCCTGCGGGGTGGGGGGCGCAACTGGAGTGGGCTTCCATTCTAGGGGCCCTTGAGTTCATGGGGTTTTTGTCGAAAATTTAAAATATTTCCTCCCACTGTGAACATAAAAATAACAATTTTACTGGAATACAAATTGCATAACAAAAAAAATATATTTGTACTTGGAACTAGGCCTTGAGGCTATCTGTATAATCTCTATGGCAGAATATTTAAATTCATTGCTTCCCAGATTTAGCTATGAAGGTAGAATTTGTTATCATAACTGTGCAAAACCAGGGTCACATGTAATGAGACTCTAATAAACAACATTTGGACTTCACTTCTACCGCCGAGCAAAGGCGTTACATGTGTTGCCTTGAGAACCATGTGGACGAAGAGCAAAAAGATTAAAGGGTTATGCGGCGGGGGCGAGAGGTTGCGAAATAGGATTAGATATTCTGATTGTGGGTGCTAAAAGAATTAATAAGCCTAGGACACAGCCATCTAGAATCCAGTAGGGAGCGGAAAAATCTGTCTCTTCGGAATGGGTGTCATTCTTTTTTTACGTAGGAGACTTGCAAATTTTCTGCGGAGGAAGAGGCCTAATATTCAAGCTACGTGTGACGAAGTTGTCACACGTTTAACTTCATTCTGCCGCATGAGTTGGGAAACGAATTCCCAATACGAAAAATAATGTCGAGAATTAATCTACATATGAGTGACATGTTGTCACCAGTTGCGCTACCAATACTGTGTTGTGGAAGATTTTCATCTAGGTAATTTCTAACTTTCCGATGCCAGAAGGGTGGTGCTCCATCCTGTTGAAAAACGACGTTGTCACTGTCTTCGTGCAGTTGAGGCATCAACCAAATAATTAGCATATCGAGGTAAGAACTTCTTTTACAGTGTTTTCTTTGGAGAAGAAGGATCTATAATTTTTGTTACGGGATATAGCAAACAGCACATTAACATTTGAGAGATCCCGCACACGCTCCACTCGTGTCCTAGTATGTTCAGTCCCCGTACGCGAATGTGGTGCGACTACACGGCGTAACATAGTTCGCTTATCTGTGCTGCAGAGGAAGTTTGTCCGATTGTTAAATTTCTCGGCTGGTTCGGAGGTTCTTTTTCGTCATTTTCATATATATTACGTATTGAGCAACTACATAAATACACATTGCTCCTGATGGTCCATGAACGTATTTCTACAGGAAGATATTCCAAACTGATTGCATTACGACGTACCACTCGCTCCTATGATACTTGTAGTAAGTCGGGTTTTTTGTTCCGTGGGCTCGTACAGGTTTAATGTTTAATAATATCAATGTTTTGGGATTGCGTGAGTGGAATGGATTACCGTTGATTATTAGATCAGATGCACGATATTCGGTACTTAAACGACTGCTAAGGAGTTTTTTGACGATAAATTAAATATTTGAACTTACTGCTTTATGATTTGTAAAAGAAATGCATTGTAAAATTGTTTCCGTTGTCTTGACTGGACTGGAATAATTTATTTTTATTTTAGAGGGGATCAAGGGCTTGTCAGGCAGTACTTCTGCCTTTTCCCCTGGACCCTTGCTGTACATTTATTTATTTTTGACATATAACATTTAATTCATATTAACAATACGTAATTGGTGTGTTTATTTGATATTAAATTTATCGACCACCATGAGCAGCTCAATGGGCTATAAGCTGTTTCCAGTCCCTAATTTAGGGTCACTGTTTCCAGGGAAAGGAGAGAACCAATGGCGTAAGACAAAAACAACATCTATGCCTTACCGGGATTCGAACCCGGAGCCTTTTTTTTATTTTTTTGTTTTGAATGAAGGTTTAACGACCACCGCGAGCAACTCAATGGGCTATAAGCAGTCGCCCGTCCCTAATTTAGGGTCACAACATCCATGCCACACCGGGATTCCGAACACAGACTTTTTCGGACGAATGATCAGAGACCATCGCTTAGACCACTGCGCCACCGGGGCGGCCCCGGAGCCTTCACGAACGAAGGATCATAAGCCAACGCTTAGGCTATAAGCAGTCGCCCGTCCCTAATTTAGGGTAAATGGTTTCAGGGAAGGTAGAGAGCCACTGCCGTGAGTCAAACACAACATCCATGCCTCACCAGGATTCGAAACAGGTGGACGAAACCCGTCGGAAACGACGGATAGTTTTTTTTCCCGGTAGACGGAACCCGTCGGAATCCCCGAAAAGTTTTTTTTTTTTTTTAAAGAATAAACTCATGTGAAAAGTTTATATACATCTTCACATAATTGGAAACGTCTTACCTACGTGAATAAACTGGATCAAATGAATGCTAAATTGTAACTTTATTTTTAATACACCACAATATTAATATTCAAGAAACGCATCATCATCATCATCATCATTGTCAACCATTATCAATCCACTGCTGGACGAAGGTCTCCCCAAGTTTCCTCCACAACGGTCTGTCTTGTGCCAGTCTCCTCCATGTCACTCCCGCATATTTACGAATTTCATCCACCCATCTCCCATGTGGTCTTCTTCTGGGTCTTTTCCTGTCCCTTGGAATCCAATCTAAAATTTCGGCTGTCCATCTATGGTCTGTCCTTCTGGCAGTATGTCCAGCCCATTGCCATTTCAGGGATTTAACTCTGATCATGATGTCTTCCACTCTCGTCATTTTTCGGATCCACGAGTTCCTCTTCTTATCTCTCCTGGTTATACCAAGCATGCACCTCTCCATGCTTCTTTGAGTTGTCTGCAGCTTTTGTATGTCTCTTTTAGTTAAGGTCCACGTCTCTGCACCATACGTAAGCACTGGAAGGATGCATTGATCAAACACTTTTCTTTTAAGACATAATGGCATATTGCTCTTAAAAATTATGCTGTTTCTTCCAAAAGCTCTCCAAGCAAGTTTTGTACGCCGATTAATTTCTTCATCAATGTGACCCTCACTTGATATCTGCTGTCCAAGATAAACATACGTATCTGTTATCTCCAGTTTTTCTCCATCAATCGATAAATCTTCATTTCTTGTAAAAGCATTGAACATCACTTTTGTCTTCTGAAAGTTCATTTTTAATCCCACTTCTTTACTCTTGTCAGCAAGTTCCTGGATCATACTCTGCAGCTCTGATGGGGTAGTTGCAAAAATGACTACGTCATCAGCAAAGCGAAGGTGGGTTAGATAATCTCCATTAATCTTTATCCCTTTGTTTTCCCAGTTCAGTGATTGAAAGACATTTTCCAATGTGGCATTAAAGAGCTTCGGAGATATGGTGTCACCTTGTCTCACTCCCTTTCCAATTTTTATGTGTGTTGTATTTTCAAACAGCCGAATCTTTGCACTTGCATTTTCATAGATGTTATTAATAATATTAATGTATGCATCTTCAATACCGCAGGATTTCAGAGCCGTGGTAACTGCTGATGGTTTCACCGAATCAAAGGCTTTTTCATAATCGATAAAAGCCATGCACAATGGAAGTTCATATTCCCTCGCTCTTTCAATCAGTTCTCTCAGTACGTGGATATGATCTATTGTGCTGTAGCCACTCCTGAATCCAGCTTGTTCTCTCGGTTGAGCCATGTCCAGTGTTACCTTCAAGCGGTGTGAAAGAACTTTAGTGAAGATTTTATAAACCACTGATAGGAGGCTGATAGGTCTGTAGTTCCTGAGATCCTCAATGTCACCTTTTTTATGTAGCAGGATCATTGTAGCATTGTTCCAATCCTCAGGAATCTTCCCTTCATTAAGGCATCGAGTGAAAATTTGGGCGAGTACTGTTTCAATTTCTCCACTTGCTTCTTGTATGATGTCTATAGTAATTCCATCTTCTCCTGGAGCTTTCCCTCGCTTCATGTTCTTGATTGCATGAGCAACTTCTGCTGGGAGGACTGGAAGAACTCTGGTACCTTTCATGATGTCTGGAGTACATGTATCATCCCTTTCATATAATTTGGAGTAGAAATCATTCACTCTTGTCAAAATTTCGCCTCTATTTCTTGTTATAGAACCATCTTCTTTTCTCAGAGCCATAATCTGTTTTCTTCCCTTACTGAGATGTCCCTTTGCTATCTTAAGGCTTTGGTTGTTTTCAATTGCTTTCCTCACTAGCTCACAGTTGAATTTCCTTACGTCTTCAGTGATACTTTTTCGTGTTGTCTTGCATAGCTCTATATATTCCACTTTGGAAGTCACATCTACTTTAGTTGTCCTCATCTCTCTTCTTTTTTGCATCAACATTTTGGTTTTTCCTGATAATTTGTTCACATGCTACTTGTTCTTAGACCCAGCTAATTTTGTTGCTGTTTCCATTAGAGCTTTGGTTACTTTTCTGTTAACTTCCGAAATATCCACTTCTTCCGATGTTAGGCCTTCTAAAGCAGAGAATCTGTTCTTCAGTTCCAACTTGAAAGTATTATGGTGTTTTTTAAGGTTGGTTATGTCAATACATTTTGTTTGTCTTATGAGCTTGCCACGTTCCAGTTTAGTGTTGAGGTGCCCATAGATTGGTGAGATGTAAGATGCAAGAAACGCATATAGCGTATTAAATCCGTTTATTTCTCATGGTGTAGTAATCACAGAGATTCGCCGCCCCGGTGGCGCAGTGGTCTAAGGCGATGGCCTCTGATCATTCGTCCGAAAGGGGTCCGGGTTCGAATCCCGGTGAGGCATGGATGTTGTGTTTGTCTTACGGCACTGGCTCTCTCCCTTCCCTGGAACCAGTGACCCTAAATTAGGGACGGGCGACTGCTTATAGCCCATTGAGTTGCTCACGGTGGTCGTTAAACCTCCAATCAAAAAAAAAAAAAAAAATCACAGAGATTCGCCAAGCTTTCGCACTCCACTGGGAGGCTTTTTCAAGGCAACGGTAGCCTTGAAAAAGACTCCCAGTAGAGTATGAAAGCTTAGCAAATCTCTGTGATTACTAAACCATAAGAAATAAACGGATTTAATACGCTATATGCGTTTCTTGAATGTTAAATTGTATTTATACATCACACGGTCCAATGGCACAACGCAATCAGGTCTTCGAGTGCTCGCTGTTCCGATAAGAACTTTCAAACAAATTCCTGTTAGCGTTGTTTTGTACAATGGTTCGCTGAGAAGAGAGACTTCGGACTTTGGACTATCTGAGTCCCTCCATGCTTTCGCCTTCAACAGCGCGTGAGTCAACCGCAGGGGATCGGATGTCAACCGCAAGCTTCTCCCTTAGACTTTAAATGGGAACTTTGCCGCTCCACAGCACCCGAACCGTTGTCCCAATCTCATTTCACTCTTCGACTGGCACATCTACATGGTAAGACCTTTATTTTGATACCTCAACCTTATGTTTACGGTCAACCGTTCTCTCACAACTGGTCTTACAGTAAAAAACCTTATAGAATTAATATATAGATTTTTAACGGAATCAGTTTTGTTGTTGTGCAGAATTTGTAATATTGTGAAAGTTCGAGATTTGTTGTATTTTGTGAATTTCATTGGCTAATTTGTTTACTTTAATCGTACAATTAGTTTATGATTGTGGTGCATATTGTAATTTTCCCGAGCATTACATTGCTTTTGTATAATATTGTACAGCAGAAATTTTATATAATAAAGATAAAGATAATGTTATGTTTGTGAACTTTCCCACCTACGTGGAATGCAGATTTGCCGCTGAAAATTAGACGCGCACTAAAACCATCTTCTTCAAAGTGCTTCCGTATTTCTGTTCAGAAATCGCGAAGTCAGGTTCTCATTTCTCACTTTGCAATAACTGAAGCTTGTAGGGAGTTATTTTCAGCCGCTTCCTCAAAATTTTCCAAACAGTCGGTTATCGAATTTGTAACTCCCGACTCTCCACCGTTGTGGATTTGCTTGGGCTGCGTTGGTGAATGACACAAACACGCTTCCTTTGTTCATCAGACACACATGGTCTCTCTGGACTTTTACCTTTACCCCAAAATCCTGTTGTTTCAACTTTCTTGTGCCAGTTAGATTGGTTGTCTATTTGGCGGTGATTTGTTGAAACGTGTTCTACAAAGCCGAATCACATTATTGTGACCACCTCCTACTTTTGAAGTCAACAGCGCGTAGCCAATGAAAGAAGGCACTTGTGAGGTGACTTGGAGAGTATATAAGGTATGCTGTAGGGATTCTGAAAACATATAACTCGTTGCTGTCATGGTTAAAAGGAGCGTTTTATCAGGTTTGTAAAAAGGGATGACTATCGGGTTTTGGGCCAAGGGTGGAAGTATTTCTCAAACAACGCAGTTTGTGAACTGTTCACGTACTGCTGTGGTTAAAGTGTAACGTGATTGGAGAAATGGCACCATTGCGAATAAGCGACGTGGAAACCGCGGAGCACCACGTGCCATTGACTGCACCACGTGCTAACATTGCACCACAATGTTGGCACGTGATGCAGTCAATGTCACGTGGTGTCAATGTGCCGACGTTGCACCACGCGCCAACGTCGGCTGCGAAGGTGCGAGAGGGCTGATCGACAAGCTACAGTGGAGCAACTCACTGGCCGAATGAACCAGGGGGATACCGGAAGTGTGTCTAAAACGGCAGTTCCGCAAATACTGCTGCGTATGGGGCTCCGATGCACGCCGATGGTCACTGAATCTATGCTAACGAAGGTGCATCGGCAGAAAAGGCTTACATTTGCACGCCAGTATCGGAATTAGACCTGCACTGATTGGCAAAGGCTTGCCTTCTCCAACGAGTAGCGTTTTCTGTTTCATCGAACAGATGAACGTTGGCGTATAAGGCGAGAAACATCGGAGAGTAAACACTCTTCAACCATTGCTTGCAGAGGACAAACTGGTGGGAGGCAGCGTTATGGTCTGGGGAATGTTTTCGTGGCATTCCCTGGGTTCTCTCATACCTGTGGAAGGCACTATGGACCGAATTATTTATGAATTCATCCTTGCAGATCACGTACACCCATACATGCTGATTGTGTTCCCTTGGATGGATGAGATCTTCCAGCACGACAATGCGACGTGTCACACAGTTAGAAATGTATGAGAATGGTTGGAAGAGCACGATGAAGAAATCAAAGTACTTCAATGGCCGCCTACTTCTCCAGGCTTAAACCCAATTGAGCAGCTGGTGGACCACATCAATCGTGTTGTTCGCTCTTTGGATCCTCTACTACGCACCCTCCGGCAGATGTTAGCTGCACTACAGTCAGCATGGCTTCAATACCCGTGAACACCTTCCAGCACCTTATTGAGTCAGGCCCAGCCCATCCAGCTGCTGACCGTGCTGCACCCGGCGGCTGCTCTGGATATTAGCTGGTGGTCACAATAATGTGACTCAACCGTGTAAAACGCAGTTGCACAACAGTAACTGAATTCGTTTTGCTTACGTCAAGCACACAGAACGCCTTCTCCACAGCATTCGCGGCCATCTTGCCTGATTGGTCACGTGACGGTGAAAACTTGTTATTTTTTAGTGACGCCATCTATGTAATAAAAGCGTTACGGCTATAGACCTGTGCATCAATATTTTACACAGTTTTGGTTCTTATGAAATGTTGAAGCTGTCTATCTTATATGTAATAACTCTGCATTTTGTTCGTTAAAAACGATCAAATTAGCTATGAATCAACAAACAAAAAGATCCTGTTTTGCTCGTAAAATCCGAGATATCGCTAAATACGGGTTCATTATATGCGGATTCTACTGTATAAATTTTTCTGTGATTTTAATTAGCATGCAATTTATGTTGAGACGATGACTCTTTACTAAATGGCATAAGTTGTAAAATATAAACTACATCCTTTCCATGAAGTGTTGAATTCCTCTCTTTAAATTTGATTCAAATAAAAGACTCCATGAAGGATAACCAAAAGTGAGAGTGATAGACTAAAACGTCCAAAAGTCAGGAATCTGTTGGGAATATGACAGTCGTTTCCAACTAAAATTAATTGGGGCAGTTCGACGTAGACAATGCTTTAGAGAAAAAGATGAACTTTAGAGAAAGCAATATTAAACTTTGGCTTCGGAAGAGCACGAAAGAGCTTCTCCAAAATGCCTGTGATCCTGGAAATTAAAGCTATTGAAGAACCTAGTCTTTGCAAGTTCCCATGCAGGATTGTGAAACTGACGTGTTGACGCCGGAAGTCCCAAAGCAGGAGAAAGAGAGAGAGAATGGATAATGATATTGCTATAAATCAGCCTGGCGATCCACACCCAGAGCTGCAAGCGTATTATGAAGGCCTTCTCTTGTTCCTCCTGTTTCCTCCGCGTGCTCCTCCGCCTCTGCAATCATCCACAATTGATGATGCGGCGGCAAAGGGTTGCGTTCCTTGCGCTTTGAGCTCGCGTATTAATTACAAGCAGATTGAACTGAAAGTAGGGCGACTAATGATGGAGAAAGAGGAAACCTCTGAGATGTTCATTATGGACTGTCGCACTCAAGGCTTGGAAAAGGCCTTGTTTTATCCCTGCATTCCGGCTGTACAGTTCCCGTCACGTGTTGTAGAAATTTGCTGATACAGCGCTAATAATACTGCTGACTCAGTATTGCGACCACTGGAAATTCCCTTACCCATTTCATCGTCCTTCTTTTTTTTCTGAGACACGGTAAACAAAAATAAAAGCGAACGAAAACAAATTTGTGCTTCCACTGCAATAAAATTAACAAAGTAAATTGAAAATTAATCTTCTCCAAGAACACACTTTTTAACTGCTCAAAATTTAGCGCATGCATCATTTTATGCCTTGCTCCTCAAATTAATTGAACAAACAAAACATTTCAGAGATGAACAAAAAAACCGTCTCAGGCAAAAAACATATCGACGCATCTCAGAGAAGGCGTACGGCTGTGATGCAGATTGCACGTGGATTCATTCTAGACAGAGAGATTAAGATTCGATTACAATGTATTCCGTACAAATTATTTTCTTGAACAAGATTGATGTTACGCTATGTCTAAAACTATTAAAGAATGCGATGCAATAGTTTACGGTCAGACGAAACATAAACAGAAGTTAACTTACGATAACTTTTAATTGGTCCAACACTACTTCAGTAGATCCAACATATAACACAGCAGGTAAACTTCACATTTATCTTAGCGATCGAACGTCTACACACACACTCATCCACACGAGCAACTGCACTATCGTCCGTTTTTATCTACCGTTCTTATCACATTCATCCGTCATTTTCTCTCGGACCTCAAATGGGTTGCGAACCTCATTCTTGTGAGAGAGAAGATATCACGTTAATTTTGGAAGTATAAAAGAAAACTAACTAAAATTTATACAGGAAAAGAAACTAAAAATGAAATTTGTATTAGAATATACGTCACAAATGTCACTGCAGTATGGCTTTATTTCAAAAGAGACGCAGCATAACTGTTACACATTAGTACCTTAGAAATCCACCTGTAGCTCTGATACCCGCTGGTATATGGCGTGATATGGAATAACACAAGAACCCGAAGTTGTCATGTGACTGACTCTGCCAAGAGTAAATTGCTGCAAAAGATTCCCCATATTCCGTGATGTCCTCACCTGACGTCGCAGTATTTGCCAGACATGCTTGATAGAAGATGAATCCAGGGACCTGGTTGGCCAAGGGATGGTTTCTACATTATGTAGGCACTCCCAGAAGATGCGAACCGTCTGTAGCTGGGCATTATCTTGCTGGTACATGCCTAAAAGGAAAGGCTGGCACACGATACGATCCGTAGTGCTGACGGCGCACCACTGAATAACTTAGTCTGAACGTGACCGCTCACAAGTCCTCCTTCATATGCGAATGTGCTGGTAATCCTCTTTAAGGCAGAAGAGGGTTTCGTCACTAAAATGGACGCTCAAACCACTCCAGACTGAGTAGCCGATGTACGGTCGTTAATGGAAAACGTCGAAAGGAGCGACGAAATTTGATCCCAGTTTCTGAAGGTCATCTTGCAGTAGTGGGTGATGGTACAGAATATTGTGTAGAGGCTGCTACAACTCGCTGGATAATGGACAGCGGTTTTATGGAAGTCATAACAGCAGTTCGAGCATGTCGAACTATGAGACGATTCTGTAGCCCAATTGCCATTCTACGTCCACCAGAAACTTCTTGGTGTCTAATTGTGCCTTCACATAGTTATTATGTCCAATTAGGTGGCACTGCTGCGTTACTAAGGTCTTTTACAGTTACGTACATCGTGTTGTACATGTACACTGAGTTAGGTTTCTATTAGAAACATCCCCCGTTTTACATATTCGGAGAGATAACGAAGTACCACGTGGTATATATGTCACGTGTTGCTACTATAAATTGTGCACACCTATCCTCTGTACGTAATCACGGGCCGCGGGTAGGCTAGTGGTCAACGTTCGTGACTGCCACGGAGAAGACCTAGGGTTCGATCCCAGCAGGTACGAACGCTCGAACCACTAAATATCCACCGTGCGTCGGATGGGCACGTTCAGCCGTCGGGCCACGGATACTGGCCCCCCGGTAATAAATAAGGGCGTCTTTCTCCCCCTTTCTACCTCGCTTCCGTGTGACTTACCTATCGGGCACTCTAGCCCAAATCTCCTAGCTTCCTATTCTATGGGTTCTTTAAGACCTAGGGTCAGACACTCCCTTCCTAAAATCCTCTACATATGATCTGATCTTATCTGTACGTAATCAGCAAACGTTTGCCAGTAATGGGGAAACGTGGTGACATGAGCCAATATTGCCGCGTCCAGATAGTTTTGACAGTTCCATGCCCCCTATGATACCATGAATTTATCTCTTCCCATGAGACAATTTACTGAGCTCTACATTAGAAGAATGCAATGCCATTTTAAAGAAAATCCACTATAGTAGCTGTTGTGAATTTTGAGTGTTTGCAACATATCATTACATTCATCAATCAGTGCCCTGATTTCTTATTTCCCAAATTTCCCTGAACATGTTTTTGGTGGCCATTCAATAAAGGATCAGATCCTATTCACTGAAATTAAACTTCCATTGATGTCTGGATACTTAGCTGTTACAAATTTTGACAGGTAGCGCCATCTGGGAGACGCGGATTCGATTCCCGCTCCAAGACGACGAAATTTTCATGTTTATTATCTGACTTACCATCCTTGTCATATTTACAGCAAAAAACGGATTGTCATCTTCAAAATTTGTGTTGTATGGTGCAATCCCGTATTCCATTCATGCCTTAGCTGTTAGTTGCACAATTATTTGCCTAATAAACTGTGAGAAATATTTATTGTCATGCACTTTCCGTTTCTTGTCGCATTTCAGTTTTGGGCCTAGAACGCACGTTCCTTTTCTAATTTGTTTGAGGCTTTCCTTCAGGTCATTGAGAACTTTCTTAGCTGCATATAGAAGTGTAAGCATGAAACACTGTGGTGTGTCGGTGTTGTAAGGTTAGGAATGCTTGACAAAGACCATCTCTAATCATTCTATTGTAGTACAAACGAATAGGCCTATCTTTGATGTCCTGGATCTTAGCACAACATCAGCAATTGTGTTGTAGATTGTGTTTTCGATGGCAAATGGCAGTTTGTCAGTTATAATTTCAGATAATCAAAAATGGCCCAAAATTATGCAGTGGTTTATTTAAATACAGTAGCTATCAGGTTCAATGACGTTACTTGGAAAATGTTACTCGTCTGTGAGATCACGATCATTTTGGTTTTGGCGGATCAAACCAAAGTTTTGGTTTTTGAGCGAGGAACTATTCGTACTGAATGCAAGATAAGTCTTAATGGCACAGAGATTGGCCAGGTGAATGAGTTTGTAAATTTAGGAAGTATGTTTGACAGAGAGAACAAATTAGATGGCGAAATTAGTAGGGGAGTGAATTTTTCATTGGAAAACCTAGCTGCCTTAGGAGGATTTCACAGGAATAATGGGTTCTCAAGGAATTCCCGAATGGCTGTGTATGAAAGTGTAATTGTTCCTACTCTGATGTACGGCAGTGAAACCTGAGTACTTCAAAAGAAACATAGGGTTGTATGCTGGCGAGGCGCGTTATTTAAGGGGGTTTGCGGTAAGACATGTGCTGATCGTGTGAGAATGATCATGGGAAGTCCAGATTTAGGAACGTCTGCTTGAGAAAAAAGATTATCAGTATGAAGAACAAAAGGTCTTGTGTGCGGCGTATGATGGATGTTAATGAAGCTCGAGCTGTGTGCCGAGATCTTTGTAAATGGAGACATTTGATACACCAACAGTGAGTAAATACTTGTTCTATCAGTTAAATATGTACTTCACAGATGGTCTTTCTTTGAGGAGCTAACCTCTGAATCTCAGAGAACAGCTTAATGATATGTATGTATGTAGGTGAATATGTATGTATGTATGTATGTATGTATGTAACTATGTACGTGATTTTTAGTAGTCTCTGACCACCGTCATTTTGAGTTTGGTGGACCTACTCGATTTTTAGTAGTCTCATACTAGCGGAAGACCAAAAAATTCGAACATTCATCTGATGACAAGATGTTGGTCATATGGACTCACGTCGTTGTTTGTCCTGCTTATTCCAATAGCAAAATCGCAGAGACGGGCGACGTACGTCGCAGATTTTATTTTTCTCTTGCAGACAAAAACGGTTCTTCTGGAACCCTTATCTTTGTCCTAAAGAAAAAACCATCGCCAGAACCCTTTTTAATCCTCTCTTGCAGACTTGCAATCATGGGCTCAAGTTTTCCGTATGGGGACGACATTTTGTCTTTCGTGGCTTCCCAAAAACGGAAATTGGACGAAGTAAAGATTTCTCCCATAGTCGTACTTTGTTTTTCCTGCTTTAATAAATAGTGCTAGTTTAAGTCAATTATGCCGGCACTAGTTATAGATTTTGTCGTTTTTTTAATCCTTTTTTTTCATTACCGGAACACATTTGAGTTAAATGTTTCCGTGCATTATTTCCTATTCATAATTTTAAATAAAGTTGGAAAACGCAGGCTCAGAAGCTGATTCATGCATTTCTTGCTAAACTCGGGCAACACCGGGTAACTCAGCAAGTTTATAGTACACCTTTATTCATGGAACCTATTTTGCTGGAAGAAGTATGTATACAAAATTCTTTCTATGCCAACAGGGTACGATCCGGGAATTCCGTAACAGGGAGTGACGTGTTGAAAACGTTTTTTTCCTTTTCGGGGGAAGAGGCCTGTTGATAAACGTTTGGCGGATGAATATAGATGAAAGGAAATTTTTAGAAGGAAATAAATTTTTATAGTGAAACATTTAGTTTAAATCTAAGATAAAAAATGGAGATAATTTCAAAAATGAAAAACTGCAGATTTTTTCATAATTAAAAATGATTATGACCGTAAATATTTTTTCCGAAAGCTACATGACACTATTTTGATTTCGTGCTGTTATTATTATTTATCTGTCATATGCAAATGCTTCATTTAACAAAGATAAAGTATAAAAATATTAATATGGCTGCTGAAAGAGTAAAACTCATATTTTCACAAATCTTGTGCATGCTGAAATGATTCAGAAGTATATCTGAAAAACCTGTAACACACTAAAATGAAGAGATAATGTGTTTTATGTTTGCAATGACTGATGCAGAATTTAAACTTAACCAATTTGTTGATGTAGGAACTTGGAACTCTTATCTCAATTGCTGCATAATAAATAACCATATCTTATATAATAATACTCTCTATAAGCAAGTGAACGGTATTCCAATGGGAACATCAACGTCCACGCATATCGCTAATCTATTCCTGTTCTTTAAGGAATATAAATTCATTAAAAATCACCCCACCTGCTCAGATAACTACCTTTACACTTTTAGATATATTGATGATCTGCTGTGTATCAATAATTCAGAAGTTATAGAGAGTGATTTTGATAATATCTATCCTAGCTCTCTTAACTTATGTAAAACCAACCACAGTAATCAGGAACTTGAGTTCCTAGACTTAAGCATTAAGCTCAACAGAGGTAACCCATCTATTAGCCTCTATGATAAAAGAGTTAATTTTCCTTTCAAAGTAATTAAATATCTACACTGGAATAATAACATTTCAACCAAAGTAATTGAGAATGTACTAATTTCTCAGGTCCTAAGAATTTCAAGAATTTGCAGCAACAATTTGGACTTCAATTACAACATTAATATACTATTAGAAAGTTTTCTAGAGAACGAAATTCCTTCTTCTTTCATCAAAAGAACTTTAAGAAAAATTATTCTGAATAATAGAGTAAGGTTGGCAGATCTGCTTTAATTTTCTACACAGTTAATAATATGATTCTGACCAATCAAAGCCGTAAGGAAGTTGGCTAGAGGATGCCTATTAACTACCTAAAGGAACCTTAGTGCTATGGATATGACGGTCCTATTAAAACAAAAAATTAAATAATATAAACAAAATCACAAAAAAAGCTTAAAAATCCGTTTATAAAAGAAAATAAAAACAAATAAAAAAAGAAAACTAGTTATTCATCACTAGGATAGCTATACTAAAAATAGTAAAACCAACATTAAAATTAATAAGATTCTGATTAATCTATAGAAGCTCACTAAGGTGATTTAATACATGCAAAGATTATTAAATAAACTGCTCGTGTATTTTATAATATTTCTCATGTATTCTGGAGAGTTAATTCTGCTCTTTCTGATCATACAGATCCACAGTCTTATGTTTATATATTTTTTTTTCTCTGGTTAAAATCTCCGCGCGTTGTTTTCTTGCTGTATGAGGAGGCCATCAGCCCCACCCTCACTGCCCCCCAGCGTCTAGGGTGTGGCAGAAGAGGTCAGCCATGTTCTTCTCTTGTGAGGAGAAAAGTTTTTGTAACACAAGAGGTAAGCTCTCTTCCTTGTTTTTGGGTTCTAGGTTTTATAAGTTCAATGTTTGTACTTCATGTACCTTTTCTCTGTCGTTTTTTAGCTTTTCAACTTTTAGGCATTGATTTGTCTGTTAACATTTTTGCGGGTTTTAACTCTTTCTTTTCTTTTCTTTGTAACTTTGAGCGTCTTTTGGGGTACCTAGGAACAGAAGATGGCTTAGCTTGTTCCTTTTCTATGCGCTGTCTATGCGCTGTTTTTTCAAAGTAGTTAAGTTCTTAATAACTAATTAATTATGCACTTAAAGCACTGCTGAAATACTTTGTACATATTGCAACTAACTGTTTAAGGTATATAACTTTCACAAAGTTTTCTTTAGTTAATTATTATCTTTAACTTATTCTCGTTTTCGTGCTGTCATAAGTTGTAGAGTAGGGGGTTTTAGACTCAAGTTTTCTTTCAAAAATCTGTTCGTTATAAATTAACATTTCCTTTTTTACTTGCAATGTAAAATTTGGATTTCTTTTGCATTGTTTTTCAGGTTTAAATTCTCTCTCAAACGAACTTGGAATTTCGTTATAGCTGAAAATCATTTCTATTTATTATGTCACTCTCACAGCTTGAGTTCTCTTTAATCTTCTTCTCTCTGTTTAATAGTAACAGATGAAGAGCATGGGTCGGGCCATGAAGGTTAATGGATGCAAGCGAAATTGTTAACTAGTGCTAGGTCATGCTACTCTACGGAGGACATGACTTATATATATATTTTTAAACTATTTTAGGTGGGAATGTTACTTGCATCTATGGCCTTGCAGAAACCCATTTCCAACTAGGTCTTTGTGGAAGTGAGAAAATGCAGAGTTTTTGCTGGTCCTTGATAAAGCCAAGGCTCAGTATTCTCGACACCTTCTACATTCAGTTGTTTTATTTTATTTTTTACCTTTTTTTCCTTTTTGATCACACAGGTAGATACATAACCTTTTCTATGTTGTACTAGGTGTGAGTCAAAATTATATATGTATTTTTTTGCTTAGGTATCTTCTTTATAGAATGTGAATTCTGAATTTTCAAAACTGCTGCGTTGCGCGTTTTGATTTTCAGGTTATTTTGCACCCTTCGTTTTAAATTCTAAAATTTTTTCCTTAGTCTTCAGTTTTGCTCTTTAGTATATATATATATATATATACATTTATATTACGAAAGCTAACAGTATCAAAGTCCCTCCAGTCCTCCAGGCAGAAGTTACATATGCCATTAAGTACATGAAACAGGGAAAAGCTCTAGGAGAAGACGGAATTACCGTGGACATTATAGAAGAAACAAGTGGAGAAATTGAAACTAGACTCACCCAAGTTTTCCCTAGATGTCTCAATGAAGGAAAGATTCCTGAGCACTGGAACAAAACTACAATGATCCTGCTACATAAAAAATTAACACTGATGATCTCAGGAACTACAGGCTCATCAGCTTACTATCAGCGGTTTATATCTTCACTAAGCTTTTTTCTCATCGCTTGATGGTAACACTGGGCATGGCTCAAGCAAGAGAATAAACTGGATTCAGGAGTGACTAAAGCCCTACAGATCATATCCATGTACTGAGAGAACTAATTGAAAGAACGAGGGAATCTGAACTCCCATTATGTATGGCTTTCACCGATTATTAAAAGCCCTTTGGTTCTGTGAAACCATCAGCAGTTGCAATAGCTTTGAAATCCTGCGGTATTAAATATACATACATTAGTATTATTAGTAACACCTATAAAAATGCAAATGCAAAAGTTCGGTAATTTGAGGACACAGCACCAATAAAAATTGGAAAGGTAGTGTGACAAGGTGACACCTTATCTCCCAAACCCTTTAATGGCACATTGTAAAATGCCCTTCAATCATTGAACTAGGAAAACAAAGAGATAAAGATTAATGGAGACTATTTAACTCACCTTCGTTTTGAAAATCCTCTAAATACGTGGCGTCAGTGAAAAAACAAAGACATCGCACTTTCCACGTTTATTAACGCATGGCAACAGAAAAATTGTTATCCGGCCATTGCTGGGATCGTACCCCAGATCTCTCGATATCTAACCGAGTGCGTTCGCCTTATGCTAAAATGGCCAACAATCAACCGTGCTAAATGTGTTTATCTGTCAGCTTCTGACATCACATATTCGTAGGATGGGCTCAGGAACTGAGACGTCTCCATCTGGTGGGCAACGGCACAAATTATATATTAATTATAGCAAATAAATCGAAAGGGATAAATCCAATATGTGATGTCAGAAGCTGACAGATAAACGCATGCAGTGTCGTTGATTGTTGGCCACTGTAGCTTAAGGCGAACGCACACAGCTAGACATCGAGAGAACTGGGGTACTACCCCAGCAGTGGCTGGATAACAATTTTTGGTTTTGCTATGTGTTGATAAACGTGGAAAGAGCAATGTCTTTGTTTATTCATCTTCGTTTTGCTGATGACGTAGTCATTTTCGCAACTGACGCTTCAGAACTGCAGAGTATGATCCAGGAACTTGCTGACAACAGTAAATAAATGGTATTAAAAATGAACTTTCAGAAGACAAAAGTGATGTACGATGCTTTTACAAAACATGAAGATTTATCGATTGATGGGGTAAAGCTGGAGATAACAGATACCTAGATTTACCTTCGACAGCAGATATCAAACAAAATTCACATTCATGAAGAATTAATGGACATATGAAACTTGGTTTGAGAGCTTTTGGAAGAGACAGTACACTTTTTAAGAGCAATATGCCGTTATGTCTTAAAATAAAAGTGTTTAATTAATGCATTCTTCCAGTGCTCACGTACGGAGTAGAGACGTGCACCTTAACTAAAAAAGACATACGGAGACTGCAGACAACTGAAAGAAGCATGGAAAGAGACGCATGCTTGGTGTAACCAGGCGAAATAAGAAGAACTCATGAATAAGGAAAATGACAAGAGCGGAAGGCATCCTGATCAGAGTAAAATCCCTGAATAGGCAGTGGGATGGTTATGTTGCCTGAAGAACGGACCACCGATGAACAACCAAAATTCTGGATTGTATTCAAAGGGACAGAAAAAGGCCCAGAATAAGACCACATGGGAGATGGGTGGATAAAATTGGAAAACACGCGGAAGTGACATGGAGGAGACTGGCGCAAGATAGACCGTTGTGGAAGAAAATTGGGGAGACCTTCATCCAGCAGTGGATTGATAATGGGTGTTTTTGATGATGATGCTGTGTTTGTGTTTGTGTGTCGTTGACCCGTGACCCGTTTCCATCTCTGCGATTTCAATGCAGAGATGGAAACTGGTCACCGGTCAGCAGGTCAATTGGTCGATAATTTCTTGCGGGTCGACCCGGTTTTATTTAGGTTTCATTTTTGAAAAGCAAAAAAAAAAAATTTTACAAAGAAAAATGCGCACTCTGGATTTTTGTGTTCGATACTAGTACCAGCGGACTGAAAAATGATATGTCATGCAATATGAAGGAAGAGTGTCTCTTCCTTCTGAAGGGCAATGATGAAAACAACATCCACATTTTGGAAACTCATTATAAGCTTAGAAAAATTGGTGTTGCTGTGAACCATAAGCTGAAGTTTGATATGCTGTCAAGAAAATGTCACAAGATGAAATTCAACATACAACAAGTTACTTAATTCAAAACTTTTGACTGCAGCGCCATCAGAATTAAGTGGAATAGACTTAACAACACAGCGTAGATACATTTTGACTCTCGTAGATGTTTTAAAACATGTGTAAAATAGTTAGGTTATGTCTTGCAAATGAAGGACGACAGTTTCAATACTTTTTGTAAGAAAGTGAGTGAATTATACGTCCCATAATGCACATTAATTGGATTTCGATGTAATCTAAGATACCAACTGCAGAAATACTTTTTCTTTCTTTTTTTCTTTTCATATGTAGAGGCCACCCGCGGCCCAAGAAGGACTTTTTGAACGCCCTGTCATCATCATCATCATTGTCAACCATTATCAATCCACTGCTGGACGAAGGTCTCCCCAAGTTTCCTCCACAACGGTCTGTCTTGTGCCAGTCTCCTCCATGTCACTCCCGCATATTTACGAATTTCATCCACCAATCTCCCATGTGGTCTTTTTCTGGGTCTTTTCCTGTCCCTTGGAATCCAATCTAAAATTTCGGCTGTCCATCTATGGTCTGTCCTTCTGGCAGTATGTCCAGCCCATTGCCATTTCAGGGATTTAACTCTGATCATGATGTCTTCCACTCTTGTCATTTTTCGGATCCACGAGTTCCTCTTCTTATCTCTCCTGGTTATACCAAGCATGCACCTCTCCACGCTTTTTTGAGTTGTCTGCAGCCTTTGTATGTCTCTTTTAGTTAAGGTCCACGTCTCTGCACCATACGTAAGCACTGGAAGGATGCATTGATCAAACACTTTTCTTTTAAGACATAATGGCATATTGCTCTTGAAAATTATGCTGTTTCTTCCAAAAGCTCTCCAGGCAAGTTTTGTACGCCGATTAATTTCTTTATCAATGTGACCCTCACTTGATATCTGCTGTCCAAGATAAACATATGTATCTGTTATCTCCAGTTTTTCTCCATCAATCGATAAATCTTCATTTCTTGTAAAAGCATTGAACATCACTTTTGTCTTCTGAAAGTTCATTTTTAATCCCACTTCTTTACTCTTGTCAGCAAGTTCCTGGATCATACTCTGCAGCTCTGATGGGGTAGTTGCAAAAATGACTACGTCATCAGCAAAACGAAGGTGGGTTAGAAAATCTCCATTAATCTTTATCCCTTTGTTTTCCCAGTTCAGTGATTGAAAGACATTTTCCAATGTGGCATTAAAGAGCTTCGGAGATATGGTGTCACCTTGTCTCACTCCCTTTCCAATTTTTATGTGTGTTGTATTTTCAAACAGCCGAATCTTTGCACTTGCATTTTCATAGATGTTATTAATAATATTAATGTATGCATCTTCAATACCGCAGGATTTCAGAGCCGTGGTAACTGCTGATGGTTTCACCGAATCAAAGGCTTTTTCATAATCGATAAAAGCCATGCACAATGGAAGTTCATATTCCCTCGCTCTTTCAATTAGTTCTCTCAGTACGTGGATATGATCTATTGTGTTGTAGCCACTCCTGAATCCAGCTTGTTCTGTATGTATATATATTATAATTCAACTGGTGTTGCTTTAATGTCCAGTTACATATCTGGGTCTGTTCCAATTATGTGAGATCCGGGTCGGGTACGGGTTTAAATTTTTTGACCCATTTTTTGACCTGTTCCCAACTCTGTTTCAGTGCGCTAATCTGAACTGATTGAGAAAGTTAGCGAAAGGATAAAAGGTTATCGTTCTGTGACCTTGAGTAAGCTGGAATATGAGCTCGGTATTAATACGGAGACTTAAATTTTAGTGCAAGATTTGAGGGGCGGGGAAATTTTGTTCTCGTTTTGGTCTGCATGTTTTGTCAGATGACAAGAAGCATGCACAAGTGGAGTATGCAAAAGGCATCATGAAGACTTCAGAAACAATGCAGAATTTTCTCCAAAGCATTGTGACAGGTGACGAGACATAGTATTTTTTATGGCCTTGAATCGATGGGTTCTGGGTGGAAGTCACCAGTCCTCCAAAGAAAAGAAGGTCAGATAACAGAAATTCAAAATCCAGACAATGTCTCTGTACTTTTTTTCGACAGCACAAGAATTCTGCATCACTTGTTCATTCCTGAAGGAATGAACTCATCTGGCAATGCTTACACATCCATTTTGGAACGACTGTAGAAGAGGATTTCTCGGGTATGTAAAGATTGGCCGACACACGATTGGTCGACATAACGATTGGTCGGCATAGCTATTGGTCGACAGTGATGATTAGACGACAGTAACGATTGGTCGACAGCACGTTTGATCGACATTGGTCGACATAAAATGGTCAACGGAACTTGGAAAAGTGCAAACAGTTTGGCAGTAAATTGCCCCACCAGAAGATTGCCACACATCTTTCAGCAACCCGGAAAATTGCCCCACACAGAAATATTGCACCGCCGGAAAATTGCCTCTTGGCTCCCCCTCTTCCACCGCTAATAGGTGGAATGGGTTTTACCATAACTTAATAAAACAGCTGGTGTAACGGTTCGTCCGAGTTCCACCATGAGTTGACAATTTTGGGAAATTTTGTAAATTTTGGAGGAAATTCTTGATATAATTTGTAAATTTAGCAGAAATTCACATGAAAAAAATTAAATTGCACTGAAATTGCACAACCCTATCTTAAACATTTAGTTCATTATTTTAGAAATCAACAAATCAACATTTTAGGAATTTTAATGGAAATTTTCTAAGGAATACCCCCCCCCCACGACTGGGCACTAATGTCTATGGGTGGCCATTCTCCACTCTCCATGATTTGATATTCACTTTTTCCCACTAATTTAACTACGCGCAGTTTCAAAATTTATTTAATAAAATTACGTATAAATTGTATTAATTAAATTGTATATAGAATTATACAGTTCCGTTATAGGGAAGACTTATTTGAATACACAAAGAAATATGGCACTACTCAGTTGAGATTATTTGAACACACAAAGAAATACGGAATTTACCTAAAGTGCCCCGGGGCACTTTCCGAAATAACATCGTTCAGAAGGCCCTCTATATAGATTTCACTTAGAGTACAAAAGATGACACGTGAGCCTATTTGGAAATAATATGTTATAATGCTGTACGTTCTGAGGACTACATTCTAAAAGATATTATTTCCAAAAAGGAATGTTACGTTTTGAGAGGTCAGTACGTTCTGAAAGGTACCGCTGCGAATGTAAACCATAATCCTCTGAACCAATAGTTATCTCGACCAATCGTGCTGTCGACCAGTCGTTACGGCCGACTAGTCGTTACGGTCGACTAGTCGTTACGGTCGACTGATCGTTATGTCGACCAATCATGCTGCAGATCAGTCGTTACTGTCGACCAATCGTTATTCGACAAATCGTGCGACACCGGATTTTTCGTGTCAGGACAGAGTACAAAAACGAGCGATGGTTCCTTCTTCGCGATAACACACCATCACACAGAGAGAGCAGTCACTTTACAGCAATTTCTGGCATGAAAGCAGGTGTGTGTACTCAACTATCCTCCTGTTCACCAGATTTGTCACCGTGTGACTATTTTCTATCCCCTAAATCCAAGCTGCCTTTAGATGGAAGAGGTTTTAAAGTCATAAAAAAAACTGTGACATAAGCTCTTCACTCCATATCAAAAGATGGCTTCTGCAAGTCCTTCCTTTCGTTGGTTCAACGTGCCACGTTTTGTATTTTGGGAGGATATTCTCCAAAAAAAATACTTATCCACGTAAGCTTTTGTGTCGCTTTACTTAATTGACATACTGTTTATATTTGATACCTTTTATCACAAAAAGGAGCTCCTGCTGTTTTTTCGTTTCTTCTCATTTCTAGTACAATCTGAGTTTTATGTTCTCCGTGTTTTAACGCTGAATTTCTTCTTATTATTATAGTAATTTAGATTAAAGAATATTTCGAAATATTAATTTTCTAGAAAATTTCTGAAGCAGTCGTCTTTTATAAACAGAACATCTGTCGCAATTCTCTCCCATATTTTCAACACAGGAGATACCGCTAACCACACACGAATGTCCATATTCGTCTTGAGCGTCAGTTTAAGCAACTCTACACGAGCGCTATCTAAACAGCACTTTAAAGGTCTTCCACGTAATTCTAACATTGCTCCTGTCTTTCGAAGCTCAGCTAATAATATCTTCCCCTTCTTTTTTATGTGTATATCCTTTCGAGATCGCTCCTTCCGTGGCTGTTCTTGCGATATTTACAAAGCACTAGAAGCCTCGGTGTCTTAATTAGTTTTATCAATTTTCGAGGAACCTAGCTTTCTTTCCGTAATAATACTGCTGTAATTAAACGTTCGAAATGCTTGCTGCCTCTGATATCACCAAACTACGCTTCTAAGAGGTTCGTGTTATAAAAATATAATTTAATTCCGTAACTTTGTCTTGCATATATCTAATTTCGAGATAGTTTTTTATTTACAATTTTGGATGACGAGAAAATTAAATGAAATTAGTTTTGATCTGAGCCATTTTCGGGGCTTACAAGAGCAGTTGGTGTTATTTTTTTTTGCTTTCTTGATAGTAGTGTATTTATCACAGAAGATATTAATCAGAAAAAGAGCTAGTTCGTACGATGATAAAGAGACAAATCCTGTATTATTACTAATTCTGAATAGGAACTGCGCATTTCTTTTTTCATTTGATAAGATACTAATAGTTTCGTGAAGGGATAGTATCGGTCCGATTCATAGATACCGCAGCGGTTAACAAACATTTCGTTCATGAGATATATGATATTATACAGTCATTTGCAAACGTTTAAGACCACCTGTCAATTTATTGAAAATTAAGATTTTCAAGGAAACAACTAATTACTAGTCAGAGATATTTGAAAAAATAACACTACAGATGAATACTTACATTCTTTAGAATACAACAAGACCGAAATCAGTACTTCGTGTGAACACCTTTATTTTCTATAACCGACAGAATATGATGCGACATACTCTCAATGAGGGATTTGCTGTAGTCACTTGAAATATCTTTGCACCGCACGTACTTAATCGCGTTAATCAAAGCTTGGGAGTTTGATGGCTGTTCTTCTGCTACGTTGTCTTTTTAGATGGTACACAAAGTTTTGATGGGGACTATTACCGGGTCAGTCAAGCACAGTTATGTGTTTCCTCTACAGGTAGTCCTTTACACTTTTTGATCTGTGGCATGGAGCCCCATCATGCATAACGATTGTGCGTCTGTGCACTTGCATATGAGTTAACAGCTTCTCGCCTAACATTTACACATAAAAAGGACCCGTCATGGTAGTGACTGTCTGCAAAAAGGATAATGAAGCAGTATCGGATGCTGATATAGCACCCCTAACCATCTGACTAGGAGGATGTCTTACGGTGCTAACGGTGTGTATTTTAATTCAAACCTTTTGCCTTTTGATCGTCGAACATCTGCTTCACGTGATTTAAATTGACGCACAGTTGTTTCATCGGAAAAAGAACTTGGCTCCAATTTTCAGCAGTCCACGATTGATATCGCTTCGCAAACTGGAGTTTCTTCTTTTTATGACAGAGGTTAGTCTAGATTTGTGTGCAGGTTTATAAGACTTTAATCCAAAGTCTTTGATAAGACGTGGGGAAACAGTGCTGATACTAATATAAGACCCTTTCGAATGTAGCAAGACCTTGAGTTTCTTGCACGAACCGCCTCGGAGAACGCATAACTATTCGCTTTACGGTATTGTCATCACGTGAGGTTATCTTCCTTGGATGTCCACTTCTCTTTCGCTAGCTAAATTCACCTGTATTTCGGTATTTCATGATCGCATTATGAATAGCAGTCTTGCTCACATTCACCTTTCTGCCTATGTCACGTGTGACGTATATTCTAAATTAACTTTCCTTTTCAGTTTCTTTCCCTATGTACATCTTGAGTTTTTTTCTCAGTTGTTCTTTACTCTTAATGTAATATCTTTTCTCTCAAACGAATACGTTTGGCAACACAATTGAGGTTGAATGAACGGGACGTATGCCTGAGTTTTGATAAGAACGAGAGATAAAAACGACGACTAATCTGTTGGGAGAAGAGCGTGTAAACTAATTATTGAAAGGAGCGTTCTGAAAAGAGCGTTGTGTTAAGAGTTGTGTGGTGTGTGGAGAGTTTAGTGCAATATGCTATGCTACGATGTGTTTGCTACACGCTGAATAAAGCCTCTTTTCCGTAAGTTTGACTTCTGTTGTTTACATGTTTCGTCTGGCCGTTAAGGTTTAGTTTTAGGAACTATTTCTTCGTATAGTGATGTTTTAAATTAACGTAGAAGTACGAAAAGACTTTTACGTTATACACGTTCGAAGTATCCATCGTGATATAAAGTCAGTATTTGTGCCCTCTGAGTAACTTTTAATGACGCTTTTTTGCTCTTTTTTCGTTATACAGAAAATACGTACAAAACCTCTCATCATAAAACCCAGAAGGAAACTGACGCTCGCACGCTTTCTCCAACTCTATCAACAGTTCACCCAACTCTATCATTTCGGGTGATTCATACAATATCTACCGAGCTTTAGCTCGTCAACGGGCAGCTTTTCAAGGCACTAGAACGACTTCAGAATGAAATTGTAAAACTTAAATAGAATAAGAGGTTAAAGAAATCAAATCAAACAAATAATGGTCTCGCGGGATTCATTGAACATAACGTCTCGCGGTATGATAAAGCCGATTTTTAGAAAAAAAAAAAAAAAGATTTTATGAGGCAATAATCCAAATATTTGTACAGATATATTCAATATTCATAAGTACCTGTCGAGATTTCTATTTTTTGTTTAGCTTTAACCCTTTAATGACCATGATCCAAAATTCTTGAACCACTCTAAATACCATAACGCCCGTAACTGCCTGTTGTTTCACTTCTTTGTTTAGTAACAACAATAGTGACTGAGGGTGACTCCTGCTGATACCCCATAGGTCGAAAAAATTTGAAGAAAAAGGTAGGAAAAGAAATCCGATTCACTGTAGAGAGGCGTTGCTGGCGTCTATGGCCGTCTGCACGTACGGGCGTTTTGGGCGTTATGGTCATTAAAGGGTTAAAAGCGCAGTCCATGCACGTGGTAGAATCATTGCACGCGTCACTTCAAGATAGAATTTTAGATGAATTTCCGCAGTCCATGCATGTCAAAATCATTACACGCGTTACTTCGAGATAGAATTTCCATAGCGTCCCTAAGTAAGGTTCGTTTTGCTGAGTTGTACGGAGTATTATCCTTAATGCCGCTCCAAAGTGATGTTGACTCATTATTTAATACTTCCCTTAGCATCTCAATCGTGTATTACCCCATGTTTGACATATCTTTTATGCTCTTCAATATACCAGGTCTTATACAGGCCTTTATACACCTGTATAAAGACCTGGATTATTGTATCATAAAGCCTCGTACTTTTTTGTTTCTATTTATCTTCGACGTATCTACAGGGTTTTGTTTTATAAGATGTGTTTTATTTTAACGAAATTATGTTGTGTGTTTATACAAATGCTTTCTGCCGTTGTTCGCCTTCTTTGGCATTAGAAGCTTTCTGCGGGATTCTTCCGTTCGATTCGGCGTGGCAGCATGTTCGATCTAAAGGAATGCATTATTTAGGTATGTTAAAACTCAAAGGATTTGGTAGGATAAGTCTCCTTATCGTGCAGCGACGGCTTTTCTAGAAACCAACGTCGCGTCAAACGAAAAAGGTTTCTTTTGTATTTTAGAGGAACAAGAAGCTTATGTATTTCCATCATCTGGGGAATTTTCCAGCTGTTAGTGTTTCCCGAAAGCGTCCACCAGCTCTCTTTCTTCTTCTACTTTTTTTCCACGATCTATCTATCGTCTTTCAACGGAAAGAATAGTCTACGGATCTCATGACAAGCGAAGTTGAAGAGAATAAATAACTATGTTTGTATGCAGTTTGCTGTAGTCCGATCCTCTAACGGCAAAGATGAAGAAGAGGCGGAGGATGAGGATAAGGAGGACAAGCAAATTACGAGACACGCAAAGACTGTTGGAAATATCTAAGGACTGTGACGCCTGGGTCTCAGAGCAGATGATTTCCACATGTCAACGTGCGTTGACGTAAGATCAAAGAGAAGAAAAAGAATGGTTTCTTTCTTTGTGTTTTTCGCTCTTTTCTTGCCTCAAGGAGCTTTCTTTTTTTCAAAAAAAAAATCAAAAGTTCAACAAGATTTCACAATTGTTTTTATTCTTTATTTTCATATATAACGGTTTTAGAATGTATTTTTATTCAAGAAACAAAACCGAAAATAAATCTATTCAATTTTATATTTTGTTTTATTTAAACAAAAGCGTCAGAAGATTACAAGATCCTGTTATTGAGATGAGATGTAACGTACCAGGAGATGTGACGTACCTGCCAGAAGGACGCACACGACATAAAGGCAGATAGGAATCAGAATAAAATGTCCGCGTAGCTCAACTGGTAGAGTGACTTATTCCGGAATGAGGGGATCCGGGTTCGAATCCTGGTGCGGATAAAAATGACGGAGAAATTCACTTCGTTATAGAGGTAGGTGTCAATAGAGAGTTAAAGATCATAATAGTTACTGAAGAACATGCACCGGCTCTTCTTCTTCTTCCAACCATTTTATAGCCGATTGAGGTTATAGGTTTCCCTCATCTCTTTCCAAATGTACATGCCTTAGTATTGTCTATTCCACAGCTTTCCTACATCTTTGTTTATATCATCCATCCATCTTCCTTCTGGTCTTCCTACTCCTCTCTTTCCTTTATATGGCCTCCATTCTGTTATTATTTAGGTCCATCTATTATTTTCCATTCTTGTTATATTGCCAGCCCATTTCCATTTTAAATTGAATATCTTTTCACCTATGTCTAAACATTTTGTTCTGGATCTTATATTTACTGGTATACAATCATCGTTGCTGCCTTAAGCACGAAAAACAAGACGCAACTAATTTCAACACAAAATAAACCAAGCCGAATCATCGCAATCCGTGAAAACACATTTACTTACGAAAATTAAAACTTGTTTAAAAGGTTAAAATGATTAAAACAATGTGCGAGATCTTTCGGGTCCCTCTTTACAGACCCATCCTCAGGCACAACGAGAAACTCACACAGGGCACGCTGGCTTATATACACCCCTCTGTACATCAACAAGATACAACGCATGCGCCGCAATAAAAGGTCAAGTATGTTTTACACATAAAGTAACAAAATGAAAATATGTACAAATGCATGAGAAAGAAAAAAATCCAAATGGCAGTAAATAAGTAATCAACACATCATTGCATTGGAAGAGGGATTCTCCAGCAGTAACCTCCAATGAGCAGGTATGATTTGCGGGGTTTCTTCATTACAGCACTGTTCGGCAAAATCAAAAATATACAAACTCTCCAAAACGAGCACTGTAGTTTTAGGTCTCGCCAAGCACAATAATTTTACATCATTCCATAGTAGTAAATAATCGCCTTTGTTGACTATTCGGGCTAAGGCCGTGGCGGATGAATGGGTGCGAACATTGTATTTATGTTCGGAGATTCTCGCCCCGAGCGACCGACAAGTTGATCCGATGTAGGCTGTCATAAGGAGAGAGTCATCAACAGATTGTTGCAGCACAGAATATACACCATGTTTTTCCATGATCGAAACATGGTCACGATCAGAATTGACCAAGTTGAAAAGGCGTTCGGAAGATATACCGAAACTATAGTTGAACTTACAACACAAAATAAACCAAGGTTTATGTAGTCTTATAGAGTGTGGATACTATGCTGGGATGGTAAGGAATGGAGCAAACAAACCGGATGACAGGCAATTCACGTTGGGTTCGAAGTATGGTGGAATAATGGCTCTGAAACTTGTGAAGAGTTTTAATGAAATATCGGTTGGGGTATCCGAACGATTCGGCCATGGTGGAAATGTGCTGAAGTTCTAGCGAGAGATCAAAGTTTGATGAAGATTGTGTATAGGCTCGGCGAATCAGAGAATGAAGTGAACCAGATTTGTAACTGTTAGGGGTGAACGAGTTATGTGGGATCATAACTGGAACAAACGTTGGCTTGCGATAAACTGAGGTATGAATGCGGCCCCCTGGGCTGCGTTTGAACAGTATATCCAAGTAAGGTAAGGAATCACAAGATTCAATTTCTAAGGTGAAGGTAATCGAAGTGAGAACGGAGCAAAGGGATTCTGTGAAGGCGCGTAAATAGGGAAGAGAGTATTGCCAAAGTAACAAAACATCATCAACGTATCGGGTGTAAAGCAGGGGTTGGAAAGGTCCATTGATAAGTACAGCATTTTCAACATGTTGTAAGACAATCTTGACCAATACGGAAGAAAGAGGTGATCCCATTGGTGTACCGTAATCTTGGCGGTAAATGATATTATTAAACTTAAGATAAGTTCGGTTTTTAATAAGAGTGAGGGCTGATACAATGACATTGCATTCAGAAGGTTGTAAGCCCAAGCTAGATAGCTGTGGTGTGATTAAATTTATGGCTGTGTCCATGGGGACGTTGGGAAAGAGAGAAACAGCATCCGGACTTGCCATTAAAAATGGTAAATCAGAATGAACAGTATGTATTATGTCAAGGGCTTGGATAGAACTGTGAATTGAATACCTGGATTGTTGAGTAAGCCGGGTGAGGAGGGATGCAAGTGATTATTCCAAGTTACATGTTGGGTTTTCACAGCCAGACACTATAGGTCGGACTGGTTGATTTGGTTTATGTAGTTTAACCTGAAACGATGAAAGATTTCCGTCTTTAGTACGATTTAATGATTAAAAGATGAAAAATATATACAATTAAAACCATGAGCACTTTCGAGGCAGCGGCTGACCTTCTTCAGATGTAATAAAGAAATACACATTTAGTCTATATCATCATCATCATCATTGTCAACCATTATCAATCCACTGCTGGACGAAGGTCTCCCCAAGTTTCCTCCACAACGATCTGTCTTGTGCCAGTCTCCTCCATGTCACCCCTGCATACTTTCGAATTTCATCCACCCATCTCCCATGTGGTATTCTTCTGGGTCTTTTCCTGTCCCTTGGAATCCAATCTAAAATTTCGGCTGTCCATCGATGATCTGTCCTTCTGGCAGTATGTCCAGCCCATTGCCATTTCAGGGATTTAATTCTGATCATGATGTCTTCCACTCTTGTCATTTTTCGGATCCACGAGTTCCTCTTCTTATCTCTCCTGGTTACACCAAGTATGCACCTCTCCATGCTTCTTTGAGTTGTCTGCAGCCTTTGTATGTCTCTTTTAGTTAAGGTCCACGTCTCTGCACCATACGTAAGCACTGGAAGGATGCATTGATCAAACACTTTTCTTTTAAGACATAATGGCATATTGCTCTTGAAAATTATGCTGTTTCTTCCAAAAGCTCTCCAGGCAAGTTTTGTACGCCGATTAATTTCTTCATCAATGTGACCCTCACTTGATATCTGCTGTCCAAGATAAACGTACGTGTCTGTTATCTCCAGCTTTTCTCCATCAATCGATAAATCTTCATTTCTTGTAAAAGCATTGAACATCACTTTTGTCTTCTGAAAGTTCATTTTTAATCCCACTTCTTTACTCTTGTCAGCAAGTTCCTGGATCATACTCTGCAGCTCTGATGGGCTAGTTGCAAAAATGACTACGTCATCAGCAAAACGAAGGTGGGTTAGATAATCTCCATTAATCTTTATCCCCTTGTTTTCCCAGCTCAGTGACTGAAAAACACCCTCCAATGTGGCATTAAAGAGCTTCGGAGATATGGTGTCACCTTGTCTCACTCCCTTTCCAATTTTTATGTGTGTTGTATTTTCAAACAGCCTAATCTTTGCACTTGCATTTTTCATAGATGTTATTAATAATATTAATGTATGCATCTTCAATACCGCAGGTTTTCAGAGCCATTGTAACTGCTGATGGTTTCACCGAATCAAAGGCTTTTTCATAATCGATAAAAGCCATGCACAATGGAAGTTCATATTCCCTCGCTCTTTCAATTAGTTCTCTCAGCACATGGATATGATCTATTGTGCTGTAGCCACTCCTGAATCCAGCTTGTTCTCTCGGTTGAGCCATGTCCAGTGTTACCTTCAAGCGGTGTGAAAGAACTTTAGTGAAGATTTTATAAACTACTGATAGGAGACTGATAGGTCTGTAGTTTCCGAGATCCTCAATGTCACCTTTCTTATGTAGCAGGATCATTGTAGCGGTGTTCCAATCCTCAGGAATCTTTCCTTCATTAAGGCATCGAGTGAAAATTTGGGCGAGTACTGTTTCGATTTCTCCACTTGCTTCTTGTATGATGTCTACAGTAATTCCATCTTCTCCTGGAGCTTTTCCCCGCTTCATGTTCTTGATTGCATGTGCAACTTCTGCTGGAAGGACTGGAGGAACTCTGGTACTGGTATCTTTCATGATGTCTGGAGTGCATATATCATCCCTTTCATATAATTTGGAGTAGAAATCTTTCACTCTTGTCAAAATTTCGCCTCTATTTCTTGTTACAGAACCATCTTCTTTTCTTAGTGCCATAATCTGTTTTCTTCCCTTACTGAGATGTCCCTTTGCTATCTTTAGGCTTTGGTTGTTTTCAATTGCTTTCCTCACTAGTTCACAGTTGAATTTTCTTACGTCTTCAGTGATACTTTTTCGTACTGTCTTGCATAGCTCTATATATTCCACTTTGGAAGTCACATCTTCTTTAGTTGTCCTCATCTCTCTTCTTTTTTGCATCAACATTTTCGTTTTTCCTGATAATTTATTTACATGCAACTTGTTCTTAGACCCAGCTAATTTTGTTGCTGTTTCCATAAGAGCTTTGGTTACTTTTCTGTTAACTTCAGAGATGTCCACTTCTTCCGATGTTAGGCCTTCTAAAGCAGAGAACCTGTTCTTCAGTTCCAACTTGAAGGTATTATGGTGTTTTTTAAGGTTGGTTATGTCAATAGATTTTGTTTGTCTTATGAGCTTGCCACGTTCAAGTTTAGTGTTGAGGTGCATCTTACATCTCACCAATCTATGGTCACTACCTGTGTTGAACTTGTTTAGCACACTGCAGTCTTCTATGACGATTTTTTTGTTACACATAATAAAATCAATTTCACTTGTCGTCCCATTTGGATGTCTCCATGTCCATTTCCTGTGTGGCTTTTTCTTGAAGAAGGAGTTCAAGATGAAAAACCCTTCTGCCTCTGCAAACTCAACGAGAGTATTTCCACGCTGGTTTCTTTTGCCATGACCGAATTTACCTACTGAAGTTTCATTCTGTTGCCGTTGCCCTATTTTTGCATTGAAATCTCCCATAATTATTTTCAAGTGCTGCTTACCTTTATTATTTAGATGACAAATTTCCTCATAAAATTCTTCAATTTCTTCTTCAGGATGGCTTGTGGTGGGTGCATAAGTTTGAATAATCTGAGCCTGGTATCTTTTCGAGAGTTGGATAACGAGTCGTGCAGCTCTGTCAGAGGAACTTTCAACTTCTACAACTTTATCCTTCAGTTTCTTGTTTATTATAAATCCAACACCACTAGTTCTGCCAGTATCTGTCCCACGATAGTAGAAGAGATGTCCACTTTTCAGTTCGATGAGATCTTCTCCTTTTCTCCTTACCTCACTTAGCCCCACGATGTCCCACTTGATCCTTTGTAGTTCCTCTTCCAATTCAAGAAGCCTTGAATCAGAAGATAGGGAGCGTCCATTGTACGTTGCCAAGGTCAGCATCAGATGGCAGCCTAGTCCGGTCCTCCGGGGATTCTTAGCACCCTCTGCCTTCATGTCGCACTGGCCGCTGCCTTGACCCAGGTACATTCCAGCTGCCGGAGACTGAGGGCCAAGATTTAAGTTGTGGAGTCATTTTGGAGGGGTTTGGCCATAACTCACCACGCTGGCCAAGCGGGTTGGCGAGTGTGGGATAGAATTTCCTCTAATCCCGATGGTATAGTTATACCGCTATTGGCGGTCGTCAGAGCCCCTTTAGTAGGAACAGGATGCACCACGAGAAGGCGGGGTTGACATTTGTCAAGGAGAGGCTGTGATGTTACGCATCACCTGACCTTACATCCCTTAGTCTATATATATATATATAGATCATTGCATTGTGGGAAGCATGGTAAGTTATTAGCCAATAGTAATCTACATGCGCCAAAATGTTGCGTATACTGTTGGCCCAATGGTCTGAAGAAAACATGGAAATATATTTTAGAAATAAATGGTGTAGGGTGGGGTGAACATTCAATTTTAAGTTTATATTACAATTTATAATTTACTGTTTTAATAAGGGATTTCCAAACGTTATGTAACTCATAGGGGGCATGTTCATTACAACATTGCTCACCGGAGGCCTCTATATACACACTTTCTGCAATTCAAAGGTCACCAGGTTTACTAGGAGTATTAATTATTCTTACATTTCTCCAGTCGGGATTAAGATCATCTTGTATAACAGATTTGGCTAGGGATGTACAATACATGCCTGTTTTAATATTGTATTTGTGTTGTTTAATTCGTAATGCAATATTCCGTTTTGTAGAACCTGCTTGTCCTGTAGTTGCCTTAACCAGAGGGATATTGTAAATACCCCACTGTCCCATTTTGCTGTTCTGTTCACGATCCTTACGAACTACTGAAAATAAGTTTCGTGTTCGTGAACCATATATTTTTCATCTTTTAATCATTAAATCGTGCTAAAGACGGAAATCTTTCATCGTTTCAGTGATTAATGTCGCACGAGTCTTCAATATTTGTTGTAGTTTAACCTTTCCGAACAATTCAGGAATGCGTGGTCCAAATAGTGGGTGCATATGATCAGCAATACACAGTGGAAGAGAAGTGTTGTTTTTAAGTTTACTGAGTGCTGTGACCGTAGCGGGTACTGGGTTACGCGTGATAACAGTATGCGGGATTTGATTAATAGATTCTATCTTTTTTAAATGGTAAACAGGTTTATCAAGGATCTTATATGTGTATGGTTTACTTTTTCTTAAAGTCTTATATGTAGTTGGGATCTCTCCATTTTGCGTTGTGTTTTTTGCAATTTGTCTAAGATGTTTTTCTTGATATGCCAAATTTCAGGGCCATATGTCATAATGGGTCTATGAAGAAGTAAATTTATCCATTTTTATGCCAGCGGCGGGATTCGAAGCCACAACTCTCGGCTCCGGAGCTCCGAGGGCTATCCATTATACTACACTGGCATGTGCTTTCACTGCCATCTGCCTTTATCTCATGCGCATGCTACGGGGTAGGCATGTCACAGGTATTACACATTGATTGAAAAATTTTACTCTGCTTTCCGGCATTCTTTTACTACATAGAAAATCTTTAAATTCCCAAAAGCTGCCCACTCCATTTTTATTCTTCTGTCAATATCTTGCATAATTCCCTGTTTCTTTTTGGAAATTAGTTTTCTTAGGTATATATATTCTTACACATATTCTATTTCTTTATTTTTTATAGTACTATTTTCTTGTGCTTCGCTATTATTTAGTTGGTTTGACATTATTTTTGTTTTATCAATATTAATTTCTAATCCAATTTTTTTTTTTTGATAAACGTGCTACTGCCAAGAAATTGTTGCTGACTTTTGGAAGGGGGCGCTTATAGACTACCGTGAGCCACTCTATGGGCTATAAGGAGTCAAACAGAGGTCATCGCTCTTTCCACGTTTATAAGTGAGTCACGGAAAAATTCTCACTGGCCGCAACCGGTAATCGAACCCAGGGTTTGATTCCCGGTGATGCCAATGAGAATTTTTGTTTGATTCTCGGTGACGGCCAACGAGAATTTTTCCGTGACTCACTTATAAACGTGGAAAAGGCGATGACCTTTGTTTAAAATCCCTTGTCCACGTCAAATGTCTCTATTAATTATTCATTCACCTTCTAATTATTTGTTCAGTTGCTGCTTGCCATCTTTGGTGAATTCCCAGCATTGTGCGAGGCTCCAAGTATCAACCAGCCAAATTGGCTGGGCAGTTAGTGTGTGTGAGTCTAGAGGAATTCAAAGCCACCGTGGTGCAGTGGAAGCACATCCGGCGCGTAACTGAAAGACCCTCAGTTCGATTCCCGCTGGCGGCCAATGAGAATTTTTCCGTGACTCACTTATAAACGTGGAAAGAGCGATGACCTCTGTTTGATTTTCCTTGTCCACGTCAAATGTCTGTATTAACTATAAGGAGTGGCCCGTCCTTAATTTGGGGCCCACTGGCTTCAGGGAATAGAAAGAGCTAGTACCGTAAAACAAACACGCCACCCATGTCTCATTAGGGACTGGACCCCGGGCTCACTCGGACGAAAGTTCGGAAGCGCACTCAGATAACTGCGCCACCGAGGAAGCTGCTAATTTTTGAATTCATAAAATTATTTTACTTTTTTTAAAAAATGACTATAGTGAACCTACAATTAATTAAACAGCCGGAAAATGTATAACCGGTGAATAATAAAAAACGTCAGAGGGAAAAATTGGCTGCTGGTAAATTAACGATTTTAATACAGGAACAGAATGATTGATATTGCAGTTATTGCGGTACTTACCTCCCGAAATATCGGTATCAGTATCTGACGTTTTGCAGCGCTCATTAAGCAAATACAGTATTACTTATAAGGAAAAGTGTTGTTCCTCAAGTAACAATTAATCAGAAATATTAAATAAGTTAATGTTTCAAAAACTAAATTATCATTTGAGTGTTTTTATCTTCTACGTTCCAAGTGAGATGCCACATGACGTTACTCTTGGAGCCAAGAAGCTATAATACGAGCAATTAAATAGGAATATGCTAATCGCTCTATTTAATACAGGAACAGAATGATTGGTATTACAGGTACTCCAGAGACAGGGGTGTGCAATTACGTGTAAAAAAAGGTTTTCTACGTGACGCGTAAAATACGTAGAAAACGTAAAATACGTAAAAAAAATTGAAAAAAAACACATGGCTTTGTGCTGTTAATTAACTTACTATGTACGAATACGACAAAAAAAGAAGATCCTTTAAAAAACTAACATACCCTTTGGTATGTTTATATGATCTTACTGGAACAGTGCAAACTGCCACTTCCATGTAACGTACCACCAGTATGCCACATACATATCAGTAACACGTCATATTGCTTTTTATTTTTTTCCTAGCCTTCATATTAACACGGGAAAATCCCTTTCTTTTATGATAATGTGTGTGCGGCACACTTTAAAATATTATATGTGGCAAAGGAAGGAGAAGCCAAGCCACGGTGTAGTTTAAAGTGAAACGAGACAATAGGAACAATCAAAATAAAACGTTGCCGCGCGGCTCGCTTTTGATATCCATGCGCGTGTTGCCGGCTCCTGTCTCCACAGTGATTCACTGCTGAGCAGACGCAGAAGTACAACGGCGCCGGCCGGATACAAAGCGTCGGCAACTTCTCGTCAACTAGGCGGTAAAACTATAACAAATATGAAAACTATACTTATTCTCTGTCATTTAAATGCAGTAGGTTTTAGTGTTGACTTCAGTTCAAGGTTGAGAGCGTTCATATCAAACACAATTTTTTTTATGATAACTAGTCGTTGAGGGAGGCTGAACATTCTAATTGAAGACTTCCCATTATGAATCGCGGCGGTCGACCTCTTCATAATGTGTACGCGGAACTCAGATTTATTCCAATTAAAGTTTAACACAAGAATTGTGCCAAGTGTTGTGAATGTCGATTAGCTGTCAAGAATACAGCAAGGGAGAGTCTGAAAGCCCACAGGAAGGCCTGCGCGGAACTTCTACTACAGCTCCTGAACCACTGCCACCACCATCATCGGTGACTTCCAGTTCTACCCTGCATCGATCGGTCTTGGAAATATCTATAGACATTGATGACTCTTTAGTTCCAGTAGCAAACTCCAGCCCCAGTTCCTGTTCAACCGTTTCCATGTTGACGAGTGTACCCTCTTCGTCTCATGAAGAGGAAGACAGTTTCAACCTTGAATCACCCATCACTGTAAGTTCTAAACTTTCCACGGTTAAACGACAGATAACCAATTTTTTAGACAGTATTAATGCCTCCATTAAGCCGGAAATAGATCTTGCTATTGCCAAGGTTTTCTATGGTTGCAACATCTCTTTAGTGTAGTAAAATCGGTGGATTTTAAACAGTTCTGTCAAAAACTGCGACCTACCTATAAATGACCAACTAAAAAGCCCTTTCTAATAAACTTCTGGACGAAGTGTATGATGAAGTTACTAAAATCACCATCAGCGCTGCAGACACAGACTCCGTTTTGCTCATAGACTGTTAGAAAAATGAATTGAACAACAGGAAAAATGCTCTAACACTTCTTCACAATCAATGTGGAAATAGTGGCAAAGCTGAAAGAGTTTTACTTCATGCTTTCGACATGTCTGATTCGCCAGAAGCAGGTGAAGCACTTTGTCATGTAGTCAGTGAATCAAAAAAGCTGGCTAAAGAACAATACAATGTGAATATTTATTGTACAGTTTTCGACAACGCCAGTAACATGGTTAAAATGGGTAAAAATCACGGCCTGTGGCATTCTGCCCGCAATGCCCATACTGGAAATCTTCTAGCTAAGGATCTTCTCTCGAAAAACATTGTATTTCGTGTGAACATGATGTTGAGGTCTTTCAAGCACCCTGATCGAGAAGATCAACTGACAGAAAATGAAGGCTCTAAAGTATGCCTCGCTGCAGACAATTGCTGGTGCTTCAAAGGGATACCTGTTTGTCCTTGACTAACAATCTAAGTGCAATGAGAAAAGTTGCTGCCACTGATGAAGCTGAGAAGCTGTCTTCTCAAATGAAGTCCCTCCTCTATCAATGCCTTTCTCAAAGAAATTGCTGGTACAGTCGCAGTGCTTAATCCAATAAGTCAGCTAATAAATATATTCCAGAAAAAAGAAGCAACTGCTGCATATGGAGTTGAATTGCGGATTGACTTACGTCTATCTGAAGACCATAAGGACCTCATGCCATATGTAGAAAAAAGAGAAACCAATCGCTAAACGTATAAAGCCCTGCAGCCAATGTTTTCTACTCTGTGTATCAGAAGCAGAAAATGAATGAGAAACATCCTGAATAAGTAGAGGAGTTCAATTTAGGGAACCTCGATCCCTCGGAAATAACCAGTTTTCAGCAGTATCTAAAAACATCTTGAAAGTTTTAAGCGCTTATGAAGAAGGGTGTTAAATCACCAAGAACATTCCGGTACTTCGCCAGTCGGCACCATAAGTTGTCAGCAGCTGCTTTGAAGTTAATCAACATCCCAGCCTCTTCAGCCCAACTTGAAAGATTTTTCTCTAATTGGTCTTTTGTCCATAATACTACAAGAAACCGGCTCAGCTTCAAACGTTCGAAGAAATTGGTTAAAATATATTGTGCTCTTAAGTTACAAGATCATAACGGTGAGGATTATTAGTGTGATTAAGGGTGTGTGAGAACTATATAAACGTTTAAAGAGCATAAGAACATTCTCTTTAGTGAAAATTAAAATAATGACAAAGTGTTAATAGACAGTGATAATTTGAGTGTTAAAAGTAAAAATCAGTTACATTTAAAACAAGAAATTTAATGTTTTGTCGAATCTACAGTTTTCTCCTTTAAGGCAATAAGTATAGCACAATCAATATTTAAAAAGCGTTTAAAGTTTAAAAAGGCTAAATTATGATTTTGAAGTGCATACCTGCATAACATGTTACGCTTTAATATTGTTAAATAAAAATGTACCATATCTTGCATTATAGACATGCCATAAACATTCATGTCAAAATATTAACTTTGGTAAACAAACTGCAACATAAAATTGTTTATTTTCTACAATTACGTAAATATGAAAATACACTCTACGAATTTGAAGCTGTTAATAAAATCTTGAATTCTATTCCGTATACAATGTGCTAGTGCAAGAGGTGTATGAACAATCTTAAGAAAATAATGATTTCATAGTGAATTATACAAGAAAATGTAAGTTTAAAATGTATAATAATTAAAGTGGTTTTTAAATTATATTATTTATACATGAAAGAAAATTAGTTTTTTACGTCTGCGTAAAAAACTGGTTTTCAACGCCAGGTAAATTACGCGTAATTCACGTAAAATACGTAACGAGTAAATTAGATAAATTGGAGCGTGCATCTATATAAAAAAGCAAACTTGCATGTGAAAACAACTAACATTCCTAGAACATTCTACTCTGACCTTGACCGTAAGCACTGGTCTGGTCAGCGGAGATAGTAACGGAGCAAATTTGAGCTCTCGTTCCCGATTCCTACGCCAAAGCCTTCCCGATGTTAGACGGCTTTGCGTATAAACACAGCCAACCGAAGACCAATACAACACAGGCAATGTGATATTTAAAATCACTAAATTTCAACACTGGCACGCAAAACAGTTACTGTAAGACGAGCAACATACATAGTGTATCGGAATAGCATGACAACCTACCTAATGATAGGAATAACCACCCTTGGCCTGGATGACATGCCAGGATGACAGGCCCTGAAAGGTTGCCAGCAAAACACGTGCTCGTTCGGACTGCAGCCAGAGCACGCAAGTGCTGGAGATTACGTGGTTGTGGGTCAGCATGTCGAACATGTCGATCCAAATAGTTTCACAGGCGTTCTATGGGAATGAGGTCGGGTGATTTCGCCGGCCAAGGGAGAACGGAGACATCGCTTTCCTGTTCCTGGAACCAGTCACACACCCCCTTCGCGACGTGGCACGCCGTATTGTTCTGTTGGTAGACACCATCACCTCCCGGAAAAACGTCCAACATGAAGGGATGCATGTGGTCAGCGAGGATGGACAGGTAGCTCTTTGCGTTCAGGGTCCCATCCTGTGGTACCAGCGGTCCACTGTCAATGATGGTATTCTCATACGAACTGAAGGCGTCTTTGCCGATGGACTTGGGTTAACATGGGCCCCTTGACGCAGCGTAGACTCCTGAGACACATGCGTAACAGGGTTCGCTCCGCTTTTATTAGAGACACATACCTGGGTGCCCCACCGTTCATTTGCTTGTTTAATTGCTGCACTGTTGGGCGTCGATTGTCCTTTACCATTCGACGGGGGCGACGTTCTCCTCTGGGGTCCATGGCCATTGGGGCTCCACAGTTATGAAGTCGGGAGGTATTCGGTGTGCCAGCGGTCCATTCTTGTAACACCCTTACTAAAGCACCTCGCAAAAAGCCCACGAAGTATGCTGTTAATGAGGTGCTTCCACCCTTGACGCGGTAGCCGATGATCATTGCTTTTTGAACGTCCGCCAAATCAGTACCTCAACCCATGGTGCTCACGTAACTGACTGTGGTTCATCTGTCCTGGCCGGCAGCTTACATCTCCTTGTGGTAGATCTTGTCACGTGCACTTTTTGACGCACCTGGGGGGTACACTGTCATTCCGAGGGTGGACATATTATTCTGATACGATTGTGCATGTTGATTACTAATAAATAACAACAGTTCAATTGTTAAGCGTCACAGGAGATATTGAAAGCTGGCACGGGAAAACTATTGTGGTTTCAAAGCATCAGAAATAAATGTACGCGAGTAAATCAAAAAAGATAACCGATTTCTGAATTAAACTGATACCCCAAGCGACAGCAGGCGGCCTTGGTGGCCGAGTGGTACGAAACAATGAATTCTAATCATTTGTTAAAATACATCTGAGTTTTTATTCCGGGTGAAGCATGAATGGTACATTTTCTTACGGCACTGTTTCTCTTCCTTCTCTAGAACCAGTTTCGTAAATTAGGAACGGGACACTGCTCTGAATTGCTCACTGTGGTCGTTAAACTGCGACAAAGAAGCGACAATATATTATTTATGAGATTGACACAAATATAGTTAATGTAAAAACGCACACAAAGATACTTTATGCATAATTAAATTACTTGTGATCAGTGACTTTGTTGTACTAATTATTTATGTATGTCACTTTACACATTTGTTAAACAATTTCTCTTGAAATCTACAGTATATCTAAAATGAAGTAATACAAGATTATACTTATATTTATTGACCCAGTTATTTCTAAGTACGTATGGTTACTTATATTTGAGCATGTCATGTATTCGTTTACGATACGATTGTACTTAAAAAAAACGAGTAGGTTCATGTTCTCGTTTTTAAGTAGGTTGTTTTTAACAGTGTAGCCCACTGAGTTGCTCACGGTTATTAAACCTCCAAATAAAAAAAAAGAAAAAAAAAGAAAAGAAAAGTAATCACGGGAGAAGGCAGCACGATAATTGAGAAGGCAGGTGTTCATTCACCGGAACTTCTGAACTGTTGGGATTTCCACGTCATACCCTCGTACGTGAGATGAAGTAAAGCTTTCAAACAACGGAAGAAATGTGGCCATAAACGTATACCTGACTCTCAAAGTGATAGCAGACTATCAGGCATCGTTACAAAGACTGTAACTGCTACCGCGGAGCAGATAAGGCCAGAATTTAACAAACACGTGTCCTTAAGCTTATGCACAAAGACTATCCGTCGTATCATGGGAAAAATAGATTGTCACTTGACGTCCACATGAAATCTCTTTTGTTGACTGCAAGGCACTGAAAGATGAGGCTGCAGTTTTCAAAGGCTTATGGTAACTGGAGTGCGGAGATCTGGAACACATCATCTGGTCTGACGAATCACGGTTTCAACTCTATCGCGCCAATGAGAGGCTGCATGTCTAACGTAAACCACACCAAGCGATGGATCTAGCTTGTCAAGTTGGGGTTATGCAGACAGGTCAAATACTTAGGATTAGAAACACCTCACCTGATCTGAAGAATCACGGTTTCAGCACTATGTGATTTTTAAATTATATATGTATATATGCCTCTCCTTGACAAATGTCAACCCCGCCTTCTCGTGGTGCATCCTGTTCCCACTAAAGGGGCTCTGACGACCGCCAATAGCGGTATAACTATACCATCGGGATCAGAGGAAATGCTATCCCACACTCACCAACCCGCTTGGCCAGCGTGGTGAGTTATGGCCAAACACCTCCAAAATGACTCTACAACTTAAATCTTGGCCCTCAGTCTCCGGCAGCTGGAATGTACCTGTCCAAGGCAGCGGCCAGTGCGACATGAAGGCAGAGGGTGCTAAGAATCCCCGGAGGACCGGACTAGGCTGTCATTTGATGCTGACCTTGGCTACCTATAACGGACGCTCCCTATCTTCTGATTCAAGGCTTCTTGAATTGGAAGAGGAACTACAAAGGATCCAGTGGGACATCGTCGGGCTAAGTGAGGTAAGGAGAAAAGGAGAAGATCTCATTGAACTGAAAAGTGGACATCTCTTCTATTATCGTTGGACAGATAATGGCAGAACTAGTGGTGTTGGATTTATAATAAACAAGAAACTGAAGGATAAAGTGGTAGAAGTTGAAAGTTCCTCTGACAGAGCTGCACGACTCGTTATCCAACTCTCGGGAAGATACCAGTCTCAGATTATTCAAACTTATGCACCCACCACAAGTCATCCTGAAGAAGAAATTGAAGAATTTTATGAGGAAATTCGTCATCTAAATAATAAAGGTAAGCAGCACTTGAAGATAATTATGGGAGATTTCAATGCAAAAATAGGGCACCGGCAACAGAATGAAACTTCAGTAGGTAAATTCGGTCACGACAACAGAAACCAGCGTGGAAATAGTCTCGTTGAGTTTGCAGAGGCAGAAGGATTTTTCATCTTGAACTCCTTTTTCAAGAAAAAGCCACACAGGAAATGGACATGGAGACATCCAATTGGGACGACAAGTGAAATTGATTTTATTATGTGTAACAAAAAATTCGTCATCGAAGACTGCAGTGTGCTTAACAAGTTCAACACAGGTAGTGACCATAGATTGGTGAGATGTAAGATGCACCTCAACACTAAACTGGAACGTGGCAAGCTCATAAGACAAACAAAATGTATTGACATAACCAACCTTAAAAAACACCATAATACTTTCAAGTTGGAACTGAAGAACAGATTCTCTGCTTTAGAAGGCCTAACATCGGAAGAAATGGATATTTCGGAAGTTAACAGAAAAGTAACCAAAGCTCTTATGGAAACAGCAACAAAATTAGCTGGGTCTAAGAACAAGTTGCATGTGAACAAATTATCAGGAAAAACCAAAATGTTGATGCAAAAAAGAAGAGAGATGAGGACAACTAAAGAAGATGTGACTTCCAAAGTGGAATATATAGAGCTATGCAAGACAGTAAGAAAAAGTATCACTGAAGACGTAAGGAAATTCAACTGTGAGCTAGTGAGGAAAGCAATTGAAAACAACCAAAGCCTTAAGATAGCAAAGGGACATCTCAGTAAGGGAAGAAAACAGATTATGGCTCTGAGAAAAGAAGATGGTTCTATAACAAGAAATAGAGGCGAAATTTTGACAAGAGTGAAAGATTTCTACTCCAAATTATATGAAAGGGATGATACATGTACTCCAGACATCATGAAAGGTACCAGAGTTCTTCCAGTCCTCCCAGCAGAAGTTGCTCATGCAATCAAGAACATGAAGCGGGGGAAAGCTCCAGGAGAAGATGGAATTACTGTAGACATCATACAAGAAGCAAGTGGAGAAATTGAAACAGTACTCGCCCAAATTTTCACTCGATGCCTTAATGAAGGGAAGATTCCTGAGGATTGGAACAATGCTACAATGATCCTGCTACATTAAAAAGGTGACATTGAGGATCTCTGGAACTACAGACCTATCAGCCTCCTATCAGTGGTTTATAAAATCTTCACTAAAGTTCTTTCACACCGCTTGAAGGTAACACTGGACATGGCTCAACCGAGAGAACAAGCTGGATTCAGGAGTGGCTACAGCACAATAGATCATATCCACGTACTGAGAGAACTAATTGAAAGAGCGAGAGAATATGAACTTCCATTGTGCATGGCTTTTATCGATTATGAAAAAGCCTTTGATTCGGTGAAACCATCAGCAGTTACCACGGCTCTGAAATCCTGCGGTATTGAAGATGCATACATTAATATTATTAATAACATCTATGAAAATGCAAGTGCAAAGATTCGGCTGTTTGAAAATACAACACACATAAAAATTGGAAAGGGAGTGAGACAAGGTGACACCATATCTCCGAAGCTCTTTAATGCCACATTGGAAAATGTCTTTCAATCACTGAACTGGGAAAACAAAGGGATAAAGATTAATGGAGATTATCTAACCCACCTTCGTTTTGCTGATGACGTAGTCATTTTTGCAACTACCCCATCAGGGCTGCAGAGTATGATCCAGGAACTTGCTGACAAGAGTAAAGAAGTGGGATTAAAAATGAACTTTCAGAAGACAAAAGTGATGTTCAATGCTTTTACAAGAAATGAAGATTTATCGATTGATGGAGAAAAACTGGAGATAACAGATGCGTATGTTTATCTTGGACAGCAGATATCAAGTGAAGGGTCACATTGATGAAGAAATTAATCGGCGTACAAAACTTGCCTGGAGAGCTTTTGGAAGAAACAGCATAATTTTCAAGAGCAATATGCCATTATGTCTTAGAAGAAAAGTGTTTGATCAATGCATCCTTCCAGTGCTTGCGTATGGTGCAGAGACGTGGACCTTAACTAAAAGAGACATACAAAGGCTGCAGACAACTCAAAGAAGTATGGAGAGGTGTATGCTTGGTATAACCAGGAGAGATAAGAAGAGGAACTCGTGGATCCGAAAAATGACGAGAGTGGAAGACATCATGATCAGAGTTAAATCCCTGAAATGGCAATGGGCTGGACATACTGCCAGAAGGACAGACCATAGATGGACAGCCGAAATTTTAGATTGGATTCCAAGGGACAGGAAAAGACCCAGAAAAAGACCACATGGGAGATGGGTGGATGAAATTCGTAAATATGCGGGAGTGACATGGAGGAGACTGGCACAAGACAGACCGTTGTGGAGGAAACTTGGGGAGACCTTCGTCCAGCAGTGGATTGATAATGGTTGACAATGATGGTGATGATGATATGCGTACAAAACTTGCCTGGAGAGCTTTTGGAAGAAACAGCATAATTTTCAAGAGCAATATGCTATTATGTCTTAAAAGAAAAGTGTTTGATCAATGCATCCTTCCAGTGCTTTCGTATGGTACAGAGACGTTGACCTTAGCTAAAAGAGACATACAAAGACTGCAGACAGCTCAAAGTAGCATGGAGAGGTGCATGCTTGGTGTAACCAGGAGAGATAAGAAGAGGAACACGTGGATCCGAAAAATGACAAGAGTGGAAGACATCATGATCAGAGTTAAATCCCTGAAATGGCAATGGGCTGGACATACTGCCAGAAGAACCGACCATCGATGGACAGCCGAAATTTTAGATTGGATTCCAAGGGACAGGAAAAGACCCAGAAGAAGACCACATGGAAGATGGGTGGATGAAATTCGAAAGTATGCGGGAGTGACATGGAAAGAGACTGGCACAAGACAGACCGTTGTGGAGGAGGCTTGGGGAGACCTTCGTCCAGCAGTGGATTGATAATGGTTGACAGTGATTATGATGATGATATGTATATATACAGTATAATGTGTGTATGTGTGATCGGACCCCTCCCAGATTTCGAAACATGGTTACGCCACTGCTCCCATGGGAGGTTATGTCTGTGGCGTAAACCAGAAGAAACGATGAAACTGGTTTGCCAAGTTGGGGTCACACAGACAGGTAGAGTACTTTGGACTGGAAACACGACATCTTGTCTGATAAATCGCGATTTCAACTCTGTCACGCCGATGCACACAGGGGTATTTGATACAAAAAACTGGCCAAAATTCACATTTCCGAAACACCGTTTAAGCCGATAGCAACTACAACCTATGGTAGTTAAATAGATATGACGTCACCCCTTCACTGGTTTGGTGAGTGGGCACACACATAGCGTTCAACGCAGCAGTCGGAAGTTAGCCGTTATCACTTGTGCAAGTCTCTCTTCGCGGCGCTTGTTCGGCAACGTTATTTAAGTGTTCATTGTAGTGAGTAAACGCAGTTATATATAAGTTTGTCATAATGGATTCTGATTCCGAAGGTATGTACGATCGAATATTACGTAGAGAATAGTAACACTGTACCAGTGATCCGATTTATTGGCGTAGGAAATAAACACATAAGCGTTTCCAAGTTTCCGCGCATCAACCAGATGGCATTTTCAAGGAAGTTAGGCAGAATTTTCCTTGAAAATGCCATCTGGTTGATGTGCGAAAGCTTGGAAGCGCTTATGTGTTTATTTCCCACGCCAATAAATCGGATCACCAGTATAGTGTTACTATTTTCTACTTAATTGGTGTACTGTTCTTCGTTATAAATTTGAATATTACGTATTTTATTCTTCTCTTTGTAATATTCAGTTAGTATGACTGCTGTAAAAGTAGTATTGAAATGATTAAAACCTTCACAATATTTGTTGAAACGCGAAGAGTTTAGTTATGCTTCCAAACCTTTCCAAGTTATTTTTGTTACACCAAATCATTGAATGTGTCCTAAAGAACACATATCAAGCAGCTTCATCCGTGGAATCCCACAGACTAATTTTTTGTGATTTTTTGAAATATGGTTATTTAAAAAAAACCACAAAATATTCGCCCATTCGCGGGTTCGATTTTTCGAAGGACTATTGCATTTGTCATATAAATTACCAATTGGGAAGTGTCATGCACGAACCAAAAGTGAAAAAGAGTTAGTTGCGTTAACTAAAAAGGAAATACAACAACAATTTCGACACTAATTAAGCCTGTTGGTGGACATCCCTAAGCCTGGATTCGGAAACACTAATGACGGGAAGACTTCGAGGAGGTTTCTCCTGGATCCAGCAGTGGCGTCTAGCATCACAGGCATTGACGAAGGATTAATACATAGATTTAAAATTAATTTGAAAACCCTCTCAAGTGAACATGAGATAGAAGTAGCGAAATTCAACAATTATTGCGTCGATACTGCACAATTATATGTGAGGCTGTATTCCTGGCATCCCATGACGCCAACCATTCAGAAAATATTGGTTCATGAAGGTACAATAATTTCCAAAGCAATTTTGCCTATCGGATAATTGTCAGAGGAAGTAACAGAAGCCAGGAATAAACATTTTCGCCTGTACCGAACGAATTATGCCCGGAAATTATCAAGATAACATTTCAATATGGACACACTTAATCGATTATTGCTAACTCCCTACCCACTTATATCTTCTTCAAGACCACTCAATAAATGAATAAAAAGAAGTCGAAAACGTTTTCAAATGAGACAATAGATATGCTTCGACCAGGTCAAATAGCGACAGGGGGAAAGTTGGATGACGATGATGAAGAAAGTGGTGAATAAGACGAACTAGAATCCGACGAAGACTACACAAGACAGTTCGTAATATTTGTTCGACTGTCGTATTTGTACAGATTCATACATTTGCTTACAATTGTTTTATTTATTATTTACATATGTGCTTTTTGCATTCTTGTAGTTAAAATATACCTAAACGAGATTCATATACATATTCTAAACCCAAAAACGCAATAAAATATTTTGACCACATTTTTTGGTTTAAATACCCCACTGTGCAATGGAATTGTGCGTGTGTGTAGCGCAAACCACAACAAGCGGTGTACACAACTTGCCAACTTGAGCTCACACGATTCATATACATATTCTAAAGCCGAAAACCCAATAAAATAATTTTGTCCACATTTCCTGGTCAAATACCCCACAGTGCGAGGGGAAGGTGCGTGTGTGTAGCGCAAACCACAACAAGCGATAGACACAACTTTCCGAGTTTAGGTCACACGTGCAGGTGAAGGAGGTGTGACTGTTTGGGATGCGTTTACATTAGCTCCTTAGGAGCCTCTCGTACCCTTCAATACCTCCATCTCTTGAACAAGATGTGTGAACACCTTCGTCGACCACTTTCACTCGCTCGTAACGATTCTCTCTCCGCTCCATGACCCCATCTATGAACGGACAACGATTCTCTCTCCACTCCATGACCCCATCTATGAACAGGACAACGATTCTCTCTCCGCTCCATGACTCCATCTATGAACAAACAACGATTCTCTCTCCACTCCATGACCCCATCTATGAACAGGACAACGATTCTCTCTCCACTCCATGACTCCATCTATGAACAGGACAACGATTCTCTCTCCACTCCATGACCCCATCTATGAACGGACAACGATTCTCTCTCCACTCCATGACCCCATCTATGAACAGGACAACGATTCTCTCTCCGCTCCATGACTCCATCTATGAACGGACAACGATTCTCTCTCCACTCCATGACTCCATCTATGAACGGACAACGATTCTCTCTCCACTCCATGACCCCATCTATGAACGGACAACGATTCTCTCTCCACTCCATGACCCCATCTATGAACGGACAACGATTCTCTCTCCACTCCATGACCCCCTCTATGAACAGGACAACGATTCTCTCTCCGCTCCATGACTCCATCTATGAACGGACAACGATTCTCTCTCCACTCCATGACCCCATCTATGAACAGGACAACGATTCTCTCTCCGCTCCATGACCCCATCTATGAACGGACAACGATTCTCTCTCCACTCCATGACCCCATCTATGAACAGGACAACGATTCTCTCTCCGCTCCATGACTCCATCTATGAACGGACAACGATTCTCTCTCCACTCCATGACCCCATCTATGAACAGGACAACGATTCTCTCTCCGCTCCATGACCCCATCTATGAACGGACAACGATTCTCTCTCCACTCCATGACCCCATCTATGAACAGGACAACGATTCTCTCTCCGCTCCATGACTCCATCTATGAACAAACAACGATTCTCTCTCCACTCCATGACCCCATCTATGAACGGACAACGATTCTCTCTCCACTCCATGACCCCATCTATGAACAGGACAACGATTCTCTCTCCGCTCCATGACTCCATCTATGAACGGACAACGATTCTCTCTCCACTCCATGACCCCATCTATGAACAGGACAACGATGATTCTCTCTCCGCTCCATGACTCCATCTATGAACGGACAACGATTCTCTCTCCACTCCATGACTCCATCTATGAACGGACAACGATTCTCTCTCCACTCCATGACCCCATCTATGAACGGACAACGATTCTCTCTCCACTCCATGACCCCATCTATGAACAGGACAACGATTCTCTCTCGCTCCATGACCCCATCTATGAACAGGACAACGCATGCTTCTCGAGTGGGGACTAATTTGTATTCAAGTGCGATGCATATTGGTCTTCATTCGGAAAGTTATTAAAATTGGATTACCATACTCCCATGCCCTCTCGATCACCGGAACTCAACCCTATTGCGAATTCGTGGAGTGAATTCAAAAGATTTGTTCGAGCACACCATCCACCACCGAGAACCTGGTATGCTGTACGGCAGATGATCATCGCTTCATGGCCGGCAATACCTACCACTTTGGTATTTTCAACACCTGATTGAGTGCGTACAAAGACATCTGGCAGCTGTTGTGAGGGCTAAAGGTGAAGCAACACTTTATTAGGTAAGTGTATATAATAATTTGTCCTTTGAGGTTACATAAAATGCTACGTAGAATATACAGTAAGTGTTTCTTTCCGTAAACATAATATGTGGTTGTACCTAATCAAGCGGCAGATGATTTTTGCATACAAAAATCAGGAAGCCTTCTGCCTCTTAATCTTTCTCACCAACTCCTTATGGTCCTGTCACTGAGCATTTTGTTAGCAACATTGTGTATGAGCTCAGGAAATTTAAAGCATTGGTAAAATGCTTTTCATGCCCTACTGCACCTTTTCTTTTAAATATGAGTGGTTGTTTGTTTGAACCACTCGTGAGAAACATTTTTTTCTACAAAAACACTGTGAAAAATCTGTCGTTACCTCGCCGCCAGCGTTTAGACGAAGAATTTTGCACCAGTAAAGTGGAGTCCGCTGTTTCCTTTTTGGCCTTTTGAATGTGATCTCAGAGCTGGTTTCTTTATAAACAAGACCCTTGGGTTTGAGTCGGTTGTGACTCATGTCTTCGTATTCCTTTGTTCGGCGTTTGTTCTTTCCCAGTTCTGCAGTCAGTTCCTATCAGCGATGGATGACTTATTTTAGTTTCTGATGCTCTCAGGAGTGGCTATAAATTATTCAGAATAAAACAAAAAAGAAAAAGAAAACATTGGTCTGTTGTCCCTTCCGACGCTTCCAGAATATTTTTCTGCAGCGAGGGCGACTTTTCAGTCTGTCATAGCTATCAGCTCTGAATTCCACCGTTTTCTAGAGGCCTCAAAAAAGTCTTAAAATATTTCAGAAAAGTTGCGAACGATATAGATAGGTATGAAGCAAGCAACACCGTGCTCACATTGCTCTCGGCAACTTTGCATGAAATATTAAAGATATTGAACTTTGGAAAATAAAAAAGTGTCATTATATCATACACAGACGCGACTCGAATATTTAAGAGTAAGAAATTGAAATCCATTCCATGTGTGCCATTTATGATATCTAAAGGTGTTAATACCTACATACATACATATCACTAAGCTGTTCTCTGAGATTCAGAGGTTAGCTCCACAAAGAAAAAACAAACTACCAGATAGATTTTATCTGATTATTTACTTATTGTTGCCATATCAAACTCCTTCACTTTCAGTGATCTTGGCACACAATTCGAGCTTCACTGACATCCATCACATGATGCACACAAGATCTTCTATACTTCATACTCATGATCTCTTTCTCATGCAGACACTCCTAAATCTGATCCTCCCATGACTTCCTTGGCCTTTCTCTGCTTTTCCTTCCTGCCATTTGGGCTGAAAATATCTTCTTAGTAAGCATCTCATCACTCATTCTTTCAACATGCCCAAACCACCGAAGCATATTAGTCTCCACCTTGCTAACAACATTTTACTTCACATTACACGACTCCAAGACATCTTCATTCCTCCCACGATCAGAACGTGCCTTGCCAGAACCCCTCCCCTCCCGTAAGTAACGCATTTCTCCAGCATACAGACGACTCCTATGTTTCTTCTGTAGTACCCAGGTTTCACTGCCATACATCAGAGTAGGAACAATTACACTTTCATACACAGCCATGCGGGACTCCCTTGAGAACCCATCATTCCTGTGAAAACCTCCCAAGGCAGCTATGACTTTCAATGAAGAATTCACTCGCCCACTAATTTCACCATCCAATTTGTTTTCTCTGTCAAACATGCTTCCTAAATACACAAACTCATTCACCTGGTCAATCACGGTGCCATTTAGACTTATGCTACATTCAGTACTACCAGTTCCCTGCTCAAAAACCTTAACTTTAGTTTTTCCCTTATTAATACTCAGTTTGATTTTCATGCCAGATTCGTACATCCGGGACAACATACTCTGCAACTCACTTTTGCTCTCTGCCAACAGGACAGTGTCATCAGCATAGAGCAATCTGCACACACGGATATCACCAACACATAAACCAGTATTCTCTATTTTGGCATCACGCATGCATGCATCCATAAATATATTAAACAGCCAGGGTGACATTACACAACCTTGCCTGACTCCTGCACCAATAGAAAACCATTTTGATAAAACACTATTCACTCGTACACAAGCTCTACTACCAGCGTAGATGGCTTTTACTCTGTTAAGTAAACTCACAGTAACACCATATTCATTCAACACCTTCCACAGAAGGTATTGAATGAATATGGGGTTAATTCCTGAAAAAAAGAAAAGAAGTAGGCAGGCATTTAAGCATATTACGCACTTTATAACCAGCGAAAGATGATTTCATGAGTAACTGAAATTGTTGCTTTTTATATTAAATAAATATATATCTCTAATATTGCGAGATTCGAGAAATCGCCACCGTGTAAATTCAAACTATGTAAAGTGAGCAGGTTTGAACGCGTGTAAAATACGGATGCATTCCAAAATATAGAAAGAAGCTAGTATTAAAGAAATCCATCTGTTTATTTTTTTCAGTTAGTATATTGTTGCTGTAATTAATTAAACAGATGACGCATCAACTGATAGACAAGCAGTGTTTAAGATCGGATTTTTTCTCATGTACAAACTAGGTTACTGTGTGGGTAAAAGTTGTAGCAAAATGCTGCGCACAATGGAAAAAAATGTTTTATTCTTTGTTTCTGTTTCTTTAATTCTTATTTTGAAAAACACAAACAAACAACGTACGATACATTGTCTACATTAAATTTCGCACTTTAAATGAAATTCAAGATTTCAACAAGATTTTACACACCTCCCATTTCAATAGAAAAAATAATTGTTTTTAACTACAAGAATGCATAAAAATATACACTGACTGAACAGTAATAGTGAAATGCCTACATAGTAAGGGGTAGGCCCACATTTCCTCCAGATAAACTGCTGTCACACGTAAAAACATTGAGTCCACGAGTTCACGAAAGTGTTCCACAAGTACCTCCACCCATGGATACTACACCACTTTCCATAATTCCATCACATTCCTGGGTAGAGGTTCCAAAGCCAGAACGGACCATTCCACCCAGAGACTATCAACAGGGTTCATATCCGGTGACCGGGAAGGCCCTTTCAAAGTGGGAAGTTCTGCGGAATGCTATTCTAGCCAAGGTCTCGTCACCACTGCTCTGTGGGGAGGCACATTGTCCTAATGGAAGATATATTACCCTGTAGATGCATGGTGAGCATGAACAGGCCCATATCTGCAGTAAATATACACTATATTGACAAAAGTCACCGGACACCCAGAAGAGAAAAACAACATAGCATTTATTGACATACATTAGTACGGTGTCAGTCCACCTTTGGCCTTAATGCATACACTGACTCTTTGAGATATGCTTTCGACAAAGTTTTGGAACACAGCGATAGGCATGTGTTTCCATTCAGTACATAATGCTGCCGCTAACTGTTGCTTAGTAGTAGGCCTTGGTTTCAAACTTCTTATGCGGCGCCCTAATTCATCCCATAGGTGTTCTATGAGATTAATATCCGGGATCTGTGCTGGCCAGTCCACACACGATACGGAATTATCGTCAAACCGGGGCGTAAAAGTCCTTGTTTTATGGCTCAGTGCATTATACCTGCTGGTACCAACAAGGCTCGGTTCCATAGTATTTCCACAGAGTTGGTAGGGCATAATTGTCCAGAATATTGAGGTACACGTACTGGTTAACAGGATTGTCAACGATAACCAATGGGCCGGAACCATAATACGAAAAACACTCCCACATAGGTACACTGCCAGCTCCAAACGTGACTGTATGAACACTGTGGTAAATAGCGTTCCCCCGGCTGCCGCCATACCCACACACCACCATCAGATTGATGAATCGTGTATCTGGATTCATCAGTCCATAGGATCCGTTTCCATTGATCTACAGTCCACGATAAGTGTTCTTTACACTATGCTAAACGAAGAGAAGCATTCAGAGTGGAGATAAAAGGCTTATGATCAGCCGCACGACCACGGTAACCCATGTAAAAAAGTTCTCTGCGAATGGTATGTGTACATACCGAGGCTCCAGCATTTTTACTCACCCGTACACTGAGGTCTTGTGCAGTACTCCTTCGATTAGCTGTAACGACTCTCCTGAGGCTTCGACGTCTTCTATCACTGATTTTCTTTGGTCGGCCTGCACGTTTTGTTGCTTCAGGCATGCCATGTGTCTTGTACGTATTCAAAACAGTTGACTTGGGTCTGTTTAAACGCCTCTCGGTTTCTCTTATAGACAATCCACTAATATAAGCCCCAACAATCCTTCCATTCTCAAAGCCGGTTCTCTCCCGCAGTGACATTTTCACTCAACTTCACAGTGCAATATGATCACGGTCAGCTGCAGGCTTGTTGTTATACCGTTTGCAGCTGTACCGCGCATCTTAACAACGCAGCGGATCCGTTCATTTGTTTTTCAATGGGTGTCCTGTGACTTTTGTCAATATAGTGAATAAAATGCACAGGAAAAGTAAAGAAATTGCAAATAAGTACATACTGTGATTTTACTTTAAATTTTTCTTTCAATCATGGCGTATGAAAAACGATTTACTTCATTTCTGCTTTGTACAGTTTGCTGCAAACATGGTTTCGTTTTTTTTTTAATTTTGAGGTCTGTACTAACAATATGCTCAAACACCATGTCAGTTCACAGATGAGAGTTGGCAATGATTCCTTTTCTCAACAGGAATACTTTTTATGATTCGTGTTTTGCACACAAACATAACGCGGTCGTTGCCTTTAGTTTCGTTGCAGTTTAAAAACAATTTATTTTGAATGTATGTACCTTTTCTCCTGAAATATTTTTTAAATTACGGGATACACCTTTACCCATTGCGGTATAGAGTTTCATAGCACAACCGTTAAATGAAATTTCGTATTTCGAAGATCTTAGTAGCATCTCACACTTCTATCGCTGTCTCGCGTAACCAATTTCCAAAACGGCGACTTTCTAGTGGTAAAACTATTTACCATGGTCTTTCTACGAAAAAGATAGATAAGGTTACGCTTCGGTTGACACTAGCTTGAAAATTTTAATCTCATGGGTGCATCACGAGAAACAGAACAACTTCCCACATTTGGACACTCCAATTCTAGCGGTGTCGCGACGTTTATTGGCCATGCGATTAATACAGAGCTAAGAAAAATCATGTTGCTTTCCTTCTGAAAGCGTCAGTCAGTGAACAACGACTAAATTGGGAACAAAGCAGATATTCAAGGATCCAGCTAAAGTTAATTAAAAGAAGAAACAAAAATGCACGAGAAAGAAAGTTAGTTATTGAATGTTTACAAAACCAATGCTTGTAGAAGGTACTTAAAAAAGGAGCTTTTAACAAACTTAACACATCAAGATCAATAGCTACAGGAACTACAGCTGTTGTAGAACAAACAACTCATAATAGAATTTCTACTGCAAGATTAAGGGCTAAAGAAACTACAGGAGCTGTAGAGGAAAGAACAGAAAACTATAGTGCTACTACTCGAACGTCATTAATTTCCCAAAGGGTACAAAAGGAAAACTTTGCCTTCTTATAACTGACAGCTGTTAAAAATGCAACACCAAAAAGACAAAGACCTGAGATATATTGAAATGAGATTTTCAGGGTTCATTACTTATGATACAAGACCTTAATGATCAGAAGTGCAGATCTATAAGTGATGTGGAACACACAATACTCAGTATCTTGTGTACCCATCACGAGCGCCGAGAAAGAATCGTACAGGGCGAAGAATAGAATAAATCTTTCGCAGTCCTAAATGCCGCACTGCGAAAGATCATTCCATCTTCTTCCGATTCGTAATCAAAGTTCATCTTCATCTCGGCGGAGTCCGGCGAGCCAAGGGTCGAACGACCATATTCCACACATGCTCAATGGGCGACAAATCAGACGAACGCGCTGGACAAAGAAAGACATGGCACATGTTCAAAATCCAGTAGCTGTAAGATCTTCCGTGCCACATGTATTCGGGCATTGCCTAGTTGATGACATAGGAGACTGTTTGAAGATGTGGTAGCATTTGAGGCTTCACAACGTCAGCGATGTACAGCTAGCTCGTGGTGGTTCCGTCAATGCGTAGGAGGAGAGAACGTGATTGGCACCCAGTAGCACCCCCACATCAGAACTCACGGTATCGGGCCTGTATCACGCTGCATAATTCATGCATACCGCAGCCGTTTAGCACGGTATCGTCTTACAATGATACGCCCATCATCGGTCATTAGGTTGAACAGCGACTCGTCGATAAAAAAGTATTTACTGCCATTCATCACGCAAGTGTCCGCGTTCTTGGCTCCATTGCAGCCGCTGATATATGTGATTTAAGGTCAATCGAAGAAACGAACAGCCACCGCGAAGAAACGAACAGCCACCGACGATGCTTCTCTGAAGCAAACTGTGTCGGACAGATCTTGCAGTCAACCCTTAATGTGATATAAACTTAACTATTGTGATAACCTTCCAACCGAGCCTGTTCGGTTCGCCAACGCTGTGCGTGAGAATGACGATCTTACCGTGAGTTCGCCCGTCACTAGAATGCCGACCTTGTGAGAAAACACAAATTTGTCCGTGACGGAGATCGAGCTCGCCCCCCACCCCCACTCCGGAGTAAAATGCTCTCCCAACTAAGCTACACCAACGAAATGTATCGCTGCAGATTTGTCGTCTTGACACGTGCTTTACCTTTGTAGTAGGTCACACCTGAGCGTTGGTACGTCGGACCTTCCTCTTCCCACTGACGTCATATTCGCATCACTGTACACACGTTTCGTCCACCACGAACGGCGATGTGACTGAAGGTTGTCCTTGCTCAAAATCTGTCTGTTGTACGTGTCTTGTCTGCTGCGACTGGACATACTCAGTTACTATCACTATCTTCCTGCCACAATTCCGCCCAATCGACTATAGCAGCGTTTTCGCTGTTAGTCCTGCTTTAATATATCCTACGGAGCATTTTGGGTAGATTTGGTAAAGTTCGTCTCTAATAAAATACATTTCCTGCCTGCACCTATTATTTTACTAATTGCAGCTAAGTATACCTCTGTGGTTAGACTTAATAAACTAGTCAGGCAATATATGTGCCAAAATGGGTAGCCAAATTTATCTTCAGTAAACAATTTTTTTTCTGTCGGATACATGGGTAAATTAAACGCAAAAATTCTGTTATTCGTGATACCGTAGTTTGCTGCCTGGCAATACACAATGTCTTATCTTTTTTCTCACTTTAAATCAGGGGAACCCGATTTTGCTGATAACGAGGCATGGTGCTGCTAAACATACAAGCAGTTTCTGCATCAAACGACAAACTGTCTTTAAAGATAAACGCATTTTGTTCCAACACAATTAGGATCTTAACAACTTTTTTTTTCTTAAAACTTCCAGAGCTTCTCTCGCTCAAAAGAAGGGACTTAACGATACGGAATATCCTCGAAAGAATAAAAATCATGGTAGCACATTTTTAGCCGCGCTCTGATTTTCTTTACAACAATGGCCTATAAGAGATTAATTATCTGGAAACTCTTAAGTAAGTTGGATACAAAATTAATCTTTTGAAGAGTTGCCAGCTATAATTACAACTTAGGAAAAGATTTATGTGAAACGAAGTAACAATGATGATTATAATAAATTCAGAGCATTGCTTTTCTAATGGGACTTTTTTTCTTTAACTTATTTGGGATGTTAAGAAACTTCATATTTCACCGCACAGAAAACCGGCCTTCGATGAGCTCTTTATCAGTTGCATGACAAAGCATGGTTCACCAAAGCCACAAAGAGTTGATCCTTCTCCGTTTTGTTAATAAGTAAGTAGAAACCATAAATTTGCTTAAAAAATATGTGCATCAGTATTAAATTTAAGATAACGAAAAATTAAAATTAAAATTACGAAAAATGTTAACACTGAACGGCATTTGCTGTTTAGTTCCCTAATAAAGAGCACGAAATTCGATTATAAAAATAACCGCAGCCAAACCTTAAAATGCGAACTTTTTAAAGTGGTTTTAGACGCTTTTTGATGTAATAAAACAAAAATAACGTGATTTGTTACAAATCGATAAATTTTCGACGCTTTTGTTCCTGAAGCTTAACAATCAAAATTTCTGGAATTGAGAAAAAGAGTACGACGTTTGTAAATATCACCACGATCTACACTGCTGGACAATTGCTAAGGACGGATCATAAACGGCTATATAGCGCATAAAAAAGTAAGTGTGGTTGGATGCCAAGTGAAATAAAATAATGTCAGAATGCCAGGACATTACAAGAAAGACAATTTATTATGCTCTGAAATCCAGAAGGCTTTGGAACGTGTTTAAGGGACAAACAGGCCATTTTGTGCAGAATACGTAAACGTGAAAAAAATGCAATTACCGTCCGCAGGCGTTCCGGCGTAAGATGTCAATACGGGATATGGCCACCATGGAGGGCGATGCAAGATTCCACACGTCGTGTCATGCTTTGCACTACATTATCAAGCAGCTGTTGGGGTAATTTATCCCATTCCTCAGTCAGTGCACGGATGAGGGTGTCCTTGTTTATTGGAAGGCATTGGCGACCAGCAAGACTCCTCCCCAAAGCATCCCACACATTTTCAATGGGATTCAGATCTAGAGAACGTGCTGGCCATACGAGGCGTTGAATATCCTCGCTCTCAAGACACTCCTGGACAGCGACTGTTCGATGACATGGTGCGTTGTCGTCCATGAAACTGAATCTATCACCGACAGCACCACGGAACATGCGAACATGAGGTAGCAGAACATCATTAATGTATCGTTGGCCAGTCATAGTCCCAGTTGGAAGCACATAGAGGGACGTACGGCCATTGATCATGATGCCAGCCCATACCATGACACTACATGTCGGATATCGGTCCCTTTCCTGTATGTTTGCTGGACAATATGCAGTACCACTATCACGCCAGATCAGTTGTCGTCGACAATCAGACGATAGACTGTATCTACTCTCATCTGAGAAGAGGACTGCAGACCAGTCGTTATCAGTCCAATTGCGATGTTGATGGCACCATTGCAAACGGGCGGTACGGTGACGTCTGGACAATGGGATGCACACAACAGGACGGCGGGCGTATAGTCCTCCTTCATGCAAACGTCTGGTGACAGTTTCTCGGGAGATCCGCTTGCCAGTAGCAGCCATAAACTGATTTGCTACCACACTAGCTGTGCTGCGCCGGTGTCTTTTTGTTGATAGCACTATGTACCGATCTTCTGCAGGTGTCGTACTGCGAACACGACCTCCCCGTGACGTTTGCTGCACTCTCCATTTCTTTGAAATTATTTCCAAAGCCTTGAAACAACACTGTGGCTGACGTCGAACTCCCTGGCAACATCTGTTATTTTTCGCCCTTCTTCAATCTTGCCAATAATACGGCTACGCGTAAAATCATCTAGGTGTTGTCGGGAAGACATACTGAAAACTGCAAGTTCGTCAATTGATTCTTTCCCTTTCAACTTTGCGTTTGAACAACAACGGTCAATACGCGTCAAATCCTTTATATCTCTTATCAGCGCTATGACGTCACGAACAAGTTCGGCAATCCAAAATTTGCATACGCACAACACGTCTTACTGTATCCCGCACTTATGCTAATTTCCACATTTTCCTGCATTCCATTTTATGGTTGCTATCGTTGCTATCGTCATCCGTCTTTAGCAATTGTCCGGCAGTGTATAATGAAAAAATTACCGAGTCTGTTATGTCAGTTACCTACAGAAAATTTTTCTGAAAGCACAGATTTGAAATTCTGCAGTGACCTGACATGAGTGTGTGCAGCCGGAGCGAACTCGAAATTCGTTTGCTAAATTTCACTGTAATGAATTTTTAAGACTTTTAACCACTGCTAAAATTTCAGTTTGCGGTTTTCTGTGCCGTATATACACGGTCGTATCAGAATAATATGACCACCCCCGGAATCACAGTGTACCCGCCCAGGCGCGTCACAGAGTGCGCGTGACAAGGTCGACCACAAGGAGATATAAACAACCGGACAGGACAGATGCGCCATAGTGCGTTACGTGAGCACAATGGGCGGAGGTAGTGATTTGACGGACGTTCAAAAAGGAATGACCATCGGCCACCGCGCCAAGGGTTGAAGTATCTCAGAAACAGCAGACTACGTGGGCTGTTTGCGATGTGCAGGTGTACGAAGAATGGACCGCTGGCATACCGAGTACCTCAGAACTTCATAACAGTTGAGCCCCAAAGGCCATCGACCCCAGAGGGGAACGTTACCTCCGTTGACTGGTAAAGGGCATTCGACGCGCAACAGTGCAGCAGTTGACCACGCAAATTTGAAAGCTGGGGCACCTAGGTACGTGTCCCCGATAACAGTAGAACGAACCCTGTTACGCATGGGTCTCCGGAGTCGACGCTGCGTCAAGGCACCCATGTAAACCCAGGTCCATCGGCAACGACACCTGCAGTTCGCATGAGACTACCATTATTTGACAATGGAAGAGTGGGAAAAGGTTGCTTTCTCCGACGAATCCAGGTTTCTACTCCACAGAAGTGACGGACGGTGGCGGAAACGGCGTCAGACAAACGAGAACCAACATCCGGGCACGCTTGTTGGTCAAGTACAGGCCGGCGGTGGTAGTGTGCATTTCAAAGGGATGTTTTACTGGTATGACATGGGACCTCTGGTACCACTGGACGGGCGGGTCCCTGAACGCCAATCGCTACCTTCATGTTGGAAGTTTACCCTGGTAGTGATGGTGTTTACCAACAGGACAAAAATGCGCCGTGCCACTTCTTTAAGAGGGTGTGTGACTGGTTCCAGGAACACGACAGCGATGCTTCCGTTCTTCTTTGGCCGGCGGAATCGCCCGACCTCAATCCCATAGAGCACTTGTGGGAACTATTTGGATCGACAGGTTCGACGTGCCGACTGACAACCACGTAATCTCCGGGACCTCGGTGCTCTGCTGCAGCCCGACCGGGCACATGTCTCGGGCAAACTTCCATGGCCTCATTGCGCCCAGGCCACGCCGTCTCGCAGCTGTCATCCGGGCCTAGGGTGTTTATTCCGGTTATTAGGTAGGTGGTCATATTATGATATTATTCTGATACGACTGTGTAGTGTGTATGCTTGTAGCACTATTTCGATTTACTTTAGCGTAATGTTATTTAATTAAATGCTGCATAAACTACGGGAACTTCATGCCAATCGCTATAGAAGCAACAATAATAATAATAGGTTTGGGCAAAATTTTTGGGTTTCATTTCCGACGTTTTACGTGTTTCCTTCCGCCGCAGTAGCCATCCTGTTTGTTTACCTCTTTTGACCGCGGGATTTTATGTGCTTCTGGGCACTACAAATGGTTCCAAGCTATTTCCACGGGAAGATTTTGACTTGGTTTCTTGAACCATATTTTCGAATTCGGTATAACGCACACGATTTACGAATTGAAATTTGTTCTTGCAGATTATTGTGTTAGACTTCCGAAATGTTACATCTGTCCTTTCTCCGCAGTTGCCGGTGGGTTTGTTTCATTTTATGGACGAGGCTCTCAGTGTGTTACTACGCGCTATAAATACAGAAATTTATCAAAGTAATGGATGCACCGATTCCAACTGGAGTACCCGAAATTTGCCGTATGCAAATCTCAAGGGTGACGTTACCCGCGACATGAGGTATATGAAGTGGTGCAGCACGATGTCGGCTATCACGTAGCACCACCACAGTCGCAGGTCAGTCAGCTGTTGTGGAGTAATTGTCGACATTGTCAGATCTCAGTGACCTCAAAAAGGCATGATGGCGTCTCTCAGAAGCTTCACTAACTGGAATGTCAAAAACAGCAGGTGTGACACAAGGAACTGTATCGAAAATTCTATCTACCTATCAAAGAGGACTCCAAACGCTTAAATTGGGGACGCCATGCAAAGATATCAGATAGGGATATATGAAGGTTGGCACGGATTGTTCAACTAAAGTGCAAAACTACGGCAGCTGAAATGGCAGCAGAGTTGAGAACTAGCCAGAATTATCGCGTTTTCACACTATGGATCATTTAACCAAGATATTTACTAAATCTAAGCGGGAGCTGACCATGGCTACATCACACCTGGCGTTTCTGTTAAACTGTAAAGAACTGGGATTAGTGCCGAGATTTTCTATAATTCGTCAGATCCCGGTTTCCACACGAGACGCTACCATCCTACGCAAAGCCGAAGGTAAGCGACTTTCAACAATTATTCGTCAAAAAAGAGTCTCCTTGACTAGAAGAACGTATAATAACTACCTTATCCTGACCAAGAACGTTCACCCTATACTTCTGGATAGATTCCTAACAAATACCGAGGCTATCTGCACATCCGAACAACTTAGAGTACAAAATACTCAAATCAAAAACCTGTGTCACCTTGTTTCACAGGAAGTGAAGAGTAGACCGTTGTCTAGGCACCAAAACTCTTTTAAGAACTTAATACGATAACCTACCTATATTAACCTCAGCTCTGTTCCTTTAAATGACATCCAACAACAAAAGGTCTTAAATATGCCTTTCCTGTTACTAAAATTAATAATGTTCAGCTCATACCTCAGATTGAAACTGTCATTAAGGCTATTCCAAGCACAGCTCAGGAAGCTACAAGGTTTCAACTTACGAAGCAAATTATTAAATATCCTGGTACAAAATACATGACCACCCAACTTAAAATATGAATGAAAAGAAGCAGTTTGAACAATTTAAATAGAATGAGAATATCTCAATTGTCAGTGACGACAAAGTACCACATATGATAATCCTTAAAAAGAAATGCAACAGGCCATAAATCACGTTCCACATGTAATTTGTCCAAGAGACCCTACTCAAGCTACTGTTGCTGCACTTCGCGGCATGAAATCGCTCTCGTCACTCTCAACCTCCGTTTGAACCACTTGAATTCTACCCCCGACTACAGAGTACCAGAACTATTTGGTAAACTTAAAACTCATAAAACCAGCAACCCAATTCGTCCCCTGGTTTCTGCATGCTGCAGTCCTGCTCGTCCCCTGGAGAGTTCCTTGGCAAAACTATTTCAACCATTGGTATCGGATTCACCTTACTTAATCTCCAGCTCTGCCATTTCATTATCTAGGATCACCTCTATGCAACCTTCCAGCTCACCATTTTTATGGCCTTCCTCGATGTTGCTTCGTTGTTCCCCAATATCCCTATTTCAACAGTGCATAATCGCATTTCTTCAAAACTACACACCCGAGAATATCCAAGCCATACTTGCAGCTCTCAGAATTATCTCTAATAGAACCTTTTTTCAGTTTAATGATACTTTTTTCTTCAAACAGAGGGAGCACCAATGGTATCACCATTGTCTCCCCTCCTCGCAGAAACATTACTGCAATCTCTCGAGGGAGAAGCTATCCCACAAGCTCCGACTAAACCCTTACTATACCTGCGATACGTAGACGATGTTATAATCTTCTGGTCCTCAAATTTAGAAGACTTAAAAGTTTTTGCTAAAAATATGTCATCAAAACTTCCTTCAATAAAATTTACGCTCGAACTGGAAGAAAATCAGTCCTTGCCTTTCCTGGATTTTCAGTTACACCGAGATCCAGATATCAACGCTATCTCCTACTTTGTGTACAGGAAACCTGGTTCAAACACCACTCTGATCTCATTTCACTTATTTCACCCCAGGTGCCAAAAATTATCATCTCTGCGCTTCTTGATAAGGCGGGCCATAGCTCATTCGTCGAACATTACTTTCCGTAACATGCAGTTCGAAAAAATCAGGAGACTGGCTACAGAATACCGATACCCAGAAAAAAATTTCAAAAACTAATACGGCGCATTTCCTCGACTCCATCCTCAACTTTAACCAGAGCTACCCAACCTGTTAAATATGCTGGTTCTGTACCTTTCCTACCTGGTCTCACCAACGATTTAAAAACAATTTGTAAAAAACACAAAATTGGATTCGGAATCAAGACAAATAATATAATGACAACCATAAAGTATGACAGAGATACAGTTGAACTAGTAAAACGACATGGCCTTTATGCAATACCTCTTAAGGCCTCGTGTGAAGTGGCTCAAAACTGGATATTCGTGGGTTCGACCACTCGGCCTTTGAGCGTAGAACATCGGAACATAAATACAATATTCGAACAGCCTCCACTTTAATAGCTCTTTTCCGACTCTACTTGGAAAGCAGGCATACTCCGAGGTCACGTTCAACTATTCTCTTTGCAGAGAGTTTGGTGATTTACAAATACAGTCACCTTTGCTGTAACGAAGAATATCCATACACCATCCCCTTGCCATGGAAATAAATAATGGATCGTGAGAAACACCTAGACATTCCAGAGGACGAATTCGACCAATTGTTTCGGCGCATGCGTCAACCTTGTCTCAGAACTGCATCCTAGCGAATGCTTTCATGGTATATAAAACATCGAACCACTTGTAATTGATGTATTGTCAAACATCTGAGGATGAGCTTAAAGTAAGCTCGAAAGGTCTCCTGTGTGTATTTTAACTTGTATATATGGGTTTTAACGCAAAGTTTTATAAAAATCGTGCGTAAGAGGGCATTGCTTCATTTAATTTTGAATTATCCCGTTTCCGTTATAACATTTCGTTAGGAACTCCAGCGTTCCGGTATTTATGGCCATGCTGCAATCCACAAAGCTTTGATTACCAACTTCAATGCAACAAAATGTGCAAGGTGGTGTAAATCAGTGCATAAAACTGGGATGATAAATACTGGCAACATGTCATCCGATGAATCGTGCGTCACTCTGTTTTCCACCACTGGTAGAGTGTACGTCTGGTGAAATGTACCACCCCGATTATTTGGTTGCGACTGTGAAGCATTGAGATGGATCCCTGATGTTGTGGAGTGCCAATCCTGGCATTCCTTGGCGCCATTAGTTATTCTACAGGGTCATGTCACCGTGTCACATCTCAACGTACGAATCCATTTTTGGGGACTACCTGCACCTTATGTTGCAGACATCGTTTTCCAATAAACGTCCAGGATTTCAAGCTGATAATTCACCCGTGCACTGAGCGAAACGTTTTGTGGATTGTAAAGCATGTGGTATGAGCCACTCTAGCTCAGATACAAGCGGTTCCCCAGCGTGGAATATACGAATGCGTATATGGATCCAACGAATACAGTTCATGGAAGATTATACGAATACAGTTCGTGGATCCTGTCGTGAGGTATGGCATACCACATGGTGTCCAAATTGCACGCCAGTTCGCCGAAATTCCGAGATGGGTGTAGGTGTCATCCCATCATCTCCAAACATGTTCGATAGGCCATGTTAGGGGATGATGGGATGTTCAATAGGCCATCATCTACAAACATCTCCTTCCATGGCCAGCGCGGGCGACCGCGCTCGCCATGAAAGGGTATGGATATTACTGAGGCAGGCCTGGGAAAGCCGTGCTGTGTGTGACCGAAAATTGTCTTGCAAGTTTACATGCCTCAGAAAACTTTAAAATTACGTCGTTCTAGGACGGACGGCAATCGAACCCGCATCTCCCGATTTATATTCGAGTATCTTACCGTCACACCACGCAGAACAAGGAATCTCTAAGCAACTAAGGATGTTCATTGGGACTCTGATGAAAATCCGGGCCGAAGCATGTCTGGATACAAGTTCCAGGACGATGCAATACTCCAGTTTTCTGAGACATGTAAACTTGATTGATTAATTTGGCACCCATCTGCCTGTAACATCTCTTTGACGAGAATTATCCTGTTGAAAAATTGCTTGGTGATAGCGGAAGTATTAGCAACACAACAGGTCGTAGAATGTCGTCGACGTACCGTTGATCCGTGAGGGTGGTACGGAGGACTACGAAGCATGTCTGGATATTGTAGGAAATGGCTTTCCAGACAGTCCCTCCCGGCGTGCGAGCTGTGTGCCATTCCGCGGTTAAAGCAGGATCCTTGCGCTGACCAGTTCGTCCCCAAACACGTATGCGCTAGTCATCGGCTCCAAGTGCAAACCGTGACTCATCATTGAAGACAACACAACGCTCTTAGACACCGTTTCCGTTGATCGGGCCCCACACAACGGCAACCGGTGGTCAATGGTAGTCGGGGACTGGTTTCCTAGAATATAGTCCCGTGCTGAACGTCGTCTGACAACGGTCCCAATGGCCACTTCCGTACCTGTAGACGATGCAACATGGCGACGGATCGTTGAGGGCGACGATTTCGGTACTGTTCGTGTAGCTCTCACAATTGTTCGATCCTCGCTTTCCGTTGTTGCCCTGGGCCGTCCACTGCCCGCGTGCCTCTGGGTTATGCTTTTCTAGATCCATTGACACCAACATCGTCTGATTGCCGCGTCGCTCCGAGCCAAATGCCTAGCGATATGGCTACTTGATCAACCGGCCTTTCTCAGCGCAATTATACGTCCTCTATGAAACTAGCTCAACTGCTCGTATAGTGCACGGATCCGACGTCGAGGCATCCTCACAGTCCGTAAAGGTTAAGGCAACGGAAATCCGCTGTCAAAATTGTCTTTGAATGCGAGCTTTGTCCTTGATATGCCCTTATCGATGCTTGGTTCCCATGCACCGTGGCGGGACACCATTAAGTTATTGCTCATTATGTTTAATTATTTGCATATTTAGCCTTGAAGTACGTGCATGCGAAGTTTTACCAGGATCGAAAGACTTTCTCTATATTACGTGCACCATAATCACGTTATTGAATCCTAACGGCAGCTGCGGTGGCGCAATGATCTATGCGCTGGTTTGTGACTGTTCGTCCAAGTTGGGTGCGGGTTCAAATACCGGTGAGGCATGGATGTTGTTTTTGTCTTACGGCACTGGCTCTGTCCCTTCCCTGGAACCAGTGGCCCTAAATTAAAGACGGGCGACTGCTTATAGCCCATTGAGTTGCTCACAGTGGTCGTCGAACCTCTAACCAAAATATAAAAAAAACCCTTACGTTCTTTTAGCTGGCGATTGTGAAACATTTTATTGCTTCCACAGAGCTAGAGTTAAATTGAGTGCAGCAGGACAAAATAATACATTAAAAATAAATATGCAGTATATTGACTATATATATATACACTATAAATGCTATGTTGCGTTACTCTTCTAGATGTCGCCGGACACCTAGAAGAAAAACACAACACAGCATTTACTGACATACATTAGTATGGCGTAGGTCCACGTTTGGCCTTAATGAATGCACTGACTCTTCAAGACATACTATTGACGCGGTTTTATAATACAACGATATGTATGCGCTTCCATTCAGTACATAATGCTACCGCTAACTGTTGCTTAGTAGTAGGCCTTGGTTCCAAACTTCTTATGCGGTGCTTTTACTCATCCCATAGGTGCTACATGGGATTACGATCTGGGCTCTGTGCTAGCCGGCCCACACACGATACGGAATTATCGTCAAACCACGCCGTAACAGTCCTTGCTTTATGGGACGTAAGTCGTGTCTCTTTTGAGCTCCGTGTTTCGCCGTCTACTGAGTGTGTTTTGTGTGCTCTGTCGTTTAAATGTTGTGCGTGCCTTCAAGACGAAGGTTGTATCTTTCATTTAAGACATCTCCCGAGTCGGTGAGTACTATTTTCAGTTAGCTATCAGCATTTTATTTTTTCGACCAGTTGGTCGTGTTTACTAAATTAGGCCTTGCCATCGGCGATGGCGACTGCTGATAAGAGCAACGTTCCCGCTCTCGTCACAGCTTCTCCTACTACGTCGATTCTTGTCTCTGACGGAGCAAACCAATCAGCGTCCGTCCTTGATGATAAGGATTATCGTCCTCCTCCTGATGCCTATTGCTCTTCTTCTTCTACGCTTCGATTCTCTGACTCCACCACCCCTACTGGTGGTGAGGCTACGTCGTTCGTTTCTGATGCTGCCGATGACGTAATGGATATCTCTGAGGGCGTTGCTTCTCTGCCCTCGGTAGCCTTGCCCAGCGTTGTGTCTGCTCCTTCATCTAGCGCTGCACCTCTGCCTTCCAGTGGAGGTTTGTCTTCCCGCTCTTATTCTAGCGTTAACCTCAGGTGCGTCCCTACCGACGCAAGGGACTCGCCTTCCTCTTGCGGATGCCCATGTCCAGATACATGGTGACTCACTTCAATTGGACGTTCCGCACTTCTCACCGGCAGCGCAGGAACTTCACTCCACCCACGAGTTGGGAGTGTGCCTAGATATTCTTCCGAATACACCGTTGAAGGTCTATTGTGATACGCTCCTTGCTTTTATTCCAGCCGGAGCCATTACTCACCTCACCCGCCGGCAGCGAACGGTGATTGTTTATTTCACATCCAAAGAGCATGCAGACACGCTTCTAAACTTTGGTCTTGACCTGGGAGATCACCACCTCGAAGCTGAACCGATCGCCAGGCGCCCTGTTCAGGTCTCCTTGCATCCGGTGACCCCGAAATCTCGGATGCGATGATATGTACTGCACTTAGTAAGTGTCTTAAGATTGTTGGTCCTGTTATCACACATTCAGCTGCGCCCAAGGATCCTGCAAATAAGAATGTTCGTAGTTTTTTGCCGGAGTGTTCGACTCATCTTTCCATCAGAGGAGCATCTCCGTAAGTTCCCACGGATCCTAAACGTCCGATGTGGGCAGCTCTCCTACAGAATTGACATGCTAACATCAGAACACTGTGCTAATTGCAAAGAACTTGGGCATCAGCGTGCTCGTTGCCCCAACAACGAGTATCCAGCTCCCACGGCTTCTACAGTGCCTACTACCTCTAAGCCGCCTCCTGCTACATCTCGCTCTCGACCTGCACCGTCTTCTAGTGTGTCAACTGCCCCTGGGCCGAGTTACACAAAAAGTATATCTAAAGCCTCTTGTCAACGAGCGTCTTTTGATGCTGACCTCACCTCCCACCTTCACTTTTCAGTGCTCGCCTCACCTATTACTCCTGATCACGTGGCAACATCGGGAGACCTCGCCGCTTGTTTCCCACCAGTCTTCACTGTTGGTGTCTCCGAGTGCGACGGCGGCGCCCATAACTCCTCTGACTCTGCGTCTGCTTCCCGAGCATCGTCACTCCCTGGAAAACGCATTTCTGGCACTCGTACAGGTACCCGACGTAAGAAGAAGAAGAAGAAATCTTCCTCTGTGGATGGGCAACCGTTCCGTGCTACCAAATCTTCAGGAGATTTTTCTCCCTCTCCTGCGCCAACAGAAATTGAAAGGGACACTGATGATGGTGGGTCTCCGCCTTCGTTTGAGGTCTTTTCAAGTGTACTCTCCAAATGTGGTGCTCCTTCAGAACCTCTCAATCTTGGAGATTACTATCAGTTTTGCACTCACACCACGAACCTGGATTCGACGTATGACTACAACCGATTCTTCCCGCGCTGCTCCTGCAAGCCGGATGCATTGCTAAGTACCTTCGTGGGTTTGTACATGACCCCCTGCACCACTCATGGACCCTTGGCTGCGTAAACCGATTACAATAACTCCTAAAAGTTGTTCCGCGACTCCTCCAGTCAACGACTGACCAGTCCATTCAAGGTCACGACTCTTAATTGCAGAGGGTTCGCTAGCCCCTTAGCGAATGCTCTTGTAATGGAAGACCTCTCGCCCCTCGGGGCCGATCTGTTACTACTGCAAGAAACAAACTGCCATTCCTCCACTCTGTTTACTCGCTGGCGTGCTAGCGATTATGTGTTCCATCATGCATTTCGCTATTCATCTCATGGTGGGCTTGCTATCCGAATACATCAGCAGTTCCGAGCCACCCTCACTGCACTCTCAGTGCAGAACTTATGCCGGGATTTACTCCAGCAAGTCTCCTTCACAGTTGGCGGAGCTCTATTTCACATCTTTAATGTGTATATTCCGTGCACCTCTATTCATTTATCCATCTTGTTCACCAAACTCCGTCAAGCTCTCTCGAAAGTCTCCCTTCGGATCGTGTGCTCTTGGGTGGAGACTTCAATTGCACCCTTGACCCGGCACTGGATCGCTCTCCTTCGTCTCGGGAGCGTCGGACGGATCTCGTCGCACTACTCCATGACCATGTTGCTGGTTTCTCCTTCACCGATGCTTATAGACGCCTACATCCACAAAAGACCTCACACACGTGGCGCTCGTCTGGGAGTCAACTTCCATCGACTGCACGCTTGGATCGGGTTTACGTTTCCACACCGCTTCTTGCGTCTATTACCGAGTTGCGACATCAACGTACTGCTTCCTCAGACCACTGCACAGTCACCCTCACAGTGTTTGTTGCGGCGTCACTCCCTCGGACTGTACGTCCGTGGACGTTTGACTCCAATCTCCTCACTGATCCTGACTTTGTGCCTCTGCCCGTTCTTTCCTCGCTGCTCGTCGCGCAGGGTTGCATTCCGCACCCTGTACCTTGACGTATTGGCTTCATGTCAAGCATCAGGTCTTCTTACATATCAAGCAACTTTCCTTCACTATGACGACTTCTAGTCAGATGCGCCTCGATCACGCCAGGCAGATGCTCGCACTGATTGGGTTGTCAGATCCGCTGTTTCCAGCATATCAGGTGGAGCTCCAGGCTTTGCTGAAACCCCTTGCGCAGCAAGCACTTTTACGTCTGAGTATTAAACATCTCAATCTGGAGGAATGCACCTATGATTTTCTAACATCAATGGAATCTGCACGTGTCTTCTACCTCGCTTCGTCATCTTCGCCTCCTCGCTGGCGAAATCACATCAGATTCGGCAGCGATTTGCTCTCACGTTCGTCAGTTCTATACCACCAAGTTCAGTGAAACTCCTCCCCATTCACCCTCTGCTCTCCCCCATCTTCTCAATAACCGGCCTCAAGTTCCGTTTCATCTTGCTCACACCCTGTCTCTCTCACCCACATCCACGGAGGTGTCCGACACCTTCTCTTCCCTTAAAACCCATGCCGCTCCGGGTCCGGACGGCCTCTCTTTTCCTTTTTATCGCGCGTTCTTGCCTCTTCTGTTGCCTTTTCTCCTCTCCGCTTTTTCTGCTGCTTTTAACTGCTCCCCCCTCCCGAGGAGTTTCACGGACGCACATGTGGTCCTATTTCCCAAGAAGGGTGACCCTCTTGCCTTGGGAAATTGGCGCCCCATTTCTCTTCTCAATCAAAATTATAAACTCTATACTAAGCTTCTTTCCCGTCGACTAAACTGTGTCCTTCCTCACATCCTTGCTGACTCTCAAACCTATACTGTTCCTGGCCGTTCTCTTTCCTCCAATGTTCAACTTCTTCGCGATCTCATCAGCTTGCCAAGACTCATTCAAAACCTCTTGCTCTCCTTTCCTTAGACCTCCGTTCCGCTTTCGATAATATATCACACGGCTATTTAACACAAAACCTGCTACACTTTGGCTTTCCTCCACAATTTGTCTCTGTTCTTCTCTCCCTCTACCGGGACGCCGTTTTCCATGTCAAGACGGCATCTTTTCTCACAGCACATGTTCCCTTTAAGCGGGGAGTTCGTCAGGGCTGCCCGCTTTCTGGTCAACTGTTTGCAATTGCCGTCGAGCCCTTTCTACGCTCTCTGCAAACCTCTCTCCTAGCACAACTTCCACCACCAGTTGCCAGCTCACGGCATCACTCAGTCATTTACTCTGCCTATGCAGATGACATTACGGTCTGCATTCGTAGCGACTCACAGTTCCAACTGCTTCGTCGTTTGTTCTCCGCATATGCGTCATGTTCTGCAGATGAACTGAATACGTCTAAGAGCACTGGATTGTGGTGCGGGTCGTGGTCCAATCGCATGGATGCTCCATGGGGGGCCACATGGTCATCCACTAACCAACGCTTCCTGGGTGTGCACTTAGGCACACCACAAGCTACATCCAGTGCAACTCGCACGGAACTCCATCCTCGCCTCCTCCGCACAGCTGCGTTCTGGTGTCGTGCGCAGTTCTGTACGTCCTACTACCAGCGTGCGAATCTCACCAGGACATACCTTCTGTCCATCTGCAAGCATTCTTGGATTGCATCTACGACCCCGCTTTTCTGTCTCCAGGAGGTTACACGCTGCCTTACTCGAGTAATGTGGGCGGGTCATCACTGGATTAACGTCCACAAGCTCTGTGCTCCTCCCTCCTATGGTGGTGCTGGCCTACCTGATGTCCTGCTGTGCTACAAAGCAAGCCGAGTGATCAACTTCATTCACCTTTTCACGGCTCCAGTGGCTTCCGCAGTTCAGGTACGTGACGTTCTTGACCTCCTTGCGTAACCCACATTTTTTTCTTTCTTTCTTTAGTTCTCATGGATTGCTGTCCTTTCCCCCTCCAAAGTCCCACCTGCATATTCTGAAGCCCTCACTCACCTTCGCTCTCTCCCCCTCATTCGCTCCCCTCCCTCTTCTACTCTAGAGCTTCTTTCTGAACCCCTCTTCCTCAACTCCCTTGTTCACCCCCCCATCTCCCCTACTTTTCATTCCCCTCTTGGCTCCGAGCAGGTGTAGTAACCGTACAAGACCTCACTAACTCGGATCTATCCTGGCGCCCTTTCTCTGGCCTCCCCCTGCTATTCTCTCGTCCCCATCCGCCCATTAGGTCTATGACTCTCTGCTAACTGCACTTCTTTCGCTTTTCCCTGATCTTGTCTCCCCCACCGGTCTCGTCTCTGTCTTTTCTGCCCCTCTCCGGCTGCCGTTTTTCCTCCGACTCTCAGACTCAGTTTTTCCTCTCTCCTCTCTCTCCTCTAAATCTCTTTATCGATTTCTAGTGCACCTTGCCACCCCTTCACCGCTTTCTATTCTCGAGGTTCCCCCTGCTTCTTTTCCTCTTGTCTGGGCCGCTGCCCGCTCACCCTTATCCGCCCCTCTTGAAATTAATACCCACTGGCTCTTTTTGCATAATCACCTCCCTGTTCCGTATTTTCTCTTTCGCATGTCCCTTCTCTCCTCCCCTCTCTGCTCCTTCTACGCACAGGAGGCAGAAGTTTCGGTCGTCTACCTTTACTGTCCCATCTGATGCCTCTCCTCCTCCAGGCTTTCCGGATTGCCAGTCGCTCTTGTTCTCAAGATCTTCCGTTCACTGCCTACTGACATCTCCTTCTGCGGGCTCATCCACCTACGCCTCTTCCTTCAGTATGTGTCTATCTTTTCGTGCTGGTTAAACACGTTATTTACGTATACCTTCAACAACTCCGCAGGGTTTCCTCGCCGGTCTCTTTACACCATGCTAGCGGAGCACTTTTGTGCTATTTCCGAGATCGATTGCTTTCTCGACTCCGCCTGGAGTACCAGCCGGCTTCTTCTAGTCGTCGAGAAGCCACCTTCTATGCTACCTGGGCGCCGGTCGCTCCATGGTTTGCGGTTGATTCTGGACTGCTACACCTATCAGTACCCTAGGACATTCTACACCTCCTTTGCTGAGTTCCGTGGCACCCTGGTGCTCCTCCTCCACTCTACGACTCGTCTCCATGTATATCATGTGATCGTGCTACAGCCTGTGCTGTAATACCCAAGTTTTTGTTTTCTCGCTTTCAGTGTGCATATCATTGTGATCTTATCATTTGAATTGTTGTTCTTTGTGTCGTACTATGCTTTACCATATTTATATTGTTATCAGTGTGCCCTTTGATTCTGTGACCTCCCGTCACTTTTATGTACTTGGGGCTGTACCCTGGTCACCTTAAGTGCTTTCTGTCTATGCACCTAGTGTATTACACCGTGTTCCTGTAGTGTGTTTTACTTTGAGATGTCATGTGGTGTACGTCTCCATCTCTCATTTGTTATATTTGCCGCACTCACACACCTTCTTAGTGTTTAGCCATTTTCATTGCACCTCTTTGATTTTTGTACAGTTCTATACTTCCACATGGTGTACATACTATTATCGTGCTTCCACATTGTGTTAATGCTTTGATCGTGCACGTACAAATTTATGATAAATTTTGTCATCTGTCAGAACCCATGGCTTGTCCTGTGCTTTCACTTTATGCATATACTCATAACATCCCAGAGTGCACTCATGGTGTATCGTGTGCTTTTTCCTGTACTTGTAACATTTCTTGCGTTGTATCGTATCTTCACATTGCGTACTTTATTTGGTCATCCCTATGTATAATATGGTTCATCGTGTCTTATTAATGTACCAGTTACATCTATTGCGACGTACAGTGCTTTCATTTTGCGTTAATTCCTCTTGTCATCCCAGCGTGCATTCCTAGTTTTGCTCTGTGATCTTACTGTTCCTTCTACATTTTTTTTCGTGCAATCCACGCTACCGTTGAATTGTGAATGCTAATGTCATCTCAGTGTATTTTCATGCTTACTCGTGTACATTAATTACTTTCACCCCGCCTGTATTATGTTGCTTTGTTGCCCTCGTTAAATAACTTGCACAATTGTGCACGCTGTGTTTTTATCTCATGTATGTAATGTTTTACCTTCACGGCGGTGTTTTTGCTGTTCTTTTTCTAATTGTGTACTATTGTTTCACCTGTGTTATCCTGTAAATCATGCCCAGCCAATGTCATGCGACACAATGTGTTTCTCTCTGTCACTTCTGCAATTTTTATGCAATAAGCTTTGCTTGCAGCATTTGTTATTCATTCCCATTGTCATTGCAGTGTGTATACCATCATGTTTTAACAGTTTGTATTATTTCCCAGTGAGACGCCCAACGCTGTACGTCTCCCTCTTATGTTTTCTTATGATGAATAATAATAAAGCGATTTTGAAACCTTGCTTTAAGGCTAGGCGCATTATCTTCCTGGTACCAACAAGGCTCGGTTCCAAAGTATTGCCACAGAGTTGGTAGGGTATAATTGTCCATTATATTGAGGTAGACTTGCTGATTAACAGGATTGTCCACGATAACCAATGGTTAGGGACCATAGTAGGAAATACACCCCCACACGAGTAAACTGCCAGCTCCAAACTTGATCGTAAGACTGTGGTAAATAGCGTTACCCCAGCTGCCACCATACCCACACACGGCCATCAGACTGATGGATCGTGTATCTGGATTCATCAGTCCATACAATCCGTTTCCATTGATCTACGGTCCACGATAAATGTTCCTTACACCATGCTAAACGACGAGCAGCATTCCGAGTGGAGATAAAAATATTATGAGCAGCGGCACGACCACGGTAAACCATGGAATGAAGTTATCTACGAATGGTGCGTGTACATACCGAGGTTCCAGCATTTTTACTCACCTGTACACTGAGGTCTTGTGCAGTACTCCGTCGATTAGCTGTAACGACTACTGAGGCTTCGACGTCCTCTATCACTGATTTTTTTTGGTCTGCCGGTACGTTTTGCTCATTCAGGCACGCGATGTGTATTCCATTTATTCAGTACATCCAAAACAGTTTACTTAGGTATGTCTAAACGCCTCTCGGTATCTGTTATGATCAACCCACTAACACTATAACACCCAACAATCTTTCCTGTCTCAAAGTCAGTTCTCTCCCGCCGCGACATTTTCACTCAACGTCACAGTGCGATATGATAGCGGTCAGCTGCAGGCTTGTTTTGATACCATTTCCAGCTGTACCGCGCATCTTAACAACGCAGCTGATCCGTTCAATTACTTTTGGGACTGAAGAACACATTCTCTGCTTTAGAAGGCCTAACATCGGAAGAAGTGGATATTTCTGAAGTTAACAGAAAAGTAACCAAAGCTCTTATGGAAACAGCAACAAAATTAGCTGGGTCTAAGAACAAGTTGCATGTGAACAAATTATCAGGAAAAACCAAAATGTTGATGCAAAAAAAGAAGAGAGATGAGGACAACTAAAGAAGATGTGACTTCCAAAGTGGAATATATAGAGCTATGCAAGACAGTTCGAAAAAGTATCACTGAAGACGTAAGGAAATTCAACTGTGAACTAGTGAGGAAAGCAATTGAAAACAACCAAAGCCTAAAGATAGCAAAGGGACATCTCAGTAAGGGAAGAAAACAGATTATGGCTCTGAGGAAAGAAGATGGTTCTATAACAAGAAATAGAGGCGAAATTTTGACAAGAGTGAAAGATTTCTACTGCAAATTATATGAAAGGGATGATATATGTACTCCAGACATCATGAAAGGTACTAGAGGTTTTCCAGTTCTCCCAGCAGAAGTTGCACATGCAATCAAGAACATGAAGCGGGGAAAAGCTCCAGGAGAAGATGGACTTACTGTAGACATCATACAAGAAGCAAGTGGAGAAATCGAAACAGTACTCGCCCAAATTTTCACTCGATGCCTTAATGAAGAGACGATTCCTGAGGATTGGAACAACGCTACAATGATCCTGCTACATAAAAAAGGTGACATTGAGGATCTCAGGAACTACAGACCTATCAGCCTCCTATCAGTGGTTTATAAAATCTTCACTAAAGTTCTTTCACACCGTTTGAAGGTAACACTGGACATGGCTCAACCGAGAGAACAAGCTGGATTCAGGAGTGGCTGCAGCACAATAGATCATATCCACGTACTGAGAGAACTAATTGAAAGAACGTGGGAATATGAACTTCCATTGTGCATGGCTTTTATCGATTATGAAAAAGCCTTTGATTCGGTTAAACATCAGCAGTTACAATGGCTCTGAAATCCTGCGGTATTGAAGATGCATAAATTAATATTATTAATAACATCTATGAAAATGCAAGTGCAAAGATTCGGCTATTTGAAAATACAACACACATAAAAATTGGAAAGGGAGTGAGACAAGGTGACATCATATCTCCAAAGCTCTTTAATGCCACATTGGAAAATGTCTTTCAATCACTGAACTGTGAAAACAAAGAAATAAAGATTAATGGAGATTATCTAACCCACCTTCGTTTTGCTGATGACGTAGTCATTTTTGCAACTACCCCATCAGAGCTGCAGAGTATGATCCAGGAACTTGCTGACAAGAGTAAAGAAGTGGGATTAAAAATAAACTTTCAGAAGACAAAAGTGATGTTCAATGCTTTTACAAGAAATGAAGATTTATCGATTGATGGAGAAAAGCTGGAGATAACAGACACTTACGTTTATCTTGGACAGCAGATATCAAGTGAGGGTCACATTGATGAGGAAATGAATCGGCGTACAAAACTTGCCTGGAGAGCTTTTGAAAGAAACAGCATAATTTTCCAGAGCAATATGCCGTTATGTCTTAAAAGAAAAGTGTTTGATTAATGCATCCTTCTAGTGCTTTCGTATGGTGCAGAGACGTGGACCTTAAATAAAGGAGACATACAAAGGCTGCAGACAACTCAAAGCAACATGGAGAGGTACATGCTTGGTGTAACCAGGAGAGATAAGAAGAGGAACTCGGGGATCCGAAAAATGACAGGAGTGGAAGACATCATGATCAGAGTTAAATCCCTGAAATGGTAATGGCCTGGACATACTGCCAGAAGGACAGACCATCGATGGACAGCCGAAATATTAGATTGGATTCCAAGGGACAGGAAGAGACCCAGAAGAAGACCACATGGAAGATGGGTGGATGAAATTCGAAAGTATGCGGGAGTGACATGGAGGAGACTGGCACAAGACAGACCGTTGTGGAGGAAACTTGGGGAGACTTTCGTCCAGCAGTGGATTGATAATGGTTGACAATGATGATGATGATATAAATATATATATATATATATATACACTATCTACCAACAAGTAATTGGACACCTGTGATAGCAAAGGAAAACGATGTTTATTCACCTTCATTAGTTGGTGGAGTCTCCACGAGCGGCGATTATAGCTGCGAGCCTCCGGGGCATACTCTCAACCAGGCGTTGTACGACGGCTAGCGGTATTTTCTTCCACTCGGCTTGGAGAAGACAAGTCAGTTCCTTCACCGATTTCGGACGGTGGGGGCACCCCTTAAGTCGACGTTCCAACTCGTTCCAGAGGTGCTCGATAGGGTTAAAGTGCGGGCTGTGGGCATGCCAGTCCGTTCGATTAACCCCATTGTCTCCATACCAAGCCATGGTGGACCTCGCAACATAACAGGTGGCATTGTCATCCTGAAAGTAACATGGGTCCACCCCGTAACACTGCCACAACGTAGGAAGCGCATGGTCATCCAAAATGGTGCAGTAGGTCTCGGCGTTGAGTCTACCAGGAATTGCGACCAAGGGTCCCATGCCATACCAGGAGAAACACCCCCATAGCCTAATTCCACCGCCGCCAAACTTCACAGTTGGCACAATACATTCCGGTAGGAGGCGTTCTCCAGGCAGACGCTAAACCCAGACCCTACCTTCTGAACGGTAGAGGGTGAACCTTGATTCGTCGCTCCAGAGAACCTGTTTCCACTGTTCAACGGTCCACTGTCGACGTTCTTTGCACCACGTTAGCCGAGCAGCGCTATTGGACTTGGTGATCAAAGGCTTGTGGGCGGCAGCACGTCCATGATAACCGAGCAGATGAGCTTCCTTACGGATGGTATTCATCAAAAGAACACTCCCGGATGCCTGCTGAAACTCCTCGCGGATGTGGCCCATCAATTTGGTGCGGTTCTTCCGAATTTCTCTGGCCAGCACCCGTCGATCTGTAACTCCCAGTTTTGTGGGTCTGCTGGGTCGGGGCATATTCCGACAGTCACCTCTCATCTTCCACTTGCCAATCACGTAGGCCACTGTCGATTTTGGGTATTTCAACTGACTGCATATGTCACGTATGGATCGGACATTTCTGTGATACCCAACGATTACATATTTCTCGAAACCAGAGAGCTCCGAACTGCGTGGCATCTTGCATGCGACTGGTTGCGTTGTTGTTTCCCACACGATATTTAACGGCGGCGGCCGTGACGTGTATCAGGACCGCAGATATCGTCGATTGCAGGGGTGTCCAATTACTTGTTGGTAGGTAGTGTATAATCCTACGCTATAAAATACCCCTTTTTGAAACTTACAATCAAACATGGTAAATCTTCCGACTACTCCCATTACCCAATTCCTCGCTAAGAATTTGAGTAGCCTGTTTAATTCCGTTCCCGAAATAGTTTCATCATTATCCTCAGATATGGGTATGCCAAAACAAGTTAGTAAAGTACCCAAGCCGAAGACACTGTGAGAATTACGCATGTAATCGTGCCACTTGATTGAATATGATTTAGAGAATGTTTTCATAAATGCAAAACTTGAATACTCCAATAAAAAGCTAATTTTTGCACAACATGTGACGAAGAAGGTTATAACAAGATCCTTTCACTAGTACGTTCGTTAAGCAAACGGATATGATCAAATTCTGCATTTCCCTTTCCGTGGACGAGGATGATGCTTACAGGAGGTTTTCTTCTGGGTTTGATTCAATTTTCTCTCAGCCGTTGCCACATGGGAACCATTCTGAAAGATCTGCGGCATGTTTTCTATCTATTGGTGACCCCATAAATATGCCGGGAGCACTAAGCCTGCAACTTAATACATACGAGCACGAGCATAGAGGGCAGCGACCTCACAATTATCGAGCAAGAAGCGGAAGACAGAAAGTGTCTCAAGGTAAGAAAAGTGACTAAACAAGCACCGGAATTAGATTTATACAAAGAGGTGCCTTGAAATATTGATGCCATGTTCAGTGTGTCAAATATGTGAAAAGTACGGAATGGCATCTAAGTACTATTGTTTTATGTGTATGTGTTTTGTTCACATATCAGATCTATTTTTTAATTGTCCTAAGGCAAAATGAATCTTCTACGCAACAAGTTTTCCACAGCCACAATGCAGCAAACTTTCGCGCAGGTGGCCATAAATCCAGGTTTACAAAAGTGCGATGTTTCAAATAGAAAACGTTTTATTCCGCTTCGATCTCATTATTCTGGCCCCAAAGCTACATTTATCCAGTTAAACTGGAATATCTAAATATCTAAATTTGAAGATCATTCAGTGTCACTGATTATGTTGCTTTGATCAATATACACTGCTGTTAATATAATTGCGACACCATGAAGTAATGCTCTGATCTGCACAAAATTTGCAGGGTGGATAGGGGAGCATGGGAGATGCAAATAATTAGAATTGCAGGGCACCTGCAAATCTGAGACGTGCGTAACGCCATCAGAAACGTCACACCAGGTGGCATAAACGGTGTACAGAGAGCAGGTTTTTAAACTTCTTATCGCTAAACTCAACCATATGCAGTTGTTAACATGTAAACACGCTGCGCAGGAGGATGAGACAGTCAAATGAACACTTGACGCAATATGAAAGAGGTAGAATAGTTGTACTCAGGAAAGGTGGTTTATCATACCGTGATATTGCTGCACGCGTTAGGCGTCACGCAACTACCGTTATGCCTACATTACGTTAAAGGACAGCAGAAGGTTCTATGCATCGTCGTGCAGGGTCTGGAGCTCGAAATATCACGACCGAGCGGGAAGACAGGTACTTGCACCGTATGGCAGAGGCCTCGCGCACAACACCATCGACAACATTTGCGCAGTAATAGAAAATGGTCGCACATTTTCCGATGTCTGCAAGCACTGTTCGTCACTGATTGCTGTAGAGAGGCTTCTTTGCTCGCCGTCCATTGATGCAACTTCCCTTGACTTTGAACCATAGGCCCCATCAATTGCAGTCATGCCACAAACGTCGAAACTGGAGTACTGAATGGGAGTATATTGTGTTTTGTGACGAGTCCAGATTCAATCTAATGCATCGCGACGGGCGAATCCTTGTTCTTGGATACCGTGGTGAACGACATCTGGGAGGCTGCAAACCTGTCCCATGCCGAGCGTGATTGTCTGGGGCCGCTATTGTGTTTCACTCACACACTCGCCTACTACACATCACAGGAACGTTGGGCAGCCAACGCTACATCACGGAAGTGTTGGAAGCCGAACTTCTACCGTTCCTTCAGACGATCAAGAGAGCCGTCTTCCAACAAGACAATGCTCAATCCCATGTTGTTCGCGCTGTTCAAGACGCACTGTGTGCAAGTCAAGTCGCTCGTCTTCCCTGTCCTGCTCGCTGGCCAGATTTGGTGCTTATAGAGAACGTCTGGGGTGTCATCGCGCAACGACTGGCTCTCATGGCCTGTCACAACCAACGAATTGTGGATGCGTGTAGAAGTAGAATGGAATGCAAAACCGCAGACGACCATCCAAACTCTATTTCACTCGATCCAGCGGCGTGTGGGGTCGGTTAACACCGGCCAGTGTGGATTTACTTATTACTAATGTTTTGGTCTTCCTCATCGCGGACCGGAATGTAACTGGGATTGTTTGCAACTTGTACCCTAACTAACCACTCCCATAAATTTCATTGTGATCGCTTGTTTCTTTCTTGGTGTTGCAATTTCTATTAGCAGCAGTTTATAAGTATTAGAAATTAATTTCCAGAGCGCAAGGTATGTTTCCTAACTTTCTGTTGATTCACTTTTTTTGTTTTACAGATTCCGATGGCATCTAAATCTAGCAGAAATCACTCGTCCCCAATTTAGGGTCGCCAATATGAAAGACGAATAACCTCTGCCTTGAGAATAAAAATATTACCCATGTCTGACTACGGATTTGAACTTTTTCCTGGTTTTCTGGTGTCCATGTAATCCACAGAGTTGAGATTTGGTACTTAACAATGCTGTGATTCACGCTGAAATCCCGAGATCTGTATTCGTTCTTCAGTACCAGCTGCGTCTCATAATGCTGGGTTTGGGGCTGAAATCTCGTATGAGACGTGAATGTCGTTTCCGTTCTTAAGTGCCGGCTATAGTATTTCATGTTATTCGCCTCAGGTGAATTCCCGGGTTCGACGTGGACGTTGTGTTCATTTTTAAGTCTCTGCTTGGTCTTATAATGATGAGCCAGGGCTGAAATCCTGGGTTCAGCGAGGATGCTGTGCTTGTTCTGCACATTCGGCTATGTCTTGCAGAGCTGGGCCGAGGATGAAATCCTTGGTTCAAGATGGGCTTAAATCCTTAGTAAAAGCTGTGCCCGTTCTTTACTACTGCCTATATCTTGAGGAGCTAGGCCAGGAATGAAATCCCTAGTTCGACATGGTCAAAAATCCCGGGTTGAAGGTGAATGCTGCATTCGTTCTTTAATACCAGCTATATCTTGCAGAGCTGGGCCAAGAATGAAATCCTGGTTCGACATAGTCTAAAATCCAGTGTTCAACGTGAATGCTGTACTCGTTGTTGAATACCGGCTATATGTTGCCAAGCTGTGCCAAGGATGAAATCCTGGTACGCAATTTTCTAAAATCCAGTGTTCAACATGAATGCTGTACTCTTTGTTGAATACCGGCTGTATCTTGCCTAGCTGGGCCAAAGATAAAATCCTGGTTCGGCCTGGGCTTAAATGTTGGGAGTTATATTAGTGCGATGTCCATAAGAGAAACCGAGAGGCGTTTAAACATACCTAAGTCCACTGTTTTGAATGTACCAAATAAGTGGAAGACACATGGGGTGCCTGAAGCAGCAAAACGTACCGGCAGATCAAAGAAAATCAGTAATAGGGGACGTCGAAGCCTCATAAAAGTCGTTACAGCTAATCAACGGAGTACTGCACAAGACCTCAGTGTACAGGTGAGTAAAAATGCTGGAATCTCGGTATGTGCACGTACCATTCGCAGAGAACTTCATTCCATGGATTACCGTGGTCGTGCGACTGCTCCGAAGCCTTTCATCTCCCCTCTGAATACTACTCGTCGTTTAGCATGGTCTAAACAACATTCATCGTGGACCGTAGATCAATGGAAACGGGTCCTATGGATTGATGAATCCAAATGTACGCTCCACCAGTCTCATGGCTGTGTTTGGCTATGGCGGCAGCCGGGGGAACGCTATTTACCACAGTGTACTGTTCCTACTGTCACGTTTGGAGCTGGTAGCTTACTCGTGTGGTGTTGTTTTTCGTAGTATGGTCCCGGCCCATTGGTTATCGTGGACAAACCTGTTAACCAGTACGTGTACCACGATATTCTTGACAATTATTTCCTGCCAACTCTGTAGCAATACTATGGAACCGAGCCTTGTTGGTACCAGCAGGATAATGCACCGAGCCATAAAGCAGAGACTGTTACGGCGTGGTTTGAAGGTACTTCCGCATCGTGTGTGGACCGGCCATCACAGAGCTCTGACCTTAATCCCATACAGCACCTATGGGATGAATTACAGTGCCTCATAAGAAGTTTGGAACCAAGGCCTACTACTAAGCAACAGTTAGCGGCAGCATTATGCACTGCATGGCAGCGCATACCTATCGCTATGTTCTAAAACCTTGTCGAAAACATGTTTCAAAGGGTCAGTGCATGCATTAAGGCCAAAGGTGGACCGACACCGTATTAATGTGTGTCAATAAATGCTATGTTGTGTTTCTCTTCTAGGTGCCTGGTGACTTTTGTCAATATAGTGTATATTCCCTGCCAAACGAAGGAGAAACTCAGGTGCTCGTGGTGATCATTAGAAGCAACCAATTCGCCGAGTAAAAGGCACTGTCAACTTGTTGCTTTTTGTTTTTGATGAAAAATCATCATTGAACATTACGAAAAACTCTTCTAGATGACGGTGGAGAAACCCTCCAGAAATAAAGACCCCGTTTTTCAAGTGTTCCAAATCTATATCTAGGAGGAATTCTTGTCTTTGAAAGTTCTGCTATGGGACAATCTCATACCTGTGTTTGCAAATAATTTTTATTTACAGAAATTGTTAATATTTTGTGTTGAAATATTTGGCCTTAAAGACAGCCTCTAATCTTCTGTAATATTTCTCATCAACCTTTTGTAAATGTTAGCCGATTTCTTTTACCATTTAGCTCTCGACGCCGTGAATAGTTCAGACTTGCTCGTTGTGCGATCTCTTCTTCGACACAGCCTTTGATCTAACTTCTTCTGAAAATTCTGTATAGGATTCAAATGAAGATTCTGGGCTGGCCAGTCTAACTTTTTGACCCACGTTCTAAAACACATCTGTAGCAACGTTAGCGATATGAGATTGGGCGTTGTTCCTCTGACAGCGGTACTGACCTTCCCACAGCGTTGGTAGTACAAAATTGCCCAGGAGGACTCAGCATTCATGGTTTTGTCCTTATCGTATGGGATGAAGCGTTGCCCTGCTGATAAATGTTGGTAATGCATTTCCCAATGCACTGACACAGCGTTGGTAATGCATAATTGTCTAGAAGGCCTGGGTACAGCTCAGATTTTGCAGTTCTGTTCAAAACAGTTCATCAATAACGACCACCGTGATCATCAAATGCTATAATCACCCTAATTCACAACTGTTGGTTTTTGGGAAGCGAAACAGCCAGTGCCGTGGAAAAAACATACCATCCGTGCCTCGTCGGCGATTCGGAACCTGGTGAAACCCGGGCTATTAGGAAGAAACCAGTGCCTCCTACCATTCGGTTACGTGATCTGTTAAGGCAGCAAAACCCCATTGCAAGATTGATTCGTAGTAGGTTCTCTTCGTGACAAAAGAGCCATCTTTGTTACGAAATATCTCCGTAACATATACATGTACACAGTGTAAATACGAATGCTTGGTTTGAGCCGTAGGGAAGCCAGTTTCCAATTAACTGATCATCTGGAAAATCCAGCTGAGCTCTTCGACGACAGCTGGATCTGAGAGTATTACCTAAGATGATAAAACGACATTTCCCAGTAAAGAGAACTTTTGGAACTTTTCACGTGAAAGACAATTCAAACGAAAACACGACCATTTTAACTCGAAGAAGTAATCCTGAATTTGTAAATGGATTTCTCGAAGGGAAAGGTTTGAATAAAACGACAAGAGCTTGAAATAATATCCAGAGCAACTTACAGGAGAAATTTCATGTACTTTAGTAAATAAATCTACTTTTCCTTTGCGCCTGAACTCGCGTAGTTTCTTGATTTTGTAACTTATTGTTTACGAATTTCAAAAAAGTTCATTCAGTTCCATTCATCGATATATTATTTCCTTACAAATGCGGGAGTGATTATTTTTAATGTATATGTATTTAGTTGATTCAAAGTAAGGCAGGAGTTTTATGTTTATTAAGTTCACAAATTCACCAAGCAGAAGGAAATGGCAATTTCTTAAACACGGCACATTGACAGAATCACACGGACTCGACTTTCCCTCACTCTCTCTCCCTTCCACTAGTTTCAGATTTATGTCATCATCTTCATTCTTGTTTTTACTTTGGATCTCTTTTTTAAATCTCTTTCTCTGTTTTTCTCTCTAGTTCTTTCTCTCATTTCCATGGTGCAATTTATTTATTTATTTATTTATTTATTTATTTATTATTTCTAACAAATCGACTTTCCCTCACTCTCTCTCCCTTCCACTAGTTTCAGATTTATGTCATCATCTTCGTTCTTGTTTTTGCTTTGGATCTCTTTTTTAAATCTCTTTCTCTGTCTTCCTCTCTAGTTCTTTCTCTCATTTCCATGGTGCAATTTATTTATTTATTTATTTATTATTCCTTTTTTCACTCTTTTACACCTACTTTTTCTAGGTCTGTTCCTAGTCCTCCCCAACATATCTCTCGAGCGTTTCTTTGCAGCACTTTTCTTCTTTAATGATTCTTCTCTGCATCTTTCTCTGTAACTCTATTTCTCTTCAAATGTTCTGCATTTCTTTCCAGATACTAGCTTCCATCTAGCTGTCACCCAAGTTTTTGATCTTTTACTCTTCGTCTTCTTCATGAACCTTTCTACCCTTAATTCAAACATTCCCCTTTATCTCTCGCACTCTACTTTCCATCCGCTTATCTCTATTACAGTATCTGTACAGTTTTTATCTATTTCTTCATCATTTCTTCTACTTTACTCTTATTTTGCACTCTTATCTTTACCTTTAATGTCTCTCTACTCATTGGCACTTTTCATCACGCACTGTAATACCCAGTTTTCCCATTTCTACGGTATGGTCAGTCCAAATTTGATTTATATGTATCTCTCCCTGGTATTTCTCACTCTACTCTCTCTCTCCTCCTCGAATATGCCGGACATTTTTTCGAGTTTTTCTCCTTTTCTTTATCTTTCAAAAATCCGCCAATCCTTCTCCTCAGTTTTCCGCATCTTTATTTCTCTCTCTTTCTTTAACCTCTTTGTCACTCCAGATTTTATCACCTCACTGTATCTCTGTCACTTACTGTAGCTTTCCTTCTCTGCTGCTTGATTTTGAAGAATCTGTCTCCTCAATTTTTCATTCTTTTTCTCTCTCTCTCTCTCTCTCTCTCTCTCCCTGTCAACTATAGATTTAACTTACCGGATTTTCTTATTCTTTTCCCATAATTTGTCTTTGTATTTGTTTTTTGATCTGTCAATCTTTCCAGTTTTCCTAATGTTTCAATGTTTTCTTTAATTATGTTGAGACCTCTCGCTCTGTTTTTTTTATATAATTTAGAAGTCTCCTCCCCTCTCTAGATTTTATGGATCTATCTCAAGTTTTCACTCTATCATCTTTCTCTCTCTAGTTTTGTAATCCTTTTCTCTCTTTCTCTCCCATGTTTTATTCTCTACGATTCTCTCTCCCTTTTTCTCTCATTCTCTTTTCTGTCCTTTCTATCTGTGGTTCTCTCTCCTCTTTTTTCTCATTCACTTTTCCGTTCTTTCTATCTCCACCTTTCTATTTATTCATTCTCTTCGACGGCTTTGAATTGAGATGATAATTTCAGAACATGAAATATTATTTAGTGGTACATTTTATCTGATCCGTACAGTGTAAAAATAAATGTGGTTATGTCAAGCAATTTAGAATTTATAGAAAGGTGTATTGAACAAATTCAATTTACATCATTTCTCTTTGTCTCTGTGTGCGTCTTTGCCTTTCTATTTTCGTAGGTTTACAACATGGTGAATTATTCGTGAGCGAAGCTAATAAATACGGTCGATGAGCGGCGGTTTCTTTCTTCTTTCCGAAGGATTTTTCCGACTATTTATCATCCCTTCGTGCATAATGTTAAGAAATGCTTCTTCGAAATAAATATTTGATTATTTTCTGGGAAAGAGTAATTTGATTTGCTTCACAAGAAAAGAGTACTCACAAAATAGGAACGCAAAGATGTGGTCCTTTATTTCCTTTTTTTGCATGATGCTGGTAATAGAAAATAAAAAATACAAGCTCATGAAGACGCATCGATATTTGCTGCTTGCGATCATCTAATTTATCAGTTCCATGTTATGTTTCGTAGTTTGAATTAAGAAAATCTGATTTTCTCTTTGAGTCCCGTAGGAACTGATGGCTGCATCTCCTCAGCTCATATCGGATTATTTTTATTCATTTCAGTACCTGACTGAATAGCACGGAAAACGCAATCCTGCTTTGCTTGTAGACCGTACACCCACGCATATGCACATGAAAATAAGTTAGACGTCGGCGTTATATCTTTATACAAGAAATGACCTTATATGAGTAAGAAAACAAGAAAAATTTTGCATTTCGAAAAAAAAAATGCTTTAACTTGTAATGCTAATATGAATTTATTTCCATGACATCCTTTGATCCGATTACTTCTTTCCTTAAGAACTGGGTTACGTTTTTCATCAGGAATTCAATCATTTTGTTGCGCTTTACGTTCAGAACCATCTCCTCCATTGTTAACTTAAGCAATAAATCTGCTTTATGAGACTCAGCAACTGATATGCATGGCAGCTTGATTTTTCCTGCCCTGTCTAAGGATGACATTATACTGAGAAGCATTAGAAGTATTCATGAGTTCTTGAAAGTGCTCCGTACTTTGCGGAATTCGAAATTTTAAAACACAGAATATGCCCGAAAACCAAACATTGAAAACCTTAACACACAAACATTCCCTACAAGCATTTACAGACTTACATCATTACGCAAATACTGAAGCCACTTGAGTCTGCGCAAATTAATGGAGATTTTTCAAACTATCAGTCTTCCAGTAAATATGTACTCTATTTCGAAGCAAATTAATAATAACGCTAAGTTCATTTCTCAAAACCTTCTCGAAAGATTAAGGAATATAACATCTATTTATTTGAATGATCATCTTTCAAATTCCGGAGACTTTTTATCTACAACGCCGACAGTAAATCTGCCAGAAATTTAAGCTCCCTATCCTTTGTGAAAATGTAAGCTCTGAATAATTTATGAAACACAGGAAGTATTCCTCATTGATTCGCTCTAGAGCTTCCTTAATACGTACCGGGCTTTCCACCACGCGGATTAATGTAAAAAATGACTTGGCTATTTGTCATTTTGTCCGTCGTCTTCTAGACACCACACATCCATTTCTACTCTTAATTTAGATAAGCAATACTTGCTGTTTTCGAACTGTAAACGGAATATAGCATAACACACACACATACACTACTAATTATAAAAAACATCAAGATAATTATAATTATTTTGAGTGTTAAGTTGGTGACCATCACAAAAAATGGGTTCCCCACATATCCTGCGTAACATGCTACTCAAATTTAATCAAGCGGATGAATAGAAACTAATCACGTGTATTCCTTTTACAGTTCCGATGGTCTGGTGCAAGCTGATTAGGCTGACTAGCCATACAGAAGACAAGTGTTTTTCCCTGATTAAACTCGAGGGATATTCAAAGAAAACAAAATGTAGAGTAGAATATCTTACTGTTCCCGTGCAATACGACCTATACCACACGGATCTAAACTGCCTGTTCCTGAGCCACTTTCAAATTCCTAAGAATTCACCCTTCCTGAAAAAGAAACAGAAAAAGAAACTAAAATATGAGCATCCTTTGACCCATCCTACACTCCCGGACATAACACGACATCGCATCTGATTCAGAAAAGGGAACTAAACGACTTAGCAGAGACATTTTTCTTAGCAAACATCAAGCCAAACTTTTAGGGTCTGGGCTGCAGCAGTGGAACTTACTGGCGCCAAGCACTACAATTTTGTTGTACGGAAAGAGACATGAACAATTTTCAGGGTCCTTTATAATGTGTAATTGCATCTCTGTGTGTGTGTTTACAAGTATTTACAGATTAATGGCTGAACTTGGTTTCGAGCCCTCAGGAATGGAGTCTTTTCATAAACTCCTCAAAAACAAATCAGAAGGCAGTTTCGCTACACAATGACGGCACTAAACTATCAATACCAGTGGCACATTCAGTGGACATGAAAGAAACTTACGAGAGTAGGACCCTGCTGCAAAGTGCAATCCAATACAACAAGTACTGCTTGAAAGTGTAAATATTCGAAAATCATTGCCCTGCTCCTCGGACTTCAAGGGGGATTTACAACATACCGTTGTTCTTTTTGTCTATGGGACAGTATTGCAACTGACAAGCACTACACTGTGAAAAACTGGCCACACAGAGAGAAGTACGTCTAAGTGTAACATAATGTTAAATACGCCTCTTTATAATACTGAAACATCATATTGCTTTCCCCTTTACACACTAAATTGGGTTTGATGGAAAACTTCGTGAAGGCTTTGGACAAGAGTGGAGAAGTTTTCACATATGTCAGGGGCCATTTCCCAAGTGTAATTTCACAATTCAATTTCTTCGTCTCTTGTTTCATCAATTTCTTCTTTCGGAAAGTACAGAATGTCACTCAATCGTGAATGGTCGCTGTCACATAAAAGTGTTGCGTGTTGCACACTTTTCCTTGACATTTTCGTAATCAGCGGGATCAATTTAGTAAAAACCACCCTAAATGACCCATGTGGCAGAAAAAAGGTTGAAATTTGTCGACTGGTGTTATTTCTGTAACGCACACGAAAATTACACTGCCGGACAATTGCTAAGGACGGATGACAATAGCAACGATAGCAACCATAAAATGGAAGGCAGGAAAATGTGGAAATTAGCATAAGTGCGGGATACAGTAAGACGTGTTGTGCGTATGCAAATTTTGGATTGCCGAACTTGTTCGTGACGTCCTAGCGCTGATAAGAGATATAAAAGATTTGACACGTATTGACCGTTGTTGTTCAAACGCAAAGTTGAAAGGGAAAGAATCAATTGACGAACTTGCAATTTTCAGTATGTCTTCCCGACATCACCTAGATGATTTTACGCGTGGCCGTATTATTGGCAGGATTGAAGAAGGGCGAAAAATAACAGATTTTGCCAGGGAGTTCGACGTCAGCCACAGTGTTGTTTCAAGGCTTTGGAAATCATTTCAAACAAATGGAGAGCGTAGCAAACGTCACGGAGGAGGTCGTGTTCGCAGTACGACACCTGCAGAAGATCGGTACATAGTGCGATCAACAAAAAGACACCGGCGCAGCACAGCTAGTGAGGTAGCAAATCAGTTTATGGCTGCTACTGGCAAGCGGATCTTCCGAAAAACTGTCGCCAGACGTTTGCATGAAAGTGGACTATACGCCCGCCGTCCTGTTGTGTGCATCCCATTGTCCAGACGTCACCGTACCGCCCGTTTGCAATGGTGCCATCAACATCGCAATTGAACTGATAACGACTGGTCTGCTGTCCTCGTCTCAGATGAGAGTAGATACAGTCTATCGTCTGATTGTCGACGACAACTGATCTGGCGTGATAGTGGTACTGCATATTGTCCAGCAAACATACAGGAAAGGGACCGATATCCGACATGTAGTGTCATGGTATGGGCTGGAATCATGATCAATGGCCGTACGTCCCTCTATGTGCTTCCAACTGGGACTATGACTGGCCAACGATACATTAAAGATGTTCTGCTACCTTATGTTCGCATGTTCCGTGGTGCTGTCGGTGATAGATTCATTTTCATGGACGACAACGCAACATGTCATCGAACAGTCGCTGTCCAGGAGTGTCTTGAGAGCGAGGATATTCAACGCCTCGTATGGCCAGCACGTTCTCCAGATCTGAATCCCATTGAAAATGTGTGGGATACTTTGGGGAGGAGTCTTGCTGGTCGCCAATGCCCTCGAATAAACAAGGACACCCTCATCCGTGCACTGAGAGGGGAATGGGATAAATTAATCCAACAGCAGCTCGATAATGTTGTGCAAAGCATGAGACGACGTGTGGAATCTCGCATCGCCCTCCGTGGTGGCCATATCTCGTATTGACATCTTACGCCGGAACGCCTGCGGACGGTAATTGAATTTTTTTCATGTTTACGTATTCTGCACAAAATGGCCTGTTTGTTCCTTGAACACGTTTCAAAGCCCTCTGGATTTAAGAGCACGATAAATTGTCTTTCTTGTAATGTCCTGGCATTCTGACATTATTTTATTTCCTTTGGTATCCAACCACACTTATTTTTATGCGCTATATAGCCGTTTATGATCCGTCCTTAGCAATTGTCCAGCAGTGTATTTGCACCAGCCACACCCTCCTAGCTGTTTCGCAGCAGGTATAAAAGTAGGACGTACAGTGCAAGTTGCCATAGTCGATTCGTGGGAATTCTGGCGGCAGTTAGGCAGTGGCAGTAACTGAGCATGACCGCTGCAGCAGATGAGACCCGTACGTACAGCTGATAGAATTTGAGCGAGGCGGATGTGTTGAACTGCGAGAAGGCGGACTTTCCTTCAGCGGCATCGCCGCTCGTGTTGGACGAACGCGAGCACATTGAAACGAGTATAGAGTCAGTAGGGAAAAGAAGGTATGACACACCTACGTGAGGGGTGTGGAGCCCAGCCATGGACGAACGTACGGGAAGACCGTCATCTCCACTCTATGTCGTTGGCGGACCGAACAGCCACGTCTGGGGGTTAGCACAGCAGTGGAAGTCTGTATCACACCAAGGGTTGTTTGCAAGCTCTGCCCGACGCTGTTTACTTCAGATAGGCATCGTCGCTCGCCGTCCGTTGCTTCGATTTACCTTGATCGTAAATCACAGATGTCAGCGGCTGCAATGGAGCCAAAAACACAGACAAGGTTGTGGTGAATGGCAGTGTATAGTGTTTTCCGACGAGTAACGGTTCAACCTAATGATTCACGGCGGACGTATCCTTGCACGGCAATATCCTAGTGAACAAATGCTGGAGGCATTCACTATGCAGTGCCAAACGGGCAGGACACCGGGCGTTCTGGTGGGGTGTGCTGTTCTGTTCCGTTCACGTTCTGGTGTGGGTGCTGTCGTGTTCCATTCCCTTTCTGGTGTGGAATTCTGATGTGTTCTGTTCACGTTCTGGTGTGGCGTGCTGTCGTGCTCCATTCACGTTCTGGTGTGGAATTCTGATGTGTTCTGTTCACGTTCTGGTGTGGAATTCTGATGTGTTCTGTTCACGTTCTGGTGTGGGGTGCTGTCGTGCTCCATTCACGTTCTGGTGTAGAATTCTGATGTGTTCTGTTCACTTTCTGGTGTGGAATTCTGATGTGTTCTGTTCACGTTTTGGTGTGGGGTGCTGTCATGCTCCATTCACGTTTTGGTGTGGAATTCTGATGTGTTTCGTTCACGTTCCGATGTAGGCTGCTGTTGTGTTCCATTCACGTTCTGGTGTGGGGTACTATTGTTTCATTCACGTTTCCGCCTCCTACGCGTTGCAGGAACCACGACCATCAACGATACATTGGAAAGGTTCTAGACTCTGAAGGACTGCCATATCTGCAAACGGCCCGGATCTCATCTTTCAAAAAGAACAATCAATGTTCGTCTTCATGTGAGGCGGAGTGTCTCACAGTTCCTGGATGGCCGACATGTGTCACGTCTTCCTTGGCCAGAGCGTCCATGCGATTTGTAGACCACTGAACATGTGTTGTGGGATGTGGTCGCTCGACACTAGGCTCGCCAGGCTCCGCCACCTGTTACCTTGGAGGGACATTCAATACGAATCAAAAGAGCATGGTATGACCTCCCGTAGTTTGACGTCTAGAACCTCTTCCAGACGATGCAACGCCGTGTATTAGGGATTATCATCTCATGGCGGGTACCTAAGTTATACCGTCGAGTCATATTATTGTGACCACCTCCTACTTTTGACGTCAACAGCGCGTAGCCAATGAAAGAAGGCGCGTGTCGTGAGCTGGCTTCGAGGGTATAAAAGGTGTGCTATAGGGATTCTCAAAATATATCACACGTTGCTGTCATGGATAAAAGGAGCGATTTATCAGATTTGCAAAAAGGAATGATTATCGACATTCGGGCCAAGGGTAGCAGTATTTCTGAAACAACGCAGTTTGTGAACTGTTTGCGTGCTGCTGTGGTTAAAGTGTATCGTGATTGAAGAAATTGCAGCACTGCGAATAAGCGACGTAGAAACTGCGGAGCACCACGTGCCATTTATGTGAGAGGTGAATGTTGGTTGAAAAGGTGCGTGAGGGCCGATTGACACGCCACAGTGGAGCTACTCATTAGCCGAATAAACAAGTGGGCTACCGGATGTGTGTCTAAAACGACAGTTCAGTGAACCGTGTTGCGTGTGTGGGGCTCCGATACAGATGGATGGTCACTGCACCTATGCTAACGAAGGTCCATCGACAGAAAAGGCTTGCATTTGCACGGCAGTGTCGGAATTGGACCTCCGCTTATTGGCTAAGGATGGCCTTCTCCGATAAGTTACGTTTTCTGCTAGATCGAACGGATGGACGTTGGAGTATAAGGCGAGAAACATCGGAGAACAAACACTCTTCAACGATTTCTGGAAGAACATAAGCTGGTGGGGGCTGCGTTATGGTCTGTAGAATGTTTTCGTGAAATTCTCTAGGTCCACTTATACCTGTGGAAATCACTGTGGACCGATTTCTTTATGAATTCATCCTTGCAGACCATCCACCCCTGAGAAGACCCATACATGCTGATTGTCTTCCCTGGAGTGGATGGTATCTTCCAGAACAACAATGCGACGAATCACACAACTAGAAATGTCCGAGAGTGGTTGGAAGAGCACGATGAAAACCTCAATGTACTTCCCTGGCCCCCTAATTTCCCAGACTTAAACCCCATAGAACATCTGTGGGACCACCTCGATCGTGTTTTTCGCTCTATGGATCCTTCACCATGCACCCTCTATCAGCTGTCAGATGCACTGCAGTCAGCGTGGCTCAACATACACGTGAACATCTTCCAGCACCTTATTAAGTCACTCACAGCCCGTCTAGCTGTTGTCCGCGCTGCACACGACGGTTGTTGTTGGTATTAGCTGGTGGTCACAATAATGTGACTCGACCGTGTAGTATTGTGTGTTCCATGGGTCAGGTCTGTGCCCATGGTAGTATTGTGTTTTCACTTGCATTTCTGTACTTCTGATCACTTACGTCTTGTGCCGTAATTAATTTACCCCACGAATCTCACATCGGTCTCTAGCGTCTTTTTTGGTGTTGTTGTATTTTCAATAGACAGCGGGGAACGATAAATATCCAAATTTGTGTGTGCCTAGAAAAGCAAAAAACGGAGATATCGAGACGAAACGTTTTAGGTAACTTATTAAGGTGATAGGGTAACGATTTAGCTGGGAAAGGAGTTGGGATCAAAATTGCGCCGTAAGAGGAACAATTGCGATTCAAACGCTTGAATGAATTTACTGGCTATTGAGAACACCAAAGTTTCAGGACAAAATCAGCTCTACATTTTGGCCATCACAACAGATGTCGTACTGCAAACGTAAAACGGCATGTGACACATGTTGCTACGGTTCTTTTCAGATATGAGAGAGAGAGAGAGGGAGGGAGAGAGAGAGAGAGAGAGAGAGAGAGAGAGAGAGAGAGAGAGAGAGAGAGAGAGAGAGAGAGAGAGAGAGAGAATATGTAGTCCCGGTAAACTCAGTCCTTGAGGTATCCATAGCGCCAGAAATCATAAGGTGTAAGATCCGGTGATTGGCCTGACCAGGACTATGGAAAACCTCGAAAAATCACGAGTGCATTGTCAGATATTACGCTGAACAGTTCTTTCATCTGCCAATTGACACGTGGAGGTGCACCATCTTGTACGAACGTGGTAGTGTCCAAACATTGTCGTTTCCTTTTCTTGGATCTCAACAGTGATATTTCTGCTGTGCACATCACAGGTTAATTTTTTATGATGACCATAATATTGAGCGGATTTTTTCTTGAAACGTTTGTGCTGTCGATAACGAGCAAACTCACGCTCGTGCTTGTTGTTCTGGCGCGTCTGCGGCGCGAGAAAAGAAAGCGCAATTTTGAACTAATTTTTTCCCGCTAATTCGTTTTTCTAGGATCTCAATAAGCTACCTAGTAAGTTCTATTGAGATATCTTACTTTCTTGCTTTTCTAGCTACCTGCGAATAGAGATACTTATTTTATAGCCACCCGGTATACCAAACAGGATTTAATCTCTTTCCCCAATATTAACGCTTCACGATCTACTGGCAGTCTATTTACATCTCCATGAAATTCCACCCCACATACATAAAATGTCCTTATTTTATGTTCCACTGTCTCACTGTAAACGTTGCCAAAACGTACAAGCTGTCCCAGGAGGTAATGCGCTGTTGAGTTGAAAAATGTTTACCCAAGAACCAAATTTATATAAGAGAAAAAAAAGGTTAAAGTGTACATTCACGAACTAAAGACTGAAGAATCCCATAACCATGTATTCGTGTTTCGAATTACTTGCTGAAAATTGCATCAATGCCTACATTCTTTTAACATACATATAATGGAGCCCTTTAAGATTTTAGTGAAATTGCTTTCCGACCGGGAATGTTAATCTAAGATGAATCTAATGGAATGTGGATGGCATAGCAAAAATCCCCTAATTCTTTCGTTAGCGTTAGCTGCGTAGAACAAGGCCCTTAGCTCATTACCTTTCCTCTGAGAAACAACATCTATTGATGGCGGACATGTCATTCTGTTGATTGCTTCAATCTCGGGAAAGTTCCTCCTCGCAAAATAAAAGCAAAACTGAATAGGCGTATCTCTCAGGTCAAATGGTATACCCACACTTCGTGAAACTGCGTTTAAGACAAAGAAATCGGAAAAGACTTGAGTGGACTCTGGTTCCAGATTAAATGTTGCGGAATTTGTTTCTCGAAGTCCTCAGAGATCTACCATCTGAATCGTTACGTCGTTAAGTCTCAAGAAGTAAGATAGTTTGAACTTGAGTAATGACCATGCTCTTCCTAAGACTTCGAGAAGTATTGTTTGAAATCCATTTTCACCACTTAACTATCTTAATATAAACGAGGGAAAAAGTTGCGTGAATTCCTTTTCATACATATGGCCACCAAATATAAATATGACTACACGTTAGAAATAATATTAATGCAGTACAAGGTACAATTCCATCACTAACCAAAGATCACGTTATCCAGATGATTAAATTCTCTGCTTTATATCCCCCTAAAATGATAAAGCTATTGTATCATAAATTAGAACCCTCTAATTCTGGAAATTAATATGAAATTTGCAGTTTCTTTTTACTTTCTTTTGCACATTTGAATTGTAAGTTGCCTTACATATTCTTTATTATTGCAAAAATCATGGATTTTATAACCGCAAACATGAATAATCCATTTTCTTAATGAATAATTAAAGTGTCCTTTGAAGGAACAAATTGGAATTTCTTTTTTCTTTCTTTCTTTTTTTTTTTTTTTAATTTTTTTTTGAGCAGATATGAATTTAATTTCAAATTGCCTTTATGCGAATGTATTTCCTTTATAAAAATATGAACAATATATTTTAGATGAAGACACAAATTGTATATTTTATTTGTTTTGTTTGTGAAAGTATTAATTTTACAATTTCTAAATCATTTCAGTTGGTTTTTAACAATCTTACTGAGTTTTTAAGGCGCGTCGTCCAATTCTGAATTTGAGCCACTGGTCTCAAAGAGGAGGCAGGGCCAGTATTCTAAGGCGGTCGCACCGATCATACTGCACGCAGAACCAGAGTCCTGGACGATCTCGGGCCGTGAATGAGAGACCCACGTCTCTGACCACTCGATCACCGGTGAAGCAAAACTTTTTTTTTTTTTTTTTTTTTTTTTTTTGCTTTGTGTAGAATGAATAAAATATTTTCTTTTCTCGCAGACTCGGAATTCCATTCTTTCGTTTAAACATTCAATGAGAATATAGTCATCAGTACTTGGGTGGCCCCGGTGTCCGAATGGTTTGAGTAATCAAGTTTTCGCAGTATGTTTCATCAAGAAGATAAAGCGATGTTCCACTAGAAGGTAAAATTTTAACTTTCAGTCTCTACTCTCGAGGAACTGTGAAGAACATATTGGTCTAAGCCCCGGTAACTGCGCAGTGGTCTAAGCGATAGCTTCTAATCATTCGTCCGAGATGAGTCCGGGTTCGAATCCCGTGAAGCATGGATGTTGTGTTTGTCTTACGGCGCAGGCTCGCCCGTTTCCCTGGAAATAGTGGCTCTAAATTAGGGACGGGCGACTGCTTATATCCCACTGAGTTGCTCACGGTGGTCGTTAAACTTCCAGTCAAGAAAAAAAAAAGGAAATGATGGGGGAAAAAGAAAGGAAAAAAAAACGGAGGAAATTCCATCCAAAGATGGAATAGAAAAGAAATTTTGCTGCTCGGTCCCGAGTGCGTCGTATGTATCAAAATAAGTTGCAACTGAAGTTGGTAATGAACTACTGACGAGGAAAGTATAACTTCTAATCTACTGTCATTTTGTCTTTTACATCGTAGAATTTATTCCCACAGTTTAGACTCTGATGAATTGCAGCGATAAAGTTCGTCGCTCTAGCTTAATTGGGAAAGCATTCGGCCCTGGAGAGGAAAGATGTTGTTTCTAATTCCGCCACCGACAAATTTGTGTTTCACTATATTGGCACCCGAACGTAAAAATGGTTCAACTGGCAGTTGGGTTCTTCGAAAAATGTGTAATATGTTCGTTCCACACTGCATTTGAAATTAATGAGAATTCCTTCTTTGCTTTAAAATAAAATGTGTGATGTACATCGTCTGGAATTAATCAGAACTCCATCTTCTTCAGCGAGCTACTTCAAGTATGGTTCGCCGGCTGACCCGGAAACCTATGAGTCCGTCCCTGCCCGTTCTCAGTGGTGGGATATATGTAACGTACTACAGAAGTGAAGCACATGTCAAGACGGTACAGTTGCAGCGATAAAACCGTCGGTGCAGCTTAATTGGGAAAGCATTCGGCTCCGGAGCAAAAGGAAGCGAGTTCGATCAGCGCCATTGGTAAATCTGTGTTTTCACAGACTATTTAAAGCACGACATCACAATATGAGCAAATGCAATCCTCAGCCAATACCTCTTGTGTTTTACATAGTAGCCAGTCTATGATCATCCTCAAAGCCAAATCAAGGAAATAGCTGATGAGAAGAGCAAGGGCAGCAGTTGAAATGAAAAACATTTCGAAAAAAGCCGACTGTGATGATAAGAACATATATTTAGGAAACTGTATCCTTAGTGCTTGATGTGTGTTTGTTATGACGCATAAAGGGGACGGAATGAATCTTACTCCTATGTTATGACCTTTGAACCCATTTCGGTAATTTTCAGTAGGGGTTGTTCCCCTACCACATACTAAAATTTCATCGAAATCGAATCATTTTTACGCGAGTTACCGTGCGGACAGACAGACGGATAAAGCTGGAGCACATACGCTTCTTCAACCTACGGTTGGAAAGCGTATAAAAGCGTAAATCTCAACTGCACGTTACGTTATGCGTATGCAAATTTATTCGCTTAGGTGGGTGGTCTAATGCCACATTCCACTGCTCACTTGAAGCATAGTTTTATAAAGTTTTTACGTATTAAATGAAATCTTGAGGACAGAGTAATTAACGATTCTTTCTCTGCAAGTGAATCAAGAAGAGCCGGCGGATCAGTGGTCACATGACGCAGATCTAACTAGGCATTCGAACCGTGAACGAACAAGGCTTCCGAAGGAAACGGGCGGCCCTAAATTAGAGAGAACCAACTCCTTATAGCCTTACAAATACTTGTAGTAATACATACTATTATTTTGATTCATTTCATTTGTAATTTATAGAAACCACGCGTTATGATTACAGAATAAAAGAACCAATTATCTTAAATGTATGCGAATAGGACAGAAATTTTTTAATACCTATCTAGTAACGGATTGGCCCACCTTTTGCCCAGATAAGGCCAGCCAATCGGCGAGTCCATTCTATCACGAAAGCCTTCCACAGGTACCTCCATCCATGCTTACTGCACCGCTGTCCATAATTCCGTCACTTTTCTGGGTGTCCAAAGCTCAAGCTTACCTTTCTACAATGTGCCAAAGATTTTCAGCAGAGTTCAAGTCCGGTGAATGGGGAGGCCATTCTGGTGTGTACTCTTCGAAACATGTTCTACTACAGCAGCCCCTCCTCTTTTTTTATTTCAGGATGTGTTTTAACTAAAGATTTTGGATGGTGGCAGCTCTATTTAGAATTGGTCTATTTAAGGATCCCAAAAATGTAGGTTAATATAGGGATTGCCCAGGAGTTGACGGGAATAATTTTGTTTTCGAAATGTAATTTAGTGTTCACAATTTTTCTTAAGGCGATCGGTGTATTTGGTTGTGAATTCCTTTTTCAGTGTGCTGTGATTCAACATGCTATTTTGTTCTATTCATAGATACACTATATTGAAAAAATGTCACCGGACACTTAAAAGAGAAACACAACATAGCATTTATTGACATACATTAGTATGGTGTCTGTCCACCTTTGCCCTTAATGCATGCACTGACCCTTCGAGACATGCTTCGACAAGGTTTCGCAACACAGCGATAGGTATGCGCTTCTATTCAATATATAATTCTGCCGCTAACTGTTGCTTAGTAGTAGGCCTTGGTTCCATACTTGTTACGCGGCGCTCTAATTCTTCCCAAAGGTGCTCTATGGGATTAAGATCAGGGCTCTGTGCTGGCCAGTCCACACACACGATGCGGAATTATCGTCAAACTACGCCGTAACAGTCCTTGGTTTAAGGGTAGGTGCATTGTCTTCCTGGTACAGACAAGGCTCGGTTCCATAGTACTGCCAGAGTTGGTAGGGCATAATTGTTCACCATATCAAGGTAGACGCATACCCACACACAGCCATCAGACTGATGTATCAGGTATGTGGATTCATTAGTCTATAGAATCCGTTTCTATTGAATTACGGTCCACGAAAAATGTTCTTTGCACCAGGCTGAACGACGAGTAGCATTCCGAGTGGGGATGAAAGGTTTGTAAGCAGTCGCACGACCACGGGAACCCATGGAATCAAGTTTTCTGCGAATAGTACGTGTACATACCGAGATTCCAGCATTTCTACTCACCTCTACGCTGAGGTCTTGTGCAGTACTCCGTCGATTAGCTGTAATGACTCTCTTGAGGCTTCGACGTCCTCTATCACTAATTTCCTTTGGTCTGCCGGTACGTTTTGCTACTTCAGGCACGCCACATGTCGTCCACTTATTCAGTACATCCAAAACAGTTGACTAGGGTATGTTTAAACGCGTCTCGGTATCTGTTATGAACAACCCACTAGTACTATAACACCCAACAATCTTTCCTGTCTCAAAGTCAGTTCTCTCCCGCCGCGACATTTTCACTCAACCTCACAGTGCGATATGATCGCAGTCAGCTTCAGGCTTGTTTTTATACCGTTTGCAGCTGTACCGTGCATCTTAACAACGCAGCGGATCCGTTCATTTGCTTTTGAAAGGGTGTCCAGGGACTTTTGTCAATATAGTGTACTTATAAGTTTGATCATCTTCAGGGTATTATTACGGTATATTATTTTAGGAATTATTACGGTGTACAGTTATTATTATAATTATTATATTTTGTAAAAATGCTTTAATTGTAACCGGTTCCATTTCCTATGAATGACCCCGCTCACACTGCGTATTTGAAATTATGTGCGTTTTACCGTATATGGTGTCAGCGTATTCGTTTTTTCGCTGAATGTTTTGTTTTTATAAAAATCTTCTTTGAAATATTTGTTTTGTGCCTGACAGGATTAAAACGACGTGCTCATTACAACCACATATTCAGTGTCATCTTTCTTGGCATGATTTTAAGTTCTTCCGCCATAATCCATTAGTTTATACAGTATATTATCAAAAGTATTCGGACACCACAGTGTTTTGGGGCAAATGGCTAAATTAGTAGTTAGTCAGCCCACCTTTTGCTTGTTGACAGCGGCAACACGGTGAGGCATACTATCAACGAATTTCCGGTAGGTTTCGAAGGGTATGGCTTGCCATTCGTTCTCAAAAGCTGCTGCGTGAGTGGAGAGCAAAAGCGGTCGTTGTGGTCGATTTCGAATCTGTCGATCCAGTTCAGCCCAGAGGTGTTCTATGGCATTAAGATCAAGACTCTGGGTAGTCTGATCTTAATCCCATAAAACACCAGTCTAACAATTGCACCTCATTGTCAAGAAACCAGTTCTGCACACGTCGTGCAGTGTGGCAGGGAACTCAACCAATCATTTCCATAATATTGCCACACTGCTGGTAGGACAGAATTATCCGGAACGTCGAAGTACCCTTCAGAGTTCATGGTTGGGGATATAATAATCAACTGGACAAATCCCGTCCACGAAAAACAACTCCAAACCAGGATGGAGCATCCGCCGAACTCAACAGTTGGAAGAACACAGTCCGATTGAAAGTGTTAGCCAAGCTGTCGCCAAATCCAAACAAGCCCAACAGATTGGAAGAGTGAAAAGCGTGACTCATCACTTCAAAGAATAGATTTCCAATCGCCAAAAGTCCATGAACGACGGCAGATACACCACACCAAACAACGTTTTGCATTCACGGTAGTGATGTGTGGCTTGTGTACCGCTGCGCTACCATAATACCCTACAGTGTGCATCTCTCTGCCGATAGTTATGTGACTAGCGGAGCAATTACAGGCATTTCTTACCTCAGCAGCGATGAAAACTGCAAAGGAAGAACGTGATTTCGTAACATTTCTCATTATGGCTCTTCTGTCACCTTTTAGCACTTTTCTTTCCTTTTTGCTATAGTTACAACGTCCTACTTCCATCACTTCCATCACTTCATATCACCTACCAGCAATTTTCTTTCCTTTTTGCTATAGTTGTAACGTCCTGCTTCCATCACTTCCATCACTTCACATCACCTACCGGCACTTTTCTTTCCTTTTTGCTATAGTTGCAACGTCCTGCTTCCATCAATTCCATCACTTCACATCACCTTCCAGCACTTTTCTTTCCTTTTTGCTATAGTTGCAACGTTCTGCTTCCATCAATTTCATCACTTCACATCACTTTCCAGCACTTTTCTTTCCTTTTTGCTATAGTTGCAACGTCCTGCTTCCATCACTTCACATCACTTTCCAGCAATTTTCTTTCCTTTTTGCTATAGTTGCAACGTCTTGTTTCCATCAATTCCATCACTTCACATCACCTTCCAGCACTTTTCTTTCCTTTTTGCTATAGTTGCAACGTCCTGCTTCCATCACTTCCACCACTTCACATCACCTTCCAGCAATTTGCTTTCCTTTTTACTATAAATGCAACGTCCTGCTTCCATCACTTCCATCACTTTTCTTTCCTTTTTGCTATAGTTGCAACGTCCTGCTTCCATCACTTCCATCACTTCACATCACCTTCCAGCAATTTTCTTTCCTTTTTGCTATAGTAGCAACGTCCTGCTTCCATCACTTCCATCACTTCACATCGCCTTCCAGCAATTTTCTTTCCTTTTTGCTATAGTTGCAACGTCCTGCTTCCATCACTTCCATCACTTCACATCACCTTCCAGCAATTTTTTCTTTTTGCTATAGTTGCAACGTCCTGCTTCCATCACTTCGATCACTTCATATCACCTTCCAGCACTTTTCTTTCTATTTTGCTATAGTTGGAACGTCCTGCTTCCATCACTTCACATCACCTTCCAGCACTTTTCTTTCCTTTTTGCCATAGTTGCAACGTACTGCTTCCATCACTTCACATCACCTTCCAGCACTTTTCTTTCCTTTTTGTTATAGTTGCAACGTACTGCTTCTATCACTTCACATCACCTGTCAGAACTTTTCTTTCCTTTTTGCTATAGTTGCAACGTCCTGCTTCCATCACTTCACATCCCCTTCCAGCACTTTTCTTTCCTTTTTGCTATAGTTGCAACGTCCTGCGTCCATCACTTCCATCACTTAACATCACCTTCCAGCACTTTTCTTTCCTTTTTTCTTAGTTGCAACGTCCTGCTTCCATCACTTCACATCACTTACAGTCGATTTGGGTATGTTTAGTTTAGCTGTGATGTTCCGTATGGAAACGTTACACAAATGACATCCCATGATCAGCCGACGCTGGAGCTCGGAAAGTTCACCTACGCGCTGCATATCCGCAGCAAAGTTACTAATAACACGACAGAACATCTCAGCGTTATATATGTACCTCCCCACTCACAGCGCATTTTCATGCGCAACTATTCTTTGCACTTATGCAAATATTTGGTTGTATCCGCATACTGTTGGCCACCCCGGTGTCGCAGTGTTCTAAGCGATGGCCTCTGATCATGCGTCCCAAAGGGGTCCGGGTTCGAATCCCGGTGAGGCGTGGATGTTGTCTTTGTCGTACGGCACTGGCTGTCTCCCGTTCCTGGAACCAGTGTCTTTAAATTAGGGACGGGCGACTGCTCATAGCCAATTGAGTTGCTTACAGTGGTCGTTAAATCTTCAATCACCGGCCCGGTGGAACAGTGGTCTAAGCGATGGCCTCTGATCATTCGTCAAAAAAGAGTCCGGGTTCGAATCCCGGTGAGTCATGGATGTTTTGTTTGTCTTACGGCACTAGCTCTCTCCTTTCCCTGTAACAAGTGACCCTTAATTAGGGACGGGCGACTGCTCATAGTTGCTCACGGTGATCGTTAAACCTCCAATAAAAAAAACGAAAAAACTTTTGATAATATAATTTATATTTATTTGGGAAAGTATTTCCACTTCTGAGATTTCTTGGAAAAATCTTTTCTTGTTCAAACACCCTTCACAATGAAATATATTTTGCACCCTTTCTCTTCTTTGATCAACGCAGAGTTTCTGTTAGGAACTCTGCTTTGATTAAAGAAGAGAATGTTCCGTAAAGTTATGTATGACATTTTTCTCCATATCGCTTGTAATATAGATCCAATAAGAAAATTTCGTGCTAGGAGTACTAAGGAAAGAAATTTACCTTCTTATGCACGATAGGTGAAAAACTTTAATTAAAATATTTATAGGCTAAAAGTACTTCATTACATTCTTACTTAAATGGGACCCTTCTACCAATAATATAACTTATTCTGTTTTTCGAAAGCCTGGTTTTAATAACACTTTAATTCCATTTAATTCCAACCATGTTTTCAGTCAAAAATTGTCATCGTCACATTTTTTACTACGACGGGCGTACTCCCATTGCTCCAGTTCAACAGCCAGGAAAACTGAACTTTCTTATATAAAAGATTTAGCATCTGAATATGGATGGGTATCCTTGAGCCGCGGATGGCTTAGTGGTTAGCGAATCAGACTGTCAATGGAGGGTCCCCAGGTTCAATCCTGGGCTGATCTTCCAGAGATAGTGTGATTTGCTAACAATCGCTTAATATCGGACGAGTGCGTTAAATGACGGCCCCCGGGTTGGACTCTCCGATTACTTTGGATATCCATTCCTACTCCCCCTGACTTTCTCTCACCCCTCTATGAGCAAACGTCGTACTTGTATGGTTGCGCCATCAACTGCGTTCTTTGTCACTTACAAACTGTTCTGTCAAAGTAGCTATCCTTGTTCTCACTCCTTCCGTTTCTGTGCCCTGCCCAAAAGGCGGACCTCTGTAGGTGGTTTGGGCCTAAATCTTCTCTGTGGACGGAAGTTCTACATGAAAATGCCTGGCTGTCTGAATACGAAAATTTAGTAAAGAAAGTGTTGAGACGTGTTAATTCGACGCAATCTTCCGCTCTTTTTCGTGAAAGAAGAAAGATAACGTTTGTAGGTTCTCTCCCATACATACCGAAAATTACGAACAGTGTGCCGAAAATATGGTTTGGGATTTGGTGTAAAATCTCGAAATATATCATCCTTGATTAATAACGATAGAGATACTGTGGATCTTGGCGATTAATAAAGTACATTCAATACCCTTAAAAACTGAGGGGTAAGACCAGCAAAATAAAATCTATGTTAGCTAAACATCCAGGGTTTTTAAATGTCGATTGGCAGAACATAAATATACCCTCCGGACAGCTTCTGGGTTTACAGCAATGTCACGACTATGTTTATAAGGTGAGTACACATCTCAGTGGGATGATGTGACTGTTTTTAATACGCCAAGAAGGAATTCAAACTTATTATTAACTGAAAGTATGAATATATACAAGTTACGACATCAAACCTATAATGAGGAATACCCGTGCGTTATTGCGGAACCATGGAAACAGTTGTTGGACAATGAAGGACCACCTGCTTAACCTATTGGTCTTCACAAATTTTTAACACATGCGCAAATGAGTAAACCTAACCCATTGCAATACCCTGTGTATGTTACATTGACGCAACCACCGGGGGTAGGGGAAGTCAGGACCCCCAATTTTTCAGAGTCTGGGATCCTCATGTATATATACACTGAAGTGCCTGAAAAACTGGTACAGATGAGCTTATGCAAAATACGTAGCAACGTCACTTATGCGCGTACTCGGTTGCGTCCGCCAGTGCGTATATAAAGCGATAGACATCCTTGCCAGCTGTCAGAGCTGTTTTCGTCATGAGAACGACAAGTAATAACGATTAAAGCGATTTTCAACGCGGTGTCATAGTTGGCGCACGTGAGATGGGCCATAGTATTTCGGAGATAGAAACGAAGTTCGAATTTTTACGGACCACCATTGCAAGGGTGAACCGTGACTACAAGAATTCCGGCAAAACCTCCACCCTACGATACCAGTGTGGCCGTAAAAAGACATTGAGTGAACGTGACCATCGTCGGCTGTCAAGAATCGTTTCGCGCGATAGGCGTGCAACACTCTCGCAGGTATCATCGGAATTCAATGCTGGAAACTCAACAAGCATCAGCGTCCGGACTGTGCAACGTACCCTGCACGATATGGGCTTTGGGAGCCGACGCCCAACTCAACTCGAGTCCCCTTGATGGGTGCGCGACACAGAGCTATGAGCCTCGCTTGGGCATGGCAACACCGCCACTGGACAATTGATGACGGGAAACGAGTAGCCTGGTCTCACGAGTCGCGTTTCCAAATGTATCGGGCAGAGGGGAGGATTCGTGTGTGGCGCAAACCCCATTAAGCCATGGATCCCGCCTGTAATCAGGGAACTGTACCGGCTGGAGGGGGTCGTAATGGTATGGGGTGTGTTTAGCTGTACTTCACTGGGACCCTTGGTACGTCTACAAACGTCTGTGACCGACCAACGCTATGTGCGCATCTTTTCTGACGAGGTACACTCGTTCATGTCCTGCATTCATGCTGATGGGTTGGGCCTGTTCCAACAGGACAATGCTTCTCTACGCAAGTGTCGGGGCGCCACATTATGGTTAGAGGAGCATTCATCTGAGTTTGGGGTGTTGCCATTCCCACCCAAGTCCCCAGATTCGAACGTCATAGAATACATTTGGGATGCCATGCAACGTGCTATCGAACTCAGGAATCGGAGACCTCGGAATACACCCGAATTGTGGAACGCTCTGCAGGAAGTATGGTGTGCATTGCCTACAGCATATTTCCAGAAGCTAGTGGAGTCCATGCCCCGTCGTATTTCTGCAGTCCTGCGGTCCCGTGGGGGATCCTACCAAGTATTAAACTGGTGTTCCAGTTTTCCTGGCACTTCAGTGTACGTATAATATGTGTATGTGTGATCGGAGCACCCCTCACACACACACACATTTTGAAACATGGTTACGCCACTGGTATCTAAAGATTGTAGCATGTAAGTGAACTACGTCTGAAAGAAATGTAATGAAGTACTTTTAGCCTGTAAATTTTTTAATTTAAGTTTTTAACATATCGGGCATAACCCGGTAAATTTATTTCTTCAGTAGTTGCTTCTAATAGTTTGGTTCGAAAAATTCTTCTTTCCGCTGATATCTTCCGTGCGAGAAACATTTTGAGTACAATGTGTGATTCTTTTCAGGGTACACATTTCTGCCGCTAGTAAACGTCATGTTTTACCGAATTTAGAAATCCGTTTCATTTTTTAAACTGGTTCCATACATTAGAGTAACACTATGTTTTTAAAAGAATGAGTTTTTTTAGTAGGGACATTAATTCATTCAGTTCTTTTGCTAATTAATCAGACTGCTATTTCAAGTAGATTTCCTTCAAAAAATCTACTCTGAAAACTGTGTTTCGTGCTCATTACACGTAAAGAATTTGATTTCATTCTCCTTGTTCAAAAATAGAATTTAGGTTTTGTGAAAAGATTCTCTAGAATTCTTCGGTATCTTTCTTGTTTCAAAATATTTTGCAGAAAATAAGCGCATTTGCAGTGCCAAAATTAACTTCTGTTCGAAAAACAAAAAAACACTTCTAAAAGTTCGAAGTCTGTATTTAATATTTTTGAGAGTGTTACTCTTTCTTTAACAAATATTTAATGTCTAAAATTGTAAATGAAGCTGGATTTTTTAACTGAATTTTTTCGCCAAAAGTTTGTTTTCTTCTATTTCATGTCAGAGATCATTTTTGACGCGAAAACCTATTATTTTGGATGTTTCGCAGTTTTTGCTTTAAAGTACGTTCACTTAATCAATAAATACCACAAAGAATTATTAAGGAAGCAGTAAAGATACTGAAACAAGCGACCTTTTCCACGAGACAGATTGTTGAGGGGAAATTCTCCTCATGGCAACATAAATACTCATTGCCTCAGCTCCCACAGAGGGCGCTGTAAACGTCTTCAGAGGGACCATTTGTCTTCATATTGTAGCCACTTTCTCCATCCCCCTGAAATCCAGCTTCGTCTCCTCCAAAACAAATGTCCAGCCATTACTCAGTAGTTTGGGAATAGCGATGTCTATAGCAGCACCAAGGGTTCTTGTCAGAATCTTGGATGATGGCCAGGAATGTCTTCGTCACCTAAGGAAAGTCCACTAAGGATTTCCCCTTAGATGTACTATGTCCTTCCCTTCTGCAAAACCACACACCGGGGAAATAGAAGATACTGCTGGGCTTCAGTTTAACGACATTCGCAACCCGTGAGGAATTTCTATTTCTAAAACATAAATTTTGCCAATGTGGCCACTGTTGTTCGATTTGTCAAACAGCGTTTACCTGACTCTTCTCTTCAAATATTTATTTTCAGATGTTTAACAGCCAACACTAGAAAGCCGGTAGATAGCACATAAAATAAAGTAAATGCATCTCAAAAGATAACATTTTCACTGCAGTAAAAACAGCATGCAATAAAAGTTCTGCTTGATCTAACTTCATGTTTCCATTTAACCTCATCATAAAATAAGGGTGAAAAATTCATTTTATGTCACGTAACTGCTACCACGACAAAGGCTATTGGGAATGCATAACGACAATTGGAAAACATGCTTCCGAATTTTTCGACTTTTACGCCACAAATTTCGTTCCGCACGGCTTAACATTGAATAGCTGTAACTATTTGTAGAAAACAGTAAAACTATACCAGTAATCCGATTTATTGGGGTAGGAATCTTACTATATAAAAGGCAAGATTTGCGACGACGTGGTTTATCTTTAAACCATAAACAAACAACTACGTACGCTGTTTAACAGAAAAAGACGAGCATTTATATTTCGGTATTCACACCGTGTTATCCGTAACCTTTCCTACTTAATGTCTTGTTTACATCTCGTTTCTTTCGTTCGAAGTTAAAGTTCTTCCCTCGGGTGCGATGGAAGTGGAACCACATAGTTGTTGCTGTAAGATGTTTTACTTTACTGGCGCTGAGTAATCCAAGAACGAAAGTTACTGCCTTTCGGGAACTGGACTGTTGTTTTAAACCTCGCCTCTGCGGCGCGGCGTCGAAAAAGAAAGTTACCTCTTTAATTACATGAAGCGATTGAAACTAAACGCCGCAAAGCCGATTGCGATCGAGCAAGGCGGCAACAACGCACCGCAGTCGGATGACAAGAAGTTAACCGCCGCAATGCCGAATATACCAGAAAAAAGAGACAAAAACGCAGTTCAGTTGAAAGATATGCTAATATTCGACGTTTGCCTGATCGTCAAAGTAATATTTGACCCCGAAACATATTGAAGTCGAATTTCAGCGCATGAGAAATGTTCACATTCCAGAGACACAGAATATGACCCCGATCAAAGGAAAGAACGCTCACTCGAGAGTTTCAGAGGCAATTAGAAAACCAACAGCAACAAATAAATGCTACTCATCATGTGACTTTAAACCTTATAGATGAAAACTCACCTTTGCTATGACCACTAATAAGTCACAAGGTCAAACATTGGAGAAAGTAGGTATCTACCTTCCTGAACCAGTGTTTAGCCTTGGACAATTTTATGTTTCATTGTCAAGAGTTTGACGGTTTGATGATGTCAGAGTTAAAGAAGTAGTCCATGGGCCAGAACAATGAAAAATACTTCCAGATTCTGAAAATTTATTTGTAAAAAATATCGTGTACAAAGATATTCTCCAACGTCGTTGACTTAATTGATAAATGCTAACAACATCACACAAAAAATTAATACAAAAAAAAAACCCTGAAAAGAAACATGGGGTAGCGAGCGAAAGGGAGTCCACGTCCCTTACCAAGGGATGATTATCATCCGGCAAACGCTTCCGTATTTTGTATTTCTATGTATGAACAATGAAGCACATCAAGGGTATGTTTCAATGCACGCTCATTATTTACGATGACTCCGCAAAAGATAATAATAAGCGCTTGAATAACAATAAGTGATTTCTGGAACACGTTGTATACCTAACTCAACGGACTTTAAATCTAGTATACATAACGTTTCCAAGCTTTCGCACATCAACCAAATGGCTTTTTCAAGGAAGTTAGACAGAAACCACAATTTGAATAATAGAACGCGTTAAAAATGTGAACGCGGTGATTTGACTTGACAATTAGTAGATACGACGTCATATTCGTTTAAACGATACGAGGTATCACGTTGGTTGTACACTTGGTATACTGGTGTGGAAAAGATGTTACTTGAAGAACTGGCTCCAAATTCGTGGCAATTCGAGTAAGACTGTATCATTGCAAGTATCACTGTTGCTGATGATCTCCAAGGTTTCCCAAATGGCTGTACATTTAGGGGTAGAGTAGGTATTATTTGATTACCACGATGCGTATTGTGACGTATCATCCTCATCATCAACCATTATTAATTCAATTCATTTATTTTGCTGAGCAGAAAACTAGTGTTACAAAAATATTAAATGAAAAAAGCACAGCAAGGAAGAAGGAGGAAAAGGCCAGCAAGGCCTGACTGGGTCCCATGCTCCCTACACAAATTTTACTCTTAAGTCACGAGTTAAAGTTACAAACAAATCAGCGTTTCAAAAAAATAATAATGATATGTAAGAAGATGATAAACATTACAGGTGATACCATTGAAAATCAATTTACATTGAGATATACAAGTCATAGTAATAATCGCAGTCCCCCTCTACTGCAATTATCAATTTGAGGAGTCGTGAGTCATTATGTAGTTTTTCAATTTTTTTTTAAAAAGGTTAATTTTTTTAAAAAAGTGAGTTCCGTCGGTAATGAATTCCAGTAGTGTGGGCCAGTGTAATTTAAACTCTGCTTCATGGTCTCCGTCTTTGGATGAATGGGCCGAATATGTAATTTAGTACGTGTGTCATGCGAGTGTACCTTTAGTATGTGTCATGTGAGTGTATAGTACGTATGTCATGTGAGTGAATCTGTGTCCACTGCTGGATGAAAGTTTCTCCAAGTTTCTGCCAGAACCGTCTTCTTGAGCCATTCTCCTCCATGTTACTCCTGCATGTTCACTGTGTCGTATAACTCTGATTTCATTTTTAGTTGCTTTATCCATGTAAATTTGAGTTCATGCTCTTTTAGCGTTTCAACCTTAGCGTTATACCTTCTCATTCGCAGAATGATGTTGGAAACAATTCTGAGGTTAGAAAGCGTGACGTATGCATGTTGACAGATAAGAACTAGAGATATATAATGTTGAGGCGGCAGCCAAAAGTGTGGAGTGGTGGTACGATGTTATAATCGTGGAAGCTCTGTTACGCTGAAGTTGTGTTTACTTGAAGGCTGCGGGTTGAGTAGTGATGTTATATATTGAGTGTTTGGAGTTAAAGTTTTCTATTTACTAATGTACATTAATTGGTTTCAAAATAGTTGTGAAAGCACAAATTTGTCCGCCACCTCTCACTCCGAAGTAAGTTGATCTTCCAACTAAGTAATATAGACAGAATGTATCGCTGCCGATTTGTCGTCTTGACACGTGCTTTTACCTCTGTAGTACGTCACATCATCTCCCTCTTATTTATTTTTTTAAGCGAAGTAGGAATTGTTTCATTAATTTCAGACGATGTGTGGAACAAACATCACACATAACTAGAAAATCCTAAGTGCATAAATGCACATAATGAATAATACGAGGATAAAGAAAATGAATCTAGGGCGCATGTGAACTCTTCCACTGATGAAGGCATAATATTTGTTGAAACATGTATGGATGCTGGTAGCATGGGTAGAATGTAGAGACACTGGTGTGAAAACATTAAGGACGAAGAGGAGAAATTAGCATAACAGAGGAACGAGGAACGGACAGAAAAACCATTCAGGAGATAGACTAGGGTCCGGTACGGTAGGGCATGCGCATATATGCAGCATGACGTAGGGGGGAGTGTCGAAAGGGTATAAAGCACACGGGAGGTGTACGCTCAGCAATTCTAAGGGCCGCGGGTGGCCTAGTGGTCAGCGTTCTTGACTGCCATGGAGGTAACCTCAGGTTCGATCCTGGGTAGGTATAAACGTTCGAACAACTAAATAATCGCCGTGCGTCAAATGGGCACGTTAAGCCGTCGGACTCCGGGTACTGGCCTCCCGGTAATAAATAAAGGCGTCTTCCTCCCCCTTTCTACCACGCTTTCGTGTCACTTTCCTATCGGGCACTCTAGCCCAAATCTCCTAGCTTCCTATTTCTAAGAGTTGTTTAAGACCTGGGGTCAGACACTCCCTTCCTAAAATCGTCTACATGTGATTTGATTTGCCCAGCAATTCAATGAAAGCTATTGCACGGTGTACATCGGTTTGAACGACGTCGAGTTGCTGCCACAGTGCGATATGGCCAACAGGCAATCCAGTAGACGACATCTGGATGACTTTAACCGAGGTCGCGTCATTGGGAAGTTGGAAGAAGGTCGAAGTGTGACTAGTGTGGCCGAGGAGTTCGGGATCGCACTTAGCATCATTTCACGAGCTCACGAGCTTGAAGAGTATTTCAAACGACAGGAACAGCTGTCCAAGAGTTTAGCAGTGGTCGTCCACGAGCAACCACGGCAGCGGACGACTGGTATATTGCCCTACAGGCGAGAAGAGACAGACGGCAGACAGCGGGAAAAATCACAAGGCACATGCAACAGACAACTGGACGTCCGTTATCGCGTTTTACCGTGGCTAGGCGGCTGCACAAAGGTGGTCTATTTGTACGACGACCAGTACGGTGTGTGCCATTAACGCCTGCTCATCGGAGACGGCGGTTCCCGTGGTGCCAGGAACACAAGAACTGGACACATCAGCAATGGGGTCGAGTTCTCTTTACGGATGAGAGCCGATTTAATCTGACGAGCAATTCTGGACGTATACACATGTGGAGAGAGCACGGAACACGCAATCTCACCTCCAACATAATCGAAAGGGACCGGTTTGGAGGTGGCGGAGTTCTCGTTTGGGGAGGTATCCTGCTTGGTAGCCGTACTGACCTCCACATCTTCCAAGGAGGTTCAGTCACTGGTATCCGCTATTGTACCGAGGTTCTCCTGCCTCACGTGCGTCTGTTTAGAGGTGCTGTGGGTCCTGAGTTATACTTCATGGACAACAATGCTACACCTCATCGTACAGTGGTTGTCTCAGAGCTGTTGGGGAGTGAAGATATTCAACGCATGGTTTGGCCCACAAGGTCCCGGACCTAAATCCAATCGAACATGTGTGGGACCTTCTCGGGAGACGCTTGGCAGCACGTCACCAGCCGTCAGCAACGATTACGCAGCTGCAATTGGCGCTACAAGAGGAATGGACCGCAATGCCTCAACAACTCCTTGACAACCTCGTCCTCAGCATGGACAGACGTTGTAAATCCTGCAACGCAATCAGGGGTGATCATATTCCCTACTAAAGACTGGAATTTTTTTTTGGCAGCCGCCTGTCACATGGACGTTTCTGTCTTCTGTCTAGTTGTGCTCGAAGCTACCTTTTCAATAAAGTGCCTTTGTATCCTTTGGATTCCTTTTTTTGGACGGTTTTGCTCACTTGTCCCTATATTCTTACATTTTGGGGATCTTATGGTATGATTTGAGTCGATGTGGAACACTTCTGCATGATGTTACATTCGACAAACCATCTCGTCCTTAATTTTTGCACTCCAGTGTAGGTTCCGTGGTTTTGTCATTTTCAACTTTTAACTTTGTTGGTTTTACTTATCAATAGATTTTAATGTTCTCATTTCATTCAAATTTCACCATTTTATACTTGGTTTTACACCGTTTAATTCACGTTTTACTCAATTGGTCGGTTTTACCGTTCGTTGTGATATATGTCTTTTCGACCGCTGATATTTGGTCACTAGCAGAAGAAGCCGGATGACAGTGGATGTAGGCCTCCTTTTCAAAGTTGGGGTAAGTCCTTTTGATTGTGCTGCTTGTAGTTTGCTTTTTGTTAATAATATCAGGAACCTGTTGACTTCTGCTTAAAATTGCTAGTATAAACACCTGAAGAACAGTATTTTGCTACTGTAAGTAGTAGTTATAGATTCACAAACATCACACATTTTTCGAATAACCCAACCGCCAGTCCATTTTTACTCTCCGGCGCCAATGTGAAATTCACAAATTTGTCAGTGTCGGGGATGGGGACCGCTTCCCCTCGCTCCGGAGTGAGTTACTCTCTCAACTAAGCTGCACGGACAGAATGTATCGCTACCGATTTGTCGTCTTGACACGTGCTTTACCTCTGCCATAGTGGTGCTGTTATAAATCAAGTTCCGCATGAATACTTATGAGATGTTGACAGAATAAAAGAAATAACTGTAAGTAGCTGTTTCTTGAACTTTATTTGAGTGACTCCTATTTAGCGTAAAATGAGTGGATAAGAAGAACTGACTGTTAAGAAGAACTGGTTATAGTGTTCAGGAAAGCCACGTTTCAAATAGTAAAAACGCTACAGTAATTTGTTTAAATGTAAAGGCTGTTGCTCCATGGTTTTTCTGAAGCCTCATAAGCAATATATAGACATTTTTTTAATTATCTATGTATGAATTCTATAAGGTTTTTTACTGTGAGTCCTATTTTGAGAAAGCGGCTGAACGTAAAGTTTTGGTTGATGTATCAAAATAAAGGTCTTACCATGTAGATGTGCCAGTCGAAGAGAACAAATGATATTGGGGCAACGATTCGGGCGTTGTGGAGCGGCAAAGTTCTCATGTAAAGTCTCTTGGAGAAGCGTGCGATTGACTCACGTGCTGTTGAAGACGGAAGCATGCAGGGACTGAGATAGTCCAAAGTCCGAAATCTTATCTTTTCTGAGCGAACCGTTGCTCAAAGCAACGTTAGCAGGCATTCCTATCAAAGTTCTTCTCATCGGAACGGCGAACACTTTCGAAGACCTGATTGCGTTATGCCGTTGGATTGTGTGATGTATATATACAATTTAATATTCTTAAATAAACATTACGTTGACCATTGTTAGTGAAAATAGTACGAGCGACTGCTTAAATACCATTGAGCTGCTCACGGTGGTCGTTAAACCTCACGTCAAAAAAAATCCCGAACCTGGACGATTGTCTTTACTGAAGTGTGGTTGAATGAATTTGTCTATCAAATAAAGTTTACATTTGTTGTTTCATATGAGTTTATTCTTTTCAAAAAAATAAATAAATAAGTAACTGTTGATTCCAACGGGTGAAAAACATTCGCGAATCGAATCTCATTCCAATAACATTTACAAACACCGTTGTGACTGAAAATGAGAATGAAAGAGTGCGACATTCAGTTGAATTTTTGCACACGATCGAGATGAGTGGTCTTCCGCCTCACATTTTACGACTGAAAAAGGGTGCAGTCGTGATGCTCATCACGAACCTGGCATGCCCGGTGGCGCAGTGGTCTGAGCGCTGGCTCATGATGATTGGTTCGTGAAGGGTCCGGGTTCGAATCACGGTGAGGCAAGGATGTTGTGTTTGTCTTACGGCACTGGCTCTGTCCCTTCCCTGGAACCACTGACTTTAGAAATTAGGGATTGTTCACCGTGGTCGTTAAACCTTCAGTCAAAAAAAGAGAAAAAAAAGACGAACCTTGACGATTGTCTTTACTGAAGTAGTTGAATGAATTTGACAATCGCCGCTCCGGTGGCGCAGTAGTCTTAGCGATGGCCTCTGATCATTCGTCCGAACGGGGTACGGGGTCGAATCCCGGTGAGGCATGGATGTTGTGTTTGTCTTACAGCACTGGCTCTCTCCCTTCCCTGGAACCAGTGACCCCAAATTAGGGACGGGCGACTGCTTATATCCCATTTGAGTTGCTCACGGTGGTCGTTAAACCTCCAATCAAAAAAAAAAATGACAATCAAATAAAGTTCACATTTGTTGTTTCATATGAGTTTATACTTTTTAAAAATAAAAAAAAACTAACTGTCGTTTCCGACGGGTTTCGGCTGGTATTTTATTTATAAAAAAGTGAGTTACCACCACTTGGACTAGAACCACAGCAAGATTTCACGCAACAGTGATTTCATAAAAACGCCGACTACTGTTGGTGATATGACATTGTGGGAGTGTCGCCAACACTCCATTCCTGAGAAATGTTTGCTTATACAAACGGTGATTGCGATTATAACACGTGACTTCCTCCCTCAAAAAAACGTTTCGGGGTTTAACACGAACGCTTGTAATGTTTTTCAGTTAAATATTTCACTACTTAAACATTACCTTCGTACCATCAGTCTGTTGTTCTCGTATCGCCGGAACTATATACTGTTAAACCTCGAATAGCTAGTTCATAAACAATATTTAATTACACACTGAACTATACTAGGCGACCTAACGGTCAAAAGAGAGAAGTCTTGAAAACACCTAAAAGCAAATGGTCTTTATTCTCGAAACTTCACTGCCATTTCAGATTCTTGTCGTATCAATGATCACATCAGCATAACTCAGAATTCTGAACTTCTATCAAATTAGGTTCGACGTGCTTGCATCTAATTTTCCAATTATTTCATTTCATTTTTCACTTCATTTCATTTATTGATCTTGCTGTTACATATTAAAACTAATAATTATGAATAGTTAAGTATAAACATATAAATAACAGTAGGGAAGATCAAGGAAAAGGCCTCGAGGAGATCTGACCAACCTTGATCACCCTAGGTTTAAGTCAAGACAAGAACATTGATGTAACAACAACAAAGTCAAAAAAGAACACAAATATATAAATTAAATATCTAAGAACAACAAATAACTAGAGTAATCTATCAACAGCACACCACAAGATCATACCACGCCACCATTTGTCTGGTGGGGTGGTATGATGTCTTTCATTATAACAAATAGCTACAGTAATCTATCAACAGCACACCACAACATCAAACCATGCCACCATTTGTCTACTAGCTTCAGACACTATATCTTGTTCTTCGCTTGTGAAACATGTACACGTCATTCACTCTGATCTTAAAAGATGACGAACTCAAAATTTACATTGTAACAGACAACTAAGAATAAAAGTTAAATTAGAGTACAGGTCATACGCTTTGACCAACTATTCTTGTAACAGCTTTCTCGTATTTCTTGTATCTTCATTCCTCGAAGCAGGATTCTTGTACTTGAAAATATCCATCAAACAAAAGAAACAGTCATCAAAATGACTCTTTAGTTTCCCTCCAAATTCGAGGAATGGCAAATGGCATTGCTTTCCTTTCACCACGAAGCCAAGCTTCCAAAGTTAACCTGCAACTACCACAGCAAAAATGCGGTGCCCAAACGTTGTCTTGGTCTCATACAGACATCCCGGAGCAAGCTTGATGTGCGATGGAAATCTTAGTCCCTGTTGTGCTTGACTTGCTTAGGACTAATATAGCACCCACAAACATAGCAGAAGTAGTCCGGGGTGAGATTACAACCTCTTGCCAGTGGTGACCATGCTTATTTACCCTGTAAAAAGGAAGAATTACAGTGTATTAATAAAACACAAAATGTAAGGTAACTACAAATGTTTTTGTGATGCGAAAAAACTAAGACCACGGTTGGAATCGAAGGCTCTTAATTGTATGAGGAACACTAAAAAATCTGCATAAACAATTTTTGCGTTATACAGTGTAATGGTAACAATTCGGTGAGGGTTCTTTCCTTTACCAACAGCACAAGGCTCCCATTCGCAAAGCGATGTTTTTCGGGTATTGTTCGATGAGAGAGGTTTAGAAAAACTTAAGTGGCCTCTACAGAGTTTCAATCTCAACAACAATGGAACAATTTTGGGATGAATTACAACGCCTATTGCGAGCCAGCAAGAACCGCCCGACATCGACGACCGACAGGACTAAAGCTCCTGCGTCAAAATGGAAAGCAGTTCCCGTAGTCACATACCGAAATCTAGTGTCTTTTTCAGTAGAGTGAAGGCTGTGATAGCAACAAAGAGTACACCAACTTGATATTAAGTCATTCCTCATTAAAGACTGTGTGTGGATAGGCATGTGACCCGATACTTTTGACAACATAGTGTATTTTTTCTATGTGTTCTCCAATATCTAGACTTTTGTTAATTCACACGTAGACTAATATCCATTTTAATACCATTTACTTTCTTTCCCTAGACTATTTCTAAACGTTACTCTGCATTTTAAACTTCGCATCATTTATGAAACCTAAGTAAATTGTACTAGGTGGATAAGTCCCAATATACTTTTGAAATACAGGACGCCGCCCCGGTGGCGTAGTAGTCTAACCGCTGACTATTCGTGGGAAATGGGTCCGGGTGAGGCATGGATGTTGTGTTTTGTCTTACTGCACTGGCTCTCTGCCTTTCCTGGAACAAGTGGTCCTAATTTATGGACGAGCGACTGCGTACAGCCCAACGAGTAGCTCACGGTGGTACCTCCAACAACAACACAATTACTGCACGGATCTTGTTAATAAATGACTGAAATGGCTATGAATCTAGAGTCGCTTCGATTTTTGTTTGGTAGACTGACTGCTAACCTCTATATTATATTTCTTAGGGAAAATTACGGAAAAATGTATGGGGAATGATAACACATATACTGCCTTCTTTTTAACATTCCGTTTTTGTTGACTTTACACTTATGTAAATTTGGGTTGCTTCTCATTGTGCGTTCCGTTAATTCTGAACTTCCATGAGTTTTCTCTTTTTCAAGTTAGTCAAATCATGAATGCTACTGTTGATACGGGACTAAGCAACAAAAAGATGTGACTGATTGGAGACTCATTTGCTTACGTCAGCTTTTAATATGTGTATAAATGTGATCTACTATATTCTCCTACAAGTTCAATAGTGGTGTTTTACAGTACGCTGTTACTTCTTTGTTGGTAGTTTTGTAATTAATTGCTGTTGAGTCTATAAGACTAGTTGTCGGGTTATTATATTATGCCTTTGATTGTGTCGCTTCATGAATAACAACTCACGACTCGAAATACCTATCTGTAAAGTTCTGATTAGTTCTAAAGGTAAAGTTCTGATCAGTTTTAAAGGTAAAGTTCTGATTAGTTTTAACGGTAAAGTTCTGATTAGTTTTAAAGGTAAAGTTCTGATTCGTTTTAAAGGTTGTAACTGTAAGTTTTTCTGTAGTAATTGTAAGTTTAAGCTGTGAGATTTATATGCTTAAGCTATGAACTTTATCGCTGAACTTGTGAGCATTTGTATAAAGCACTAGTAAATACAGTAGATCACTAAAAGTAAAATGAACAAGCTGACACGACTTGCATGATTCCACTGATGGCACCTCTAAAATCTCTTCAGAATGGTAAGGCTCCGGGAGTTGATGGCATAACTGCCGAGATGTTGAAATAGGGTGGGGACTCTGTAATTGACTGGGTAACTGAAATTTGCCAGTTGTGCTATGAGTTAGGAAGGGTCCCTCGAGATTATAAGGATGCTATCATTGTTCCCTTGTATTAGGGAAAAGGTGATCAGACTGAGTGCAAGAACTATGGTGGTATTAGCCTACTGAGTGTGCCAGGGAAAGTGTTTGGTAAGGTCACTATTGAAAAAGTACGGGGTCTTACATCAGAGAAAGTGTGCGATGTTCAGAGTGGTTTTATGCCAGGTAAAGGCTGCGCTAACCAAATTTTTGCATTACGCATGATGATTGAAAAGTATCTGGCTGTTGGTAAGAAAGTTTATGCTGCCTTCATAGATTTAGAGAAAGCTTACGACCGAGTAAATAAGACACTTTTGTGAAAGGTATTGAATAAATATGGTGCTACTGGGAATCACGAAACTTGTACTTAATAGTGCAAAAGATATGTACGCTGACAGCAGAACTTGTGTACGAGTGAATAGTGTTTATCAAAATGATTTTCTGTTGGTGCAGGAGTCAGACATGGCTGGGTATTGTCATCATGGCTGTTTATTATATTTATGGATGCGTGCATGCGTGATTCCAAGATGGACAATACTGGCTTATGTCTTGCTAATATCCGTGTGTGCAGATTGCTAAAAGCTGATAACACAGGCCTGTTAGCAGAGAGCAAAAGTTAATTGCAGAGCATTGTTTTTTAGGATGTACGAACTTTGCATGACATTAAAAGTGAGTATAAATATGGGAAAAACCAAAGTTATGGTTTTCGAGCGAGGAACTGTTAGCACTGAGTGCAAGATAATGTAAGTCTCAATGATACAGTGATTGACCAGGTGAATGAGTTTATGTATTTAGGAAGCATGTTTGACAGAGCGAAAAAATTGGATGGTGAAATTATTTGGCGAGTAAATTCTTCATTGAAAGTTTTCCTTGGGAGGTATCCACAGGGATGATGAGTTCTCAAGAGTCCGCATGGCTGTGTATGAAAGTGTAATTGTTCCTACTCTGAAGTGGATACTACAGAAAAAACATAAGAGTCGTTTGTGTGCTGGAGAAATGCGTTGCTTATGGGGGGTTTGAGGCCTGACACGTTCTGATCGAGTGAGGAATGAAGATGTGTTCCAATTGTGTAACGCGAAGGAAAATGTTGTTAGCAAGGTGGATATTAATGTTTCGGTGGTTTGGCCATGTTGAAAGAATGAATGTTGAGGGGCTTACTAATAAACTTTTTTAGCCCAAGTGGCAGGAAAGAAAATCAGAGGAAGGCCAAGGAAGTCATGGGAGGATCACATTCAGGATGATGTTCTGCATGAGAAAGAGGTTATGAGTATGAAATATAGATGGTCTTGTGTATGGCGTGTGATGGATGTCAGTGAAGCCCGAGTTGTGTGTCAAGATCGGTGTAAATGCAGAAATTTGATACGACAATAGGAAGTAAATAATCAGTTAGATATTCATCTGGTAGTTTGTATTTCTTTGTTGAGCTAACCTCTGAATCTCAGAGAACAGCTTCGTGATGTACTTTCGTTGTTCAATCACTAACACTTATCAATACTAGCCAGAATATGAACTAAGCTACGCGGACAGAATGACCCCCTGCATATTTGCCATTTGGACACGTGATTCACCTCTGTGGTATGTCACGTGATCTCCCTCTTATTTTTGTTTTTCTTTGAAGCGACGTTGCTGGCTTCAATCCACATAACATTCACAATACTCCGTAGTCTTAATATGCTGTGGCCTCAGGCCGCTATGGGCATTCGGGGCTAAGTCCGGCATGAAAATGAGAAAAACAAGTGTGTGTGTTTTTTCTCTTAATTGAAAAATCCCGAAAGAGAATGCGTTTTAGTAACCAGTTCAAAGATTTTCTGAATGCTAATTTGAGCCACTACATTACTTGATTAACTAGATAACACATTACAGCCTTCCGTATCCATTCACTAGAGGGTAATGTAGAAATGCCGCGTGGTGGTAGAGGTGACACCCGTTAACTTGTCGCTGTGACTGTCTTGACGTAGCTACAGGGAACAGTAATAAATGAACAGATGCACACTGAACTGCGCTTGCATGAAAGTGCCTTTCGGAGGTGGTCTCCTTTATGTTTATCAGTAGCAATGTTGCTTCTGCGTCGTCGGAGATTGAGCCGCTGGTTTTCGTTTTTGGAGTTAAGCGAGCTGCAAGGTTTGCTCGTGTAAGTGAAATGAACACAGGGACTTTTTATTGAAACACCCTTTTAGTTTATTAAGGGATGAATAAAAAAACCGTGAAAGGCTGATTCACATCGACCAAATATTTCCTTGGAGCAAAAAAACAGAAGTATTAGTCCTGAACTTTTTAATGTGGAGTCATAGCATAGTATCCTGGTTAATTGGAAGCGAATACGAACATTCTGCGTTTAATTTCTACTAGTTTGTTTCAGCTGCTTACTACTGTTTACTCCTGATTTGCTTCTACTATGAACTATTGTTTGGCTTCTACTGTTTGCTACTGCTTTGTGTATTGTTGTTTTATGTTATATAGCACTACACATCATCATCATCATCATTGTCAACCATTATCAATCCACTGCTGGACATTATCAATCCACTGCTGCCCCAAGTTTCCTCTACAACGGTCTGTCTTGTGCCAGTCTCCTCCATGTCACTCCCGCATACTTTCGTATTTCATCCACCCATCTCCCATGTGGTCTTCTTCTGGGTCTTTTCCTGTCCCTTGGAATCCAATCTAAAATTTCGGCTGTCCATCGATGGCCTGTACTTCTGGCAGTATGTACAACATATTGCCATTTCAGGAATTTAACTCTGATCATGATGTCTTTCACTCTTGTCATTTTTCGGATCCACGAGTTCCTCTTCTTATCTCTCCTGGTTACACCAAGCATGCAACTCTGCATGCTAGTTTGAGTTGTATGCACCCTTTGTATGTTTCTTTTAGTTAAGGTCCACGTCTCTGCACCATAGGTAAGCATTGGAAGGATGCATTGATCAAACACTTTTCTTTAAAGATTTAATGGCATATTGCTCTTGAAAATTATGCCGTTTCTTCCAAAAGCTCTCCAGGTAAGTTTTGTACGCTGATTCATTTCTTCATCAATGTGACCCTCACTTGATGTCTGCTGTCCAAGAAAACAGTGCCTGTCTGTTATCTCCAGCTTTTCTCCATCGATCGATAAATCTTCATTTCTTGTAAAAGCATTGAACATCACTTTCGTCTTCTGAAAGTTCATTTTTAATCCCACTTCTTTACTCTTGTCAGCAAGTTCCTGGATCATACTCTGCAGCTCTGATGGGGTAGTTGCAAAAATGACTGTGTCATCAGCAAAACGAAGGTGTGTGAGATAATCTCCATTAACCTTTATCCCTTTGTTTTCCCAGTTCAGTGATTGAAAGACATTTTCCAATGTGGCATTAAGGAGCTTCGGAGATATGGTGTCACCTTGTCTCACTCCCTTTCCAATTTTTATGTGTGTTGTATTTTCAAACAGCCGAATCTTTGCACTTGCATTTTCATAGATGTTATTAATAATATTAATGTATGCATCTTCAATACCGCAGGTTTTCAGAGCCATTGTAACTGCTGATGGTTTCACCGAATCAAAGGCTTTTTCATAATTGATAAAAGCCATGCACAATATAGTTCATATTCCCTTGCTCTTTCAATTAGTTCTATCAGTACGTGGATATGATCTATTGTGCTGTAGCCACTCCTGAATCCTGCTTGTTCTCTCGGTTGAGCCATGTCCAGTGTTACCTTCAAACGGTGTGAAATAACTTTAGTGAAGATTTTATAAACCACTGATGGAATCTGATAGGTCTGTAGTTCCTGAGATCCTCAATGTCACCTTTTTTATGTAGCAAGGATCATTGTAGCGTTGTTCCAATCCTCAGGAATCTTCCCTTCATTAAGGCATCGAGTGAAAATTTGGGCGAGTACTGTTTCGATTTCTCCACTTGCTTCTTGTATGATGTCTACAGTAATTCCATCTTCTCCTGGAGCTTTTTCCCGCTTCATGTTCTTGATTGCATGTGCAACTTCTGCTGGGAGTACTGGAAGAACTCTGGTACTGGTATATTTCATGATGTCTGGAGTACATGTATCATCCCTTTCATATAATTTGGAGCAGAAATCTTTCACTCTTGTCAAAATTTCGTCTCTATTTCTTGTTACAGAACCATCTTCTTTTCTCAGTGCCATAATCTGTTTTCTTCCTTTACTGAGATGTCTCTTTGCTATCTTTAGGCTTTTGATGTTTTCAATTGCTTTCCTCACTAGTTCACAGTTGAATTTCCTTTCGTCTTCAGTGATACTTTTTCGTACTGTCTAGCTCTATATACTCCACTTTGGAAGTCACATCTTCTTTAGTTGTCCTCATCTCTCTTCTTTTGTGCATCAACATGTTGGTTTTTCCTGATAGTTTGTTCACATGCAACTTGTTCTTAGACGCAGCTAATTTTGTAACTGTTTCCATAAGAGCTTTGGTTACTTTTCTGTTAACTTCAGAAATATGCACTTCTTCCGATGTTAGGCCTTCTACAGCAGACAATCTGTCCTTAAGTTCCAACTTGAAGGTAATATGGTGTTTCATAAGGTTGGTTATGTCAATATATTTTGTTTGTCTTATGAGCTTGCCACGTTCGAGTTTAGTGTTGAGGTGCATCTTACATCTCACCAATCTATGGTCACTACCTGTGTTGAACTTGTTTAGCACATGCAGTTTTCTATGACGAATTTTTTGTTACACATAATAAAATCAATTTCACTTGTCGTCCCATTTGGATGTCTCCATGTCCAATTCCTGTGTCGCTTTTTCTTGAAAAAGGAGTTCAAGATAAAAAAAAACCCTTCTGCCTCTGCAAACTCAACGAGAGTATTTCCACGCTGGTTTCTGTTGCCGTGACCGAATTTACCTACTGAAGTTTCATTCTGTTGCCGTTGCCCTATTTTTGCATTGAAATCTCCCATAATTATCTTTAAGTGCTGCTTATCTTTATTATTTAGATGACGAATTTCCTCACAAAATTCTTCAATTTCTTCTTCAGGATGACTTGTGGTGGGTGCATAAGTTTGAATCATCTGAGCCTGGTATCTTCTCGAGAGTTGGATAACGAGTCGTGCAGCTCTGTCAGAGGAACTTTCAACTTCTACAACTTTATCCTTCAGTTTCTTGTTTATTATAAATCCAACAACACTAGTTCTGCCAGTATCTGTCCCACGATAGTAGAAGATATGTCCCACTTTTCAGTTCAATGAGATCTTCTCCTTTTCTCCTTACCTCACTTAGCCCGACGATGTCCCACTTGAACCTTTGTAGTTCCTCTTCCAATTCAAGAAGTCTTGAATCAGAAGATAGGGAGCGTCCATTGTACGCAGCCAATGTCAGCATCAGATGGCAGCCTAGTCTGGTCCTCCGGTGATTCTTAGCCCCCTCTGCCTTCATGTCGCACTGGCCGCTGCCTTGGCCAGGTACATTCCAGCTGCCGGAGACTGAGGACCAATATTTAAGTTGTGGAGTCATTTTGGAGGGGTTTGGCCATAACTCACCACGCTGGCTAAGCGGGTTGGTGAGTTTTGGATAGAATTTCATCTAATCCCGATGGTATGAATATACCGCTATTGGTGGTCCTCAGAGCCACTTTAGTGGTAACAGGATGCACCACGAGAAGGCGGGGTTGACATTTGTCAAGGAAAATCTGTAAAATTTCTACTTCATTCTATATGGTTAAGTACGATTTCAGCAGGTGGCGTCTGGAAACCTCACAATCCACTGAAATTTTATTTAATAGTACGGAAGAAGGTTGAGAGGAGTTTTAAAAATATTTAGCCCCAAATAAATTTTAGGTCACCCTACGCCATTGTAAATATACGTTTCTAAGAAGATCGTCTATCAAATGTGCTTCTAAGAAGTTGCTATATCAAAACGAACATCTAACTAATGGTTTTCACAAATGCAATCTCAAAAAGTGGTTCTTTCAAATGCACTCTCTAGACAGCTCTCACAAGTGCACTCTGCTGCATTCACTGTTGGAGTTATACTGACCCAGTGTCAGTGATGCCAACTGAAGAAGCTCTTCGGGGTAAATAATGTGTCATTCACTTAGAAAACATTTAACGAGAAGAACCTAATTTACATAAGAACACGTTGAATTTACAAGAAGTACCGTCGAACATTAACAAGGATTGTTTCTAAACAACACAGAACTACTGCAGCAACCATGACAGCAGAACTCACTATCCAACTAGAAAACCCTGTTTAACAAAATCATTCAGCAGAGAACTTCACGAAACCAACGTTCATGAAAGAGCTGCAATTACTAAACCTCTAATCACAGAACCAGCTGATACAAAATTTCAGTGACCAGCTGATACCTGAAAATGTCTGATATGGTCCGATGAGTCCTCATTTACATTATTCCCAACTGTAGTCCGAGTTTATATATGGAGAACCCTCCAGGAAGCATTCAGTTTGGAATGTCTGGTTCCAACTGTCACACAAGGGGCTGGATCTGTGATTATTTGGTATTCGGCTGGCCCCATCATTACTCCACATGGTCGAATAACTGTCAGCGAGTACGTGGAAATTACTGATTGACTAACTGCCAGAGAGTGCATGCTGGTGACTGAAAACGTACGATATGGTCCTATGAGTCCTCATTTATATTATTCCTAAGAGTAGGTCGAGTTTATGTATGGAGAACCCTCCAGGAAGCATTCAGTTTGGAATGTCTGGTTCTAACTATCACACAAGGGGCTGGATCTGTGATGATTTGGTGGGCCATATCTTGGTATTCGACTGGCCCCATCATTACTCCACATGGTCGAGTAACTGTCAGCGAGTACGTAGAAATGAGTGGTCGAGTAGCGGCCAGCGAGTACGTAGAAATGAGTGGTCGAGTAGCTGCCAGCGAGTACATGCTGAAGACTGACAACGTACGATATGGCCCGATGAGTCCTCATTTACATTATTCCCAAAAGTAGGTCAAGTTTATGTATGGAAAACCCTCAAGGAAGCTTTCAGTTTGGAATGTCTGGTTCCAACTACTGTATTAAACAAGCGATGGATCTGTGATTATTCGGTGGGCCACATCTTGGTATTCGGCTGGCCCCATCATTACTCCACATGGTCGAATGACTGCCAGCGGGTACATGGAAACTCTGGGTGATTGGGATGCATTCTATGATCCAAGTGTTGTTTCCCAACAATGAAGCCATTTTTCAAGATGATAATGAGCCCATGCACACAGCTAGAAAAGTTCAGTCTTGGTTTGAGGAACACCAAGAGGAACTTCAACCTCTGCCATGGTCAGATCAATTACAAGACTTGAATATCATTAAACCACTGTGGGCAGTGGGCGTCCCTAGCATCTCTGAAGCAATGGCTGATGCTATGATCAACAAATGATATATGGTTCCACTAGAGATTATTGAAATACTGTTTGAATGTATCCCAAGAAGGTTGGAAGCTGAGTTAAATGCAAATGGGGGTCCAAAGCCTTATTAATAAGGACATATCACTTTTTTCCCAGGTGTTCACATTATTTTTCCAAATCCTGTACATGTGCGTGCCAGCGTGCGTGTGTGTGTGCCAACGTGAGTATGTGACAAAATATATGTTATAAAAAAATTCAAAATGGCAGTTTCTAGTTCGATGACGCATCGGAATCCTTTGTAAAGAGCAAAAGTTTTATACACAGCTGGCCCAGTAACTTCGACATCGTTCTAACACGAAGACGAATCAAGTTCGAAATGATCGATGCTAGGGATTTGGGAAGTTTGTTTTCACTTTTTCTCATTTCTTCATCACAACTGTAAACAAGGAACATGATGGAAAACACAGAACTTGGAAACACGGTGTAGACGTTTTGGTGGTCTTAAGAGGGATCGAAAAAGCGGTGGCGTAGAAATGACGTAATCCCCTTAATCCAGATTTCCTTATTGCTTTTTTTTTTTTTTTTTTTGGTAGTGTGCTAAAATGTGGTTGATCTTTCTGTACTAAAGTAAGGAACATCAAGGAATGTCTCTTGGAATAAATGGAAATGCAATTGATGCCTATCTACATGCGTAATTTCAATGAGTAATAAATGGAAATACAATTGATGCCTATCTACATGCGTAATTCCAATGAGTAATGCAAACAAAAGATGATCGATATAGAAATAGAAATTCAGACAGTAAAGTAACCTTCATCTGAAACTTCTGTTCAAGAAAACCAGAAGATAATATATAACGTAAGATTGCGAGAGTTCGAAAGTGGGCGCTTCTATCCCATATACCTGTCGGCCTGGGTTCGAATAGAAAGTAAGACAAGGTGTGGTATATATTCCTTATCCATTCAAATAGACAATGGCATCGCTCTGTCCGCGTTTTTTTTATAAACAACCCTGGGATCGAACCCCAGAACTCTCGATAACTAGCCGAGTGCGTTCGCTTTACGCCACACTTGCCAACAATTATTTATGAAATAACGTGGAAAGAGCGATGTCATCGTCTAGTTGCATTTTCTCCATGTCTTTCAAATTTATTAACCATTTCTACCGCCCTTCGGATTTTCCCCGCTGTAATTTCGTAGTTTGCACCGTTGATTGCCACCAGATGGCGACACATCAGTTACTGAGCACATCAATTGGGATTTGGGTAGTCAGATGATGACTGATAAACCACGCATAGCGCTGAGAATATTGGGCACAATAGCATAAAGCGAACGCACTCGGCTAGGTGGTGAATGACCAGGATTGACCATGCTAACAGACAAGCAACACTGGTTTAAATGACATCAACATTCAATGCAGTAGGTACCACAAACATATCCATCAGGTCAGTGCAGCGTCATTTAGCGACCATGTGGTATAGTAGCAGAATACCCACCAGTGTGCCTCTATTAATGCTACGACATTGGACACAGCGCCTCACCTAGGCTCATGAATACTACAATTGGACCCTGGAAGACTGGCAACATGTAGCGTGGTTCAATGAGTCGTGCTATCAGTTGTTACGAGCTGATGGTAGGGTTCAGACGTGGCACATACCACATGAGACCGTGGACCCAAGTAGTCAACAAGGCACCTGGTGGTTCCATACATGTGTGGGGTGCCTTTACGTTGCACGGTTCGGTCCTCTGGTCCTCATAAACACATCCTTAAGCGGTAATCGCTTTGTTGCTCTGCTGGGTAATTATTTGCAGCCTTTAATGAGCTTCATGTATCTTAACAACGAGGGGATCTTTAAGGCGGACAATGCACCATGTCATCGGACCCAAAGTGTCCAAAATTGGTTCAAGAAGCATTCTGGACAGTTCCGACGGATGATGTGGCCAACATGTTCGCCCGACATGAACACAATAAGGCAATTATGGGACGCGTTGGAAAAGTCCATTCGCGCCCAAGATCCTGCATGTGTAAATACCAGGGAATTGTGGGCGGCTGTTCAGACGGCATGGCTCAACATCTCTCCAGAAGTCTTCCGGCCACTTGTGGAATCGATGCCACGTCGAGGTGCTGCACTTCGCTGGGCTAGAGGAGGTCCAATACTATACTAGGTACGTATCCCATGATTTTTGGCACTTCAGTGTAGAATGTGGAATAAACAGAACGAAATTCATTGGCGTGTTTACAGTTTTTGAAGACATTCAGTGCGTGTCATTGCGTTTTATGTATCTCCCTTGCATCATGGATCACGAATTTACATAATAATGAAATATTAAACTACACATAATTTATCTGGAAATACACCGTACGTATGGCAACTCGTATGATACATTCTCATTGCAAACCTTAGGTCTCGTCAGGATCTCCATAGCTTCCTTTTGGGTGGTGTACTTGGATGTACGCCTCTTGCCAAACAGCTATTCCAGCATTGAATAAGAATAGCAAGAGCAGCAGTCGGCCTTTCATCTTTCATGTTTCTACCAGGCTCCTTAATTCTGGTCCTTACTTATCGCTTGGTCATTCCTACATAAAGTTTTCTTTTTCTATCCTCATAATGCAGAGGAATGGCATAGATCTCCGCGAAGTCTACTATAATGTCTTCCATTCCATTTGTCGTAATTGAGCCAACAGATTTTTGAGATGACTTAATGCAAACCTCCAACGAAATATTTCTATGAAGTTCTTGAAAAAATAGGGAAACCCTGTTGTGTACGGAATAGCACCTACGAAATTGGGCTTACTCATATTTTGTACTTCTTGTCTATTCATGGCGCTCTGCACTTGTTTTAGTATTGGGGGAGCGGAAAGTAATGTAGTTTTTGGAAAAGAAGAGAAACACTGTTTGTTACAGAAGAAATTTTATTTCTTAATCAATTATATAATCACCATCATTATCGATCACATTTGTCCATCGTGAAACCGAACTTTTAATGCCGTCTTTATAAAAGATGTTGAAGTCCGAGAGCCCCATTTTGACATCATTAATATTGTGGAATTTTTTCCCATTAAAAAAGTGCTGCAGAGAACTGAAAAAATAGTTATCAGATGGTGAAATGTTAGGGGAATAAGGAGAATAGGGCAGAACTTTGCAGCCAAAGACTCTGATCGTCTGCTGGGTCCATCTTGCGGTGTGAGGTCTCACGTTGTCATGCTGGAAGATGACACCTCTTCTGTTGACCAGTACTGGATGTTTTAGAGTAAGAGCTTGCTTCAAACGGTCCAGTTGTTGACAATAGAGGTCTGCCGTTACGGTCTGCCCGGGTTCCAAGAGCTCAAAGTGAGCTATACCAGCAGTAGTCCACCAAATACAGAACAAAACCTTTTTGGGGTGTAGGCCTGGTTTGGGCGTAGGAACTAGTGTCGGACCAGGAGAAAGCCACTAGTGTTTTCATTTGCTGTTCACGTAAAGAACTACTTTTCATCTCCAGTGACAATTCGATTAAAAAAATGGATCCTTTTCCTATCAGCTGAGCAAATGGTAGCAGATGGTGAAATTCTGGGCTTTGTTGTAAAGTGAAAGTTGATGTGGGACCCAAACTCCTTGTCTGTAGACCTTCCCTATCCGTTGCAGGTGCTCTTGAACAGTCGACCATGATGAATTAAGATGTAATAATTCATCAATGGTTAGACGAGAATCTGCCTCAACGGCTGCACGCAGCAGTTCATTGTCCAACTCTATGGGCCTTCCCACACGAGGGGCATCAGATATGTCAAAATTGCCCAACCGGAATTGGGCGAACCAACGCTGCCACTTGAGGACATTTAACGCATTCGGATAAACAGCGCAAATGCTATTGGTGGCCACGGCTGCATTGTTCCCCTTGTGAAATTCATACAGCATACAATGACGAATATGGCTATACTCGGGTTTTACGTCACTCATTTTTTTCTGCAAATCTGGAAGACAAAAACGCCTACATAAGTTAAAGGCGAATAGTTCATTCACTTGTACATACACTTACTTTACGTTAAACGAACATAAACAACTCACAACTGCTCCGCAAACTTGCCCCCCCCCAAAAAAAAAACAGTACTTTCCAGTTCCCACAATATACCACACATTCTTATGTAGCTAAATCCTGCTAATATACGTTGCCTTATAATATCCAAAATCTCTTCTTCTTTCGCTCCTGCCTTAGAGCATATAATGTCATCATCATCATCATTTTCAACCATTATCAATCCACTGCTGGACGAAGGTCTCCCCAAGTTTCCTCCACAACGGTCTGTCTTGTGCCAGTCTCCTCCATGTCACTCCCGCATACTTTCGAATTTCATCCACCCATCTCCCATGTGATCTTCTTCTGGGTCTTTTTCTGTCCCTTGGAATCCAATCTAAAATTTCGGCTGTCCATCGATAGTCTGTCCTTCTGGCAGTATGTCCAGCACATTGCCATTTCAGGAATTTAACTCTGATCATGATGTCTTCCACTCTTGTCATTTTTCGGATCCACAAGTTCCTCTTCTTATCTCTCCTGGTTACACCATTTGAGTTGTCTGCAGCCTTTGTATGTTTCTTTTAGTTAAGGTCCACGTCTCTGCACCATACGTAAGCACTGGAAGGATGCATTGATCAAACACTTTCCTTTTAAGACATAATGGCATATTGCTCTTGAAAATTATGCTGTTTCTTCCAAAAGCTCTCCAGGTAAGTTTTGTACGCCGATTAATTTCTTCATCAATGTGACCCTCACTTGATATCTGCTGTCCAAGATAAACGTACGTGTCTGTTATCTCCAGCTTTTCTCCATCAATCGATAAATCTTCATTTCTTGTAAAAGCATTGAACATCCCTTTTGTCTTCTGAAAGTTCATTTTCAATCCCACTGCTTTACTCTTGTCCATTGTGCATGGCTTTTATCGATTATGAAAAAGCCTTTGATTCGGTGAAACCATCAGCTGTTACAATGGCTCTGAAATCCTGCGGTATTGAAGATGCATACATTAATATTATTAACAACATCTATGAAAATGCAAGTGCAAAGATTTGGCTGTTTGAAAATACAACACACATAAAAATTGGAAAGGGAGTGAGACAAGGTGACACCATATCTCCGAAGCTCTTTAATGCCACATTGGAAAATGTCTTTCAATCAATTGAACTGGGAAAACAAAGGGATAAAGATTAATGGAGATTATCTTCGTTTTGCAGATGACGTAGTCATTTTTGCAACTACCCTATCAGAGCTGCAGAGTATGATCCAGGAACTTGCTGACAAGAGCATATAATGTAGGCTCTTCTAAATCTTGATCTGAAGATTGCTGTTTTGTATGCCGTAGGAGAAAAGGAGTTAGCGCAGACCATGTTTTGTATTGAGGTGGGTTTGTAATACACCTTCGGCTATCAGAAATGTAAAGATACATTCTCCTCTAGCTCCATTGCAAATTGTATGGAACTATTAATACCGTTATATTGGGTGATGGATAGGTTAGCATTATAGGTGGTGTAGTGGTTAGCATACTCGAGCGCTATCCGGGAGAAGCGTGTTCGATTTCCCCTCCAGTACGACGAAATTTTCAACTTTTCGGATATTATCTGAATTAACATCCATGCCATATTTACCCCAATAAACGGATTCACATCTTCCAAATTTGTAGTGCAAGATCACATTTTCTAAAGAAAACAATTAATTGTGACGCATGCGCTGTGTTGGGCTTTAGCGTTCTGTGATACGAGAAACCTAGAGTTTTGTTTCTGAAGTTCAGAACTAGTTTTATGCACTGGAATAATAATATGCTTTTCTTTCATTGTTCTGTAAAGGGAATTGAAATTATTGAACGAGATAAAAGTTCCGACGCTAAATGTCTAGCAGTTACCTATTTAATTTGTTGTGCGATGCTTGCAGAACATGAATTAAAAATGATAAAAAAGGAAAGGGCAGCAGAGTAAAGTTGATATTCGGATCGCAGTTATCTGCATTCGAGAGGAGGGTGTATTGTGTTTAAGACATGTTTTCGGAGCAGAATGAAGATCTAGAGAGAGAATCAGAAATGGAAATTTCCATCGTAATTGGCTTTGGCGATCCCCAAGGTAAAACAAAGGAGGTAGCGAATATCTAAAGCCTCATTCGTAAACGAGACCTTTATTTTCTTTTCAAGCTTATTTACATTTGCTGTTGTTCCACAGTCTTATACTCTCATTTTGCTTAGGAGAAACTCTCTTAGCAGCCAGCTCTATCTGCAGTAGTGCCAAAGGAAAACACATAATTTTTTCTTCCAAGAAACTAACTTCGGAAAAATGTTTGCCTTTTTTTCGTTCTCTGCTCCATCCGGTAGACGCCAGGAAAAATATATATTCACCTTCTCTCAAGAAAAAGTTAGAACGCCTTTTAACTCCTTTGTGGATAGTTGCGGCAGAATTTCGAGCTTAATGTTTATGCATGTATGCAAAAAAATTACCGAAACAAAAAAGTACCTTTTCCAAAGATTAGCTAAAAATGTAAAGGAATAACCGTGGAAAAATCACAAAGCATTATATTTCGCATACGAATGCTCTAGTAAGCAGGGCGAAAGTTCTAATACATGTGAAAAACATTTAATCATGCTAAAGTGGAAAATTGAGCTTGCCTATCTCGATTACAGGTCATCGAAAGCGAAACCTGTTTTTAAGTTTTTTGAAAAGTTAACGCAGATTGCAATTAGTGTATTCACATGCGAAATTTATCATTGGCTCCAAAAAATTGTTTTAATAATAACTTGTTTGCGTCTGTTGGGAACTTTCATGATATTAATCAAACTGCAATAGGATATCAAAAATGTTTTAAAAACAAGAAGAAACTTGCGCACGAAGGTGAATGTCAAACTTTCCAATCACCACAAACAATGTAATTTTCTTTGTCTGAACGTTTGTCACACTTTGGTGGCGCAGTGGAAAGAGTCATCACCATAGCAACAACGTGGAAAGAAGTATTTACGACGTCACGCTTAGCTTTTCGTGTTTTCGTGTAGGTGTTCAGTGATTGGAAACTGCTTTCCGGAATAAATAATGAGACGCCATCACCTTAGCAACAACCACGGAAGGCATATTTGTGACGCCACGCTTAGTTATCGTGTTTATGTTCAGGTGTTCAGTGAATGAAAATTGCTTTCAGGATATAATTATGTGACGTCATCTCCGCAGCACCAACTGAGAGAGAAACATTTGTGACGTGTCGCTTAGCTTTTCGAGTTTTCCAGTAGATGTTTCCTGAATTAAAACTGCGAATTATGCCAGCCTCTGACGCAACAACTGTATGACGTCGTGCCTTTTTTCAGTGCTAGTGCCTTTTTTTCGTAGTGCATTTTTTTCAGTATATACACGGTCGAGTCTGTGACGTACCTGCCAGCAGGACGCACACGACATAAAGGCAGATAGCAGTCAGAATAAACGTCCGCGTAGCTCAATTGGTAGAGTGACTTATTCCGGAATGAGGGGATCCGGGTTCGAGCCCCGGCGTGGACAAAAATGACGGAGAAATTTACTTCCTTATAATGGCGCCAGAACTTTCCAGATGACCCGGCCGTTCGAAATCTCGCATTGGTGTGATGTTCTTTTCACACCGCGAGATAGGAAAACTCAGAGAATCCCTTCTCCAGCTCTTCGAAAAATAAAAATGTGTGATCTTGCATTCCACACACTAGATTGACTGGGAGTTCTCGAGTGCACGTTCTACAGCGGATGGCTGCCTGCAACGATTCATGGTCACGGCTGACCCTTGGGCCATGTCCCCGACCCTCTTTGGGGGGGGGGAGATGTGACGCACCTGCCAGCAGGACGCACACGACATAAAGGCAGATAGCAGTCACAACAAACGTCGGCATTGCTCAATTGGTAGAGTGACTTATTCCGGAATGATTGGATCCGGGTTCGAGACCGGCGTGGACAAAAATGACGGAGAAATTTACTTCGTTATAAGTCACATTATTGTGACCAATAACTGATATCTAGAGTAACAGCCGCGTGCAGCTCGGGCAGCAGCCAGACGGGCTGGGAGTGACTCAGTAACGTTATGGAAGATGTTCATGAGTATGGGGAACCATGCCTAAATGCAGTACATCTGACAGCTGCTGGAGGATTCATAGAGCGAACAACACTGTCGAGGTGGCCTCACATATGCTCAAATCGGTTTACGTCTGAGGGATTAGGGGACCAGGAAAGTATTTTGAAGTCTTCATCGCCCTATTCCAACCACTTTCGGACATTTCTAGCTGTGCGACATGTCGCATTGTCGTGCTGGAAGATCCCATCAGCCCCACGGAAGACAATCAGTATGTATGTGTGTGCGTAGTCTGCAAGGATGGATTCATAACGAATTCCGTCCATAGTTTATAACGAGGAGTAAATAGTAACGCTGTACTAGTGATCCGATTTATTGGCGTATAAAATAAACACATAAGCGTTTCCAAGCTTTCGCACATCAACCAGATGGCTTTTTCAAGGAAGTTAGACAGAAACTGCAAACTGAAAAATGGAACGCTTAACAATTTGAACGCGGGAACTTGACAATAAATAGATGCGACGTTATATTCATTTAAAGATACGAGGCATCACGTTGGTTGCACGCGGGATCCTGGTAGAGAAAAGGCGTTACTTGAAGAATTGGTTCCAAATTCGTGGCAACTCGAGCGAGACACAATCATTGCAAGCATCGCTGTTGGTAATGATCTCCAAGGTTTCCCGAATGGCTGTACATTTAGGGGTAGAGTAGCTAGCTAATTTTGTTTTATCATCCCACATGGGAGTAGCTGACTTGAATTTTGACCGTCCATAGTGCTTTCCACAGGCATGAGTGGACCCAGAGAAAGCCGCGAAAATATTCCCCAGACCATAGCGCTGCCTCCACCAGCTTGTGTTCTTCCAGCAATAGTTGAAGTGTGCTTGTTCTCCGACCTCTCTCGCCTTATACGCCAACGTCCATCCGTTCGATGAAGCGGAAAATGTGGCTCATCGGAGAAGGCAATCCTTTGCCAATCAGTGGAGGTCCAATTCCGATACTGCCGTGCAAATGTAAGCCTTTTCTGCCGATGCACCTTCGTTTGCATAGGTGCAGTGGCCATCCGTCTGCATCGGAGCCCCATAGGCAGCAGGGTTCCCTGACCAGACGTTTTGGACACAATTCCGGTAGCCCACGGGTTCATTCGGCCAGTGATTTGCTCTACTGTAGCGTGTCAATAGGTCCTCACGCACCTTTTCAGCGGACGTTCACCTCTCAAATCAATGGCACGTAGTGCTCCATAGTTTCCACGTCGCTTATTCGCAATGGTGCCATTTCTCCAATCACGATACACTTTAACCAGAGCAGCACGCAAACAGTTAACAAAGTGCCCTGTTTCAGAAATGCTGCCACCCTTGGCCCGAAAGCCGATAGTGATCCCTTTTTGCAAATCTGATAGCTCACTCCTTTTATGCATGAGAGCAATGAGTGATATGTTTTCATATTGCCTACAGCACACCTTATATACCCTCCAAGCCAGCTCGCGACACGTGCCTTCTTTCATTGGCTACGAGCTGTTGACGTCAAAAGTAGGAAGTGATCACAATAATGTAACTCGACTGTGTATATACAGGTAGTGCTGGTTCGAATACCCGTGAGGCATTTATGTTGTATTTGTCTTACGCCACGGCAGTGTCTCTCTCCCTTTTCCGGAACCTGTGGCCCTAAATTAGGGACCGGTGAGTGCTTATAGGCCATCGAGGTGCTCACGGTGGTGGTTTAACCTTCAATAAAAATACAACATCATCATCAACAAATATTATCAGTCCACTGATAGATGAACGTCTCCCCATGTTTCTTACACAACTTTCTTCCTTTAGCCTTGCATATCACTCCACATGCCCATATCACGCCCATCTCCTACGTGGTCGTCCTCTGGGACTTTTCCTGTCCCTTGGAATCTAGTAAAGAATTTGAGTTTTCTAACGGTGGGCAGTTCATTTAGTAATATGTCCTGCTCATTGTCAATTGAGGGTCTTTTATTTGATCATGATGTCAACGACTTTTCTGATCTATGACCCCTCTTTTCTATCTTGCGTGTTTACATCAGGCATGCAGATCTCCATGCTTCCTCCAGTAGTTTGCAGCCTCTGAATATATTTTCATGTTAAGGCCCACGTCTCTGATCCATAAATGAAAACTGGAAGGATGCGTTGATTAAACACTCTTGAATATTGCACTGTTTCTTCAAATGCTCTCTAACCGAATTTTACACACCTATTAATTTATTCTCTGATGTGACACACGCTTGCTATCTATTGTCCAAGGAAATTGTATGCATTAATTACTTTCAGATCTTCCCCATCAACCGCTAAATCTACAGCTCTTGTATAAGCATTGTACATCAATTTTGTTTTCTGTAAGTTCATTTTTAAACCCACTTGATCACACTTCTTTACTCCAGTCAGCAAGTTCCTGAATGATACTTTGGTGCTATGAGAGGGTACTTTTGCAATAATATTTATACACTGCTGGCCACCCAAAATGCAATACCAAGAAGGACACGAGATAGCAAAGCCAGATTTTACTGGACAGATAACAACAGATACAAATATGAAACGATTGAGCTTACAGGCCCGTGCGACTTGTGGAGCACGCAGACATCAGCAGTTCGTGTGGCTCCCATGGCTGGTAATAACGGCCGCTACGCGCCGCGGCATCGAACGAAAGAGACTTTGGATGTGGGCTTGGGGTATGTCGGTCCAGGTTGCTTCCACACGTTGCCACAGCTCAACAGGCGTAGTCGCGGGTGGTGCTTACCGTGCCACTCGGTTGCCGATCAGCGAACAGACGTGTTCGATGGGCGACATATCGGGAGAACAGGCGGGCCACGGCAGCAGTGACACCTGGTGGGCCGTGAAGAATTGTTGCACGATGCGTGCCACGTGCATTGTCCTGTTGAAACGTGGCCACTGGCAGGTCCTGCAGGTAAGGGAGGACTACAGGCTCCAAAACGTCGGAGATGTAGCGGTGGCTGTTGAGTGTACCGGCGATGCGTACCAGAGGGGTGCGGGTGTCATATCCAATTGCTCCCCAAAGCATAACGCTAGGCGACGGACCGGTGTGGCTATGCATAATGCAGGCGTCATACGCGGTGCCTACACACGCGGATCTGACCATCGTGGTGTTGCAGACAGAAGCAGGGATTCGTCAGGGAAGACGATGTTGGGCCATTCCGTAGTCCAGGTGCGGCGTTCAACGGCCCACTGCCGCCGCACTCGCCGGTGGTGTAACGTCAATGGTAATCTGAGCAATGGGCGCCGTGCGGCAAGTCCCCGCTCCTGCAGACGACGTCGAACGGTACGTGCTGACAGATGTTGTTGCGCAACACACCCTAATTCCTGAGCTAATGTTCGCGATGTGGCGGTGTGAGCCGTCAATGCCCGCCGCACAACATGCCGGTCCTCTGGTTCGGTGGTGTGCCGCGGCTGTGGCAATCGCTCACATCGGTCCGTCCGTCTCTCCTGCACCCACCGAATCCATACTCGCCTCACTGTGGCTAGATGACGTCCCACACGGGCGCCGATGTCTCGGTACGATAAACCGCTGACACGATAAGCCACTATTCGTCCTCTGTCGAACTCCGAAACGTGCTGGAATGACTGCATCAGGAAGCTTCCCATGCACAGGTCCGGCAGCACAACACACTTCCACTACTTACATCCCGCCTTCTGTGCACCCTTATACTGCTTCTTGGTGGCGCGCCGGATGCATCGTTTGCATGTCCTCTCGTGGGCGACGCATGCTGCGAATTTCAGGCCAATCGGATGTTTCCTTCTTGGTGTTGCATTTTGGGTGGTCAGCAGTGTATTTACACTCAATGGGCAACACATTAGAGCTGCCTACCTAATAGCGCGTTGGTTTTCCTCTAGGGAGAATAACAGCCTGTGCACCCCGAACAAAGCATCGATGTCGTAGGGCGTCCGGGAATAATGCCAGCCATGTCTGTTCCAGAATTGTCCACAACTCCGCCCGATACCTCGGCCCAGGACCCATAAATCTGACGTTACTCTCCCCGGCGTCCCAGAGCACTTCAAGAGGGTTTAAATCTGGGAACCTTGGGGACCACTGGATGGTTCCAAACCCAGATGGCCGCCCCGGTGGCGCAGTGGTCTAAGCGATGGCCTCTGATCATTCGTCCGAAAGGGGTCCGGGTTCGAATCCCGGTCAGGCATGGATGTTGTGTTTGTCTTACGGCACTGGCTCTCTCCCTTCCCTGGAACCAGTGACCCTAAATTAGGGAAGGGCGACTGCTTATAGCCCATTGAGTTGCTCACGGTGGTCGTTAAACCTCCAATCCAAAAAAAAAAAAAAAAAAAAAACCCAGATGAGTGTTTCTTGAGCCATGTCTGGGTGTTTTCCGGCTGGGTGAGGCGGTTCACTGTCCTGCTGAAAGAGACCATCGGCCGCAGGATGAGCGAAGGCCATGAAAGCATATAGGTTATTAGCCAGCACATGCTGGTAAAGCGCAGTGGTTCACAGCCTCTCCAGACACACTAATGTGTTCCATCAGAATGCTCCGAAACTATCACAGAGCCACCGCCACTTTGAACAGAGCCGATCTGACACGACAAGGCCATGGCCTCATGCTGTCGACGTCACACACGCACCTTCCCGTCAGCTCGGTACAGCTCCAATCAAAATTAATCCGGCCAAACGATGCAGCGCTGCTCTGCAGTGGCCCAGTTTTGATGTTCCCGGCACCAGGCGAGGCTAGGCTAGGCGAGGCGAGGCGAGGCGAGGCGAGTAGTCAGCAGCGGCACACGGTTAAGGCGTCGGCTCTCTCAGACCAGAGTATGCAGCGTGCGTCATACCGTTCACTCGCTGACGCTGAAGTGTGATACATACGTACGTCCTTCATTTTATGCAATATCCTTGACTATTTGTGACCAGTGCATAAATGGCTCTGGCTCGCTCTAACAATTAAGATGTCATGTGAGCGTGGTATGCGGTATAAATGTAGTGTTTCTCTACTGAAGGCTATCACGCATTATTTACTGTTTTTCTGTAGACCCCGTAATGGCTCATAAAAAACAATTTGGGAAATAGGAGGACCGGATATATTTACTCTGATTTCAGGATGATCTCAACGTTAAAATTTTAGCAAGCATATTTTAAAGTTTAATCACTAAGAAAAATAGTGGGGTGATTCAAAAAAGCTGATATCTCGTAAAACTCACGAAAGCAATCTTCAAATTTAGTTCCTCTACATTCTTCCAAATCGTGTTTATTTGTAAATCCCCTTTCCAGAAATAAAATATCATAATCAAATGCCAAAACGCGATATAAATTTAATTTCGTCTATTCAGTGAACTCTGTTATTATCATGGACGTCTGTTTCTAAAAGTCGATTGCTTTTAGGAAGCCACGTTTGGTTTATGAGTAGAGTGAACTCACGTGTGCAAAAACATAAGAAGTGGAATGAAGTTCCTTTCTACGTAAAGTTGGTGTTTATTGAAAATTCCTAGAAGAGGGCTCATACTCGTATTTATCATAAAATTTACATACTACGTTTTTTAATGCACAGGTCGATCATCAGCTCCCAATAGACGGTAACGCCAGCTGATTTTGTGTGACTAAGTGCATGATGTAATGAAATGCTTCCTCCCTTCAATCAGTATGCAACATGGTACGAAAATCTTCCGATTTACTAAGATTTTGATTTCTGAATTTTTACACTAAAATATCGTCTTAAACTGATTCAGCGAAAAAAATCGATATGTAAATATGAAACGCGGTGGCTCTCTCAGAAGCAATTCTACTTCAAAAAAATTTGCCGTTTCTTCCAGTCTGAAGAGAGTGACTATGATGAGAAGCACTGGATTACCTTCCTTCCACGTCTAAAGAAAGTATTTTGTGAGTGGGCATTAAAGAAAATGAGCAATCCAATCTCTTGGAACCTTTTTGAAAATCCGAATATCATGCCGTTTGTTACGCAATGTTGAACTTCAGTTCAGAAAAGAAGACAGTGAATTTTCAAAACATTATAAACTAAATCTAATTATTATTATCGGATATTATCTGACTTACATTTCTTGTCATATTTACACCAAAAAACGGATTGTCATCTTCAAAACTTGTATTATATGGTGTAATCCCGTATTTCATTCATGAAATCTAGCAAGTTTGCATTTCACATATATTTAAGGTGGACGCCAAGTAATTTTTCTTCCTATACTTCCAATGGAAAAACTATTGTACACATTTCCTTCACAATTAATGTGTTCCCAAGGATGAAAATTTTAACATCGATTAAAATAACTTCATATTATAACTTGGAATACCTTAATATTTTCTAAAACATAAGCATAATTATATTAAAAATCAATAACTTTTCCTTTGGTGGTGTTGAAACCAGGAAAAAGATGGCGCGACCTGTACTTTGATGCCGTCAGTAGACAAACAAATGTTGGATTGCATAATTATGGTTATGTTTTAGAAAATATTAAGTATTCTAAGTTATAAAATGAAGCTATTTTAATCGATGTTCAAATTTTCATCCTTGGGAACGCATTAATTGTGAAGAAAATGTGCACAGAAGTTTTTCCATTGGAAGTATAGGAAGCAAAATTACTTGTCGTCCACCTTAAGCTAATCGTTATACACTTTTAATACCTATAAAATAAAATAAGGTGCCTCTAGTATTTTTAAATTGCAATTTAGACTTCCATTTGGTTTTCAGAAATTGCGTTGAAGCCGAGAGTAAAGTACGAAGTTAACGTGTTTTCGTATTGAACGTACATTATTGCCTAACGAAACAATAAAACGAGATTCCAATACGCATACATCTATTTCTACGGACTGGACTAATTGTTATTATCAAAACGTCTGAGATCTGCAGTTTTTTTAAGTGATAATTTATTCATATGGTATCAAAAATGTATTAACTATCTACAATTCGTCAGAAATGACTAGTTTAAAACAATGAAATTATATTAATTCAACAACTGCATTTTAGATAGAATAAAATTAGCAACTTTTCTCACAATAAAATGTTTATTATACATCGACTATGGTTTCGCAGAGCGTTTGGCTCGGCATCCTCAGGATGAATGGAGCGTAAACATTCAAATCATTGTGACATCATCAGAATTCTGACGGTCACGGATTTTGGTGAGTTGTTTCCACCCGCTTGAAAGAAATGTAGTCGACGTCATGTCTTTGACAATCCGTGACGAGTTCCGTTATATGTGGAAAGCGTCTAACATATTAAGCTTGACTGTCGTGAAGCGCAGCGTTTCCAAACAAAAATTTATTGTTATTTTCGTGACAATGTTGGGCTATAGACGATTTCTTCAGTTCATAGTTTCGATCGTAGATCTTGTGTTCCTTCACACGGAAACTTAAAGCCCTTCGCATCTGTCTTATATGTATATCAAAGCCCACATTCACAAGGTATGTGATAAATTCCCCAGGAGTCTATGTCTTCGACGTAGTCTTTTGATCCGTAAAAATTCATCTTGTTTATGGGTTTGAAAATAACTTTGAAATTAAAACTTTTAAGAATATTTCAAATTCCGAAGCAAATCTGAGGAGCAAACGGGATAACCGCCCAATTCTTTCGCATTGGGAGGTCTATAGACGTGAGCTTGCAGACAGGCTTCAGTTTCCTAAATTAAATTTTTGTACAGCTTTGTCTATAACTGAAGGGCTGTATCCTCTGTGTACTGCAATTCGTTTAAGAAAATCAAGCTCTTTCTGTAAGGATTTCCGTGTGAAGGAACACAAGACCTACGTACGGAAGGAACTATGAACTGAAGAAGTCGTCTATAATCCAACATTGTCACGAAAATAACCATAAATTTTTGTTTGGAAACGCTACGGTTATCGATAAACCGTACTCGACTATCAAGCTTAATATGTTAGAAGCTTTCCACATATACCGGAACTCTTCAAGGCTTGTCAACGACATGACGTCGACTCCATTTCTTTCAAGCGCCTGGAAACAACTCACCAAAATCCGTGACCGTCAGAATTCTGATGATGTCACAATAATTTGAATGTTTCCGCTCCATTCGTACTGTGGATGCCGAGCCAAACGCTTTGCGAAACTATAGTCGATGTATAATAAACATTTTATTGTGAAAAAATTTGCTGATTTTATTCTATCTTAACACCGCAAGCTTAGTAATCAAAAATTATACAGGGTGCATAGGAAAGTCCCTTTAGCCTGAAATAACTTGCGAATGGAGAGAGGAACAGTTATGCAAGGGAGATAACGGTATAGTAAAGCGACTACGCCCGATCGAATGCAACCGATAGCAGCACCACTAGTGGCGAAATGCGGAAGTAAGTCATTGCAAATCGAAAACGAAAAGAGATAGAGCAAAATTTCCAATTACAAAGTTGTAGAGCATCAATTAATTAGTACAAAACGACATTTGTTTTACAAGGATAAAGTACAATGTCGCCTGAATACCCTAAATGTCCGAAATCAATGCGCGACATTTTGTGTGAACGTTTGAAAGGAACAGGCGTAGGTATAAGCAAATACACACAATTTATTGCATAAATGCGTACTTATGTCGATGCAGTTTGATAACGTCAGGCAAAACAAAAATCCTCTGTTATTATACGCATACCTGCACCCACTGTTCTGCCAGAACAATAACGACTTTTAGTGCTTCCTGTCTCCCTGAGCCGTCTCACTACACTTGCGATGGTAACCGCACTTGGATGTGGCCCAGCTGGAAAACGAACGGCATATTCCCGTGCAGCTAGCTCCACGTTTCGTTGGCTTTCGCAGTAAATAACATCTCACAATATTGGGAGTGAGTGAAACTCGCCATTCTCACACAGCGTACGTAGACCTAAACTTTTGATCAGGGTGCATCCTGCTACTGATATTTATATCGTAGGTACGGTACAACGTCACAATCTGCATTTGCATACGGCTACATTTGCGAAATATGAATATGCGGATTCAAATCGTCGCACATCGATTTCGGACATTTTAGGGTATTCAGGCGACAATTTATCTTATCCGTGCAAAACAAATGTCGTTTTGTACTAATTAATTGATTCTCTACAACTTTGTAATTGAAAAGTTTGCTCTACCTCTTTTCGTTTTCCATGTGCAATGGCTAACTTACGCATTTCGCCGCTAGGGGCGCTGCTATTGGTTGCATTCGATTGGGCGTAGTCGCTTTACTATACCGTTATCTCACTTGCATAACTGTATCTCTCTCCGTTCGCAAGTTATTTCAGACTAAAGGGACTTTCCTATGCACCCTGTATACAACTGCATTTTATGTTTAGTAACTTCATTTTTGATGAACTCTGCTGTTGATGTTGTGGAAGCAATTTTCTATGCTATGAGTATTTCGGAACGTATAGTAAGTGGCAACTGCTTTGCGCAAGAAATAACGGTAAAAGACGCTGTCTGACGGACTTTGAACGTTGAGTGATCTTGGGTGTCCGAAGCATTGGTGTGAACATTAGCAATACGGCTGCACTTGTGAAATGTCCGTGTAACAGCAGCTGTTAAAGTTTACCGAAAGTGTACTGCCAGTCAAAAAACCGGGTCTGAGTGCAAAGCGTGTTGTCGTCAACGGCTACTGAATGCTCGAGCTGAACGGCAGACTTGTTCAGCCCAACAGACGGGCAACACTTCTTCAGGTTACATATAATTTGAATCAGGGACCAAATCCGATGGTTTTCCAACGTACGCATTACGTCGTATGGGCTACGGAAGCAGACAGCCTGACAGTAAGCATTGCTATCTGCAGCGAAGAACAAACGCCTCCAGTTCACTCAGGAACACAAGAATTGGACAATAAATGAGTGAAAAAGCTTAATGTAGTACGGCGAATCACGTTTTCAACCACACCTTGCAGATGGAAGGGTGAGGATATGGAGACAGCAGCACGAAATCATGGACCCATTTTGCTTTCTCACTGCTCTTCAAACTGGCGGAGAACAACATTATAGTTTAGGGCATGTTTTTGTGGGAGTGTTTGGGCCCTTTGATTCGTGTGGAGCAACCTCTGACCACCCAAAGTTAATTAAATATCCAAACACTCGACTTGGATCAGGAACATCAAACAGAAATCATCGCTCTTTCCACGTTAATAAGTGAGTCTCAGAACCGCCACCGGGAATCGAACCCAGGGTCTTCCAGGTACGCGCCGGACATGCTACCACTGCACCACAGTGACCTCGAATTCTGCAGACTCACATGTGATTAACTGCCAAACTACATGGCAGGTTGCTTCATGGAGCCCCGCACAGTGCTGGGGATTCACCAAAGATGGAAAGTAGCAACTGAACAAATAACTAGGAGGTGAATGGATAATTAATTCAAACACACAACGTGATCCACGTCGTGTGTTTGAGTTAATTATCCATTAATTCAAACAATCGACGTGGAGGGGAATGGATAATTAAATTCAAATACTCGACCTGATCCACGTCGAGTGATTGAATTTTTTATCCATTCGCCTCCACGTCGAGTGTTTGAATTTATTATCCATTCGCCTCCTAGTTATTTGTTCAGTTGCTGCTTTCCATCTTTGGTGAATCCCCAGCGCTGTGAGGGGCTCCATGAAGCAACCTGCCATGTAGTTTGGCAGTTAATCACATGTGAGTCAGGAGAATTCGAGGCCGCTGTGGTGCAGTGGTAGCATGTCCGGCGGGTAACAGGAAGACCGTGGGTTTTATTCCCGGTGGCGGCCGAATTATAATTTTTCCGGAACTCACTTATTAACGTGGAAAGAGCGATGATTTTTGTTTGGTGTACTTAAATATCATTGTCGACCAAGTTCATTCACCCAGTTATGTTGATGGCTTATCCCGATGGAGATGGATACTTCCAGCAGGACAATGCTCCATGTGCATTGTATGTGAATGGCTTGAGAAACATCACGGAGACATTTCCATGCTACAATGACCTTCTAAATCACTGGATCTGAATCCTATGCAGCATTTATGAAATGAAGTCGAAAGGGACATCAGACAGCTGAATCCGTTACCATCAGATCTTCTACAGCTGGAGGGTGCAGTTCATTGAACTTGGGCTAATATATCCCAAGCCACTTACCGATGTTTAATAAAGTCCATACCAAGACGAATTCATGCAGTGTTAAGAGCAAAAGGTTGCCCAAGAACGTACTAACCAGGTGGTTATAATAATTTGGACACTCAGTCTGTAGCTTAGCGCTTCCATTCTTTCTTCCTGGAATTAGCTCCACACAAAGTTGACGTCCAAAATGCCAGTTAGCGAACGCGTTTCGCGTCATTATTATCAGTGGTCGTAATTAAATTAAATAAATCTTGTATGAAGTTAAATCAATATATCGTAATGAATTAATGTACACAAAAATTAACAAATACAGAAAAAATAGGATTAGCCTTGGGTCAAACCACTTTTAAAATTTCAGTTTTGCAGTTCGTAAGTTATATTTCCAAACTACCGTCAGTAAACGCAATCATGAATCTACATACAACGTATTTCTCGACCCTCGCCTTCACCATGTAAATTTCTGTATTGTTCCTCAAAATAGACCAAATATTTGTGGCGTAACATTTTCCTTTTCGTATTGGTAAGCAGCAGTTGAAACGACTTTGATCGTGTGACGTACCACTGCTCTAACATGTCGGAATGCTTTGGATGAAATACCGTCATAGCACGATTTTACTTAGTTGTTTCCATTCTAAAACACCAGCTTGCGTTGTTATGTCAACAAAGCACGACACTTAGATACGGATGGGAATGGGCTTTACCTAGGAGAATTACTTTTAGAAAAAAGGATATATGTTTGTGGACACAGTGTCTCGTCTATTTGCAAATGGAAACTTCACAAAAGTTGTTACATTTCATAACAGGGAATATTTAGATTATCGATATTGATTACTTTCAGACATCGATTATTTTCAGGAATAATATCCTTCCCCCAACTGTCAAAAAATAGACTGACTTCATTACCCGTGGATGTTATAGATGTCACTACAGGGTGCGGGTGGCACGGAATTAATTTTATCTCCAAACATCACTCGCACATTACATATGGATGCACCATAAGGGGAAATCCCACGGAACCCGGGAACAAAAAAAAAAAAAAAATTGCGGAGATCAGATGAGGAGGAGCATTGGGAGCAGATTCTTGGAGCCAGAGACAGGAGAACATCCGGATCATCTGTCAAAGGTCAGGGCTTGTGATACGAAGGACGGGGGCAAAGCAATTAGTTACTCTCGTTGCTATCAATAACGCCGGCATCCCGGCGCCATCGCGCTCTGAGTCCCGGGCTTCCCCATCTTCATCTCATCTCTCCATAAAGGCATTCTGGGATTTTGGGAGGGACATTATTTGCGAAAATGGGTCTGTTCTGAAGGAAAGGGCCATCAGTTTTGATGCTGCGAAAAGTGCGGAGTTGATGTCGTTTATATGGAAATAAATTGTGCATGAGTTCGCTAGGGCAACTTAATTGAATTGTTGCGATCTCAGCACACAAATCGGAGGATAAATATGAAATACGTTTTATATAGTGCCTCCGATTTACATATACTCTTTTTGCTTTTGAATGGAATGCATTTTATTTCTTGCATTGAAACTCTAACTTCTGAAGGAAATGTTTTTCCCGTCTTCTTTTCTAGTGTTACTTGTCGCTAGCACAGATCAGCCATCATTGTTTAGTTGTCTTCCATCAAGTCATTCGCTAAATGGTTTCCTTTTATGCGTCATTTGCACACTCCCCATCCGATCTTACGTCTTCCTGTGTTTTCCGTGTTGATGCAGTGCATCTTTCCGACAGTAATAAAGTAAATCCCGAATAAAAACTTACGATGTAACGAAATCGGGTAACGGAAGCACTCAAGACAGTCGTTGAAATCTGATCGTGCTTCATCCAGTTACATGAAGGGAAGCAACAGCTGTTAATTTCATTGCTACGCAACAATTATTTTACTATACACTATTTCATCACGTTTTACATAAACATAACAATATCTCATTGCGATCTCCGTAAATTACGAAAATCTGATAGAATAGGAAGATGATTTTCGTGCAGCACATAGATGAATCTAGGCTTTAGCCGTAGTTGCACGATGACACAATAAAACTTATTGATAAGTTAAAACTTTAATGAGATAAAAATACATACACATTAGTTACAATGTTATTAGACCTATCAGGGCTGCATCAGCTTCATTTTCAGATGAAAAAAACCACGTCGTGAAACACACATGGGTACATATATATGTAGGAGCAAATTAGAGCAGTTGCCACTCAAAGAGACAAAACGGTAATAGTAAAAATTTAAGTCATGACACCTAAGTACGAAGGTGAAATTAAATAAAGTCTGAGGTGGGTGTAGACTTGTGTGTAACGGCAGTTAATGACAAATATCATTTAGCAATAGTTTCCATGCTTGATGAACAAAAGCAGGTAGCTCCTCATTACAACAGGTATTTAAAAAATGACAAATGTACAAACTCTCAGTGAATAGTAGAGAGGCCTTATTGGGAGGGCAAGCAAGGATGGTTGCCTCAGTCCAGGAATGGGAGTGTGAGCTCTTATTAACAGGGCGAGACAAGGCGGTAGATTGTGAACCAACTTTAACGTTATACACATGTTCAGAAAGTCCTGTTTTAAGCCACCCTGATGTTGATCCAATGTAAACCAAGTCCCTAGTTTCTTCCTCCATGGCTTTAAGAGGAACACAATATACACCATGTCTGTCAGTAAGCTCCACGGAGTCACGGTCATTTTTAAACATAGCCAGAATGTTTCTAGTTTTAATGTCAAAATCCAAATGGTGTAGCCGGCGATATGTATTTTTTAAATGTTAACACATTCAGGAATGAACTCCACAGAACCAACAAACTTACGTTGATTACTTTCAGGAGTCAAAGTCGTGAGGGTCCTTCCTTTGAAACTTCTGTAGAATGCGATCAACATGGTACCTCGAATACCCGTATGTCAGAGCCAGTTCATAAATCTTGTCTAATTCACAAGAACGTCTATGACTATCTGAAGAGTGAGAAAGAGCTCTGTTAACTAGAAAGTTGATGGAAGCAAGTTTATAATGAAAGGGGATATCTAAAGAAAACGGAATCAAATTAGAGTAAGAAGGTTTCCTGTAAACTGAATAACGGATGGAATTAGAGATAGGATTTCTTTGCTGCATAAAATCTAAGAACAGTAAAGAAAAATTATCTTCCAGTTCAACTGTGAGCTGGAGGGACGGGTAAAAAGATGAAAGATAAGAAGCAAAACTAGTAAAATCAGTGGTCGTGGAAGGTCAAAATATAAGAATGTCATCGACATATCTTAAATAAAAGAGGAGGTTAACCCTAAAACAGCCAAGAGCACGGGATTCTAAATCCTGAAGAATGGGTTCTGTGAGGAGAGGTGAAAGTGGTGAACCCCATAGGGGTCCCCTTCAAGTTGATTACAACGTTTACCATTAAACCTAAAAAAAGGAACGAGATTGAACTAACCGGAGTGCACAAAGTACAACATTAGTTTCAGAGGGAGTGGATAAGCCATTCACTAGAAGTTAAGATTCAATTAAATTATACACAATATCAACAGAGATGTTAGGAAATAAAGACACTACATCCAGTGAGGCCATAATAAAGGGCCTTCTGGATGAGTCGAAAGAACATATTTTAGCAAGAGCATGAGCTGAATTAGAAACTGAAAATCTGGAAGGATAAGAAATAAGTGGTGAGAGGAATTTAGCTAAACCTTTTTCCAAAAGGCTGAATGGGGTTGGCGTAACCGGAAACCAATGGGCGTAAAGGGTAATTATCCTTATGCAGCTTAACTTTACCAAACATCTCCGGTACGCGTGGACCAGAAGAGGAGCGTGCAGATTGATAAATGCAAGACGGAAGTGATCAATGGTTTTTGAGCCTGCTAAATGCTATAATAGTAGCAGAAGTGGGATCAGAGGATACAATAGCATGAGGGATGTGACTACCAGCTAATATCCAGAATTACCGCCGGGTGCAGCGCGGACAGCAGTTAGACGGGCTGGACGGTGTTCACAGGCACGTGGAGCCATGCTGACTGCAGGGCATCTGACAGCTACTTCATTGTGCGTTATGGAGAATCCATAGAGCGATCAACACGATCGAGGTGGTCCCACAGATGATGACCGGGGGGGGGGGGAGACAATCAGCGTGTATGGATGTACGTGGTCTGCAAGGATGGATTCACAACGCGTTCGGTCAATTGTGCCTTCCACAGGTATGAGTGGATCCAGAGAATGCCACGAAAACATTCCTCAGACCATAACGCTGCCTCCACCAGCTTGTGTTCTTCCAGCAACGGTTGAATAGTGTTTGTTCTCCGACGTTTCTTGCCTTATACGCCAACATCCACCCGTTCGATGAAGCAAAAACGTGACTCATCGGAGAAGGCAATCCTTTGCCAATCAGCGGAGGTCCAATTCCGATACTGCCGTGCAAATATAAGGGTTTTCTGCTGATGTACCTTCGTTAGCATACGTGCAGTGACCATTCGTCTGCATCGGAGCCCCATACGCAGTATAGTTCGCTAAACTGTCGTTTTGGACATACACTTCTGGTAGCCCACTGGTTCATTCGGCCAATGAGTTGCTCCATTGTAGCGTGTCGATTGGCCCTCACGCACTTTAGAAGCCGACGTTCACCTCTCACATGAATGGCATGTTGTGCTCCGCAGTTTGCACGTCGCTTATTTGCAGTGGTGACATTTCTCCAGTCACGATACACTTTAACCACAGCACCACGCGAAGAGTTCACAAACTGCGCTGTTTCAGAAATACTGCCACCCTTGGCTCGAAAGCATCCCATTTTGAAAATCTTTTATCCATGACAGCAACGAGTGATATGTTTTCAAAATGCCTAAAGCACACTTTATATACCCTCCAAGCCATCTGACGACACCTGCCTGTTGACGTCAAAAGTAGGAGGTGGTCACAATAATGTAACTTGACTGTGTATTAGTAAAACAACATTTTGATTAATCTCTGCACAAAAATCATCGGCTCCGTAACCTTAGTTCTAATTTGAATTTGACAAAACTTAATGAACTGAAGCGAAATAAAAAAAAAATTATCTCAGGAACCTTCTGTTTTTTAGAATGAAAAAATAGAAAGAAATACCTAAGAAATCTCCTGTTTTTGAAGAACTGTTGATTTAACACCTTAAAATCTCGCAGGACATTAAGTTGAATAATTTTTGCTTAAGAACACGCTCATTACTCTAGAGAATTTCATGCCATTACCTATGTTATTCTTTATTATTGATACGATTAAAATATGATTCCTACAAGCCGCTGCTTAAGGAATTGAGAAAAATAGGAAAGAAGTATTTTAATTTCTCTCACTTAAGATCCCTGCAAGCTCTTCTAATGACTAAATAATCTAGATACATAGATAACAATTTTTGTTTAACAGATTTCGCCGTTAATAAAAAACGTTAATTTGTCATCTCTTTTATGCTGGGATAATTCATGAAAGAAAAGCTACAATTTTCCGCATATTTTTTCCTCATTCCATTAACACATGCCGCTGAAGTTCTTTTCAAGTTGAAAAACTGTTCAGTGTTTTTTTTTATACCTTGTTTACAGCTGTAGCAACGTCAAAAAAACTGATGCTGTAATATATGAAAGCATTTAACATAAAGAACGCATCCCATGAACTTCCTTCTTCTCGAGGTACAGTAGTTTTAATGCTTCATGGAAAGAAACATGCTGTCAATTACTTTGAATGAATATTATGCGTCGTATTTTTTCTTAACTTCCAAAAGTGAGTTTAATATCACGGATAAAAATTGGAGATAAAATAAATGCAGTGAAACGCATATTTAATGCACGAATGGAAACGCGTTTTCAGATAAACAAAAAACGTAATCCTGCAGGTTAATACATATAACTGACATCTGCGAATTTACCAAGTTTTTCGTTAAACATATCTTATTCTACATTTCTTAATCAACTGGGAGTTGAAAGCGAAAAGCAAAAATTTACTGATGGAATTTGACGCTAGACAAATTCCTCGGGAATGAAATTTTTACATTTTTAAAGAAAAAAATTTAGCTGAATTTCTCTGTAAGCAATTATTTTAACATTAAAGTAAGTTCAATGAACCTAAAGTTTGAAAATCCACTTATATTTTTGCATTTAGTGTTCTAAAATTCGTCTTTTAATGATATTAATTTGATGCATCGCAGAGAATTACAAATTTGACAAGCATCCAGGGAACTTTAAGAGCGCGCTGATCCTGACTGTTTTTGTTTCGAGCTAAATCAAATGTCAAGACTACAGCTGAAATGCCAAAACATGTCAGTCTGTGTTTGTTTGATTTTCGTTGATGTTGTTGTTGGTACCTGCTGTGATGAAAATTTACGTTGAAGCATATTTTGCCAAATTATACAAAACTACTGCCTTAAATTGCTGAAAAAAATGATATTAAATTCCAATTTCAAATTACTTCTCTGATTAGCTCCTGAATGCTGCTACGATTGCGTCCTAAATCCAAACAAATTATTCAAAAACGTCGTGCGAAGGTGGCAATGTACCGTAAGTAGCCTGCATTATTTTAATTAAAAAATCCTTCTTCGAACGAATTTAATTTTATGAGGTTTGCTTATCATCTTCAAGATATCTAATAAACTTACACAGCAGCTATCAAGTAATCAGTCTGTAGTTTCCGTTTAATAATTTTATTATGTATACTCTAATTTAACTTTTCTTTTTAGTTTCTTTCTTATGTAAATTTTGAGTGCATTCTCTTTAAGAGTCTCAAACTTAATGTTATATTTTTCTCACTCGATGAATGTTTTTGTGGCAGCAGTGTTGAGACGAGGGTGAATGACCTGTGCGTGTTGACCAAATAAGAGCGATCTATATAATGTTTGGAGCAAGCAATAAAATATGTGGTATGATGTGGGTAGATTACTGCACCATTATGTTGCATGTAATTTGTAGACTAGATATATTCTGGGCGGAAGTTGTATTGAGATGTATATATTGAACCTAATATTATAGAGATTCAGGTTGTTGAAGTACCGTGTAGCTTAGTTATGCTATTCTTCGATACCGATAAAAGACGATTTATGTGACTAATTGAAGTCGTCTCTCTTCTAGCCGTTAGACCGCCTAATTTTACTCAGTGTATAATAATTAGGGATGTAAGGTCAGGTGATGCGTAACATCACAGCCTCTCCTTGACAAATGTCAACCCCGCCTTCTCGTGGTGCATCCTGTTCCCACTAAAGGGGCTCTGACGACCGCCAATAGCGGTATAACTATACCATCGGGATTAGAGGAAATTCTATCCCACACTCACCAACCCGCTTGGCCAGCGTGGTGAGTTATGGCCAAACCCCTCCAAAATGATTCCACAACTTAAATCTTGGCCCTCAGTCTCCGGCAGCTGGAATGTACCTGGCCAAGGCAGCGGCCAGTGCGACATGAAGGCAGAGGGTGCTAAGAATCCCCGGAGGACCGGACTAGGCTGCCATCTGATGCTGACCTTGGCTACGTATAATGGACGCTCCTTATCTTCTGATTCAAGGCTTCTTGAATTGGAAGAGGAACTACAAAGGATCAAGTGGGACATCGTGGGGCTAAGTGAGGTAAGGAGAAAAGGAGAAGATCTCATCGAACTGAAAAGTGGACATCTCTTCTACTATCGTGGGACAGATACTGGCAGAACTAGTGGTGTTGGATTTATAATAAACAAGAAACTGAAGGATAAAGTTGTAGAAGTTGAAAGTTCCTCTGACAGAGCTGCACGACTTGTTATCCAACTCTCGAAAAGACACCAGGCTCAGATTATTCAAACTTATGCACCCACCACAAGTCATCCTGAAGAAGAAATTGAAGAATTTTATGAGGAAATTTGTCATCTAAATAATAAAGGTAAGCAGCACTTGAAAATAATTATGGGAGATTTCAATGCAAAAATAGGGCAACGGCAACAGAATGAAACTTCAGTAGGTAAATTCGGTCACGGCAACAGAAACCAGCGTGGAAATACTGTCGTTGAATTTGCAGAGGCAGAAGGGTTTTTCATCTTGAACTCCTTCTTCAAGAAAAAGCCACACAGGAAATATACATGGAGACATCCAAATGGGACGACAAGTGAAATTGATTTTATTATGTGTAACAAAAAATTCGTCATAGAAGACTGCAGTGTGCTAAACAAGTTCAACACAGGTAGTGACCATAGATTGGTGAGATGTAAGATGCACCTCAACACTAAACTTGAACGTAGCAAGCTCATAAGACAAACAAAATGTATTGACATAACCAACCTTAAAAAACACCATAATACCTTCAAGTTGGAACTAAAGAACAGGTTCTCTGCTTTAGAAGGCCTAACATCGGAAGAAGTGGACATCTCTGAAGTTAACAGAAAAGTAACCAAAGCTCTTATGGAAACAGCAACAAAATTAGCTGGGTCCAAGAACAAGTTGCATGTAAACAAATTATCAGGAAAAACGAAAATTTTGATGCAAAAAAGAAGAGAGATGAGGACAACTAAAGAAGATGTGACTTCCAAAGTGGAATATATAGAGCTATGCAAGACAGTAAGAAAAAGTATCACTGAAGACGTAAGAAAATCCAACTGTGAACTAGTGAGGAAAGCAATTGAAAACAACCAAAGCCTAAAGATAGCAAAGGGACATCTCAGTAAGGGAAGAAAACAGATTATGGCACTGAGAAAAGAAGATGGTTCTGTAACAAGAAATAGAGGCGAAATTTTGACAAGAGTGAAAGATTTCTACTCCACATTATATGAAAGGGATGATACATGCACTCCAGACATCATGAAAGATACCAGTACCAGAGTTCCTCCAGTCCTTCCAGCAGAAGTTGCACATGCAATCAAGAACATGAAGCGGGGAAAAGCTCCAGGAAAAGATGGAATTACTGTAGACATCATACAAGAAGCAAGTGGAGAAATCGAAACAGTACTCGCCCAAATTTTCACTCGATGCCTTAATGAAGGAAAGATTCCTGAGGATTGGAACAATGCTACAATGATCCTGCTACATAAGAAAGGTGACATTGAGGATCTCAGGAACTACAGACCTATCAGCCTCCTATCAGTGGTTTATAAAATCTTCACTAAAGTTCTTTCACACCGCTTGAAGGTAACACTGGACATGGCTCAACCGAGAGAACAAGCTAGATTCAGGAGTGGCTACAGCACAATAGATCATATCCACGTACTGAGAGAACTAATTGAAAGAGCGAGGGAATATGAACTTCCATTCTGCATGGCTTTTATCGATTATGAAAAAGCCTTTGATTCGGTGAAACCATCAGCAGTTACAATGGCTCTGAAAACCTGCGGTATTGAAGATGCATACATTAATATTATTAATAACATCTATGAAAATGCAAGTGCAAAGATTCGGCTGTTTGAAAATACAACACACATAAAAATTGGAAAGGGAGTGAGACAAGGTGACACCATATCTCCGAAGCTCTTTAATGCCACATTGGAGGGTGTTTTTCAGTCGCTGAGCTGGGAAAACAAAGGGATAAAGATTAATGGAGATTATCTAACCCACCTTCGTTTTGCTGATGACGTAGTCATTTTTGCAACTACCCCATCAGAGCTGCAGAGTATGATCCAGGAACTTGCTGACAAGAGTAAAGAAGTGGGATTAAAAATGAACTTTCAGAAGACAAAAGTGATGTTCAATGCTTTTACAAGAAATGAAGATTTATCGATTTATGGAGAAAAGCTGGAGATAACAGACACGTACGTTTATCTTGGACAGCAGATATCAAGTGAGGGTCACATTGATGAAGAAATTAATCGGCGTACAAAACTTGCCTGGAGAGCTTTTGGAAGAAACAGCATAATTTTCAAGAGCAATATGCCATTATGTCTTAAAAGAAAAGTGTTTGATCAATGCATCCTTCCAGTGCTTACGTATGGTGCAGAAACGTGGACCTTAACTAAAAGAGACATACAAAGGCTGCAGACAACTCAAAGAAGGATGGAGAGGTGCATACCTGGTGTAACCAGGAGAGATAAGAAGAGGAACTCGTGGATCCGAAAAATGACAAGAGTGGAAGACATCATGATCAGAGTTAAATCCCTGAAATGGCAATGGGCTGGACATACTGCCAGAAGGACAGATCATCGATGGACAGCCGAAATTTTAGATTGGATTCCAAGGGACAGGAAAAGACCCAGAAGAAGACCACATGGGAGATGGGTGGATGAAATTCGAAAGTATGCAGGGGTGACATGGAGGAGACTGGCACAAGACAGACCGTTGTGGAGGAAACTTGGGAAGACCTTCGTCCAGCTGTGGATTGATAATGGTTGACAATGATGATGATGATGATAATAATTAAGGATTTTGTGTACTAGCTATCCAAGGCTTTACACTAAGAAGCTCCAGTGCTTGGAGAACAACCGATCGGTAGTGCGGTAGGTAGTGTTTAAGTGAAGTAAAGCCGAATAAATCAATAAACATTACAATTTTTTTTATGTTTAAGAACGACAAAGTGTTAAAAGAGAACACGCAAGAATTTGATGCTTTTATGAGAAAACTGAACATTAAAATGCAAAAAGGGAATGAGAAACTTAACATGTGTACAAACCAATAAGAAATTACTCTTCAGATGTATAATTAATTGCAGCCATGGGTAATTTCGAGTTGAGTCCTCTCTGATGTGTGAAATGTTACCCCGAAAGAAGTGATAATGTATTGAAACCCGAATAACACTCATCTCACTTAATTTGTATATACGCCGATGAGCCTTTACATTATGACCACCTACCTAATAAGCTGCATGACCCCCTTTAGCCAGCAAAACAGTGACCACTCGGCAAAGCATCGATTCAGTGAGGTGGCGATAGGTATCCTGGGGTATTTGATACCATAATATCAACAGCAGGCCCTCCAGTTTCAGTACATTTTGGGGTGGTGGTGATTTAGCGCGAACCTGCTTTTCCAAGTCGAACCACATATGTTCGATTGGGTTCGTGTCAGGTGAATTTGGATGACAGGGCATTATCAGAAAATCAACAGCTTCTTCCTCGAATCACTTCTTGACGGGCAGTGTGACATGGCGCACTATATTTTTGGTAATGGCCATCACAAGCAGGGAACACAGCTGCCACGAATGGGTCAACTTAGTCCACAACGATGTTCACATACCTGACAACTGTCAAGGATTCCCCTATTAGGATAATGGGGCTTAAAGTGTCGCCCACAGCATAACACCACCATCGCCGTCCTGTTTCCGCCCAACAGTGCATCAAGGTGCCAGAACCTCTGTTGCATCGGCGTATCCGCGCTCATCCGTCTACGTCATGCACCAGGAATCTTGATTCGTCAGACAAGGCCACTTTCTTCCAATCATCCACGGTCCAATCTCGATGATCTTGGGCCTATTTCATGCGTTGTAGGGGATGAGGTGCAGTCAGCGTGGGGACCCGCCTGAGTTTTCTGTTACGGAGACGCATGCGCAGTAGGCTGCGATGAAATGAATGCTTTAACACATTGCTCCGATCACCACTGTTGTAGCTGCGGGTGATTTGTCGAACTGTAGCCCAGCGGTCGCTGTGAACAATGTGCGACAGTCTCCGTTCCCGTCTGGTATCAATGAGTTGCGAAAGACACACGGCTGGGCGAAGGATTGTGGTTTGTCACCTTCGTCACCTTCAGGGCATATCACAGACCACTGTGGTTCGTCACCTTCAGGGCTATCACAGACCACCGGTGTTCGTCACCTTCAGGGCATATCACAGACCACCGTGGTTCGTCACCTTCAGGGCATATCACAGACCACCGTGGTTCGTCACCTTCAGGGCTATCACAGACCACCGTGGTTTGTCACCTTCAGGGCTATCACAGACCACCGTGGTTCGTCACCTTCAGGGCTATCACAGACCACCGTGGTTCGTCCCCTTCAGGGCATATCACAGACCACCGTGGTTCGTCACCTTCAGGGCTATCACAGACCACCGTGGTTCGTCACCTTCAGGGCTATCACAGACCACCGTGGTTCGTCACCTTCAGGGCTATCACAGACCACCGTGGTTCGTCACCTTCAGAGCATATCACAGACCACCGTGGTTCGTCACCTTCAGGGCTATCACAGACCACGGTGGTTCGTCACCTTCAGGGCTATCACAGACCGCCGTGGTTCGTCACCTTCAGGGCATATCACAGACCACCGTGGTTCGTCACCTTCAGGGCTATCACAGACCACCGTGGTTCGTCACCTTCGGGGCTATCACAGACCACCGTGGTTTGTCACCTTCAGGGCATATCACAGACCACCGTGGTTCGTCACCTTCAGGGCTATCACAGACCACCGTGGTTCGTCACCTTCAGGGCTATCACAGACCACCGTGGTTCGTCACCTTCAGAGCTATCACAGACCACCGTGGTTCGTCACCTTCAGAGCTATCACAGACCACCGTGGTTCGTCACCTTCAGGGCTATCACAGACCGCCGTAGTTCGTCACCTTCAGGGCATATCACAGACCACCGTGGTTCGTCACTTTAAGGGCTATCACAGACCATCGTGGTTCGTCACCTTCAGGGCTATCACAGACCACCGTGGTTTGTCACCTTCAGGGCATATCACAGACCACCGTGGTTCGTCACCTTCAGGGCTATCACAGACCACCGTGGTTCGTCACCTTCAGGGCATATCACAGACCACCGTGGTTCGTCACCTTCAGGGCTATCACTGACCACCGTGGTTCGTCACCTTCAGGGCTATCACAGACCACCGTGGTTCGTCACCTTCAGGGCTATCACAGACCACCGTGGTTCGTCACCTTCAGGGCTATCACAGACCACCGTGGTTCGTCACCTTCGGGGCTATCACAGACCACCGTGGTTTGTCACCTTCAGGGCATATCACAGACCACCGTGGTTCGTCACCTTCAGGGCTATCACAGACCACCGTGGTTCGTCACCTTCAGGGCTATCACAGACCACCGTGGTTCGTCACCTTCAGAGCTATCACAGACCACCGTGGTTCGTCACCTTCAGAGCTATCACAGACCACCGTGGTTCGTCACCTTCAGGGCTATCACAGACCGCCGTAGTTCGTCACCTTCAGGGCATATCACAGACCACCGTGGTTCGTCACTTTAAGGGCTATTACAGACCATCGTGGTTCGTCACCTTCAGGGCTATCACAGACCACCGTGGTTTGTCACCTTCAGGGCATATCACAGACCACCGTGGTTCGTCACCTTCAGGGCTATCACAGACCACCGTGGTTCGTCACCTTCAGGGCATATCACAGACCACCGTGGTTCGTCACCTTCAGGGCTATCACTGACCACCGTGGTTCGTCACCTTCAGGGCTATCACAGACCACCGTGGTTCGTCACCTTCAGGGCTATCACAGACCACCGTGGTTCGTCACCTTCAGGGCTATCACAGACCACCGTGGTTCGTCACCTTCAGGGCATATCACAGACCACCGTGGTTCGCCGCCTTCAGGACCTCAGCTAGGTCTACAAGAGCTGCCGCATTGTCCCTCATATACTGACGCCATCGCTGAGTGAAAGTGTGCACGAAACTCCTGGAAAACCCGGGCGATGTACGTTTCATTAAGAGAATTTTTACGTGCGATGAAAAGTGAGTCTATTTCTGTAATCCTAAGACACAACGGCAGTGGTTGAGCCCGAGTTCGCTTCCAGAACCTGTAGCCAAACTTAGGCGCTTTGATTACAATGTGATGCTCTGCGTCTGGGGGAATTTCGAGGGGATAATCCATCACGAATTTCTTCCAGACGGTCGGACCATCAACGCCAACCTCTACTCTGAACAGCTGGAGCGGATGTATGCCGTTTTGGAGGAGAAGTTCCCGGCATTGGTGAATAGAAAGCGCGCTCTCCTACAGCAGGACAACGCTCGGCCTTATACCGCGTGAACGACACGGGCCAAACTCCAGGAGCTTGAAGGCATCGAACTGATGCCACACGCAGCATATAGTTTGGACTTGCCCGTCGGATTATTACCTGTTGCGGTCTATGGCCCACTTCCTTCGCGGGCGGCACTTCAACGATCAGGAGGAGGTGGCTGCTGGGGTGGAGGAGTTCTTCGCCTCGAAGCACAAGAACTAGGTACGGTCGCGGAATCGGAGAACTGGTGGGCAGATCTCTAAAGATGGTTCTATACGATGGCCTATACCTTGAATGCTAGTCAGCTTTCGTCGTGAAGGTACGTATAAAGACATAAAGTCATGCAAATATTGCCAAATTTTCGACTCACTTTCTGCGCATCCGCGTTACATGTTTGAGGCCAAAGCACCGCCAGCTGGTAACGGTACGGCTCACGCTGCAAACAGTGGGCTAAGGGAGCACACGCCCTACTCGTGTGCTAGTGTTGACTGCTCTTCATCGGAAACTTCGCCTCGCCTGGTGCCAGGAACATCAAGACTGGGCCTCTGCAGAGTGGCAACGCGTAAGGTGGTCAGCTCTATTCAGTTTCCCACTGTATGGATCTGCTGGGAGGGTGTGGTGTCGACAGATGAGGCCATGGCCCAGTCGTGACAGTTTGATTCTGTTCAAAGCGCTGGTAGCTCTGTGATTGTTTGGGGGAGTCCTCTCATGGACACATTAGGTCCCTCAGTGTGACTAGAGATGTCTTTGACCGCTTCGCGCTACCAGACTGCGCTGGCTGATAATCTACACGCCTACTTGGCCTTCGCGCATCCTGCGGTTGGCGGTCTGTTTCAGCAGAACAATGCGACTCCACACTGAGTCGCAACCACACCGACATAACTCGAGGATGACTCATCTGAGTTTGGAGCCATCCACAGTGACCCTCAAGCTCTCAGGATTTAAACCTGTGCCAGTTCGCTCAGGTGCCGTGGAGCGGAACATCAGATCCATGGATCCTGGACCGACGTCTCGGTCGGAGTTGTGGGAAATGTTGCAACTGGCATGGCTTACATTACCTCTGGAAACCCTCTGACATCTGGTGGAGTTGAGAACATCAGATCCATGTATCCTTGACCGATGTCTCGGTCGGAGTTGTGGAAAATGCTGCAACTGGCATGGCTTGCATTACCTCTGGAAACCCTCTGACATCTGGTGGTGTTGAGAACATCAGATCCATGGATCCTGGACCGACATCTCGGTCGGAGTTCTGGCAAATGTTGCAACTGGCATGGCTTAGATTACCTCCAGAAACCCTCTGACATCTGGTGGTGTTGAGAACATCAGATCCATGGATCCTGGACCGACGTCTCGGTCGGAGTTGTGGAAAATGTTGCAACTGGCATGGCTTACATTACCTCCAGAAACCCTCTGACATCTGGTGGAGTTGAGAACATCAGATCCATGGATCCTGGACCGACGTCTCGGTCGGAGTTGTAAAAAATGTTGCAACTGGCATGGCTGACATTACCTCCAGAAACCCTCTGACATCTGGTGGAGTTGAGAACATCAGATCCATGGATCCTGGACCGACGTCTCGGTCGGAGTTGTGGACAATGTTGCAACTGGCATGGCTTGCATTACCTCTGGAAACCGTCTGACATCTGATGGTGTTGAGAACATCACATCCATGGATTCTGGACCGATGTCTGGGTCGGAGTTGTGGAAAATGCTGCAACTGGCATGGCTTGCATTACCCCTGGAAACCCTCTGACATCTGGTGGTGTTGAGAACATCAGATCCTTGGATCCTGGACCGACGTCTCGGTCGGAGTTGTGGACAATGCTGCAACTGGCATGGCTTGCATTACCTCTGGAAACCCTCTGACATCTGGTGGTGTTGAGAACATCACATCCATGGATCCTGGACCGATGTCTCGGTCGGAGTTGTGGAAAATGCTGCAACTAGCATGGCTTGCATTACCCCTGGAAACCCTCTGACATCTGGTGGTGTTGAGAACATCAGATCTATGGATCCTGGACCGACGTCTCGGTCGGAGTTGTGGACAATGCTGCAACTGGCATGGCTTGCATTACCTCTGGAAACCCTCTGACATCTGGTGGTGTTGAGAACATCCCATCCATGGATCCTGAACCGATGTCTCGGTCGGAGTTGTGGAAATTGTTGCAACTGGCATGGCTTGCATTACCCCTGGAAACCCTCTGACATCTGGTGGAGTTGAGAACATCAGATCCATGGATCCTGGACCGATGTCTCGATCGGAGTTGTGAAAAATGCTGCAACTGGCATGGCTGACATTACCTCTGGAAACCCTCTAACATCTGGTGGAGTTGAGAACATCAGATCTATGGATCCTGGACCGACGTCTCGGGCGGAGTTGTGGACAATGCTGCAACTGGCATGGCTGACATTACTTCCAGATACCCCTCCGGCATCTGGTGGAGTCTATGCCTCACCGTTTACAGGAAGTTATTCTCGCTAGAGGAGGACCAACAAGCTATTAGGTAGATGTCTTTAACGTTTTGACCATTGAGTGTACTTCTTGAGGTTCCAATTACTTCTTGTAGAAGACCAGACGGACTTTCTTGTTACCATTCAAGTATTTTTTTCAGAGATGAGACATTCGAATCCTCGAATCTCGCGAATCTTGAAAAAGATTCGAGATTCGAGAACTCAAATCTTTGAGTTTTTTTTTTCGTCATTCGAATCTTAACCTAAAGAACTTGGCGTTTGGTGCTTGTAGAGCGATATTTGTTCGAATTTTTGTCATCATGAAATCTCCATTAAAGGTTTCTGATTTTTTTACATTGCCCTGAAAGAGTTCAGCGTTTAGTGTTTTTATTAACTCCTAAAACAAACATGCTTTTGATTTTTGTTAATTTTCTGGAAAGAATTTACTCAATTTAGTGTTCCACGCTTGGTGTTAATCTACATTAACTCTTGAAGCAATCCTCCCCACTTCTACACTTGCTTTGATTTAAAAAGGGTTTGAAACTTTTTTTAAAGAAAAATATCAAAAATGTGAATTGTTACTCGAATATTTTTTTTGTCAAATTATGTTCATAGAATGGAAATGAATCTCAATACTTAAGAGTTATGTACTTCATATAGTAAATGTAAGTTATACATTTTATTTGTATCTTCTTAATAAGTATGGGTATATTTTTTGAAAACTGTATTCTTGAATGTGTTTTTCATTAAACACAGACTTCAAAATTTGCTTCAATAAAAAACTTTTAAGTTTAAATAGAAGTATTTTCTTTCCCATTTTTTTTTATAATTATTCTTATATTTGCGACCCAGCCCGGCTTCGCACGGTAGCATGTTAGAATTTACGGCGAATCTAAAGAGAGACGATTGTTACGTTCAACAGGCGACTGTGTTTCTCTTTGTAAAGCCATTCTTTTGCCTGTCATTTGCCAATCGAGATTCTGTTTCTTGGAAAGTTTCATTGTGACTGGATAAACAAATTCTTTTAGCGTCCAATGTACTACGACCTATATTTGATTTTCGTCTCGGCATAATGTTAATACAATATTTAAATCATAATTAAAAAGCTACTCAAAGAGATACATACGTGTGGACGAAAACAACTACACATTTAGTCTGTGCGAACGCCGATAAACCAATTCTCTTTCGGCGTCCGATGCAACTACGCATTTAGTCCGTGGCCTTACACGCTGTCAGACGGCCCGCCGCGCATGCGCCTCGCGTCTTTTTCCCAATGAGCAAAAATGTTTCGTAAACCGGTCGCCGCGCGTTGTTGTTTAGGCAGTGGAAGCCACGAAAGAATACGAAAGGCGGTTTTTTTCTTTGACTTGTCACTAAAATCGTTACTGTTCGGCTCGCTTTTGTCATAGATTAATGTTTCATACACCTAAACCTTCCTCGACAAATGCTCTATGGAATGGTGAGAACCGCATCAAAATCCGTCCAGCGATTCTCGAGATTAGCGCGAACAAATAGACAGACGCCTACCGGAGATTTTATTCGAGAGATTGGAGATTTTATTCGAGAGATTGGAGATTCGAGGGATTCGAGAACCTTTTAGGATTCGAATTCGTATCCGAGAAAATCTAGGATTCGTCACGCCTCTAATTTTTTTGTATTCTGGAAATTTCTTAACTCATGAAATCCCTGTTTTTGCAAAATGTTTTACATCCATGAACTCGTTGAAGAATTTCCCACACAAAAGTAACTTTTCCAATTTCCGCGAATATTAAAAATCTATTCTGATTTGTAAATTTTAAATACATTTTGTTTCGAAAGTTTTGAAGAGGTTCAAAACATTTCTTCAATAGGACATTTAGCTGTTTCAAACCAAAGAGGGAATCTAAGCGACTGTTTGATAGCATGAAGTTGGTTTATGCAGCTATTTGCCTAAACGTGCTAAACCTTGTTGTACTTTCTGTAGGCTAAAGAAAAAATTCCGCTTGGATAATTTACTGTAAGACATTGGATTTTATCTCTAAGAAATATTCGAGTTTTTGCTGTTCGCAGAAGCCATTTTTTTCTACTGCGTAATTTTTTTTATTTTCTACAAGAAGCATTTTATCGCCAAGGAATATTACATAACGTTTATCTTTAGAGCAAATTTATGTTGGTGTTTTTGTGAAATATACGCCAATTTATTCCCTCTGATGTACTTCAAACTGCCTCAAAATATTTTACAAAGAAACGCATCCAAGATTTATTGGGTAGGTGCAAAGCATTATATTAACAGCGAGGATTTTTTTCCTTTTCATAACAACGCCATTGTTTTTACGGCTTTAATAAACTTTATAAAGCTATTCTTTTTCTTGTTACAACTGCATTACAGGAGAATAATTACGAACTAAATTATTTCAGCTGTTGTTGACTGTGTGTGTGTGTGTGTGTGTGTGTGTGTATGTGTCTCTGAAACGAGAAAGATATTTAATGCCGCTGAAGTAATGACCTTTTTCGTTTGCACTTTCTGAATGAGATGTGAAAGAATAAACGGGTCATTACGCACAAAAATCAAATCTCAGTGAGCCTTCTTTGTTGACGTACTGGGGAAACTAAGGCCCCTAATGACCAAGGTGCTTTGCGAACTTTGAAATCACAAAAACTCGGCAGGAAGCAAAATCCTTTCTGCGGGGACTAGGGTTTTTTATACATATATCTCCTTCTTGTTTTTTTACTATCTTCCGTCATTGAATTGCGGCTCTCCGGGAAGCTGGAATATTTAGTGATAATGCTCTTTCATCTAAAAGTACCGAAGCGCTCGTTGGTTGAAAAGAAGCTCTTTAAAAAATTACGCATCCCGAAATGTATGATAAACATAAAGGAAAATTTATTGGTATGTATGACGCTGTCCATTCAGAAGAATAAATAAATAAATAAACAAGTAAAGGCTGGAGTTTGCGAGGTTCACTTCTTTCTTTTTAGTTCTTTGCCTCAGTTATGTTTTATGAAGGCTGTCATGAGGAAGATAATGAATTATTAAGTTTTTGTGCATTTATAGGTACAGACAATATAGAACAATCAGACCTCAAGGCATGTAGTATGTGCCTTTCAACAGCGTCCCTCTCCAAAAAAACTGCACAAGTTTTTTGCGTCACTCTATTAATATTTATATTCTAATTTAGAAGAAGTGATCACAGAGATGACGTCAACCATTTATCTTCTCCTATTAAACGAAGCATGAACTAAGTTTCAGATCGAATGATCGAACGCAGAAGAATAGAAATAACCTTACTCTATTGGCTGAGCGGTATGAAGCTCTGGTTTCTGGCTATTCGTCCAAGAACGGTCTGGGTTCGAATCCCGGTGAGACATGGATGTTGTGTTTGCCTTACAACTGGCTTTCTCCCTTCCCTGGAACCAGTGTCTCTAAATTAGGGACGGACGACTCCTTATAGCCAATCGAGTAGCTCACGGTGGTCATCAAACATCCAAACAAGCAAACAAAAAGTGCCTGTGTTTAACCTTCATTCTGAGTTTATGTTTTCTGATATAAATTTAGTTACTCCTTGGTTTAGGACTTTTCTCACTGAACGGCACATTACTTCCCCTAACAGCTTGTACATTTGACAATGCTGACAGTGAGGGAAAAAATAATGAATTATAGCATTGAATGTGAATGACGTGGACGGTTGTGAAATTGTGCGGAATATTTTGACCAAACTCAATCTGTGCAAAAAGAAAGGTGGCAAAAACAATCTTTGTACTTGGAATAAAATTTTTAAATGCATGGCGTATGATCGAAGTTTCCTTCTTTCAGTTCCTCTCTTTGCAAGCATTTTAGTTGTTCTTCTATAAGTGATTATTCACTGGTTAGTTCTCTTTCTCCAAACACTCCTATTCTCCCTCACTTACTCTTTTAGGTATTTTCGCCATTTTCAAGAACTTCAGTTATTCCCTTCTTTCGTAACCTTTTCGACTGTTGTTTTGTTTTCAGACCTTTACAGATGCTTTCCTCTTTCCCAACTCTTTCAATTGTTCTCCCTCAACTAAACCCTTTACTTCCATTTTTAATTCTACCAGTTTCCATTATCTTTCCTGATCTTTATAGCTGTTTGTATTTTTATTTGACGACCTTTACTGCTCTGCTCTCATCTTTTCTATCTACTCCATTCAATAATTTTCTTCCTCACAAACCCTTTAAACCATCCTCTCCATTAAGTCCCCCCATCTCTTCAAACCTTTAGTTGTTCTCTTCTTTTCCTTTTTGTTTTTGTACATAGGGCTGAGGTCAAAACATTGGTTTTTATATAAGCTTGATGTTATAGGGAATCTGGAGCCGGTAACAAAAATTAATATCTTGAAGACTCATTTTTTTGTGTTATAATGTTGACTGTCCTCAATAGCACTTTCTTAAACAATGACATTTCCTACAGCTTTTTAATGGTAACAACGTGAAGTATAACATGCAACTCCAGATCAACGAGAATGATTTTGCTACACATGATATGCGTACTCTAATTTAACTTTCCTTTTTAATTCCTGTCTTCTTATGTAAATTTTGGTTTATTCTCCTTAAGCATTTTTCGAGCGTGAACGCTACATTATCTTTCTTGACAAACTTGTGTTGATGCAACCTCACGACAAGTCAAGAGAATGACGTATGCGAAAGCTGATGATAAGAGTGCAGTTTTGAAATGTATTGGGAGTCAGTACATTTGTACGAAGGGGGTTGATTTTATATATCGAGGAGTTAATTTATCGGCCTCCTCGTTGGCGCTGTCCCGAGATGGTTCGTGTTCGAATCCCGCGGTGGCGTGGATGTTGTATTAATCTTATGACATAGGCCTTTACCCTTTCCTAGAACCAGTGACCCTAAATTTGCGAAGGGGGACGGGGGACTGTTGTAGCCTGTAGCCTACCTATTTGCTCACGATAGTCGTTCAGCCACCAAACAAACATAAAGGAAGGTCTTATCAACATCGTGCAGTGCGGCATGCAATACAGAAAGAGAAAGCGGTCAGTACCGAAATATTGACTTACAGTTAGTGGTAGAACTGTAAAGCTGGAACTCGGTCCTAGTTCTGTAAGATAGCTAGTAGCTAACACCTCAGACTACAATTAGGGGTTACTCATGGTCAGTTAGCTAGAAGCTAGCGCCTCTGCTCTCTAAACAGGGATACTCATGGCCAATTATCTAAAAGCTAGTGCCTCTACTGCCTAATTAGTGCTACTCATGGCCAATTAGCTAGAAGCTACCGCCTCTACTGTCTAATTAGGGCTACTCATGGCCAGTTATCTAGAAGCTAGCGCTTCTACTGTCTAATTAGGGCTACTCATGGCCAGTTATCTACAAGCTAGCGCCTCTACTCTCTAATTAGGGCTATTCATGGCCAGTTAGTTAGAAGCTAGCTCTTCTACTGTCTAATTAGGACTACTCGTGGCCAGTTATGTAGAAGGTAGCTCCTCTACTGTATAATTAGGGCTACTCATGGCCAGTTAGCTAAAAGTTATCACCTCTATTCTCTAATTAAGGCTACTCATAGACAGTTAGCTAGACGCTAACGCCTCTGACTACAATGAGGGGCTGCTCATGGCCAGTTAGCTAGAAGCTAGCGCCTCTGCTGTCCAATTAGGGCTACTCATAGCCAGTTAGCTAGAAGTTAGCGCCGGGACTTTCTAATTAGGGATACTCGTGGCCAGTTAGCAAGAAGCTAGTTCCTCTACTGTCTAATTAGGGCAACTTATATGGCCAGTTAGCTAGAACTTTACGCCTCTACTCTCTAATTAGGGCTATTCATGGCCAGTTAGCTAGAAGCTAGCTCCTCTACTGTCTAATTAAGGCTACTCATGGCCAGTTATCTAGAAGGTAGCTCCTCTACTGTATAAATAGTGCTACTCATGGCCAGTTAGCTAAAAGTTATCACCTCTATTCTCTAATTAAGGCTACTCATAGTTAGCTAGAAGCTAACGCCTCTGACTACAAGTAGTGGCTGCTCATGGCCAGTTAGCTAGAAGCTAGCGCCTCTGCTGTCGAATTAGGGCTACTCATGGCCAGTTAGCTAGAAGTTAGCGCCGGTACTTTCTAATTAGGGATACTCGTGGCCAGTTAGCAAGAAGCTAGCTCCTCTACTGTCTAGTTAGGGCAACTTATATGGCCAGTTAGCTAGAAGTTAACCCCTCTACTGTCTAATTAGGGTTACTCATGGCCAGTTAGCTAGAAGCTAGCGCCTCTACTGTCTTATTAGGGCTACTCGTGGCCAGTTATCTAGAAGCTAGTGCCTCTACTGCCTAATTAGAGCTACTCATGGCCAGTTAGTCTAATTAGGGCAACTCATTGCCAGTTAGCGCCTCAACTCTCTAATTAGGGCTACGCATAGCCAGTTATCTAGAAGCTAGCCCCTCTACTGTCTAATTAGGGCTACTTATATGGACAGTTAGCTAGAAGTTACCTCCTCTACTCTCTAATTAGGACTACTCATGGCCAGTTAGGTAGAAGGTAGCTCCTCTACTGTCTAATTAGGGCAACTTATATGGCCAGTTAGCTAGAAGTTAACGCCTCTACTCTCTAATTAGGGCTAATCATGGCCAGTTAGCTAGAAGCTAGCACCTCTGCTTTCTAATTAGGGCTACTCATGGCCAGTTATCTAGAAGCTAGCGCCTCTACTGCCTAATGAGAGCTACTCATAGCCAGTTAGCTAGAAGCTACTGCCTCTACTGTCTAATTAGGGCTACTCATGGCCAGTTAGATAGAAGCTATGGCTTCTACTGTCTACTTAGGGCTACTCATGGTTGTCCTAATATGGTGGCTAAGCAATGTGTACAAAACACGAACTAAAAAACTGCTTATGTCTAAACATCTACAAACATTAACAAAAAAAGCTAACATTAGATTATCAGAAGCAAAATTAGGAAGACAATTGCACTTTCATAAATAGCGTAGGGCATGAATGTCAGGGGCCCGGGAAAAATTTATTTCCGGCCCTCTCCCCTAAACAAAATTTTTTTTTCGCAGTTGCAGTGAATCCGAACAGATCTTAGGGTAAAGTGTTGAAGAAATATTCTTCTCATAATACGTGGAAGATATGTCATGATAATTAACACAGCAATAGGACATCGCTGAATTGACTGTAATTACTGTTTCACACGTAATATCAATCACATCAGAAAACTTAAAAATATAAAAAAAATGGTAATCTGGGAGATGCGGGTTCGATTTCCGCTCCAGGGCAATGAAATTTTCAAGTTTTCTGTCAAATCTGATTGCTGTGTTAATTATCATGAGATCTTGGAGTGTTTACCGACCACCAAACACCTCAATCGGCCAGAAGCAGTCTTCCGTCCATAATTTAGGCTCACAGATTACAGGGAAGGAAGAAAGCCAGTGCCATCCGAGAAATACAACAGCCATGCCTCACTGGGATTCGAACCCGGGCCCATCTCGGACGAATGGTCGGAAACCAGCGCTTAAACCCCTGAACCGACGTGGGGCGGTTGACAACATTTTATCCCACATCGACAATGCCTGTTAGTGTATTAAAAACGCATGACGCTATATAAATCATATAATTGTGTATTATATTACATAAATTATATAAAACCAAAAATCTGAGAGTAAGAGAAACTCACACTGATAAAAATAACCCCACAAGAGTAATGATTAAGTGGAAAAAGCTGTCCCGGTGGTCGAGTGGTCGGAGGCACTGGCTTATAACGATTCAACTCAAACCAGGGTTCGATTCCTGGATGAGCCATTGGTGGAGTATTTTTCTTAGGGCACCAGCTCCCTCTCTTACTCGGAACAAATTGCCTCAAATTAGGGTACATTAGCATAAGAGTTGATCTTTGAACCCCGAAACGAAAAATATAACTGCGATAGACCAATTTCTGAAGGGGAATTTCGCCACTTAGCAGGTTTTCTGCAGTTTTGGTTTCGAAAACGATGGAAATCCTCACTCTTGTACGATTTAGAAACAGTGAGTATTGACGTGGCGCTCAGTTCTCTAGATTTCAGGGATCAATCAGCTGAGAAAGCAGATAAAAGAACTAATTAAGAGCAGGTAGTGCGTTAACATTCCTTTTTTAATCTAAATTTTAAGAAGAAACAAGTAAATTCTGTCCAGCCTGCCAAGTATTAGGTGTATAAATAAGTTTAAAGCGTTTTTTGTGTGACGTATACAGCTAATTTACATATTTGACATTCCCCGCATTGTTGTCATGTGACCGCAACTGGTCCGGAAAATAAAATGTGACCCAGAAGTTTGCCCAACAGTCAAAAGCACTTGCACATCGGTAGGTGAAAGATGGCAAGCGGCACTGCATTCGTTACGAATTTCATCAAGGAAAAAGTGCTGAAAAAGCATGTGCGTCGATGTCTTCTGTTCTGGGGGAGAATATTGTATCGAAAAGCACGTGTGAGTTTTGGTTTAGACGGTTTAAAGCAGGTGATTTTGATGTCAGCGATCGAGAACATAGCGGCGCCACGCAGAAAGTTGCACATGAGGAACGGCAAGCATTGCTCCATGAAGATTCGTCTCAAACGCAAAAAGAGATAGCTGAACAACTGGGGGTAACTCAACAAATCATTTCCAATCTATTACGCACAATGGGAAAGATTCAGAAGGAAGGAAAATGGGTGCCACATGGCCTGAGTCAGAGGAACAAGGAAGAGCAAGTCATGAAGTGTTTGAATCTGTTGAAAAAACAGCACAGAAATACTTTCCCTTGGGAAATCGTCACAGGTGATGAAAAGTGGATATGGTACAACAATCCCAAACGCAAAACACGCTGGGTAGACTCTGGTGAAGCAACGACTTCGACACCGAAACGCAATATTTAATCCAAAAAAGTTCTGCTGTGCATCTGCTGGGATATGAAGGGTGTGCTCCATTTTTAACTATTGGAACAGGGTCAAACTGTTAATTCAGATCGCTACAAGCAGCAATTGCTGCGACTGAACCAGGAAATCTATCGGAAACGTCATTTCACAGGCAAAGGATTGCGTCACGTGAAATTACTGCATGACAACACTAGGCCGCATGTCGCGAAACCGTTCAAGGAAACGTTATTGACGCTTGGCTAGGAAGTTTTGGGGCACCCGGCGTATAGTCCCGACATAGCCCCTTCAGACTGTCATTTGTTCCGATCGATGCAACATGGTTTGTCTTCTGTACGGTTCCGGACATGTGACGAAGTGAAAAAAATGGGTTGAATTCTTCATGGCTGGAACCCGTCAGCTGCCCAACCGATGGCGGAAGGTGATAGATAATGATGGTGCATATTTGGATTCGTAATGGTATTGTTGATTTCTCGCAAATTACATATCGCGTTGTCTTAAAACGCTTAAAAACTTATTTGTACACCTAATGCAATTGAAATATTAACTTTAAGTACTAATTAATGTTAAAAAAACATTTCTCTGAAATTCCAACGAATGTTATAACAAAAACTACATGTATCTCAAGTGCCCTGTTAAAATACGGAGCCTTCGGCACCACGAGAACCACAGGGGCTATCCTATGCTGCTGCGTTTTATTAAAGATAGCATTCACGCCTTTAGCTTTCGTAACACCTCTGCCGATCTGCAGCGCCGTCTGCAGGATTTCTCTCTCGACCTCTTCCCTAAAGGCTGCGCGTTCATAAATCGGACACTTCGTTTAACAGGGGCAGTTCGTTTGACAGCGCGATCGTCATAATTTCCACTCTTGGAAGTCGGACCGCTCTTCTACGGAGCAGAATGTCAGGGGCCAACGCGTGAGCCGAAGCATGATTGCTTTGCATCCCATCCTTGAAGTAATCGTCCTCTGGCGAGTAATTAAGGTTGGACAGGGGAATCAGCTTGGCAGATGTCAAGATTAAGTGGAAATCCTCGATCCATCTTGCTACCCAAATCCCCGAATTCCCCATCTCTTCCACCCCATCGTAGGGCAGATAGACCTCTTAATCCTCGAATATCATTGGCTGACACCCGCCCTGCAAGCCAATCATGTCAAGTATTGGTCTGTGGTTGAAGACATAAGTCCCTTAGGCCGCAGAACTTCAGATAGCCCTAAATATTCGTAAGCGGAAGTATCACATTAAGACGATAATCCCACTTCCGCTCCACCGACTTTAAACGACTTGTTCTGTTTATACTGTCCTCCCTTTCTGAACTGTAAACAAGGCTTCTCTTTTAATTTAAATAGCCGTATTACATTTTAAACGATTTTGGAAGTGCATGAAAGTCATTCAGAGGTCGACGTTTCCTGAAATGACACTTCACTAACTTCCAAATCACTGGGTGTGGTGTATCTCGTGGGAGGTCACGAATTTCTCTTCACAAATTTAGAACTCATTATTGCCATATCGTAAAAGTCTGACACAGAGCAAATACGTATTTTATGCTATCAATATACGAAGGGTGAGGAATAACTATCCCCAGTGGCTTCACAAAATACACTGAAAGGGCAGATTACTGCACCTAATAACGCGAGATCCCACCTTTCGACCTCACGACACCAATAACGCGTTCTCGAATGGCTGTGCCAGTTGCTGGGTGCATCGGGATGGTGTTACAGTTTATGGCTTTTGTTTGCTATTTAATTTTAGGTATTGTGGTGGAAGCCAACTTAACAGAAGAATCGTTACAGGTTCATGTCATTGGAACAGGGAACCAAATAAATAAGTAGTTAAACAAATTGAATAAGTCCGTTCGCGCGTATCTTTATTCATCAGATTCGAGGAATAGGGGAAATACCAGTTAGTCTGAATAAATGGTATATACTTCCGGTGGGAAATGTATATTACGGGCGGTTTTCTCTACGTTTTTCTCGCAAAACCTGTTCTTATCCCTACGTGGCTACATCCTAGCTTGCCCGTTCTCCACTGAAATCTCCAAGACCTTCCGTTTATGACTGTCGCGTCGAAATCCCTTTCACTCTCTGTGCCCTTGACGTAGGAAGCTGAATGCCGTCAATTGCTTAGCTACGAATTGTGCCTGGCGGGCTCTCTCTGAGGGAGAGTGGTGTCCAACAACGGGGGAAGGGGATGTCCTTTTGTTCGTGGGAGGTTCCGGTCCGTGAAAGAATGACTTTTCAAGATCTGTTGAGCGCCTTTTTAACTAAGTGTGAATTTCTCTAGCTGTCGTCCACACACAAAATAACCGAAGTTACAATTTAATTAAAGTTTAAATATTTCCATATAACACTTTTCAGAACGGCTCTCTCCAGGAGTTGCTGGTGTTAGTTTTAGGACTCGAACGCCCTTCACTGGACTGTAACACACCGAATTGGCACTTCAGTTTCATGGCCTCGGATGATCAACGTCACACACACACACACACACACACACACACAAACACTACACGCACATTGCCGTATGGTAGCTGAAAATTTGATTTGTCAACCGAGACATCTTTTTTCACTATTCTATGCCCTACTGGTGATGTTCTTCCGTCCACTACAACCTTATAGCCCAGTGACGTTCAGTTAACAAGGATACTGAATGTGGTCATCGCTTTTGTAATCCAGTCGTGCCAATGTACGTTAAATGGTCATGGTTAAAACCTTTGTGGCATCCTCGTTTTTAAATTCTGCAGTGACCCTCTGCAACGCAACGGTACGAAAACGGCGATGTTCGACTCGAATATCAAAGGAACTGTTTCCGGCCACATTTTTCACGGCGGCTAACTGTTTTGATATGGTCCTATCAAAACAGTTAGCCGCCACTGTTTTGATATGGGGGAGATAGAGGACCCCTATCTTTCCCCGTATGTCTGCCCACGATCGAACTCGTCCTGCTCACCGTGTTTAACTGTCATCACAGTCGTGGTGGAATAGCCCAGGTTTACGGATGCGAGCGATGTGTCAAATACAACAGATATTGGGAACTTTCGAAGTCGTCATCTGTTTACATTTTTTTTTTTTTTTTTTTTTTTTTGATTGGAGGTTTAACGACCACCGTGAACAACTCAATGGGCTATAAGCAGTCGCCCGTCCCTAATTTAGGGTCACTGGTTCCAGGGAAGGGAGAGAGCCAGTGCCGTAAGACAAACACAACATCCATGCCTGACCGGGATTCGAACCCGGACCCGTACGGACGAATGATCAGAGGCCAACGCCTTAGACCACTGCGCCACCGGGGCGGCCATCTGTTTACATGATTCTCTTGCTTGTCAACGCATTTTGTCCAGCTTTGCACGAGTTTCTCTGTGCAGTCGAGAAAAATTCATTTCCCTCGAATTCGAACTATACATGCGTCGCTGTTTAAGCTCTTCGGTAGCCGCAATCGACGCTTTTTTAAGGCATCTTTGACTGAATCAAGCACGTGATAATACGAAGGAATGAGACCAAGAATGTACGGAGAATGCTCTAGAAGCTCAAATTTCATTTGTTGGATGGTCTGAACAATGTGAACTTCAGTATGGAGACTGACATTTTTTATGAAACAACAAGATGACTTTCGACTGTAGCCCTCGGCTTTTAATTAGAACTGCGGGCGCCTCTCTCCTAAAAATGTTCTGTTGCTGACTTAACAGATAATGTACCTTTTACATCTGAGGGTTGAATAATGAAATTGTGTGCGTGTCAAACTGATAATCTGGGAAGTTCTTATTTCAAACTACGAAACAACGCTCCACATCGCAATGACGGGTTCATTTTCAGTCCCTGATAATGATTTGCAACGAATATTCTATTTTAACTTTAACTTTCCCTTTGAGATTTTTTTTTACATTTTCCAAACGTAGGTTGAAGAAGCGTATATGCTCCATGTTTATCCGTCTGTCTGTACGTCCGTCCGTCTGTACGATAACTCGGGTAAAAGTGGTTCGATTTCGTTGAAATTTGTGGTAGGGGACAACCTGGGGACGAGCCCTATTGAAAATGGGCGACATGGGGTCAAAGGTCAGGACAGAGGGATCATTCCATCGCCCTTATGCGTCATTACTTATTAAAAATGCTTCGATTGAGACAGAACTTTATCACGTTGTTCCAGAAGTATACTTAACCGGTTCTGCTGAATATCATCGAAATGGGGACAAAGGTCAGTGTATAGGAGCGAGATTTATTCTACAGCCATTATCCTCAAAATTTGAGTAATAACTTGAGTAATCATTTCTGGTATGTTGGAAAGCGTATCATAATAACCAATGCCTTCCATGATTTTACTAACTTGTTTACGCTTTCCAACCGTATGTTAAAGAAGCGTATATGCTACAGCTTTGCCCGTCTGTCTGTCTGCCTGTCCGCGCGATAACTCGCGTAAAAATAGTTCGATTTAGATGAAATGTGAGTATGTGGTAGGGGACAACCTGCGGACAAACCCTATTAAAAATTGGCGAAATAGGGTCAAAGGCCAGAGTATAGAAGCGGGATTGATCCCATCGCCCTAATGCGTCATAACTTATGTAAAAATGCTTCGATTGCTACAAAACTTTATCATGTTGTTTCGGAGTTATACTGAACGAAATCTGTTTAATATAATCGAAATGGAGTCAAAGGTCAGGGCGCAGGAGAAAGACTTATTACACAGCCATTATCCTCATAACTTGAGTAAAAACTTGAGTGAAAATGCTTCTGTTGCGACAAAACTTTAGTATATTGTTCCGGAGGTATAATGAACGAATCAATAGTCATGGTAGGGTGGACGGTTTGTCTGCGAGCGATTTCTGATATGTTAGAACGCGTATCATAATTAATGCATTCCATGATCTTACTGACTTGTTCTATGTAAATTTGAGTTCGTTCTTTTAGACATGTGATGTATGCATATGATAAGAACGTTAGATAAAAATACGACGCAGCGGTTGCTTTTGTGTGTGGAGATGTTTGATGGTTGATGAATTTGATTGTACGACAGCTAATTAAGGTGTGTGAAGTTGCGTATGTACCTCGCCGTGCTATGTTTTGGATTTATTCAAAATTTGCTGGACCAATAAAATGTTGACGTAAGTTGGATTTTTTGACTAAGATATGTGAAGTGGTGTGTTTTGGATTTCGTCTAATGTTGCTGGACCAATAAAATGTTGACATAAGTTGGACTCTTTGACAAAGATATGTGAAGTGGTGTGTTTTGGATTTCATCTAATGTTGCTGGACCAATAAAATGTTGACGTAAGTTAGACTTTTTGACTAAGATATGTGTTTTGGATTTCGTCTGATGTTGCTGGACCAATAAAAAGTTGACGTAAGTTGGACTTCTGTATATGTTTCGTCTGGCCTTTGTAAAAGCCTTACTCTAACACGTGAGCTATCTGGTACAATTAGTTGCATCGCATTTACCCTGAGTTTAACTTCTATTCAGCCGGACATTTGGAATTTTCACATAACAAATCTTACATAACCTAAAAAGAGTAACGTTATTGATTCTTTTCAAATAGACGTCACCTTCTTTACCACAGCGTTCCAAAGGGCGTAAATATAGCATTTGTGCGTTACTATGAAACATTTTGGCACCCATTTTACACAGAGTCTGTGAATGTTAAATCAGTCTATTGCGGTTGATTTTATAGGCAGAACTGTGATTAATTTCCACATATTTGCCATTTCATCAATAGTCGCTCGTTTGTTTTCTACAACCATTCACGATATTGTTCATGACTGTCATCTACAGTGGATGAAGAAAGGCGTCTCTGTGCTTTTTCATGCGATCATTTTTTAAATTGAAAATCCATTTGTAAACAGTTAGCTGTAGTGAAAACACATTGTTCTCATATTTTGCTGAAAGCCTTCGAAGCCACTAAAACACTTTTAGTCTTCAAAAAGGGATCACTCTTGCTCTTTTTGTTTAGCGTATGCAGAAAGCGGAGTGGGCATATTAAGGGCATGATAAAAGCATAAGAATTAATTGTTCAAGGTCAAACTTTACCACAGCGGCACTACGACATCACTTCTACAAATGCACCAGCATCAAGCACCTCGGCCAAATAAAAGGACTTTAGAAGTGCATTGAGAATAATTATTGATTCACCTATGCAATGCAGGAAAGAAAAATGCTTTGAATTCTTGTCGGTCGATGTGAGAGAGTTGAGCGTGTAGAACTGTATTATGCAAGGGAATTCACTGATGATTTTAATATTCTTTCAGTGCGACAGATCATTAGAAACTATGATTCAATTTTGGATTTTACTTTTCACTGGTAGTATATACGTATATGTAGGGCCATCATAAACACAATTTAGTCGAACGAATAACCAGATGCCCGATGTTCATCTGCATGCTAGTTTATTGTACAGCCTATGAGCAGACACACTTTATCGGCAATCTTTGTCAGATATATTTTTCTTTTTGGGTCATCCTCAACGGATATTAGTAATCATTATTTTGGCCGAAGATGTTGATGCAGACGAGTGAAACATAAGGCCAAACTCATTCTCCTCCGGTCTGCTGCGGTTTTAAGCCAGGGGGATCATCTCCTTAACTTTCTCCGCAAATACATTCGCAGGATTCTATATGTTCTACCTGAAATAATGTGGCCAAGATCAGTGAAACTTTAGAGAAGATTGTAACTTTCTTCTCTTTATTATTTCCTCGAATATGTTTCTTCTTCTCCATGCTAGATCTGCGATTCAACTTCTTCGTCACTACGAGTTTGTAGTGATGCTAAATCTTCTATTTTACCACGAGTTGTAGTTGTTCAAGGAAACTACCAGTGACTCCAAAAACTTGACTTTAAATCAGTTTACTGACTGTTCTTTGCTTTAGTTTATTTTCGAACAAAAATCATCATACCCACTAGAAGGTGTAAATGAGGTTTTGTATTTTGCGTAATATCCCCTTTTCCTAGGAATCATATTCAAAACTTCTTTTCCCATTGGATGTCTCAGACGAGCATAAAGATTGTCCACTTACTCTCCTTATTTAGTGTTGCTTTCTGTAGCAAAATGCTATGTTCAAAAGAAAATTTCAAAGAGAAAAAGTTTATTATATCACTCAGCGTTAAGAAACTACTTATGACACTCGTTAAAAAACTTGAAGGACTCGGATTTTAAGAGTTCGTTTAAATACCTTCTAATTTACAGCCAATTGGTTTCCTATGTATTTTTGACTGTATTCAGAATTTAAATTATTTTATTTGTTTTCCTTTTTAATTTCTTTGTTTCATATTTGCTGAAGGTATTAAATCCCAAGAAATTAACGATGTTTCTAAAGAACTATTGGCGAAATTAGTGCTTAAAAATTAAGGAAAAGCAAAACCCTGGAGGAATAAATTATTCAAAAATGTACGAAAGACATACACTGTCGTATCAGAATAACATGATCGCCTGCCTAATAATGGGAATAACCATCCTTGGCCCAGATGACAGCGGCGAAACGCCGTGGCATCGACGCAATGAGGCTCTGGAAGGTTGTCCAAGGCACACGTGCTCATTCGGACTGTAGCAGAATACGGAGTTCCCGGAGATGACGTGATTGTGGGTCAGGATGTCGAACCTGTCGATCCAAATAGTCCCACAAGTGCTCTATGGGATTGAAGTCGGGCAATTTCGCCGGTCATGGGAGAACGGAGACCTCGCTGACGTGTTCCTGGAACCAATCACGCACACCCTTAGTGACGTGACACGGAGCATCGTCCTGTTGGAAGACACCATCACCACCAGGATAAACAAACGTCTAACATAAAGGGATGCATGTGGTCAGCGAGGATGGACAGATAGCCATTAGTGCTCGCGGACCCATACAGTGGTACCAGCGGTCCCAGGTCACATGAGGAAAACGTTCCTCAGACATGCACACTGCCACCGCCGGTCTGGACTTGGCAGACAAGTGTGTCAGTGTGTTGGTTCTCGTGTGCCTGTCACCTGTATCTGCTGCCACCCGTCAAATCTGTGTGGTATAAACCTCGATTCGTCGGGAAAGGTAACCTGTAGACTGCAGATTGCCTTTTTCCCGACGATTGAGGCATGGCAACCTGACCGATGCAAACTGCAGGCGTCGGTGCCGATGGACATGTGTTAACAAGGCCGACTTGACGCAGCTCTACTGTTAACAGGGACACGTTACCTGGGTGCCCAGCGTTCATTTGAGTGGTAAATTGCTGCATTGTTGCGCGTCGATTGCCTTTTTACAAATCAACGGAGGCGGCGTTCTCCTCTGGAGTTGATGGCATTTGTGGCTCCACAGTTATGACGTCGGGAAGTACTCGGTGTACCAGCGGTCCATTCTTGGTACACCCTTACAACAGCACCTAGCGAACAGCCCACGAAGTCTGCTGTTTCTGAGATGCTTCCACCCTTGGCGCGGTACCCGATGATCATTCCTTTTTGAACGTCAGTCAAATCACTACCTCTGCCTATTGTACTCACGTAACGCACTATGACTCATCTGTCCTGGACGGCGGCTTATATCTCCGTGTGGTCGACCTTGTCACATGCACTCTGTGACGCTCCTGGGCTTGTACACTGTGATACCGAGGGTGGTCATATTATTCTGATACGAGCGTGTGTATGTATAATTGATATCATGTAGATGCCATACACAAAGTACATCGCTTGGAATCGAACCCACATCTCGGGATTTACGTTCGAGCATGCTACCGTTGCACCACCCAGGGCAACGAAGTTCAAAGCAACGAAACCTAAGCAGACGTTGCTTAGAAATCCGAACAATTTACTGGATGTACGCTAGTCAAAGAGAAATCTCGCTTCATAGTAGCGTCGATGACCATTTCTCACCTATGTACGGATGTAGGCCAACATAACTCAATTGTTGCAGATCATAGAACCAATAGGAAGCTAATTCCCAGAAGAACTGATTCTTCACCGGTACATTAAATGTATATGCCTGTTATTGTGGTGTATCAGTAGTATGTTCGAGCGTAAATCAAGAGGTGCAAGTTCGATTTCCAAACCACAGCGATGTAGTTTTCAATAATTCTGAATGAGTGCTACATACACTATGTTGACAAAAGTGACCGGACACCCCTTCAAAATCAAATGAACGGATCCACTGCGTTGTTAAGATGCGCGGTACAGCTGCAAACGGTATAAAAACAAGCCTCCAGCTGACCGCTATCATATCGCACTGTGAGATTGAGTGAAAATATCGCGGCGGGAGAGAACTGACTTTGAGAAAGGAAAGCTTGTTGGGTATTATATTAGTGGGTTGTCCTTAAGAAAAACCGAGAGGCGTTTAAATATACCCAAGTCAATTGTTTTGGATGTATTGAATAAGTGGTAGACTCATGGCGTGCCTGAAGCAGCAAAACGTAACCGGCAGACCAAAGAAAATGAGTGATAGAGGACGTCGAAGCCTCAAGAGAGTCGTTAGAGCTAATCGACAGAGTACTGCACAAAACCTCTATGTACAGGTGAGTAAAAATGCTCGAACTTCGGTATGTACACGTACCATTCGCAGAAAACTTCATTCTATGAGTTACCGTGGTCGTGCTGCTGCTCACAAGCCTTTCATCTCCACTCGGAATGCTACTCGTCGTTTAGCATGGTGTAAAGAACTTTTATCGTGGACCGTAGATGAATGGAAACGGGTCCTATGGACTGATGAATCCATATATACGATTCATCAGTCTGATGGCCGTGTGTGGGTATGGCTGCAGACGGTGGAACGCTATTTTCGCACATCAACCAGATGGGTTTTTAAAGAAAGTGTGACGTATACTCTAATTTTACTTTCCTTTTTAGTTTCTTTCTCTATATAAATTTGAGTTCGTTCTCCTTCGCGTTTCTCAAACTTAATGTGGTGTCTTCTCTCTCGCAAGAGTATGGTTGGCCACATCACGTGTGTATGTGTCAGATGAGAACTGAGCGATATAAAATGTTAAAGCAGCAGTGGTATGTAGAGATGGTGAAAGTATATAATGCTAATTGTGGAAAAAATGTTGTTTCGTTAACGTTGTGTCAATTTAAAGGCTGCGTGTTGGTTTGATATATACACAGAGGAGCCATTTCATTAAGAGCACCCACATCCTAGAGAAATGAGCGCGCCTTATGATAGAACGGTGGCCCAGGTGAAGTTCACAGAACAGTATATATACAACCGAAGGAACGGTTTTCTGTTAGTAGTGTTCGGAGTCAGAATAAGAAAAGCTGCCGATCTATCAGAATTTGATAAAGCGCAAATTGTGACGGCACGGCGCATCAGAAATGGCGCGACTTGTGGGTTGTTCACGTGCCGCTGCAGTGATTACGTATCAAAAATGGTGCGCAGATGGCCAAACGACGAACCGTCGTCCAGCCGTATGTAGTCCGCAGCTCATTGATCCCACAGGATAGCGCAGACTGTCACGCATTGTTCTCAGCGACCTCAAGGCCACAGTGCGACAAATCACCCGCAGCTACAACAGTCGTAATTAGGGCAATGTGTCACAGTACACAGTTCATCGCAGCCTTCTGCGCATGGCTATGCGTAGCTGAAGACCCAGCTGGGTCCCCATGCTCACTGCACGCCATCGCCAACAACGCATGAAATGGGCCCAAGATCATCGAGATTGGACCGTGGATGATCGGAAGAAAGTGACCTGATCTGACGAATCAAGATTCTTGGTGTATAATGTAGACGGCCGAACGCGGATACGCCGATTACCAACGGAGGCTTCAGCACCTGTTTGCATTGCTGGGCGGTAAGAGTCCCGGCATCCTGGTCGGTGTTAAGCTGTGGGCCATGTTTTCTTGGAACACTTTACGTCCCATTATTCCAATAGCCCAATCTGTAACAGCTGTCAGGCATCTGAACATCGCTGCGGACGAAATTCACCCATTCATGGCAACTGTGTTCCCTGCTGGTGATAGCCATTACCAGAAGGATAATGCGCCATACCACACTGCCAGAATCGTCAAGGAGTGGTTCGAAGGACATTCTGGTGACTTTCTGTTAATGTCATGGCGTTCAGATTCACCTGACATGAACACAACCGAACATTTGTGGATCGACTTGGAAAAGCGGGTTCGAGCTAAATCACCACCACCCCGAAATGTACGGAAACTAGAGGACCTGCTGTTGGCTTTATGGTTCCAGATACCCCAAGTTACCAATCGCCACCTCATGGAATCGAGGCTTTGCTGAGTGGCCGCTGTTTTACGGGTTAAAGGGGATCGTACAGCTTATTAGGTAGGTGGTCATAATGTAATTGTTCATCGGTGTATATATTTAGCGTTAAGAGTTCTACGGATTAATGTTATTTAGTTCTCACTTTTAGTACTAATCTGATGCGTTTAACGTTCGAGTTAAAGCATTCTGTTCTGTATGAATGTTACTGTTCAAATATTTGTTGACAGAATAGGGGAATTAATCTGTAAGTAACCTTTTCTTGACGTTTTCTTGGAAGACTCCTTTCTTCACTTTAGGTGAGGTTTTTGAGAACTGATTTATGTAGAGTTCAATCCGTCTGTCTTCACAAACATTACAAAAGATAGACACAAACTGCAATCTGAATAATAAAACGCTACAAAAATTTGCACGCGGTGATTTGACTTGACAACCAACAAATATATACGATGTCATTTTCATTCAAAGACACGAGGCGTCATGTTGGCAGGACACGTGGTATCCTGGCAGTAAAAGGTGTTACTTGAAGAATCGGTTCCCAATTCGTGACAGCACCAAAGAGACAGTATCATTGCAAGCGTCACTGTTGGTAATGATTTCCAAGTTTTATCGAATAGGTATATATTTAGGGTTGGAGTAGGTAGTTAATTGTTTTATATCATCCCACATAGGTGTGGCCAACTTTAATTTGTTAAGAGAAATACTGACAAACCATCTCTTTCCAGAGAGAGAGGTGTTTATGTGATCCCGTACGATATCTAGGCTGCTCCGGAAGATATTACATCGTAATGACCATGCGTTCGTTTAGAATCAGAATCAATTATCATAAAAAGGACACAAGAGACGGTAAATTAACCAGGACCCTATGAGAAAAGTCAAATTCAAGTCCACTGCACCTATGTGGGATGATGTAAAGAAATTAGCTAAAAACTCCAACTCTAAATCTACAGCCATTCGAGAAACCTTGGAGATCATAACCATTAGTGACACTTTCAATGATAGCATCTCTCTCTCTGATGTTGGCACAATATTAGAACCAGTTTTTCAAACAAACCTTTTTTCGTACCAGGATACCGCGCTCCCATCCAACGTAACGCCTCGTATTTTTGAGTGAAAATTACATCGTATCTATCTGTTTATTGTCAAATCAAGTCACCGCGTTCAAATTGTCGTAGTTGTATTATTCAGATCGCAGTTTGTGTCTATTTTCCTTGAAAAGGCCATTTGGTTGATGTGCTAAAGCTTGGAAATTTTTTTTATAATTGTAACCCAGAAAATCGAATTTCTAGTGTTGAAGGCAATGATACTAGTGTATAATTTTTATCACAATCGAGAATTCTCTTTTTAAATGACTTTGAAATTTCTAAGTGTATAACGGTGGTGTTTGGTTACCACAAATTAGTAACACTTGAATGGATGCAATAATTCCTTACCTTATTCACTATTGAATATATGTATATCCTTCACATTTCTGAGTAAGGTGAGTTAGTGCCATCAGAACGGAATATATACATGAGCCGACCACATTACTGGGTGAATGCTTTAACTTTGCTCTCGGCATAGTGAGGGAATGGCGCTATCGTTTTATTTCCCCCCTCATCCATTCAAATGAGAAAGGATTATGTCATGATTCCATTAACGGATTGCAAAGCCATTGGCTCTTATATGCAGGCATACATCTCCTGGCTACGTTAGAGCTGATCTCTCGAATGCCTTCCTTACCGGATTTCCATCGGGGTTAAGCCTTTGTTATTCAATGACATCGGGGATAAAGCACATGGAATGCAGATTCTGCCTTTTTATCCGTGTCTGCAAAACTGGTGTGAAACACTCCATTGTACATTTGCGATCTAAGAGATCGGATGCATCTACACTTTTCAGAAGAAGTGACTTCTTAAGAAATATTTTTAATACACGTTGGTCTGATCTTTTTGTTTCATCACCAATGACATAACTGAAATTTTTGCTGCTGTCTTTTGTCTCCATTTTATTGACATAATTCCTCTTGTTTGCAAAAACCACATTTTACAGATAAGTAAAGAAAGTGTCTGAAAAGCAACACAACAGAAGCGAGACCTGAAGCTTTGCCTTTGTTAAAGGTTTCCTCTAGTTTTCTCCAGTTAGACACAGCATATACATCTTTTAAATGGACTATACACTGAAGAAATTGTGCCATGGGATTGAAAATATTATTCACAAATTAGTCCAACAAACGCATATTCCACTGGTTTCTTAAAGGTGGTTCCACTTAAAACCTCTGCCTTATATTTCCAATGGTGAAACTTCTTTACATATTTTCTTCGCAATTAATGTATTCCCAAGGATGAAAATTTGCACATCGATAAAACTAACTTTAAGTTATAGCATGGGATGCTTAATACTTGCTAAAACATAACCATAATTAAGCAATCCAACTTTTGTTTGTCTACTGACGTCCTCAATGTACAGGTCACGCCATCTATTAATAGGTCTGAGCATTGCTCAAAGAAAAATGATTGATTTTTAATGTAATTATCGTTATGTTTTAGCAAGTACACTGGTGTGCAAAAATTAAGGACGAAGAGGAGAAATTAGCATAACAGCGGAACGAGCAGGCAGAACGGACCGAAAGACCACTCAGGAGATAGACTAGGGTCCAGTACCGTACGGTACGGCATGCGCATATATGCAGCATCAAGTAGGGGAGGGTGTCGGAAGGGTTTAAAGCACGCGGGCGGTGTACGCTCAGCAATTCGGGGCTGCGGGGGGCCTAGTGGGCAACTTTCGTGACTATCACGGAAAGGACCTCAGGTTTGATCCCAGGCAGGTACGAACGCTCGATCCACTAAATATCCGTCGTGCGTCGGATAGGCACGTTAAGCCGTCGGACCCCGGGTACTTGCCCCCCGGTAATAAATAAGGGCGTCTTCCTCCTCCTTTCTACTTCGCTTCCGTGTCACTTTCATATCGGGCACTCTAGCCCGATATGAAAGTGACAGCTTCCTATTTCTAAGGGTTGTTTAAGACCTCGGGTTAGATACTCCCTTCCTAAAATCCTCAGCACATGATCATGTGATCATATATATACATAATCACATGCTCAGCATTTCCGTGAAAGCTATTGCCCAGTGTGCATCGGTTTGAACGAAGTCGAGTTGCTGCCACCGTGTGATATGGCCAACAGGTAATCCAGTAGACGACATCTGGATGACTTTTCCCGAGGTCGCGTCATTGGGAAGTTGGAAGAAGGTCGAAGTGTGATTAGTGTGGCCGAGGAGTTCGGTATCGTTCACAGCATCGTTTCACGAGCTTGGAGAGCATTTCAAACGACAGGAACAGCTGTCCGAGAGTTTAGCAGTGATCGTCCACGAGCAACCACGGCGGCGGACGACCAGTATATTGTCCTACAGGCGAGAAGAGACAGACGGCAGACAGCGGAAGAAATCGCAAGGCACATGCAACAGACAACTCGACGGCCGTTATCGCGTTTTACCGTGGCAAGGAGGCTGCACAAAGGTGGTCTATTTGCACGACGATCAGTACGATGTGTGCCATTAACGCCTGCTCATCGGATACGGCGGTTTCTGTGGTGCCAGGAACACAAGAACTAGACACATCAGCAATGGTGTCGAGTTCTCTTTACGGATGAGAGCCGATTTAGTCTGACGAGCAATTCTGGACGTATACACATCTGGAGAGAGAAGGGAACACGTAATTACACCTCCGACATCATCGAAAGGGACCGGTTTGGAGGTGGCGGAGTTCTCGTTTGGGGCAGTATCATGCTTGGTAGCCGTACTGACCTCCACATCTTCCAAGGAGGTTCGGTCACTGGTGTCCGCTATTGTACCGAGGTTCTCCAGCCTCACGTGCGTCTGTTTAAAGGTGCTGTGAGTCCTGAGTTCCTCTTCATGGACGACAACGCTACACCTCATGGTACAGTGGCTGTCGCAGAGCTGCTGGAGAGTGAAGATATTCAACGCATGGATTGGCCCGCAAGGTCCCCGGACCTATATCCAATCGAACACGTGTAGGACCTTCTCGGGAGACGCTTGGCTGCAGGTCACCAACCGCCAGCAACGATTCCGCAGCTGCGATTGGCGCTACAAGAGGAATAGGCAGCGATGCCTCAACATCTACTTGACAACCTCGTCCTCAGCATGGACAGACGTTGTAAATCCTGCAACGCAGTCAGGTGTGATAATATCCTCTACTAAAGACTGGATTTTTCTTGGCAGCCGCCTGTCACATGGACGTTTCTGTCTTCTGTCCAGTTGTGCTCGAAGCTACCTTTTCAATAAAGTGCCTTTGTATCCTTTGGATTCCTTGTTTGGACGGTTTTGCTCACTTTTCACATATTCTTGCATCTTGGGGATCTTATGGTATGATTTGGGTCGATGTGGAGCACTTGTGTACGACGTTACATTCGAAAAACCGTCTCGTCATTAATTTTTGCACGCCAGTGTATTATTCGTTCTGTTTTTTCTCGTTTGGTCCTTTCCTTATACTCTTAGTCGTTTTGAGTTTTCCCGTGATTGTTTTCGCACAGGATCGAATTATCTTCTTTCATGATTAGTTTCTTTTCCTTTTTGTCCTTACGAAGAACATTTTTTCATGTCTTCGACCATTTACATTCTTGAATCTTTACTCATCGGTTTGATCCAATATTTTTTTTTCTCGGAAAAAATATTAAAAGAATTATTTATATATATATATGAAATAATTTTACAATAATTATTAATAATTATGTTTTAGTAATAATTATATGCGGTTGGGTATTCATGGTTTTACAAGAGTTTTTACTAATAAATATAACATAATGACTGTTAGGCAATTATACGATTTGAACTTAGGGAAAATTATGTATAAAAGAATAAAAAATAACGTACAGCATGATCTAGTTAAAATAACTACTCATACACATTAGTATGATACTAGAAATCAGCATGAACTAATACCAGTTTTACCTAAAACTACAACCATAAAACAAAGTCTACATTACTGTGGACCAAAATTTTGGAATTCTTTGCCTAGGGAACAAACAGAAATCAGTAAGTATAACTTTTATAAAAAACACTTAAAGCATACATATTAAACTAACTACAAAAAATACAATAATAATAATAAAAAAGATTGGAAGGGGAGGTTAATCGGAAAGTTGGAGGGTAACAGTGATCTCTTATTGTAGCGCCGCGGAGATTTCAAGTTAGACTAATACAGTAGTAATATTATTTCATTGCTGTTTTGGATTGTTGACTTTAGGGAGCTCGGGGCTAAGTCAGGACTCTGTGAGGTCTTTTCCCGGAGCTTCCTTACTGTTGTCATAAAAATAGATAGATAATAACACTATAACAACAAATCATGAATCTATAACAGCAGAAATAATAAATGAAATGAAATTATTTCTTTCCACTTTTCATGCTCTTGTTAAAAGATCTTATAACTAAGTAAGTTTCTCCGTCATCTTTGCCCACGCCGGGAATCGAATCCGAGTCCCCTTACTCCAGAATAAGTCGCTCTCTCAACTGAGCTACGTGGACGTATACATCGCTGCTATCTGCCTTTATCTCATGTGCGTCTTGGGGTACAGGCACGTCACATCCCCCCCTCCGAAACGGGGCTGGGACCATGAATCGCTAAAGGCAGACATCCGCTGAAGAACGTACATTGGAAAAACCCTAGTCAATTTGATCTGTGGAACGTAACATCACATACATTTATTTTTCGAGGCGCTGAAGAAGGGATTCTCTTATTTTTCCTGTCTCGCGGTGTGGAAAGGACATCGCACCATTGCGAGAACTTTAACGGCCAGGTCATTCTTGAAGTTCGGGTGCCAATATAACGAAGTAAATTTCTCCGTCATTTTTATCCACGCCGGGCACCGAACCCGGGTCCCCTTATTCCGGAATAAGTCGCTCTCCCAACTGAGCTACGCGGACGTATACTCTCGCTGTTATCTGCCTTTACAACATGTGCGTTCTGCGGTGCAGGCACGTCACAATCTCTTACGTATTCAGTATTTTTGCTCTCTTCAAAATTTTCTTTTAGGAATTCTTTTTTTACGATTTTACTATGATCAGTTATTTTTCCATTCTTGCTGTTACGATGAATATTTGTTTGTTTAGGGGTTTAATAACCACCGTGAGCAAATCAATGAGCTATAAGCAGTTACCCTTCCTCTAATTTTGGACCACTGGTTCCATTTAAGGGAGAAAGCCAGCGCCGTAAAGCAAACACAAGATCCATGCCTCACGGGGATTCGAACCCGGGCCCATCATGGACGAATGGCCAGAAGCCAGTGTTTAGATCACGGCGCCACCGGGACAGTAATGCTTGATGCGCTGATAAAAATGCAAAATGCCCGCCCACTGTCTGGTGATAAAGCCAGTTCATGTATTTTACGTGAAGATAAAATACAACTGTGATCAGTACCGGAGGGAAAATATGTTCAGCAGCAAACAGTGTACACCGATGAGCCATTTGATTATGACCACCCGCAGCCTAGAGAAATGAGCCCGTCTGGAGACCGAACGGTGGCGCAGGTGAAGCTGACAGGGCAGTATATATACAACGCGAGGTCCGGCTTTCGGTTAGTTGAGTGTTCGGACTCAAAATGGGAAAAGCTGCCGATTTATCGGAGCTTGATAAAGAGCAAATTGTGATGACTCGGCGCCTCGGCACAACAATCTCGGAAACGGCGTGGCTTGCGGGTTTTTCACGAGCCGATGTAGTGAGTACGTATGAAAAGTAGTGCACAGACGGCAAACCGTCGTACAACCGTGTGTCGTCCGCCGTCGTACAACCGTGTGTCTTCCGCCGTCGTACAACCGTGTGTCTTCCGCCGTCGCACAACCGTGTGTCGTCCGCCGTCGTACAACCGTGTGTCTTCCGCCGTCGTACAACCGTGTGTCGTCCGCCGTCGTACAACCGTGTGTCGTCCGCCGTCGCACAACCGTGTGTCTTCCGCCGTCGTGTCTTCCGCCGTCGCACAACCGTGTGTCGTCCGCCGTCGTACAACCGTGTGTCTTCCGCCGTCGCACAACCGTGTGTCGTCCGCCGTCGTACAACCGTGTGTCTTCCGCCGTCCCACAACCGTGTGTCGTCCGCCGTCGCACAACCGTGTGTCGTCCGCCGTCTTACAACCGTGTGTCTTCCGCCGTCGTACAACCGTGTCTTCCGCCGTCGCACAACCGTGTGTCGTCCGCCGTCGCACAACCGTGTGTCGTCCGCCGTCGTACAACCGTGTGTCTTCCGCCGTCGCACAACCGTGTGTCGTCCGCCGTCGTACAACCGTGTGTCTTCCGCCGTCGCACAACCGTGTGTCGTCCGCCGTCGTACAACCGTGTGTCTTCCGCCGTCGCACAACCGTGTGTCGCCGTCGTCGCCGTCGCACAACCGTGTGCTGTCGCACAACCGTCCGTCCGTCGTACAACCGTGTGTCTTCCGCCGTCGCACAACCGTGTGTCGTCCGCCGTCGTACAACCGTGTGTCTTCCGCCGTCGCACAACCGTGTGTCGTCCGCCGTCGCACAACCGTGTGTCTTCCGCCGTCGTACAACCGTGTGTCTTCCGCCGTCGCACAACCGTGTGTCGTCCGCCGTCGTACAACCGTGTGTTGTCCGCCGTCGTACAACCGTGTGTCTTCCGCCGTCGCACAACCGTGTGTCGTCCGCCGTCGTACAACCGTGTGTCTTCCCGCCGTCGCACAACCGTGTGTCGTCCGCCGTCGTACAACCGTGTGTCTCCCGCCGTCGCACAACCGTGTGTCGTCCGCCGTCGTACAACCGTGTGTCGTCCGCCGTCGTACAACCGTGTGCCTTCCGCCGTCGCACAACCGTGTGTCGTCCGCCGTCGCACAACCGTGTGTCGTCCGCCGTCGTACAACCGTGTGTTGTCCGCCGTCGTACAACCGTGTGTCTTCCGCCGTCGCACAACCGTGTGTGTCCGCCGTCCGTGTCGTCCGCCGTTCGTACAACCGTGTGTCGTCCGCCGTCGCACAACCGTGTGTCGTCCGCCGTCGTACAACCGTGTGCCTTCCGCCGTCGCACAACCGTGTGTCGTCCGCCGTCGTACAACCGTGTGTCTTCCGCCGTCGCACAACCGTGTGTCGTCCGCCGTCTTACAACCGTGTGTCTGCCGTCGTACAACCGCCGTCCGCCGTCGCACAACCGTGTGTCGTCCGCCGTCGTACAACCGTGTGTCTTCCGCCGTCGCACAACCGTGTGTCGTCCGCCGTCGCACAACCGTGTGTCTTCCGCCGTCGTACAACCGTGTGTCTTCCGCCGTCGCACAACCGTGTGTCGTCCGCCGTCGTACAACCGTGTGTTGTCCGCCGTCGTACAACCGTGTGTCTTCCGCCGTCGCACAACCGTGTGTTGTCCGCCGTCGTACAACCGTGTGTCTTCCGCCGTCGCACAACCGTGTGTCGTCCGCCGTCGTACAACCGTGTGTCTTCCGCCGTCGCACAACCGTGTGTCGTCCGCCGTCGCACAACCGTGTGTCGTCCGCCGTCGTACAACCGTGTGTCTTCCGCCGTCGCACAACCGTGTGTCGTCCGCCGTCGCACAACCGTGTGTCGTCCGCCGTCTTACAACCGTGTCTTCCGCCGTCGCACAACCGTGTGTCGTCCGCCGTCGTACAACCGTGTGTCGTCCGCCGTCGTACAACCGTGTGTCTTCCGCCGTCGCACAACCGTGTGTTGTCCGCCGTCGCACAACCGGTGTCGTCCGCCGTCGTACAACCGTGTGTCTTCCGCCGTCGCACAACCGTGTGTCGTCCGCCGTCGCACAACCGTGTGTCGTCCGCCGTCGCACAACCGTGTGTCGTCCGCCGTCGTACAACCGTGTGTCTTCCGCCGTCGCACAACCGTGTGTCGTCCGCCGTCGCACAACCGTGTGTCGTCCGCCGTCTTACAACCGTGTGTCTTCCGCCGTCCGCCCGTCGTACAACCGTGTGTCTTCCTCGCACAACCGTGTGTTGTCCGCCGTCGTACAACCGTGTGTCGTCCGCCGTCGTACAACCGTGTGTCTTCCGCCGTCGCACAACCGTGTGTCGTCCGCCGTCGCACAACCGTGTGTCTTCCGCCGTCGTACAACCGTGTGTCTTCCGCCGTCGCACAACCGTGTGTCGTCCGCCGTCGTACAACCGTGTGTTGTCCGCCGTCGTACAACCGTGTGTCTTCCGCCGTCGCACAACCGTGTGTTGTCCGCCGTCGTACAACCGTGTGTCTTCCGCCGTCGCACAACCGTGTGTCGTCCGCCGTCGTACAACCGTGTGTCTTCCGCCGTCGCACAACCGTGTGTCGTCCGCCGTCGCACAACCGTGTGTCGTCCGCCGTCGTACAACCGTGTGTCTTCCGCCGTCGCACAACCGTGTGTCGTCCGCCGTCGCACAACCGTGTGTCGTCCGCCGTCGTACAACCGTGTGTCTTCCGCCGTCGCACAACCGTGTGTCGTCCGCCGTCGTACAACCGTGTGTTGTCCGCCGTCGTACAACCGTGTGTCGTCCGCCGTCGCACAACCGTGTGTCGTCCGCCGTCGCACAACCGTGTGTCGTCCGCCGTCGTACAACCGTGTGTCTTCCGCCGTCGCACAACCGTGTGTCGTCCGCCGTCGCACAACCGTGTGTCTTCCGCCGTCGTACAACCGTGTGTCTTCCGCCGTCGCACAACCGTGTGTCGTCCGCCGTCGTACAACCGTGTGTTGTCCGCCGTCGTACAACCGTGTGTCTTCCGCCGTCGCACAACCGTGTGTTGTCCGCCGTCGTACAACCGTGTGTCTTCCGCCGTCGCACAACCGTGTGTCGTCCGCCGTCGTACAACCGTGTGTCTTCCGCCGTCGCACAACCGTGTGTCGTCCGCCGTCGCACAACCGTGTGTCGTCCGCCGTCGTACAACCGTGTGTCGTCCGCCGTCGTACAACCGTGTGTCTTCCGCCGTCGTACAACCGTGTGTCTTCCGCCGTCGCACAACCGTGTGTCGTCCGCCGTCGCACAACCGTGTGTCTTCCGCCGTCGTACAACCGTGTGTCTTCCGCCGTCGCACAACCGTGTGTCGTCCGCCGTCGTACAACCGTGTGTTGTCCGCCGTCGTACAACCGTGTGTCTTCCGCCGTCGCACAACCGTGTGTTGTCCGCCGTCGTACAACCGTGTGTCTTCCGCCGTCGCACAACCGTGTGTCGTCCGCCGTCGTACAACCGTGTGTCTTCCGCCGTCGCACAACCGTGTGTCGTCCGCCGTCGCACAACCGTGTGTCGTCCGCCGTCGTACAACCGTGTGTCTTCCGCCGTCGCACAACCGTGTGTCGTCCGCCGTCGTACAACCGTGTGTCTTCCGCCGTCGTACAACCGTGTGTCTTCCGCCGTCGCACAACCGTGTGTCGTCCGCCGTCGTACAACCGTGTGTCTTCCGCCGTCGCACAACCGTGTGTCGTCCGCCGTCGCACAACCGTGTGTCGTCCGCCGTCGTACAACCGTGTGTCTTCCGCCGTCGCACAACCGTGTGTCGTCCGCCGTCGTACAACCGTGTGTCTTCCGCCGTCGTACAACCGTGTGTCTTCCGCCGTCGCACAACCGTGTGTCGTCCGCAACTCATTCATGCCAGAGGGGAGCGGAGACTGTTGCGCATTATTTACAGTGACCGCAGGGCCACAGTGCGACAAATCACCCACAGCTACAACAGTGGTGATCAGGGCAATGTTTCACAGCACACAGTTCGTCGTAGTCGTATGCACATAGGCCTGCTTTGCCGAAGACACATCCCGGGTCCCCATGCTCACTGCGCGTCATCGCCAACAACGCATGAAATGGGCCCAAGATAATCGAGATGGGACACTGGATGATTGGAAGAAAGTGGTCTGGTCTGACGAATCAAGATTCCTTGTGCATCACGTAGAAGCCGAACGTGGATATGCCTATTATCAAAAAAAAAAAAAGCTATGGCACCTGGATGCACTGTTGGGCGGAAACAGGTCGTCGGGTGTTGCGCTGCGGGCGATATTTTCTTGGGACACTTTAGGGCCCATTGTCCCAATAGCACAATCTCTGACCGCTGTCAGGTATCTGAACATCGTTGCGGGCCAAGTTCACCTATTCATGGCAACTGTATTCCCTGCTGGTGATGGCCATTACCAACAGGATAATGCGCCATGCCACACTGCCAGAATCGCCAAGGAGTGGTTCAAGGAACATTCTGTGCTGGTGACTTTCTGTTAATGCCGTGGCCTTTAGATTCACCACCTGACATCAAACCCAATCGAACATTTGTAGTTCGACTTGGAAAAGCGGGTTGGCGCTAAATCACCCCCCCCCCCCCGAAATGTACTTGAACTGGAGGACCTGCTGTTGACATTATGGTTCCACACACTCCAGGATACCTATCGCCACCTCATGAAATCGACACGTCGCCGAGTGGCCGCTGTTTTGCGGGCTAAATGGTGTCCTACAGCTTATTAGGTAGGTGGTCATAATGTAATGACTCATCGGTGTATGACTTATACCTCAAATTTAACCTTCCCTTTGAGTTTCTGTTTTCTTATTAAAATTTGATTTCTTCTCTTTAAACGCTTTCTGACTTCACGACACATTATTTTCCTGGAGGAGCTTTCTAAATTTGGTAGCACTGACGAGGCCAATAAAACGTAAATACTAATTACAGAATAGAGAGAAGAGTTAAAATAACGCCTTGTCAAAGATAATACTGTAGTATTATGGGTAGAGTTACTTGGATTGTAGCGATAACGTCTGTTAACGACAAGTGCATTGGATTTAGCGTTTTCATATCGTGCATTTCAAAATAACGACTTAGACCGAAGTGCTTTTGACAGGGGCAAATTGATTCTGTCATCCTTATATGATTTAAAGCCAACAAGCTCATCATATTCTGCAAGCATGTTCTACTGTGACGGAGTGCTAATGAAGAACAAATAAATATGCGTTTGAACCTTACAGTATAAATTTACAACGAAGAAATATTAAGCCTAACTTTAACACCTCACAAGGCTAAAAGCTTCATAAGTTGTAAATAAATATATTCTGCGTAAATTTGTTTTACATCCCGTAGGTAATGTTACAGTGCTCAGACTTCTTATTCTCCCTTCGTATGATACCTAATACATCAAGACGTGAGATATTATGAGCAACCAATGAAACTGCGATGCATTGCTAGCTTTACAAGCTGATAATATTATTCGATATTTAGTTTTGTTACTTTAGCCGAAACACAATTCTGTTTTAAAGAAATATTTTACCTTACAGAAAGGAGAGGAAACAGCAAACAGTTCTTAGGTTCAGAAAATAACCCTAAACATTTCAAGTCCATTTAATGCCGCATGAAATTTCTCTTCCTTCCAGCTTCCCCTCAAGTGTGCTCTTTCCGTCGCCTTGAGTGAACAAAGGAGCTACAAAATTGTTGCCTGCAATCGTTTAATATTTTTAGTTGAAATAAAAAAGGAACTCACTCTCGTAAACATTTCGGCCAAACACAATAAGGAATTCAATTTGCCATTCGCTTTCCTTCTTGCGATAATTTTCCAGAATGGCAGAACCGGGAAAAAGGCACTCGGGATTTTTATTCTGTCCGAGTTTGCAACCGCAAAATTCCACCTCAAGTGCTCAAGTGCTGTTGGATGCCAAGAAAAGCAAGAAGAAAAAGCAGGAAAAGTTCTTTTCCCTAGGCAACGCCAATAAAAAATAGGAAGGTGGAAATTTTACTATCAGCTCGTATATCTTCAGCCGTTTCAAGAATGTGTAGTGAAATAGGTTTTTGTTTACGCAGCGGATATTTAAGGATAAGTGCGCTGTTCGGCACAGTTTCTTGTTTCTTATCAGTTCGATCCTTCTACTGGCTGCTGTTAAGGAGATTAATCTCCATTTCTCCCAATCCATTTTCTCCATCACTTCTCCAGTAAACGAAGAGAGTGTTTCAGTATGCCGCCATCGCTCAATAAAATAGTTGCTCGTTATTCATCGTTCTTAAATTCTTCTTCTGTTCCTTTCACTTGACGTTATTCCTTTCTCTGCGAATCGATTGCTTTCGAAATCTTCCGGCTTTTGACTCTGAGTTTTCACTTTTGCGCGTAACATTTTACGTATCAAATACAGGAATATTTAAATGCCCTCGCAAAGTAATTGCATGAAATATCGCAGTTCTGGGAATATTCAAAGGTTATGCCAATGAAATTTCTCTAAGTCATTTTTTCGTCATCCTTCTTTCTTCCTCCCGCTGAAACTCTCTCTCTTCTTCTTCCCACTGAAACTTTCTCTCTTTCTCTCTCTCTCTCTCTCTCTCTCTCTCTCTCTCTCTCTCTTTCTCTCTTTCTCTCATCTTCCTCTCTCTCTCTCTCTCTCTCTCTCTCCCTTTGTCATATCTTCTTCCTTTCTGCATTCTTCTTCCTCTCTGCAACTCTTTTTTTCTTCTCCCTCTCACCTCGCTACCACTTTTCCTCTTATCTTTCTTCTTCCACCTATCTGACCTTCCACTCCTTTATCTTTCTCTCTGTATTTCAGTAGTGTATTTCAGTAGTTTTAGTTTTTGTATTTCAGTAGTCCCTATCTTTCTCTCTGTATTTCAGTAGTTTCCTTTTTTTTTCTGCCTATCTATCGTCCACCACGTGAAATCCTTTTCTTTTCTCTTTCTTGAATACCTCTATCCTTATTCGTTCGCACTTTCAGCTCCTCTCTCTTCTTCCTCCCTATGAAACAATTTTTCTCTTTTCCTGGTATCCCCCGTACTTCTCGTTCGGTCTTTGGGCCCCTCTTTTTCTCTTTTCCTCTCCTTATCCTCCTCTTCCCTCGGAAACCATGCTTCCTTCATTTTGGATTCCTCTTTTCCTCACCAGTTTGATGCTTCCACGTCTCTTTATGTTTTTCTTCTTCTCGCCCCTCTTTTTCTCTTCTTCGATTTTTCTTCCCAATCTTCTTTCTGTACTTACGTTTTTTTCTTGTTTCCCCTCTTTCTTCCTTTCTATCCTTTGCCTTCTTCAGTTTCTAGAATCTTCTCTTTCCTTCCCCTATTTTCGTCTCCCTCCATCCGTCTTTCTTTATTAGCCTATTTCTTTATTTCTCTCTTCTTAAATATCGGTCTTCTTTTTATCTCTTTAGCAATTTCTCTCTTCCTATTTCCTTTTGTTTCCCTCGTTCCTCGTGTATCTCCCTCTCACTTTCCATTTATATCCTACTCCTCTCCTTCTTTTTTCTCTATCTTCATCGATTCCATTTTTTTCCTTTCTCCAATTACCTTTCTTTCCTTCACCCTATCTCATCTTTTTTTTTTCTCTCAATTCCGCTGAAACACTTTACTCCTCCTTTCTTTACTTCTGTTTCTTTCCTCTTTCTTTTCGTTTCTTTCTCCCTAATTTAATCTCTATAACGGGAGAAATAAGTAAGCTCTTAGGTTGTTGCAGATAAAATATCGGTTTGTGCAGACTCGTACAGCGGGCAAAAAATTTTGGAATTAACACATCGCACGATGTGACTTTTGATATGTAAATTTAAAGCGTCAAAGCTGCTGCTTATAAAGCACTAATCAGTTTGTCATTGGCTTCAGCTCCAAGGGGAGTTTGCTGGAGTAAATAGGACGATGGGTCATAGCCAAATTTAGAGGTTTATAGACAATGGCTCGTCGCCAAGGGGATTTTGCTGGAGTAAAAAGGACGATGGCTCATAGCCAAATTTGGACGATGGCTCATAGCCAAATTTAGACGTTTATAGACGATGGCTCATAGCCAAATTCAGGCGTTTACAGACGATGACTCATAGCCAAGGGGATTTTGCTGGAGTAAAGGGGATGATGGCTTATAGAAATATTTGTGTCACTTTCGTACATGAGTTTAAATTGGACAGCGTGACATTGGAGTCAGCTCACAACATCAATACAGCACTTGGGGTAGGCACCGTTAGGCAACGCACGTGGAAATATTGGTTTGATAAATTCCAGTACATTCATATGAGCCTCTAAAATGAACTACGCGGCAGACTAGAAGAGGCAACGAATGATGCCGAGTTGATCACTCGATTAAATCCGTCCATGGCAGCTGGTACTATGTAGAACTTGGCGAGAAACTCGAATTACATCATGCAGCTATTACCTGACATTTAGCTACCATAAACAAAATGAGGAAGATGGATAAATGACTACTAGATGAGTTGGCGGAACACCACAAAACACGACGATTAGATGTCTCCTCTTATCAACTTATCTGCAACTAAAGGAATGCCATTTTGAAGCGCTTCCTTACAGTGTGATGAGAAATGGATACTGCATGACAATCGCCGACGTGATGTGAAATGAATGCTGCATGACAATCACCGACGTGATGAGAAATGGATACTACATGACAATCGCCGACATGATGAGAAACGGATATTGCATGACAATCGCCGACGTGATGAGAAATGGATATTGCATGACAATCGCCGACGTAATGTGAAATGGATACTGCATAACAAACGAAGACGTGATGAGAAATAGATTCTGCATGACAATCGCCGACGTTCGGCGCAATGTGTTGAGCGCGGTGAATTCCCAAAATACATCACGAAGCGGGTAGTGAATTCCCAAATACATCATGATCTGCGGATCACAAACTAAGACGATGGCTAGTTTATGATCCGTAGCCCATGTGATGTACTTCTCCGTTTTACAACTCAGTCAAATCATCACGGTGATTAGGTACAGTCAGAAATTTGATATCATCCATGAGAAAACTGTCCATCAAACTTCCAGTATAAGTCAGTAGCCACGGGCCCCATGATAACGAGGCAAACCACGATGTGATCCGTACGATTCAGAAGATGTGGTAGGAAAGCTTACCTCGTCCGCCTGATCTGTATCGTACGGATTGTCACGTCTTCAAGATCTTGGACATTTTCCTACAGGGTAAATCATTTCCAAATCAAACATCAATTGCAAACTTATTCCGTGAGTATGTCGCATTCCTAAGCTCGGCGTTTATTCTCGACGGCATGCAGAAGTTTGTACTTGGTTGACAAAGGTCTGCTGCTGTTAGGGTGTGTGTGATTAGTTTGATTAACAAAATTTACTTTTGCACCGCATTTCGAGTGTTTGAAGTTACCAACAATATTCCGACAGTTCATATACAACAACCCAATAGTTAAAGCATCATAACACAACTATAATAAATGAAGCAGTATCCGTTGATGCACGATTAGCAACTTGTCATAGTCCAAACTTTGCACAAGTAAACACTTTAATTGTTAAAATTACACAAAATGTAAAGTTAAAAAACAAAATCTTTCGATCATGCACCAATATCGTCCTCAGATGAAGTGTCAAAACGCACAACTTGAAAGGGGTTTTTATATGTCTAGTCGTGTAACACTACTGACGTAGTACAAAAAACACACTGCAGATGCTCAGTTCAAGTAGTATCGAAGAACTAGGGAAACATCAATCAATCGGTATCACATAATGATTATACACTATATTGACAAAAGTCGCCGGGCATCCCTTCAAAAGTAAATTAACAGATCCGCTGCGTTGTTAAGATGCGCGGTGCAGCTGCAAACGGTATAAAAACAAGCCCGCAGCTGACCGCGATCATATCGCACTGTGAGGTTGATTATAAATGTCGCGGCGGGAGAGAACTGACTTTGAGAAAGGAAAGATTGTTGGGTGTTATATTAGTGGGTTGTCCATAAGAGAAACCGAGAGGTGTTTAAACATACCCAAGTCAACTGTGTTGGACGTACTGAATAAGTAGAAAACACATGATGCGCCTGAAACAGCAAAACGTACCGGCAGACCAAAGACAAACAGTGATAGAGGACATCGAAGCCTCAGGAGAGTCGTTACAGCTACTCTACGAAGTACTGCACAAGACCTCTGTGTACCGGTAAGTAAAAATGTTGGAACCTCGGTATGTACACGTACCATTCTCAGAGAGCTTCATTCCATGAATTACCGAGGTCGTTCGGCTGCTGATAAGCGTTTCATCTCCACTGGGAATGCTACTCGTCGTTTAACATGGTGAAAAGAACATTTAACATTTATCGTACACAGTAGATCAATGGGAACGGGTCCTATGGACTGATGAATCCAGATACACGATCCAGCAGTCTGATGGCCGTGTGTGGGTATGGTGGCAGCCGGGGAAACGCTATTTACCACAATGTTCTGTTCCTACCGTCAAGTTTGGAGCTGGCACTGCACTCGTGTGGAGGTGTTTTTCGTGGTATAGTCCCGGCCCTTTGGTTGTCGTGGACAAACCTGTTAACCAGCACGTCTACCTCAAAATTCTGGACAATTATGCCCTACCAACTCTCTGGCAATACCATGGAACCGAGCCTTGTTGTTACCAGCAGGATAATGCAACACTCTAATAAGTTCTCAGAAAGTAAGCAGGTCCGCAAGGACTGTTATGGCGCGGCTTGACGATGATTCCGCATCGTGTGTGGACTGTCCAGCACAGAGCCATGATCTTAATCCCATAGAGCACCTATGCGATGAATTACAGAGCCGCGTAAGAAGTTTCGAACCAAGGCCTCCTACTAAGCAGCAGTTAGCGGCAGCATTGTGTACTGAATGGAAGCACATACCTATTGCTGTGTTCCAAAACCTTGTCCAAAGCCTATCTCGAAGGGTCAGTGCATGCATAAAGGCCAAAGGTGAACCGGGATCGTACTAATGTATGTCAATGAATGCTATGTTGTGTTTCTCTTCTAGGTGTCCGGTGACTTTAGTCAATATGGTGTATGTTTCGTATACACATCTATTTTCAGATATCAGATGTTCCTGTTGGTTTGCCATAGGGGAATGTATTTCGTCGTTACCGCATCTCTCTGCAAAGTTTACGATATATAAGCTCTCAGAAAGTAAGCAGGTGAACTTGGTATGTGGGGAAGAGAGCAAAGCTACATCGTTACATATTGCTAGTATTTTCACCGTTCCATATTAGAGGGGGAGTACATTTTGAGTGTAATTCGATACTAATCGTGCATCAATGGATACTGTTTTATTTGGTTGCGGCTCTAGCACGTCATCAGCAACACGAAGGTGGGTTAGATAATCTCCATTAATCTTGATCCCTTTGTTTTCCCAGTTCAGTGATTGAAAGATATTTTCCAATGTGGCATTAAGGAGCTTCGGAGATATGGAGTCACCTTGTCTCACTCCCTTTCCAATTTTCATGTGTTATATTTTCAAACAGCCGAATCTTTGCACTTGCATTTTTATAGATGTTATTAATAATATTAATGTATGCATCTTCAATACCGCAGTATTTTAGAGCCATTGTAACTGCTGATGGTTTCACGGAATCAAAGTCTTTTTCATAATCGATAAAAGCCATGCACAATGGAAGTTCATATTCCCTCGCTCTTTCAATTAGTTCTCTCAATACGTTGATATGATCTATTGTGCTGTAGCCACTCCTGAATCCAGCTTGTTCTCTCGGTTGAGCCATGTCTAGTGTTACCTTCAAACCGTGTGAAAGAACTTTAGTGAAGATTTTATAAACCACTGATAGGAGGCTGATAGATCTGTAGTTATTGAGATCCTCAGTGTCACCTTTTTTATGTAGCAGGATCATTGTAGCGTTGTTCCAATCTTCAGGAATCTTCCCTTCATTAAGGCATCGAGTAAACATTTGGGCGAGTACTGTTTCAATTTCTCCACTTGCTTCTTGTATGATGTCTACAGTAAGTCCATCTTCTCCTGGAGCTTTTCCCCGCTTTATGTTTTTGATTGCATATGCAACTTCTGCTGGGAGGACTGGAAGAAATCTGGTACTGGTACCTTTCATGATGTCTGGAGTACATGTATCATCCCTTTCATATAATTTGGAGTAGACATCTTTCACTCTTGTCAACATTTTGCCTCTATTTCTTGTTACAGAACCATCTTCTTTTCTCAGTGCCATAATTTGTTTTCTTCCCTTACTGAGATGCTGCTTTGCTATCTTTAGGCTTTGGTTGTTTTCAATTGCTTTCCTCACTAGATCACAGTTGAATTTCCTTACGTCTTCAGTGATACTTTTTCGTACTGGCTTGCATAGCTCTATATATTCCACTTTGGAAGTCACATCTTCTTTAGTTGTCCTCATCTCTCTTCTTTTTTGCATCAACATTTTGGTTTTTCCTGATAATTTGTTCACATGCAACTTGTTCTTAGACCCAGCTAATTTTGTTGTTGTTTCCATAAGAGCTTTGGTTACTTTTCTGTTAACTTCAGAAATATCCACTTCTTCCGATGTTAGGCCTTCTAAAGCAGAGAATCTGTTCTTCAGTTCCAACTTGAAGGTATTATGGTGATTTTTAAGGTTGGTTATGTCAATACATTTTGTTTGTCGTGTGAGCTTGCCACGTTCGAGTTTAGTGTTAAGGTGCATCTTACATCTCACCAATCTATGGTCACTACCTGTGTTGAACTTGTTTAGCACACTGCAGTCTTCTATGACGAATATTTTGTTGCACATAATAATATCAATTTCACTTGTCGTCCCAATTGGATGTCTCCATGTCCATTTCTTGTGTGGCTTTTTCTTGAAAAAGGAGTTCAAGACGAAAACCCTTCTGCCTCTGCAAACTCAACGAGAGTATTTCCACGTTGGTTTCTGTTGCCGTGACCGAATTTACCTACTGAAGTTTCATTCTGTTGCCGTTGCCCTATTTTTGCACTGAAATCTCCCATAATTATCTTCAAGTGCTGCTTACTTTTATTATTTAGATGACGAATTTCCTCATAAAAGTCTTCAATTTCTTCTTCAGGATGACTTGTGGTGGGTGCATAAGTTTGAATAATCTGAGCCTTGTATCTTTTCGAGAGTTGGATAACGAGTCGTGCAGCTCTGTCAGAGGAACTTTCAACTTCTACAACTTTATCCTTCAGTTTCTTGTTTATTATAAATCCAACACCACTAGTTCTGCCAATATCTGTCCCACGATAGTAGAAGAAATGTCCACTGTTCAGTTCAATGAGATCTTCTCCTTTTCTCCTTACCTCACTTAGCCCGACGATGTCCCACTTGATCCTTTGTAGTTCCTCTTCCAAAGAAGCCTTGAATCAGAAGATACGGAGCGTCCATTATACGTAGCCAAGGTCAGCATCAGATGGCAGCCTAGTCCGGTCCTCCGGTGATTCTTAGCACCCTCTGCCTTCATGTCGCACTGGCCGCTGCTTTGGCCAGGTACATTCCAGCTGCCGGAGACTGAGGGCCAAGATTTAAGTTGTGGAGTCATTTTGGAGGGGTTTGGCCATAACTCAACAAGCTGGCCAAGCGGGTTGGAGAGTGTGGGATAACATTTCCTCTAATCCCGATGGTATAGTTACACCGCTATTGGCGGTCGTCAGAGCCCCTTTAGTGGGAACAGGGTGAACCACGAGAAGGCGGGGTTGACATTTGTATTACAACTTTACACAGATATTACATATACAGTACAGTATTTAAATTAACAAATGAAGTTACATATTATAAAAACGTCATGCATGTTGAAAACTCGGGCTATCCACATATCGCAAGAAGACGTGAGCCTTAATATACAAATTTGCACCTGTCCTTTAAATGATGAACATGTTGGTCGAAGTTAAAATGTGTGAATTTGAAATTAGTAGAAATTTTGCTGCCAAACTCAGCGTTCGTTCGAGTTACGTTAAAGCTGAGAAAAGTACAGTATACAGCTGAAACAATTTGAAATGTTTGCTGCAAATTAAAGATAATCAAAAACATCCCGGTGAATGATAGTAAGGTTTTTACAAAGAACTTTGCGTTATTGTATTTGGCTCATCAGGATTTAGACATTAAAGAATGATAGACTGTAAGAAGAGTTCATTTTTTAAACTGTTTATATTTAGAAATTACTCGAAATAACTGTAAAATACTTTTTCAAAACTTTACAACGTATGTTGATTTTTGAGTAAGTTTTAAATGAGCTTTATCTGCTGATAGATGTAACTTGAAAATGAAAGCAAAATTTTAAAATGATTGGTTGTGTTGGATATTTGATACATGCAAATACTACTTGAATGTTTTGCTTTCACTAAGGCATCGGGCTTCATTTGGCTTCAGAGTGTCTCATGTTCTTTTACGTTATTCATATATTTTTAAACGTCATCACCATTTCGCATTCACTAATTACGTTATGGTATCAGTACGTTTGTTTCCCATTTTGGTGGTGGCTTTCAGAATCTTTTCTTCTCCCGTTAACCACTTTTTGGGGGCTTTTGGTATGCAGCTAAGAAATTTTGTATCTGTCGGTCGGTTGATCTGGATATCTTTTGAAAACAGTGATGATGTCCGTTCCTCCCTAGTATTTTGCTGATGGGAAGCCCTTCATTCAGCATTACTTCCTGTTTTATTCACACAATTGTAGCGAACATTAGCGATTGACTGTAATGTGCTGCATCCTGCTTGAACTATGTTACTAAGGCTACGTTTTGCTGCGATGAAGACAATCTCGTAGAGTTTAAATACTACACATTATCATGTGCTTTGTCACAAACAGCAAAAGTTTAAAACATTTCCTCCGTGTTTTGATGTAACAATTTAACAACGTGAATTTGTGGTCTGAATATTTGAATATTTCTCACATTTCTCCGTCTCCCAAATTACTTCGGGAAAAGTAAAACAAAACAAACGTTTATGTTTTTCTTCCCCTTCTGAAGTAGGTGGAGCTTCATGTCTGAATAACCTTAGCTGCAATAGAATTCGCATAATAGTCGCAACCTGCAGCATCGTTCGTACATTTGGCATACTGCACCAGATCAGACCCTAAAATTCCTTGGTGCTGTTCGAAGAGAGAGAGAGAGAGAGCGAGAGAGAATTCGTTTGATGAGCGATCAAGCGCTCCCTAATGTTGTTTAGTTTCTTTACCAAAAATGGATAGTGGCAACCTTGCGCATCTTTTACAAGTACTATCATGGGCGGTATTTCCAAGTGTTTGCAATCATTTTTCCCGCATTGAGCTCCGCGCGAATTTTCGGCGCCATGGTCTTTTTATTACGGGTAACAATCCTCTTTAATGCTCTCCTGTCTATCAATCAGGGTCGTTTTCCGACCACTCTTCAGTTTCGCACACGAGGTTTTGCCACCAACACTGGACGTTGTCATGACGCTAAACACATATATCACAGTAACTTAGTAACTTTGCAGTTTTCCGTTGTCATCCAAAAATTGTTACGTATAATTTGTGAAAACACTCAAGGCTATTTCACCATTGAAACCTTTACTCACGTTTAGTATTCAAATCATCATCATCATCATTGTCAACCATTATCAATCCACTGCTGGACGAAGGTCTCCCCAAGTTTCCTCCACAACGGTCTGTCTTGTGCCAGTCTCCTCCATGTCACCCCTGCATACTTTCGAATTCCATCCACCCATCTCCCATGTGGTCTTCTTCTGGGTCTTTTCCTGTCCCTTGGAATCCAATCTAAAATTTCGGCTGTCCATCGATGATCTGTCCTTCTGGCAGTATGTCCAGCTCATTGCCATTTCATGGATTTAACTCTGATCATGATGTCTTCCACTCTTGTCATTTTTCGGATCCACGAGTTCCTCTTCTTATCTCTCCTGGTTACACCATGCATGCACCTCTCCATCCTGCTTTGAGTTGTCTGCAGCCTTTGTATGTCTCTTTTAGTTAAGGTCCACGTCTCTGCACCATACGTAAGCACTGGAAGGATGCATTGATCAAACACTTTTCTTTTAAGACATAATGGCATATTGCTCTTGAAAATTATGCTATTTCTTCCAAAAGCTCTCCAGGCAAGTTTTGTTCGCCGATTAATTTCTTCATCAATGTGACCCTCACTTGATATCTGCTGTCCAAGATAAACGTACGTGTCTGTTATCTCCAGCTTTTCTCCATCAATCGATAAATCTTCATTTCTTGTAAAAGCATTGAACATCACTTTTGTCTTCTGAAAGTTCATTTTTAATCCCACTTCTTTACTCTTGTCAGCAAGTTCCTGGATCATACTCTGCAGCTCTGATGGGGTAGTTGCAAAAATGACTACGTCATCAGCAAAACGAAGGTGGGTTAGATAATCTCCATTAATCTTTATCCCCTTGTTTTCCCAGCTCAGCGACTGAAAAACACCCTCCAATGTGGCATTAGAGAGCTTCGGAGATATGGTGTCACCTTGTCTCACTCCCTTTCCAATTTTTACGTGTGTTGTATTTTCAAACAGCCTAATCTTTGCACTTGCATTTTCATAGATGTTATTAATAATATTAATGTATGCATCTTCAATACCGCAGATTTTCAGAGCCATTGTAACTGCTGATGGTTTCACCGAATCAAAGGCTTTTTCATAATCGATAAAAGCCATGCACAATGGAAGTTCATATTCCCTCGCTCTTTCAATTAGTTCTCTCAGCACGTGGATATGATCTATTGTGCTGTAGCCACTCCTGAATCCAGCTTGTTCTCTCGGTTGAGCCATGTCCAGTGTTACCTTCAAGCGGTGTGAAAGAACTTTAGTGAAGATTTTATAAACTACGGATAGGAGGCTGATAGGTCTGTAGTTTCCGAGATCCTCCATGTCACCTTTCTTATGTAGCAGGATCATTGTAGCGGTGTTCCAATCCTCAGGAATCTTTCCTTCATTAAGGCATCGAGTGAAAATTTGGGCGAGTACTGTTTCGATTTCTCCACTTGCTTCTTGTATGATGTCTACAGTAATTCCACCTTCTCCTGGAGCTTTTCCTCGCTTCATGTTCTTGATTGCATGTGCAACTTCTGCTGGAAGGACTGTAGGAACTCTGGTACTGGTATCTTTCATGATGTCTGGAGTGCATATATCATCCCTTTCATATAATTTGGAGTAGAAATCTTTAACTCTTGTCAAAATTTCGCCTCTATTTCTTGTTACAGAACCATCTTCTTTACTCAGTGCCATAATCTGTTTTCTTCCCTTACTGAGATGTCCCTTTGCTATCTTTAGGCTTTGGTTGTTTTCAATTGCTTTCCTCACTAGTTCACAGTTGAATTTCCTTACGTCTTCAGTGATACATTTTCTTACTGTCTTGCATAGCTCTATATATTCCACTTTTGGAAGTCACATCTTCTTTAGTTGTCCTCATCTCTCTTCTTTTTTGCATCAACATTTTGGTTTTTCCTGATAATTTGTTCACATGCAACTTGTTCTTAGACCCAGCTAATTTTGTTGCTGTTTCCATAAGAGCTTTGGTTACTTTTCTGTTAACTTCAGAGATGTCCACTTCTTCCGATGTTAGGCCTTCTAAAGCAGAGAACCTGTTCTTCAGTTCTAACTTGAAGGTATTATGGTGTTTTTTAAGGTTGGTTATGTCAGTAGATTTTGTTTGTCTTATGAGCTTGCCACGTTCAAGTTTAGTGTTGAGGTGCATCTTACATCTCACCAATCTATGGTCACTACCTGTGTTGAACTTGTTCAGCACACTGCAGTCTTCTATGACGAATTTTTTGTTACACATAATAAAATCAATTTCACTTGTCGTCCCATTTGGATGTCTCCATGTCCATTTCCTGTGTGGCTTTTTCTTGAAGAAGGAGTTCAAGATGAAAAACCCTTCTGCCTCTGCAAACTCAACGAGAGTATTTCCACGCTGGTTTCTGTTGCCGTGACCGAATTTACCTACTGAAGTTTCATTCTGTTGCCGTTGTCCTATTTTTGCATTGAAATCTCCCATAATTATTTTCAAGTGCTGCTTACCTTTATTATTTAGATGACAAATTTCCTCGTAAAATTCTTCAATTTGTTCTTCAGGATGACTTGTGGTGGGTGCATAAGTTTGAATAATCTGAGCCTGGTATCTTTTCGAGAGTTGGATAACAAGTCGTGCAGCTCTGTCAGAGGAACTTTCAACTTCTACAACTTTATCCTTCGGTTTCTTGTTTATTATAAATCCAACACCACTAGTTCTGCCAGTATCTGTCCCACGATAGTAGAAGAGATGTCCACTTTTCAGTTCGATGAGATCTTCTCCTTTTCTCCTTAGCTCACTTAGCCCCACGATGTCCCACTTGATCCTTTGTAGTTCCTCTTCCAATTCAAGAAGCCTTGATTCAGAAGATAGGGAGCGTCCATTGTAAGTAGCCAAGGTCAGCATCAGATGGCAGCCTAGTCCGGTCCTCCGGGGATTCTTAGCACCCTCTGCCTTCATGTCGCACTGGCCGCTGCCTTGGCCAGGTACATTCCAGCTGCCGGAGACTGAGGGCCAAGATTTAAGTTGTGGAGTCATTTTGGAGGGGTTTGACCATAACTCACCACGCTGGCCAAGCGGGTTGGTGAGTGTGGGATAGAATTTCCTCTAATCCCGATGGTATAGTTATACCGCTATGGGCGGTCGTCAGAGCCCCTTTAGTGGGAACAGGATGCACCACGAGAAGGCGGGGTTGACATTTGTCAAGGAGAGGCTGTGATGTTACGCATCACCTGACCTTACATCCCTAGTATTCAAATACGTAGCCATAAATTACTGTGATATATACAGGGGTTGGACAGAATAATATGAACACCACGCTCAGAGATGTGACTTTTAATGCAGCTGCGTACATCGCAATACGAAAAGGTATCCACCACTTCTTGATTGTAACAGCTTTATTCAGAACCTCAAGCTCCTCTTTAAGTGCACTGAATGTGTCTTGTTGCAAAATTTATTTCAAGGTGACGACGAAATGAGCGACCTAACGGACTTCGAAAGAGGGTTAATTGTTAGTACCCGGCTAGTTGGTGCCTCCGTGACAACATTCGCCAATGTAGTGAGGGTATCGAGAGCTACTGTGCCTAGCATCATGACAGCATACCGTGTTCGTGGCAAAACCTCGTCTGCGAAACACAAGAGCGGTCGGAAAGCAACACTGACTGATATAGACAGGAGAGCATTAAAGAGAATTGTTACCCGTAATAAAAAAGTCTACAGCGCCGCAAATTAGTGCGGGGATCAATCTGCTTCTCCAGACCCCAGTATCAATGAAAACAGTGCGCAGAGAACATAAACATGATATTCATGGCAGAGCTGCTATTGCAAAACTTCTGGTGACCCGGGTGAATGCACAACGGCGACGGCAGCGGTGCGAGGAGCATACAGCGTGGATTGACAATGCATGGAAGCTTGTAATGTGGTCGGATGAATCCATATTACCAATATTCCTCACCGCAGGACGTGTTTACATGTGGAGAACACCGTCAGAAGCGTACAGCCTGTGTGCTCCCAATAGTGAAGCATGGAGGTGGATCTGTCACGTCTCTGGGAGGTCATATCGTGGTTTTCAGCAGGTCCCCTGATCAGCTTGAAGGGACGGATGGCTGGCAGGGCGTATGAAACCATTTTGGCAGACTAAATCCATCCAATGTCTCAAGGATTTTTTCCTGCAAGGGATGTTACCTATCAAGATGGTAAAGCCTAATTCACAGAGCTCGGAAAGTCCAATCAGGGTGTGAGGACGAACTTTCACACCTTCCTTGGCTTCCCCAATCACCAGACATAAACATCATCAGGCCACTGTGGTCTTCCCCAATCGACAGACATAAACATCATCGGGCCGCTGTGGTCTGTGTTGGAAAACAGAGTAAGATCCCGTTTTCTTTCTTCTGCGTCTGTCAAGGTTCTGGAACAGTTTCTGCATGAAGAATGGTGTAATATCCTACTAACAACCATCCAGGATTTGTAAGCTTCCATTCCAAAGAAGATTTAGGCGGTTTCGAATGACAAAGGTGGTCCCACAACCTATTAGGTACTTAGGTACGTAAAACCTTCTTTTCTTAGGTGTGCACATTCTTCTGTCCTAACCCTGTATGTATTGGTATTATTGCTTTCTTATCCAATTAAATTAAGTTTCCACTCCACACCATTGCTTGAAGTTCAACTTCAAGCAATGGTATGGAGTGGAAACTTTGCTTGAAGTTGAACTTCAAGCATACCATTGCTTGAAGTTGAACGGCGGAAACGGCAAATTTAAGCGGGAAGTTTTACTTGAAACAATGGTATGTACTGCAAACTTTATTAAATTGGATTATCAAGCAATAATACCAATGCAAATAAATCACAGTAACTTATGGCTGCGTCTTCGAATACTAAATGCGAGTAACAGAGTTGTCAATAATGGAATAACCTTGGGGTTTTTCACAAATTATATATAATTATTACATCGCGTAAACAATGTATGCATTAATGTAACAATGTTACTGGTAATGGTACCAAATATAATCCAAAAATTGTGTTCAACTGAGTAAGTTCAGCGCTAGTCATTATTAACACAATAATTCTCCCCTAACGTTTTTCTTGCAAAGTTGAAACTTCAGCCACTTACATCTGATGGTAACAAACTGCTCTTTGAGCAATTTCACGTTTTAAAAGAGGAGAGTAAAATTAATAGTGGAACCATGCGTTTCGTTTTTAAAGAGTTTAAAACTTTGTTTACTATATAACTTTCGGGTTTAAAGATGACTTACACTACTTGTAAAGTTTTAACTTGCTGCTCGTAGAAACTACAAACTCAGCTGAATTTACAAAGTCTGTAATTAAGTACTTTAAATTACACATTCCGTATTAAGTGATGAACAGAATCAGTTCTCATAAATTCATTGTCCAAGAAAGCTTTATTCGGGTGACAGGCGCTCCAAGGTGAACAACGTCAAATAGCATTCCCTCCACAATAATATGACAATCAATTCGTTAACTTGCTATAACAAAGCGTTATCCACATATACACTATATTGACAAAAGTCACCGGGCACCCCCTCAAAAGCAAATGAATGGATCCTCTGCGTTGTTAAGATGCGCGGTACAGCTGCAAACGCTATAAAAACAAGCATACAGCTGACCGCGATCATACCGCACTGTGAGGTTGAGTGAAAATCTCGAGGCGGGAGAGAACTGACTGTGAGAAAGGAAAGATTGTTGGGTGTTATATTCGTGGATTGTCCAAAAGAGAAACCCAGAGGCGTTTAAACATACCCAAGTCAACTGTTTTGGATGTACTGAATAGGTGGAAGACACATGGCGTACCTGAAGAAGCAAAACATACCGGCAGGCCAAAGAAAATCAGTGACAGAGGACGTCGAAGCCTCTGGATATTCGTTACAGCTAATCGACGGAGTACTGCACAAGACCGCAGTGTATAGGTGAGTAAAAATGCTGGAACCTCAGTATGCACACTTACCATTCGCAGAAAACTCCATTCTATGAGTTACCGTGGTCGTGCTGCTGCTCATAAGCCTTTCATCTCCACTCGGAATGCTACTCGTCGTTTAGCATGGCGTAAAGAACATTTATCGTCGACCCTAGATCACTGGAAACTGGTCCTATGGACTGATGAATCCAGATACACGCTCTACCAGTCTGATGGCCGTATGTGGGTATGGCGGCAGCCGGGGGAACAATATTTACCACAGTGTACTGTTCCTACGGTCAAGTTTAAAGCTGGCAGTCTACCCGTGTGGGGTGTTTTTCGTGGTATGGTCCCGGCTCATTGGGTATCATGGACAAACCTGTTCACCAGCACGTCCATCTCGATATTCTGGAAAATTATGCCTAACCCACTCTGTGGCAATACTATGGAACCAAGCCTTGTTGTTATCAGCAGGATAATGCACCGAGCAATAAAGTAAGGACTGTTACGGCGTGGTTTAACGATAATTCCGTATCGTGCGTGGACTGGCCAGCACAGAACCCTGATCTTATTCTCATAGAGCACCTATGGGATGAATTAGAGCGCCGCATAAGAAGTTTGGAACCAAGGCCTACTACTAAGCAACAGCTAGCGGCAGCATTATGTACTGAATGGAAGCGCATACCTATCGCTGTGTTCCGAAACTTTGTCGAAAGCATGTTTCGAAGGGTCAGTACATGCATTAAAGCCGAAGGTGGACTGACACCGTATGTTAATAAATGCTATGTTGAGTTTCTGTTCTAGGTGTCCAGTGACTTTTGTCAATATAATGTATAGCATACATCTCCTCGTACAGTAATTATCACTCTTACATCTGTTTTACAACCTCTTATCGCATTGTAATAACACCATCAGTCATTTACGCTTTCCAACCGTAGGTGAAAGAAGCGCATATGCTCCAGCTTTGTCCGTCTGTCGGCCTCTCTGTCCGTCTGTCCGCCTGCACAATAACTCGCATAAAAACGGTTCGATTTCGATGAAATTTTAGTATGTGGTAGGTGACAACCTGCAAAGGAACCCTATTGAAAATGGAAAAAATTGTGTCAAAGTTCGGGATATAGGAGCGGGATCCATTACATCACCCTTATGTGTCGTAACTTACATAAAGATGCTTCGATTGCGCCAAAACTTCATCATGTTGTTCCGGAGATGTACTGAATCTGTTCTATTTAATATCATCGAAATGGGGTCAAAGGTCAGGGCATAGTAGCGAGATTTATTCCGCAACTCTTATCCTCATAATGATTTATTTGATTTGGTACTCATGTTAAGGTAAAGCAGATACACAAAACTAGCGCTGTTGAAAAGCACATTTCATAAAATTTTGTTCAACTTACTTATAAGTGTTCAATATGCGCTCCACGAGGAACACGGCACACATTTAAGTCGGTAATCAAATTTCTGCCATACTCTTTGTAGCATGTTAGTGTAAGTTTCTGTGACGGCTGCTGTAATGCGAGCTTTCAAACTAATCAGCGGCGGTGCAAGTGGTGGCACATAGACACGATCCTTTATGAAACTCCACAAGAAAAAATCCCACGGGGGCGAAATCTGGGGATTGTGGAGGCCAACGATCCAGATTGTCTTCTAAAGTACACATCTCGCAAGTGCAAATACTCATTACATGTCGTGTGGTAAAGCGCGTGGAATGAAACCCCATAAGAAAAAATCACACGGGATAAATTCTAAAAATCGTGGTGTCAACGATTTTAGATTACCTTCTAAAGTACAAATCTCGCAACTAAAAATACTCACTACATGTCTTGTGGTAAAGCACTGAAATCGGAAATATCACTTTGACTTACCCTGTACACTTACACAAATTAATCCCCTTCAAAACAATCCTCCACGGCACACACACACTTATTCCAGCAGTTCTTCCAAACAAAAAACACCCATAAATTTCCTGTTTCGGAATGCCCTTGAAAACCCATGTTACATTACCTTTGATGTCTTCCACAGAGCCAAAACGTTTATCTTTCATAACTGCCTTGATTTTGGGGAACAGCCAAAAGTTACTCAGTGTTAAGTCCGGTGAATAAAGGGAGTAAGGAAGCACCGGAATGGATTTTATAGCCAAGAATTGCAATGTGACTCGGCGCGTTGCCGCGGTCAAGCATCCAGCCACTGGTCCTTTTCTCCGGCCTCTTGCGATGAACTGCAGTACTCAGGCGTTTCACGATTTCTAAGTAACGTGCAATATGACGTAATTTGCTTGCTTTGGTAACTTAGTCCTTGCGTCAGAAATTACGTTGCGTATGCTAAGTCAATGCAATATTAGAAGGCACTCATACACCTTACAAAAAAGAGGTCAAGTAGTACTTACAAGTACTTTTATTTACTTGCATGGGTTGACTCCACACTCACATAATATTTATTGGCGTACTCAATACAGTATCATCTGTCGCCCCGGTGGCGCTGTGGTCTAAGCGATGGCTTCTGATCATTCATCCGAAAGGGGTCCGGGTTCGAATCCCGGTGAGCCATGGATGTTGTGTTTGTCTTACGGCACTGGCTCTCTCCCATCCTTGGAACCAGTGATACTAGTTCACGGTGGTCGTTAAACCTCCAGTTAAAAAAATACAGTATCAGTGATCTATCATCAATATCCAATCATAATATAACAAACAGCACGTCTCTCGTCAATAACATCAATCAATCCCCTTAAACTACCGCTGCATTGCCTTTTTATCTATCGTTCTTATACGGCCACACATACGGCACTCTTGTTCCGATCTCAGGGTGTTGCCAACATTGATCTCGTTTGAGGGAAAAAACATTACGTTGAAGTTTGAAAATGCCTAAGAGAACAAACTTAAATTTACAGAGAAAAAGAATCTCAAAAAGAAAGTTAAAATAGAATATACGTTACAGCAACATCCAGTATAGCCACATGGTAGGAAATCTCAATGCACCAATCCTTCGCTATCGTAAAATGACACAAGCAGGATCTGAACGTGCGATCGAGAATAGCGTGCTTTCTTGGGTCTTAGGAAGGAAGGAGTTTTCCACTGAGAGATTTTGACCTTTGTTTCAGGGTCTTAACCACAGATCCATGTTTCATCACACGTCACAAATATCAGCAAAAGTTTGCATCTGCTGTTGCACGTTGAAACAACTCAAACGAGACTGTGACACAATTGCTTTTCTCGTTGTCATTTAGAAGACGAAGAGTGAAATTGGCACCGAGACGTTTCATGCTCAATTTGTCAGTGAGGATGACTTGAACAGAGTCAAACGACAGACTAGTCTTTTCTGCAGTTTCTCTGGTGGGGAAGGGTCGGTTCTCCCCTGAACATAGCGTGAATTTCGATGGCGTTGTTGTCGGTTACCGCCGTTGATGGTCTTGCACGACGGGATTCATCTTCGATGGAGGAAGCGCCATCTTTAAACCTGGAAAACCATTTGAACACTATCTTTTGTATTAGAGCACTTTCACCATTAACAGCTGTCAGTTTTCAATGCGTTTTTCTCATTCAATATCCAAGGTGAAAACGGAATTTAATGATTGCGCGGTGCTCGAACTTCAACATCTCGGTAGAGTTAAACAAACGAGACGAGAAGCACGCGTCTGCACTCTTTACTGTCTGGAGTACTACTGGTATCTGTTGCAAAACCGGTTTCTGGCCAGGCGACACGTGCGAGGGTTGAGGGTTAATGACCGCTTACGTCAGACACCTTTCCTTTGCTTCTGAAGCAGTGATGTAGTTCTAATTAAACAAGTTAGTAAAATCATGCAATGCATTGATTATGATACGCTTTCCAACATACCAAAAATCATTACTCAAGTTATTACTCAAGTTATGAGGAATATGGCTGTGGAATAAATCTCACTCCTGTGTCCTCACCCCATGTCGATGATATTTAACAGAATTGGTTTAGTATACCTCCGGAGCAACATGATAAAGTTTTGTCTCAATCGAAGCATTTTAACATAAGTTATGACGCATAATGGCGAGGAAATGAATCTCGCTCCTATGCCCTGAGCGTTGACCCCATTTCGCCCATTTTCAATAGGCTTCGTCCCCAGGTCGTCCCCTACTTTACACTAAAATTTCATCGAAATCGAACCATTTTCAAGCGAGTTATCGTGCGGACGGGCGGACAGACAGACAGACGGACAAAGCTGGAGCATTTACGCTTCTTCAACCTACGGTTGGAAAGCGTAAAAAAGTGCTTTAGCGTTAAACTAATTAGGCAAAAAAGATTTGGAAAGAAGACTCAAAGGTTTTAAAAACATCCTGAATTTTGATTTGCTATTTCTATTTTACAGTATATTTTATAAAACTGTTATTATTAATTACGTTTATTTAAACCGCCTAATTTGAGTAATTTTTAATGAAGGAAAGAAGCGTTATTTGTTAGTCATATCCTAATGATAGTGAGTGTTTTTTAAGTAACACACTGTCATTTCACACGATCCCAAATGTTCAATGTAATTTTTATTTGAGTCACATTGGATAGATGTAACCGCGTAACATAGTCACACTAAATAAATGTAACTAATATTGTCCCATATGTCCAGTCTGCCTAATACGCCTTTTCCCTAAGATTCTGATGTAAATGAAAGAGATATCTGTAACAAATTTTGAAGATGACAATCCGTTTCTTCAAGTCAATTCAATTCATTTATTTTGCTGAGTTAAAAACTAGCATTACAAAAATATCAATTGAAACAAAGCACAACAAGGAAGCAAGGAGAAAAGGCCAGCAAAGCCTGACAGGGTTCCATGCTCCCTAGGCTAATTTCACACTAAGGTCAGTAGTTGTATTTACAAACAAATCGGTGTTTCACAGAAATAAAGTAAAAAAATGTAATCATATATGAGAAGATAATAAACATTACAGATAATACAATTGAAAAATTAATTTACATCGAGTTATACAAGTCAATAAAGATTAATGGAGATTATCTATCTCACCTTCATTTTGCTGATGACGTAGTCATTTTTGCAACTACCCCATCAGAGCTGCAGAGTATGATCCAGGAACTTGCTGGCAAGAGTAAAGAAGTGGGATTAAAAATGAGCTTTCAGAAAACAAAAGTGATGTTCAATGCTTTTACAAGAAAGGAAGATTTATCAATTGGTGGAGAAAAGCTGGAGATAACAGACACGTACGTTTATCTTGGACAGCAGATATGAAGTGAGGGTCACATTGATGAAGAAATTAATCAGCGTATAAAACTTGCTTGGAGAGCTTTTGGAAGAAACAGCATAATTTTCAAGAGCAATATGCCATTATGTCTTAAAAGAAAAGTGTTTGATCAATACATCCTTCCAGTGCTTACGTATGGTGCAGAGACGTGGACCTTAACTAAAAGAGACGTACAAAGGCTGCAGACAACTCAATGCAGCATGGAGAAGTGCATGCTTGGTATAACCAGGAGAGATAAAAAGAGGAACTCGTGGATCCGAAAAATGACAAGAGTGGAAGACATCATGATCATAGTTAAATCCCTGAAATGGCAATGGGCTGGACATACTGCAAGAAAGACAGACCATCGATGGACAGCCGAAATTTTAGATTGGATTCCAAGGGACAGGAAAAGACCCAGAAGAAGACCACATGGGAGATGGGTGGATGAAATTCGAAAGTATGCGGGAGTGACATGGAGGAGACTGGCACAAGACAGACCGTTGTGGAGGAAACTTGGGGAGACCTTCCTCCAGCAGTGGATTGATAATGGTTGACAATGATGATGATGATGATGATACAAGCCATAGTACTAGTCATAGTCCTCCTCCACTGCAATCATCATCTTGAGGAGCCTCAATTCCTTACGAAGTTTTTTAATTATTTTTTTGAAGGTTAAAATTATTTAAAGAAGTAAGTTCCGTCGGTAATGAGTTCCAGTAGCGTGGGCCAATGTAATTTATACTTTGCTTCATGGTCTCCATCTTCAGATGAATAGGACGAATATGTTATTTAGTGCATGTGTCATGTGTGTGTGTATCTGAGGTACAATTTGTATGATGTCAGTGTGTAAATTATTCTTAATGCGTCTGAACATAATTTTACCGATATTGAAGTAATATAATTGGTTAATCGTAATAATGTTGCATTTGTTTGGGAAAACTAAACAAATACATTATGGTGTAATCCCGTATTTCATTCATGAGATACCTGTTGTGTTATCTTCAAAGAATCAGATAAAGTGTAGCTTAGTAAAACTATTTCACGCATGAAACTCTTATCACTTAGCTTTAATGGCTACTTTATAATTTCTTTCTACAATTTTTTCTCAGAGATAATTTTGAGGATTGCCGTCTAGACAATGGACTTTATATTCTCTTTCGCCGTCCCGGTGTCCAAGTAGTGAGAGGTGTAGGTTTCTGGTTAGTGGTCTGGGCTTCGCACGAAGACTGGGTGGTGCGCTCCCCCGCCCCAAATCAGGGAATGCCAACGGCACATATAGTGCGTCGCATAAATATAGAGACAGAACAAATTCTCGAATAAAAAAAACAACAACGAGCTGAAATGTACACCTCATATTTATAGCAACAATTTAGTAAAATCGTGCAATGCATTGATTATGAAACGCTTTCCAACATACCAGAAATTATTACTCAATTTATGTGGATAATGGCTGTGGAATAAATATCGCTCCTGTGTCCTGACCTTAGATCCCATTTCAATGATATTCATCAGAACCGGTTCAGTATACCTCAGGAATAGCATACTAAAGGTTTGTCGCAATAGAAGCAGTTTTACGCAAGTTATGAGAATAATGGCTGTGGAATAAATCTTGCTTTTGTGCAATGACCTTTGATCCCATTTCGTTGATATTCAACAGAACCGGTTCACTATACCTCCGGAACAACATGATAAAGTTTTGTCGCAATCCAAGCATTTCATGTAAGTTATGATGCACAAGGGCAATGGAATGGATCCCACTCCAGTGTCCTGACCTTTGACCCCATTTCGCCCATTTTCAATAGGGTTCGTCCCCAGTACTAAAATTTCATCGAAATCGAACCATTTTTTAAATCGAACCATACCACATACTAAAATTTCATCGAAATCGAACCATTTTTACGCAAGTTATGACACATAAGGGCAATGGAATAAATCCCGCTCTTATGCCCTGCCTGATCTTTGACCCCATTCCGCCCATTTTCAACAGGGTTCGTGCCCTGGTGGTTCCCTACCACATACTAAAATTTCATCGAAATCGAACCATTTTTACGCAAGTTATGACGCATAAACGCAATGAAATGGATCCAGCTCCTATGTCCTGACCTTTGACCCTATTTCACCCATTTTCGATAGTGATCGTCCCCAGGTGGTTCCCTACCACATACTAAAATTTTCATCGAAATCGAATAATGTTTACGCACGTTATGACGCATAAGAGCAATGGAATGGATCCCGCTCCTATGTCCTGACCTTTGGCATTATTTCGCCCATTTTCAATAGAGTTACGTCCCCAGGTGTTCCCCTACCACATAATAAATTCTCGTCGAAATCGAACCATTTTCACATGAGTTATCGTGCGGACGGACGGACAGACGGACGGACAAAGCTGGAGCATATACTATTCTTCAACCTACGGTTAGAAAGCGTAAAAAGTAACACAGGACACGCAGCTGCACAATAGTTTGACAGACACATAACAATTCCAACACCAAGTACAAGAAAAAGAAAACAGAAATATGCTGTCTTAAAAATATAAAGACTTACTAGTTAGGAGTACCTCCGGTACGAATAGTGAAGCCGTTGTTCCGAATAACACTGAAAACCCGATTGAGCATGCTGTCCACCAAGCGATGTAAGTGTTCTGAACGGAGTGCGTACCAGCTTTGCTCAATCTGCTCTTTCAATGCCACCACACTTGAGAACTGCCGTCCATTCGCACACACATCACGAGCTAGGATACCCCGGAGGTTCTTGATAGTGTTCAGATCTGGACTGAGTGTTGGCCAATCCATTAGGTCACATGATGAGTGTTAAACCAGCTTTTCTTTGATGCAGACCGATGGATAGAAGCATTGTCTTGCTGGAACAGATAATCAACAGCCGCTAGAATTTCGGCAAACGGTAGAAGGTGGCTGCTGAGTATGTCCTAATACGTCTCGGAGTTTTGGCTGCATTGTAGAAAAGAGATATCCGTTGTCCCATTGAACGCAAATGCTCCTTAGACCATCACAGATCCCCCTCCTTTCTGTCTGCGTCGTAGATCATGCCAATACCAGTTCCAACCGTCAGGGCCGTCTAGATTGAACTTTTTCTCATCGGAGAAAATAGTTGTGATCCACTCGTCCGTCCAGTACATGTGGCTGCTTGCCCATAACAATCTAGCTTCCTTGTGGCGCCGCGTGAGGTGTGGCAGACGGCGCATTTTACGGAGCACAATGCTGCGACTTTCCTTGATTCATCGATGAGCTGTGTCCTTTCAGACGGTGACGCCAACAGTCCGAGAAACTTGACATAGTGATAACCTTTGGGATGAAACTAAACGCATGATGGCACGATCATCTCGTTTGGTTGTTATTCGAGGCCTTCCAGGCCGTTTTTAGGCAGTTCACGCACCGCGTTTCGGTAAAGTCTTATAAATGACTTCCCTACTCCTCCCCATGGCTTTACAAATTTTCGCTACAGGCAATCCATTTGCTCTCAGTCTCCAAATCTTGTGCACCTCATCACCAGAAAGTTGACTGTTGCGTGGCATTTCGGCAAATGAATGTCTGACGGCAGGTCCGCTGTCTTTTGTAGGCTGGACCGAATTACGGCCCATGCGCGTGCGTACAACATGCTAATTTGTACATCTCATTTGCATGTGGCTACTTTACATAGTTGTTTTTATATTTATGAGATACCTAAAATTACACTATTTCACTTTGTGGTGTTCTTTTCACACAATCCGGTCATCTCGACGGATCGAAACATTTGTTGTAGGATTATGTCTCATTAGGTACCACTTCAGCTTCCTACCTATATTCGCATTGTGTTCACGGTGCAAAGTCTACTGTCTCTATATCTATGCGACGCATCTTATCCCTGCTCACGGTGAAAGTTATACCCAGATAGAAGCAGCATTGTCTTTACCCTTATGATCCGTGAAATGTCCTGTTGTGTGAACCGAAGGTATAATTTCATCCTTGCAATAATTTCAGTTATGTTAATATAAAACAGAGTATTCGCTATTTTCGAATATATGATCATCTAAAACATTTCTTTACCCGTCTTCTACAACCACTTAACTACGAAAAGTACCTTAGCGCCTCTAAGCCCCGCTAATTCTCTTCTACATCCCTGTTCTTCAGTAAAGGGCGCTTTATTCACCTTACTTTATGATCACCCGTTTTACATATGGCAATTAATGCAATGTTTATTGTCAAAGACTTGTAAAACATGGAGTATTACTATTGGTTTCTCCGGTCAGTGTTCTTGCGCATCGAAGAATAAGGAAAAGGTGTTGTGTTAGAAGGAAATGACGCTATATGAAATTTACGTTAATAACAAAACTGAAGACGCAGAAAATGGTGGGAGGAAAGATTTACAGAACGACAAGCAGTGGAAGAAAGTTTAGAAATGTTTCTTAGTTTATTAATGACTCTGGAGGCGTTCGGGAATTTTCTGTCTAGTAAATCTATTAATTATCAAGTATATAGAAAACCTTAAAAGAAAAATGTTTGAACAATGCATCCTTCCAGTGCTTACTTATGTTGCAGAGACCTGGACCATAACTAAAAGAGACATACAAAGGCTGCAGACAACTCAAAGAAGCATGCAGAGGTACATGCTTGGTGTAACCAGGAGAGATAAGAAGAGCAACTCGTGGATCAGAAAAATTACAAGAGTGGAAGACATCATGATCAGAGTTAAATCCAGGAGAGATAAGAAGAGCAACTCGTGGATCAGAAAAATGACAAGAGTGGAAGACATCATGATCAGAGTTAAATCCCTGAAATGGCAATGGGCTGGACATACTGCCAGAAGGACAGACCATCGATGGGCAGTAAAAATTTTAGATTGGATTCCAAGGGACAGGAAAAGGCCCAGAAGAAGACCACATGGAAGATGGGTGGATGAAATTCGAAGGTATGCGAAAGTAACATGGAGGAGACTACTGGCACAAGACAGACCGTTGTGAAAGAGGCTTGGAGAGACCTTCGTCCAGCAGTGGATTGATAATAGTTGACAATGATAATATAGAATACCAGAATCAGATACGATACTAATACCTTGGGCATCGGCACACCCATGGAGCTACAAGGAATCATCCATATCTTTTCTTATAAGAAGAGCTTTCACTCATTCGTCCACCACAGCTCTTCGAAAGCAAGAAATGCATACCATTTGTAAAATCACCCGTAATCATGGATATCCAGATGAAACCATACATAGGATAGTAGCCAAGATTAAAAGGAACAGGACTACAACATTAGCATCTATATATGAATCAAAACAAAGGAAATACATTGGTTCTCTCCCCTTTGTACCCAAAAATTGTGCTTTTGCATGAAAACGATATGTCATAAATATGATTTTGATATTGGAATAAACACAATCAACATTAAGTTCTTACTTTTGAAAGACAGAGACCCTCTGCCTTTTGATATGAAACATGGTGTATATGTTAACAGCATAGAAACAAATGAACAACAAAGAGTTAAAACGAAGTGAATTTCTCCGTCATTTTTATCCGCGCCGGGGTTCGAACCCGGGTCCACTCATTCCGGAATAAGTTGCTCTACCAATTAAGCTACGCGGACATGTATTCTGATTCCTATCTGCCTTTATGTCGTGTGCGTCCTTCTGGCAGGTACGTCACATCTCCTGGTACGTTACATCATCTCCCCCTTATTTTTTTTTTTTTTTTTTTCGAAGTGCTGCTCTTATTTTTCTTATCTCGCGGTGTGGAAATAACATCACACCATTGCGAGATTGTGAACGGTCGGGTCATCCGGATAGTTCGGGCGCCATTATAACGAAGTGAATTTCTCCGTCATTTTTATTCGCGCCGGGGTTCGAACCCGGGTCCACTCATTCCGGAATAAGTTGCTCTACCAATTAAGCTACGCGGACATGTATTCTGATTCCTATCTGCCTTTATGTCGTGTGCGTCCTTCTGGCAGGTACGTCACATCTCCTGGTACGTTACAGAGTGTACATTGGCTCCACTTTTCGTTCAATATCAGCTAGATTAAAAGAACAAAAATATGATGTTAAAAATAGAGATACAATCACAGCTTTAGTACGACTTGTAAACCAAGGTAATTGTCTTCCTGCCTGGAACGAGATTAAAATTATCAGCACACCAAAATCTAGATCAACTTTAAGATTTGTTGAGAGTTTGTATATTATGAAATATGGAAATACAGCATTTAATTATAATTTACCAGGATTTATACCTATACCGTGGAAAACATACTTGGGTTTGTCGGGTTAGGTATTAATAAATCATTAGACTCAACCAATTACTTTTATGTTTGACCAGTAACAAATAGTAGTATTAAAAGAAATCCGTCTTGTTGCACGATGACATTTATTCAGCTAAAAAACGAAATCTATGTACAGTTTAAAAAACATGAGCACTTTTGGTGTTACATTGACACCTTCATCAGATGTGATTTCACCATGTGGTTACATGCTGGTCTTAAGTACGTGGAGTAGATGCATCATGGGAAAGGTAATGTCAATGTCATATGATATACCAGATAACAAGACAGTCAAAAAAAGCATGATTAGCCAATGAAAATTATTTAACAGAAACAATTGTTATTGTGCTGTCCTTCCCAACAAGATTGCTCCAAGGTTCAGGTAAAACACAAGGATAATAGTCATTACAGCAACGTGTATTATAAGCCGAAATATAGAGGCTTTCTGTAAATAACAAGGAATAAACAGAGTTAGGTGTGTTTATAATCTTAGCGTTGTCCCAGTCTGGGATGGAATTTCTAGCACTTATGGTTCTTGCACTATCTCTGGTGAATTAAATAATCATTATGTGGGTTCTACCAAAAGAAATTTGGATTTGAGATTAAATGAACATAGATATGATCTAAAAATGAATCACCAAAGCACCTCTTTTGCAAGAACCATAAGTGCTGGAAATTCCATGCCAGACTGGGACAACGCTAAGATCATAAACACACCTAACTCTGTTTATTCCTTGTTATTTACAGAAAGCCTCTATATTTCGGCTTATAATACACATTGCTGTAATGACTATTATCCTTGTGTTTTACCTGAACCTTGGAGCAATCTTGTTGGGAAGAACAGCACAATAACAATTGTTTCTGTTAAGCAATTTTCATTGGCTAACTATGCTTTTTTTGACTGTCTTGTTATCTGGTATATCATATGACATTGACATTACCTTTCCCATGATGCATCTACTCCACGTACTTAAGGCCAGCATGTAACCACATGGTGAAATCACATCTGATGAAGGTGTCAATGTGACACCGAAAGTGCTCATGTTTTTTAAACTGTACATAGATTTCGTTTTTTAGCTGAATAAATATCATCGTGCAACAAGACGGATTTCTTTTAATACTAGTATTCATGCACGAATTATAGTGTCTACCGAAAGTAACAAACGTTGTACCACACTCTCATTGGTTAAGCCCATTTCATACTAGTTAAGTCATTACGACTGTATGCCTTATATAAATATCATAGTGTTTGTCACGTTCGTTTGGTGAATTTTAACAGCATCTGAAGATGGTACCCACTTTGGGTACCGAAAGATCTCATGTGTGTACATATTTTATTATATCAACTTTTTAAATGTATGTATTAAATGTTTTAACATTGGAGTTAAAATAGTTATCGTGTCATTGCGGTAGTTTTTCATGCTTGTAGTAAATCACGTTTTTGTAAGTGTATTTGAATAAAACTGCTCTCTTAGGTACACGACTGCAGTATTTATTAAGTAATATAAGTCGGCTGGTTAAAATGATATGCATTGAAAGAAAGTTCTGAAATAAGAATAAAAGGTGAAAACAAATATTTTATGGGTAGGAAAGATAACTAACTGACAAGAAATCAGGCAAACAAAAATCTAGAAATTGAGTGATTAAGGAAATGGATTAATTGACCCGGGGTTGTCTTTAATCTTCTTAAGTTGTCACTGTCTTAGGGTGAGTCTTTGAAGCATTCTTAATCGGATTAGCAAGAGAAGGAACAATCCCGCTAAGAAAGGTAAACCCAATCTGTTAGTATGAGTAGATGAAATTCAGTGGGTATAGCTTTCCCGGAAACCAAAGGAAGCTTAAGATTGACCCGAGAACGGTGAACCAAGGAAAAAACTCTTCTGCCAACGTACGGAAAACACGAAGACCAGCCGGAGCCTCTTATGTTTCAGCATGATTAAGTAGAACCTGGTTAAGACATGCTGGCTGAGAGTTCAAAGAACCGAAATGACGTCATGATTTATTGGACTCTCAGGAATAAAACTCTCGGATTGCATGTGTGTACATCTGGAGGCAGAAAACTCAATTCCTGTGCTTTGACAATCCCGGAGGTATAGCGGTGTCGAAATATGAATGTAGGTTCCTGCTTATTTAATCTAACTGGCGAAAATTCTATTAGTTCGAAAAAAGCAATACAGGAAAATGTACCTAATACAATAGTTAATAAACAGATAATGAAGCAAAGGTGGATAACATAATTAGACGAATGTAGATAGTGAAAATAATTTAATGCGGCAGGTAATATAAATTGCAAATAACCATTCGGATGGAGGAAAATGTAGGTAGCGCAAATAATCAAGTAGTGGAAAATGCAAGAAACGTGGACATAGTCATATGAAGGAACATGTAGGTAGCTAAACCTATAGAGTCAGCAGAAGAGATATATTAATATAATACACAGTCAAGTCACATTATTGTGGCCACCTCCTACTTTTGACGTCAACAGCTCGTAGCCAATGAAAGAAGGCACGTGTCGTGAGCCGGCTTGGAGGGTATATAAGATGTGCTGTAGACATTCTGAAAACATAAGGCCGTATGTGGCCGAGTGAGCAACGTTTGTGACTGCCACGGGAAGGGCCTCAGGTACGATCCCAGGCAGGTACGAACGCTCGATCCACTAAATACCCGCCGTGCGTCGGATGGGCACGTTAAGCCGTCGGACATCGGGTACTGGCCCTCCGGTAATAAATAAGGGCGTCTTCCTCCCCTTTCTTTCTACTTCGCTTCCGTGTCACTTTCCTATCGGGCGCTCTAGCCCAAATCTCCTATTTTCCTATTTCTAAGGGTTGTTTAAGACCTGTGGTCAAACACTCCCTTCCTAAAATCCTCTACATATGATCCTGATCTGAAAACATAACACTCGTTGCTGTTATGGGATAAAAGGAGCGATTTCTCAGATATGCAAATCGGGATTAATATCGGGCTAAGGGTGACAGTATATTTGAAACAGCGCAGTTTGTGAACTGTTCGCGTACTGCTGTGGTTAAAGTGTATCGTGATTGGGAGAAATGGTACGATTGCGAATAAGCGATTGTGGAAACTGTGCAGCACCACGTACCATTGATATGAGAGGTAAACGTCAGCTTCGAAGGGCCGATCGACACGGTACAATGGTGCTACCCACTGGCCGAATGATCCAAGAGGCTACCGGAAATGTGTCTAAAACGGCAGTTCAGAGAACCCTGCTGCGTATGGGACTCCGATGCAGACGATGGTCACTGCACCTATGCTAACGAAGGTGCATCAGCAGAAAAGTCTTACGATTGCACTGCAGTATTGGAATTGGACATCCGCTGATTGGCAAAGGATTGTCTTCTCCGATGAGTCACGTTTTCTGCTTCATCGAACGGATGAACGTTGGCGTGTAAGGCGAGAAACATCGAAGAACAAACACTCTTTAACCATTGCTGGAAGAACACAAGCTAGCGGGTGCACCGACATGGTCTGGGGAGTGTTTTCTTGGCATTCTCTGCGTGTACTGATACCTGTGGAATGCACTATGGACATCATTCGTTATGAATCTATCCTTGCAAACCACGTACAACCATACATGCTGATTGTATTCACTGGGGCGGATGGGATCTTCCAGCACGACAATGCAACGTGTCACACAGATAGAGAGTGGTTTAGAAGAGCACGATAAAGAATTCAAAGTACTTCCCTGGCCTCCTACTTCCAGAGACCTAAATCCAATTAAGCATCTGTGGGACTACCTCGATCGAGTTGTTCGCTCTATAGATTTTCCACCACGCACTCCCCCAGCAGCTGTCCGATGCACTTCAGTCTGCAGCATGGCTCCACATACCTCTAAAAACACCTTCCAGCACCTTATTGAGTCACTCCCAGCCCGTCTAGCTGCTGCCCCCGCTGTACACGGTGGTTTCTCTGGATAGCTGGTGGTCACAATAATGTGCCTCGATCGTGTATGTATTTAATTAAGAGAAAAACGGAGACAAAAACAGGTAATGACACCATCGACAATAACTCCAAAACTAAAACAGATATTCCGGATTTAACCACACAGTCTTGTTTGCGTTTATCAACTACACAAAGTGGTGCAGTATCGTTTTCCTAATGCTATTAGTTCCATAGATTATTGAGACTATACGATTGTAATATAAACCGCCGAAGAAAGATGAATTCATGAAATATAAATTGTCAAATGAAAGAAAGAAATATTGGGGTCGAAAAGTGATATAAAAATTACGATGGAGGTAAGTGTAGAAAACATACAAGGTCTGATAAAAAAGGGTCTGACCGCATTTCTTTTTTCTCGTAAACTAAACAGAACTCGGCTCAGTGGTGAGCTGTCTTGGACTTTAACATGCATGCATGAATTTTTGCCAAGCTGTCGTTTGGCTCATTTGGTAACTGGCAGTGGAGGTTTGGTGTTGTAATCTCCGTGCCTATAGCATTCTTCTGGGCAAGTTAGACAGATAATCTGCATCAAATTTTGCCACAAACTGGGCCACACATCAGCGCAAACAATTCAAATGATTAGAAAGTCTTTTAATGGTAAAGCTACGAGTGTAGCAAGAATGAAGGAGCGGCATCGGCGCCTCAAAGATGGACGGATGTCTACTGAGAGTGACGAGCGTTCCGGAAGTCACTCCACGCGCTGATCGAGAAAATGTATGCAAACTGTAAACAAGGAGTGCTACCAGACGGTTCTTCGTCGCCTACAAAATGCAGTGAGGCGGAAGAGATCTGCGCTGTGGCAGCAAGGTTACTGGTAGCTGCAACGTGACAATGCCCCCGCTCATTCGTCTCACCTCATTCAGGCCTTTTTGGAGAAACACCGGATTTCACAAGTGAGGCAAGCACCATACTCTCCAGATATGGCTCCTTCCGACTTCTGGCTGCTATCGACTTTGAATATACTTCTGAAGGAGAGAAGATTTGAAGACACAGAGGAGATCAAGGAGAACGTGACGCTGAACTTAGTGAAGATCCCTAAAAGTGACGATATTTCAAAGAACATTCAGCCATGGCAAGAATTCACGCACGCGCAATGAAGTCGAATGTTGCGCTCCACCAAGTTTCGGCGCAGTGATTTGATACAGATTATGAGAAACATATGCATTCGGATACCCCCTCCCCCATTTTCATCAGACCTTGTATTCAAATAGTTGATAAAGAGTCTAAGGAAGTGCAATTTCGGATATATGAAAATACCAGGTATATAGGAAGAAAGGCAATTTCTTTGTACTTAAAATGAAAAAGTGCAACTTCCTTAACTGTGTTTTATTTTATCCCTACAAATACATACAGTTTTTCTAACCCTGCACAAGCTGCATGCTCCTAACGGAGAGGGTTTCCGAAGGCATGTGTTCGCCTCTCCTTTCACTTCTTTTTTGCAACCAAACTACCGGCAATATACAGGGTGTTTGAAAAGTCCTTGACACGTTTTAAAAAATTTATTTCAGAAGATCATTCGGGATATGAACATTATTTTTGCAGATTTTGTTAAGTTACTTAACAGAGCATTTTTGTTCTGTTTCTCAAATAAGTCCCTGTGTGACGCTACTGATATAATGGCAAGGTTAGTTCAAAAAATGTCTACTCCAGCAGAGAAAGCGTATGCGTTGGTTCTGTTCCCCAGGTGCAAAGAAATTTTCGTTCGAAATTTGGAAAAGATCCTCCGAGTTGTAATAGCATCGTAGCTTCGCACAAGAAGTTTCTGGAAACTGGAAGTGTCCTTGATAGGCTAAGGTGTGGAAGACCAAGCAAGGGTGAAGGCGACGTCGAAAGCATTCGTGAAGTCTTTTCGCATAGACCTGAACTGTCTCTTTTTAGTTATTAAATGTTGCTGTCATTTTTGTTGGTTATGTGTTTTCTAGAGGAAGATTTTTTTATGTGCTCACTCTCTGACCTACAGTTCTCTGATCCAAAGGTCAAACCCGACCAACCGTTCCGGTTTCAACCGGTGCGTGACGTCCCGAAACTCATTGGGGCCAGAAGGCTACCAGATATGTAACAATAAAACTTATGCCTGAAGAGCAGTTTGCAATTTGAGAATCACCAGTTTTCCTAACATTAAATATTATTCAAAGACCGTTCCTTAAAAACTGAGAGTAATTTTTTTTTAGTTGACAACAGGGGATAAATAACCACGCAGACGACCAACTGAATTAAGGAAGAATCTATGGCAACAGTTAGCCGTGGCAGACGTTTCTGGTTTTGTTATTGCGCAATTGTTTAAGTTAAGTCTGCATTTCCCCATACAGCTATGAAGGTGAGTGATTCAGAGTTACGAAGTGAAATGCGTTGGGTGATAAAATGTTGCTATCGTTTGGGTAAAACGGCTCCAGAAACAGTTGATTTAATAAAAAAGCTTGCACAGATAAATATTTGGGTGAGTCAACGATTTTTAGATAACACCATGATTTCAAAAAAGGGCGTTTGTCTGCAGTACTCGCTTGTAGGCCTAATCGACCTGAAAGTGTTGTTACGGAGCATTTTGTTAACACTGTTTGTGCAATCGTGCAAGAAGATCGACGAATGACGTGGGAAGACATAGCGGCGTCAAGTAATATTTCAAAAACGTCGACATTCCGCATTCTATGTGACAAATTACCACTGCATCGTGTGTGTGTGTGTGTTCCAGATGGGTACCTCATCACCTGACGAGAGAGCAATTGTTAGCCAGAGTTCAGGTGTGTCGTGAGTGGAAACAAACAATTGCAAAGGATCCAAATTTTCTAAACACAGTAATAACTACCGATGAAACATGAGTCCACTAATTCGCCCTTCTTCACGAAGCGCACAAGGAGTGTCTGGAAACACACAGGCTCGCCTCCTCCGAAAAGAGTCCGCCAAACCAAATCAGCTGCGAAGGTGGCGATGCTAATTTTGTTCAATCTTAAAGGTGTAGTCTACCAGCATGCCGTTCCTCCACAAATTACTGTCAATGCTGAGTATTGCATTTCAGGCTTGAAGCGTCTGTGACGACACATATCGATTAAACGACCGGAACTGGTGGGGAAGTGGACCCTACAGCATGATAACGCCCGCCCACATGCGGCTGCTTGAGTTCAACAGTTTCTTACGAAATGCAGTATTGAAATCATGCCACAGCCTACCTACAGTCCTGACCTCGCCCCGTGCCTGTTTGTTTCCAACAATGAAGGAGAAGTCCAGTGGCTCAACATTCAACACAGATGCTGACATTATTCCACCTGTACAGGGGTCGCTAAAGCAACTTCCACAAAATGCCTTCGCCACATGCTTTGAACAGTAGACTGAGCGATGGTACCGTTGCACATCATCCGAGGGAAGATACTTTGAGAAAGAATAACATATATTTTGTTGTACTTATATTTCTTCATTTTGTGTGATTTTACTCCCAGTTTTTATGGAACGGCCGTTGTATTACAAATACAACCTGGCAGTTTGACGGCCTGAAAACAGCAATTATTCTGATAAAAAACAACAACCTTGCATTCATTAATTCTCTTCAGCGTCTTTCTCGCAGATGAATAGTGGCAGCTGTGCGCATCAAGACGGAAACTTCTAGATCACCAACTCTTGTTCCGTTCACAACTTGAAAAACGATCTCTTAACAACCTTTGAGCATTAGTAAGTCTTAAATTATTAAAACAAAGGATTCGCGTTCTAGAGAAGATAAAGTGGTAGTTCTCTGCGCTTTGGAACGAACCTTTTATGGTCAATTCTTAAAAACTTAATATGGCCCCATGCGAGAGTATATGATACACATAACTTTAACGCAAATGGAATACGACACATTCAGTAGGATATTTTGAATCAATATAATTAGCGAAAGGATGATTAAACCTTTGTGTAACTATAAACTCGAGTACCATCAAAGGATTTATCGGTATCTTCGCATGATACGGTATGAACACGACTTTTAATTAATTTCTGTTTCCTCGATCAGCGTAAACATCCGTGGAGATTAATAAAGATTAATGATGCCGAAAAATAAATAACGAGGAGCAGTCAAAGGAACAAAGGGACAACTATCGAAGAATGAAAGTTTCGATAGGTCGGCGCTCCGGAGACTATTCATCCTGTATTCATTGCCTTCGATGACTTTACGAAGGAATGAGTATGCATTTCAAGCGCATTAATGGCATCCACGGAGACCCCAGAAAGTCTGACTTTTAATTAGTTGACCCCAAACGACTCTTTCATTGAGACAGATTAAAGCGTAGTTCGGCTCAGAAGCCCTGCGACCCCCGTGACTACCATACAAATGACTTTCTGGAGATCAACTCAGCTCCCGCGGTGTTTAACGGCACACCGACTGGCTATTTTTGCAAAACAAATGTTTCAACTCTCTTCATTCTTTCCATTGCGGAGCTTAGACTCAAATAAAAAGAAATCGTGCGATGGGTACCTTCATAAATTATGAACTTCAATCAATTTAAACTACTTGGGATTTGTTTCCAGTGGGAGTATTACAATTGCTAAGTATATACTTCAGGTGCCGCTGAACTCTTACAGACCAGCTTAGAAATCAATTTCCCGTTGGAAGAGATTAAAAATGTTCACTGCTATTCTTGTCTGATCGAAATTAAAATCTGCCTGTTAAGAACTTCTTCGAACATCAAGTAAAATCAGTTACAAATTCCTGCAGTACAAATTGGATTTACAAAAGCAAAATTTCTTTTTCAATAAATGAAAAATCAGAAGGAAGTTAATGCAGATAGAGAACGAGAGAAAAAACTTTGTTTTCAGTTCCCGTGAGCAAAAATGAACTAGCATTTACTTCGATGAAAGAACACTTCGCTTCTGAAAACGTGGATCACATTTAATTAGCTTTTCATAAGATATTGCTACGACGATGCTTTTGAATTAAATATGTGAGCCAAAACAGAGAGCTTGAAATAATTTCGAAAGTACGATATAAACCGCACAGTTTTTTCGAGATATGAAAGCAGAAATCTTCCTTTTCTTCAGATACGTAAGCTAAAAATTAAATTTATGTCACGCGTGCTGTGCAACCAGTCAGTGGATAAGTGACCTAGTGGTTAAAGCAACCGTCTTCCTCCCAGATAGCCGGAGGAATAATTGGTGGAGTTGCTATGAACCACCGAAGACTCACTGTGCGCCGGATGGTAAGTCTAAGTCGTAGGCTCCCAGGGTATTAGACCTGCCGTTGGAAATGAAGTCATCTGTTCCTGCCACTGGCTTTTTTCCCACACCCAGGAAGTGCTCTTGTGACGCCATAGGCTGGTACTCCATACTCTGTCGATTCTCCCTATCAATCTGATAATCCTTTTTCCCTAATGCATCTATCTTCTGTCGTACACAAGCCTCTATGTTCAGTCTAAATGAATGATGTGTCTACTCTATGTCGTATGCGAACCTCTAGGTTCAGTCTAAAAGAATGACGTGTCTACCCTCCGTGGTGTATGAACCTGTAAGTTCAGTCCAAATGAATGACGTTCCTACCTTTTCTCGTGTACGAACCTCTAAGTTCAGTCTAAATGAATGACGTGTCTACCTTCTCTCGCATACAAATTTCTAGGTTTAGTATAAACCAATGACGTGTCTATCCTCTGTCGTATACAAACCTCTATGTTCAGTCTAAATGGATAACGTGTCTACCCTCAGTCGTGCACGAACCTCTAGGTTCAGTCCAAATGAATGACGTGTCTACCCTCTGTCGTATACGAACCCCTAGGTTCAGTCTAAATGAACGACGTGTCTACCCTCTGTCGTATACGAATCTTTAGGTTCAGTCTAAATGAATGACGTGTCTACCCTCTGTGGTATATGAACCTCTAGGTTCAGTCTAATTAAATGAAGTACCTACCCTTTCTCGTGTACAAACCTCTAAGTTCAGTCTAAATGAATGATGTGTCTACCCTCTGTCGTATGCGAACCTTTAGGTTCAGTCTAAATGTATGACATGTCTACCCTCTGTCGTATACGAACCTCTATGTTCAGTCTAAATGAAAGATGTGTCTACTCTATGTCGTATGCGAACCTCTATGTTCAGTCCAAATGAATTACGTGTCTACCCTCTGTCGCATACGATCCTCTAGGTTCAGTATAAATGAATGATGTGTCTACCCTATGTCGTATGCGAACCTCTAGGTTCAGTCTAAATGAATGATGTGTCTACCCTATGTCGTATGCGGACCTCTAGGTTCAGCCTAAATGAATGATGTGTCTACCCTCTGTCGTATACGATCCTCTAGGTTCAGTCTAAATGAATGATGTGTCTACCCTATGTCGTATGCGAACCTCTAGGTTCAGTCTAAAGGAATGATGTGTCTACCCTATGTCGTATGCGAACCTCTAGGTTCAGTCTAAATGAATGATGTGTCTACCCTATGTCGTATGCGGACCTCTAGGTTCAGTCTAAATGAATGATGTGTCTACCCTATGTCGTATGCGGACCTCTAGGTTCAGTCTAAATGAATGGAGTGTCTGCTCTCTGTCGTACAGAAAACGAAACGTTTCCGATACACAGAACAAAACAAAACTCCCATGGGACATAAACAGTTCCATCTAAACTAGTCGTGGCGTAAATTATTCCTTCTTAGGAGTTCATCATTCACGCAAAAGAGTCACTTACGAATTGTCATTTAATTTTAAAGTATTCATTATGCTCATGGAGGAAATCATTCGCTGCAGGATCCGGTGTTTACGGCAATGGCTCTTTCCAAGCTACATTGGCAACTGCCCTCCACTATTCGCCCCTTGTGACGTATCACTGAAGTGACACATAATACGAAACGGTATGTTGCAGAGAAAAATAAGCCTTGGCCGGCGTAAGTCAATCAATAGAACTATTCGGATTGGTGAACTAAGTTGACATTGTTTTAAAATTGTTTAAATTTAGGAATTTTGAGAAATCTATATTAATAAAACGAAGTGTGTGTGTGTGTGTGTGTGTCCTTTGCGATACAAAAAAAAAAACTACTCAACCTAGAAACCTTAAATTTCGCATGAAGGTAGCTTACATGCAGAGAATGTGCACCTCGGGCTTAGATTTTCGAAATTTTTTAGTTTTTCGAATTTTTGAGAAAAAACTTGGTTCCCGATTTCCCATGTATCGTTCCGCTTTGTTTACAGACAATCTGATCACACCAAACGTGAAGGAAAGTAGTTCATGATAAATTTTACGTGTAGACACCTTAATCACTATTTTTATTTGTAAATACAGTTTTTGGAGGAAATATATCGAATAACAGTACTACGGCGTTTTTTAGTTTTTATCCGAAGCTAGGGTATTCTTTAAGCGAAGCTATTTCTTACTTTTAGTGGCACGAGATGGAATTATGAAGCATAAATTTGTGATATGAAAACAAAAGTATTGTTTGCCATAATAAAGTAAGTGTCTATGATTATTTCCATTACAATAAGATTTATTTCGGTGATAATAAAAAAATCCGTACATTATCGTGAACTACTTTCTTTCACGTTGGGTGTTATCAGGATGTATGTAAACAAAGCGGAATGATACTGATACACGGCAAATCGGGAACTATTTGAAAGCAATCTGATTCGGAAGTACAGCCGTATTTTTATAATTTAATTAGCATTTTCGTCAAGGAAAGTGAGCTACAAATAACGTTAATTCATTCACTTCTGAACTGCATTCATACTAACGTCTAGTTATGGTGAAGTAATGCTTAAAAAATGATGTTCAACATGTTCTGACAAGGTGGCGTGGACAAGCTCTTTTCACTACATTTCATCAAATTACAGTTCACGTATAATTACTCATTTCACGAAATAAGATTTCTTTACGTAATTAATTAACGTTTAATTAATTAACGTATCCTTACGATTCACGGTCATATTTCACCCACCCAAGAGAACACTACTTTCAGTTAGTAAATACAAAATCAAATACACTGCTGGCCACCCAAAATGCAACACCAAGAAGGAAGCATCCGATTGGCCTGAAATTCACAGCATGCGTCGCCCGCGAGAGCACAAGCAAACGATTAGCATTGCAGGGCATATGCAAATCATGTGCACCCGGCACGTCACCGAGAAGTACTATAAGAAGGGTGCACAGAAGGTGGCGTGTAAGTAGTGGAAGTGTGCTGTGCTGCCGGACCTGTTTGTGGGAAGCTTCCTGATGCCTCGTCGCAGAATACGGCAGTCATTCCAGCACGTTTCGGAGTTCGACAGAGGACGAATAGTGGCCTATCACGACAGCGGTTTATCGTACCGAAACATCGCCGCCCGTGTGGGACGACATTCAGCCACAGTGAGGCGAGTATGGATTTGGTGGGTGCAGGAGGGACGGACGGACCGATGTGAGCGATTGCCGCAGCCGCGGCACACCACCGAACGAAAGGACCGGCATGTTGTGCGGCGGGCATTGACGGCTCGCAACGCTACATCACGAACGTTAGCGCAGGAATTAGGGTGTGTTGCGCAACAACCTGTGTCAGCACGTACCGTTTGACGTTGTCTGTATGAGCGGGGACTTGTCGCACGGCGCCCATTGCTCCGATTACCATTGACGTTACACGACCGGCGAGTGCGGTGGCAGTGGGCCGTTGAACGCCGCACCTGCACTACGGAATGGCACGACATTGTCTTCTCCGACGAATCCCGCTTCTGCCTGCAACACCATGATGATCGGATCTGCGTGTTGCGGCACCGCGGCGAGAGACTGTATGGCGCCTGCATTATGCATCGCCATACCGGTTCGTCGCCTGGCGTTATGGTTTGGGGAGCAATTGGATATGACACCCGCACCCCTCTGTTACACATCATTGGTACACTCAACAGCCAACGCTACATCTCCGGCGTTTTGGAGCCTGTATTCCTCCCTTACCTGCAGGACCTGCCAGCGGCCACGTTTCAACAGGACAATGCGAGCCCGCACGTGGCGCGCATCGTGCAACAATTCTTCACGGTCCACCAGGTGTCACTGCTGCCGTGGCCCGCCTGTTCTCCCGATATGTCACCCATCGAACATCTTTGTTCGCTGATCGGCAACCGAGTGGCCCGGCAAGCACCACCCGCGGCTACGCCTGATGAACTGTGGCAAAGTTTGGAAGCAGCCTGGACCGACATACCCGAAGCCCACATCCAAAGCTTCTTTCGTTCGATGCCGCGGCGTGTAGCGGCTGTTATTGCCAGCCATGGGGGCCACACGAACTATTGATGTCTGCGTGTTCCGCAAGCCGCACGGGCCTGTAAGCTCAATCCTTTCATCTTTGTATCTGTTGTTATGGGTCCAGTAAATCTGGCTTTGCTATCTCGTGTCCTTCTTGGTGTTGCATTTTGGGTGGCCAGCAGTGTATGTTTCAGCAGAAGTTGAATTTTTGCTCGGACTTATCTGCTCGAAAACCATGATGAGTCACCGACGAAGGTGAGTTCCATTCTGTAGCTAAACAAATCCTACACGAACAAATAGCGACGGACTATAAGCTAGTAATACTATAAAACAATTAAAACAGTATCATACTTAGTTTAATAAGACCTCAATTTCCAAAGCATTATGTTGCTTCGAAAAATCACTATGAAAAAATATGTAATTTTTAATAAATCATCCTACAGAAACAATAAAATTATTACAAACGCATTCCGAAAAATAATAATCTCTGACAGATAATAAAATGACTAATTAACCCACAATAATAACAAAAATTATTTCTTCATTGAGCAATTACAGTTTTTACTTCATGTGTGAGCGGTTTTAGCGCAGCATACTATCTCAACAGTAAGACACGCACTTCCCGTTCCGAAGGTCGCTAGTTCATAATTCCAGTAGGGACAAATCAGAAAGATCTTGTTAATTTAATACACCGTGAAAGAAAGCCACTGAAAACGCAAGGGTTTTCTTTCAGTCTTTTGCAAAATTTCAGTAAAAGTACGGAAATACCCGAAACAGATTTTTCTGAAATAAACGGAATTACTAGCTGCAGAAACCCTGAGAAAATACTGGGTAGAAGAAACGGAAACTTTTAAAATGGAAATTTCGTCAAAAGACGGACACCTACCGGCAACTCTGCTGAATTTGCTGTTATATTTAGAAATTTTCCGTGAATTCTACCCCTAATTTGTTCTCTTTCCATCTTGTCCATCCATGGCGGGTTGAATGCCATGAAGACGACTATGCGCCCGTGATGATTACTGGCAAATTAATGCTGCTGGCTTGCCATGCCTCTGCTGCATCAATGGCGTAACTACCGCCCCCGCAGCTGCGCGGGGACGTAGTGCGGCTTCCAGTAATAGTTTTTTTGAAAAAATTCAAACACACACAAAGACAAACAAGCAAATAATTAACCCAAAGGTTCATATTTTCTTTTAAGGTACATTTAGCTTTGTCTAAATAAATGTCAAGTTTCACTTTTAAAGCACTGGACGTCTGTGACGTGTCTGCCCCACAGGACGCACACGACATAAAGGCAGATAGCAGCGAGAACGAACGTCTGTGTAGCTCAGTTGGTAGAGCGACTTGTTCCGGAATAAGTCGGGTTCGATCCCCGGCGTGGACCAAAAATGACGGTGAAATTTACTTCGTTATAATGGCGCCCGAACTTCCCGGATGACCCGGCCGTTAAAGATCTCGCAATGGTGTGATGTTCTTTCCACACCGAGAGACAAGAAAAATAAAAGAATCCGTTCTTCAGCGCTTCGAAAAATAAGTGTGTGTGATGTTGCATTCCACAGACCAGACTGACTGTGAGTTCTCAAATGTACGTTCTTCAGCGGATGGCTGCCTACAACGATACGTGGTCCCGGCTGACCCGTGGGTCACGCCCCCGTCCCTTTTTCTGGGAGGGGGAGATATGACGTGCCTGCCCCGCAGAACGCACACGACATAAAGGCCGATAGAAGCGAGAACGAACGTCTGCGCAGCTCAGTTGTTAGAGCGACTTGTTCCGGAATAAGTGGAATCGGGTTCGATCCGCGGCGTGGACCTAAAATGACGGAGAAATTTACTTCGTTATACGTCCTACAGATTAAATCTATTAGCCTTTTTGTCAACAGGTTGTCAAACGATCGCTCTCCAATCGCCCTCTCTCTGCGCTGCTGAAGAAAAACGGAAAGCCACATTGGGATTCCCCATGGAGGATATGGAGAAATAGTCAGTCAGTCACCTAGGATTACATACACGACAGGCGCCAACGTTTATTCACAGCAGCCGCAGATCTGCTATGTACAAGAGGGTGATTTTTTCAAGTGATTTTAGTTTTGTACGAAACAATTGCCTGTATTGCTAAATCTATTGCCTAAAAAGTTAAAACTGTAGAGCTCTAGGTACCAGCATTACTTTTCCGGACACTCTCCCTGACTTCCTGACCACCCCCTCCCTCACATCCACCACGCACACGCCGCGAGAAACACGTCCTCCCTTTTTTTTTTTTTTTTTGATTGGAGGTTTAACGACCACCGTGAGCAACTCAATGGGCTATAAGCAGTCGCCCGTCCCTAATTTAGAGTCACTGGTTCCAGGGAAGGGAGAGAGCCAGTGCCGTAAGATAAACACAACATCCATGCCTGACCGGGATTCGAACCCGGACCCCTTACGGACGAATGATCTGAGGCCAACGCCTTAGACCACTGCGCCACCGGTGCGGCCGTCCTCCCTTGTGCTTGATACCCTGGGAAAATTACTGAGCTGAAGTAAATTTTTCGGGGGGGGGCGTACACGTTACGGGTAAGTGACAGAGTGTGTCTGGGGCCGATTTCACAGACAACCATCTATGCATTCGCGTCACAGGAAGTCTGCGGAAAACCCGGTCCTGCCGGCATTGGTGTTCAATGCCGGCAGGACCGGGATTCGAACACCCTTCAGAAGCTGCCGCTTCCCACACAGCGCATAGGAACTTAACCAACGGCGTTATACCGGTGATAGTAATTTTTCACAGTGTACTTTCTCCCTGGACATTTGGTTACTTGTTTCTAAGGTGTGATTTATGTTCAACGAAAGTACCTAGAAGATTTGCTAATCCGTTGATCAATTGAACTAAACCAACTACATTCGCGAAATCATTACAACCCTTGTGTTAATTTATAATGCATGTTTAACATACACACATTACTGCACTTCACTTTTCGTAAATTTAAGGTACATAATTTTGTGGAGATATCATGCGTTCATTGAAAATTTGGTGGAAGTTTTTATAATCGCTGAGCCATGGAATTTCTGAATTTCTTTATCAGTTACGAAAGGAACTAGGCAATCGTTTCAACAACGCTATTTCCATCAAAAGATTAATAACGATAATCATTTAAATGGGTACTAGGATGCAGAAATTTCGGTTTCCGTTAGAAATCCTGGTTCGTCATTTTCAAAAGGGCACAGATTGATAAAACGTAAAGCAACTACCATCATTTTTAAAGCGAACATCGTAACTGAAAAAAAATTACAATGACAGCATTATAAGCTATATTTTCGAAATTCGACATGATATATTATAGAGACTGCTCTTTTCTTAAATATTTTTCTCCTTGTGTGCTTGCAAAGAGCAGTCGTGGGGTTGAAACTTTATGAATATTCTATTCATGATTTCTGAAGAAAGAAAAATCACTGTAAAACCAGACGTAAAGTCAACAGTAACGATTCGTTTTCGACGTTAAAATTCCAGTAACGCTTTCTCGGAAGGAAGAATCTGAGGAAATCCCTTCTGCGTGTGTTCTTCGTACCGCACGAAAACGCCTGTAAAAGTCCCATAATCCCCCAGTCACCATGCGCCTCCAAATGGAATCTTTTCAAACGTCCAAACCATGCACTACCCCTCCACTTCCGAGGGAATCTCCGCTTCTCTTCTTACCAGCGCGTCCATAAATTTTTGAATAACACTCAGGGGGCTTTTCAAGAGAATTCTCATTTTTTTCACATATGTGTGAGGGGGTGGAATCAAGTGGAAAGCCTTTGAGGCACAAGTTTTAAATTTTTTTTGCAGTTATGTATGAGAATCCTATAAAGATAGGTTTTCGGTTGCAATAAAAAGAGAGGCTTCTTTGGCTGGCGATGTTTTGGAGTCTATATTCCGAGACGTTATAAATGCACCAATTTCGGAAAGCCTGTCTCGTAAAAGAAAGCATTAACTTATTAAAATCGTAAAGAGTTTTAGAAGCGTTTGCACAACATTTTTGTCATCTCTTTTAATACGTACCTCAATTAAGACGAAACGATAAAAGTGAAGTGTTCGGTGACTCTGACAGCGATCAATGAAGAGTAATTCTTTTTTCTTTTATTAATTTCTTCTTTTCTCTCTCTCTCTTTACGATGGAGCTGAACATAAAATCAAAATTCAGACCAAGAGCAGACAAAGAAATACCTCTTCGCAATGGGTCCATTTGACCAATAAATAAGGAAATTTCAAAATCCCTTTGATGAGTAAAAAGTTCCGAGTTTTCCATATATACATTCTGCAAAGCAATCTCATTCCAAACGGCAAGTAACCGTAACATTGCATTGCAGTTGTTGTTCTTTATTAGCACGATGGAAATAAATTAAGATGGAAGACCTAGCTACGTAAATAATGTTGCTATGAAGTAAATTCTCTTTTATATAAATCGTGTTTTAAGTCTTCAACATATTCGTATGTTACATACTGTACAATGAAGTACCAAAAGTCATAGCAGCATGCAAATTTGTAACTGGCGCTGATATCGTATAAAAGCTTCGACATAGGCCACGAGTTTTATCTGTCACGAGGTCAGGTATTTTATCTGTTTCGTGAGCGGCGTCTGACCAGGTTGTCCATGCTAACAGAAAAGCGACGTTAGCTCAAATAAGATCCACATTCAATGCAGGACGTACCAGAGACATATCCATCACGTCAGGGCAGCGTAATTTAGCGTCCGTGAGGTATAGGAGCAGAAGACCCACCAGAGTGCCTTTCTTGACACCAAGACATCAGACTCAGCGCCTTACCTGGGCTCGTGAACACCGTAATTAGACCTTGGAAGACTGGCAATATGTGGCACGGTCAGATGAGACGCACTACCAGTTGCTACGAGCTGATGGTAGGGTTCGGGTGTGTCGCAGACCCCATGAGGCCATGAACCCAAGCTGTCAACAAGACACTGTGCAAACTAGTGATGGTTTCATACACGTGTAGGGTGTCTTTACGTGGTATGATTTGGGTCCTCTGGCCCTCGTAAACAAGTCATTAACTGGTACTCGCTTTTATGAAAAACACCAATAAATGAAATAAGGGATTACACCATTGCACATTACAAAATTTGAATATGTGAATCCGTTTTTTAGTGTAAATTTGACATGGATGGTAAGTCAGATAACATCCGAAAACTCGAAAATTTCGTCGTCTTGCACCGGAAATCGAATCCGCTTCTCCAGGGTAGCGCCCGGGTATGTTAACCACTACACCACCCAGAACGGCCAAGTCTCAAGTTTCCGATTAACTTGACCATAACCATCACAGGATTCGCTAGTCAAAGTAAACGTCATCCATGTTTCGCGAATCTGTATAGGTTAAGAATTCAATCCCGTGATTCTTAACCCCCAGATTCGCAAAAACATGAATGCCGGATGCTTCGACTAACGAATCTTGTGATGGTTATATTCAAATTAATCGGAAACTTGTGGTAGATTGAACACTTACCGGAAACTTGTTGTAGATTGCATACGATCTACATTGAAACGCGCCGTCCTGTGGCTGCAGCAAACAGGCGTTGCATTTCGTCGGAGGTCCCCACGGGCCATTAAACTCAAATAACAATAATTTTGTGCTGTTGTTGATTTTTGCGAACTCTGCTTTGATCTTCTACACACTGTTCCAGTCCCCTAAAAACGCCTCTATAACCTACTGCCTAAACGCCTATACAGCCTACTACTTAAACGCCTCTACAAGCTACTGACTAAACGCCTCTACAGCCTACTGACTGAACGCCTCTACAGCCTACTGACTAAACGCCTCTACAGCCTACTGACTAAACGCCTCTACAACCTACTGACTAAACGCCTCTACAACCTACTGACTAAACTATGAGACACTCCAACCGCTACTGCACCATCTCCTTGTCTGACCATCTATCAGTCTTCCGATTACTCTCCAAGCTGTCAATTCTTATTCCTTGCGTTACATCGTTCAACGAAAACACTCTTACTGCTTCAACTTTCTTCCGAATGAGAACGAGCGTGATACTTATACATCGATGAGCTATTACATTATGACCACCTACCTAATCAGCTGTAGGAGTCCCTGCAGCCCGCAAAACAGCAGCCACTCGGCGAGGGATCGATTCGATGAGGTGGCAATAGGTATCCTGGGGTATCTGGTACCATAATGTCAACAGCAGGTCCTTTAGTTGCGTACATTTCAGAGTGGTGGCGATTTAGCGCGAACCCGCTTTTCCAAGTCGAACCACAAATGTTCGATTAGGTTCACGTCAGGTGGATTTGGAGGCCAGGGCATTAACAAAAAGTCGCCAGCACGTTCCTCAAACCACTTCTTGACGATTCTGGTGGTGTGGAACAGCACAGTATCCTGTTGGTAACGGCCATCACTAGCAGGGAACACAGCTGCCATGAATGGGTGAACTTGGTCCACAACGATGTTCAGATACCAGACAGGTGTCGGGGATGGTGCTATCGGAATAATGGGGGCTAAAGCGTCTCAAGAAAGCATCGCCCGTAGCATAACACGGCCGCCGCCGGCCTGCTTCAGCCCAACAGTGCGTCCGTGCCACATCCTTCGTTAGCAATCGGCGTACCCGCGCTCGGCCGTTTATGTGATGCACCAGGAATCTGGATTCGTCAGATCAGGCCACTTTCTTCCAATCATCTACTGCCCAAGCTCGATGATCTTGGGCCCATTTCATACGTTGTTGACGATGACGTGCAGTGAGTATTGGGACCCGGCTGGGTCTTCGGCTATGTAGGCCCATGCGCAGAAGGCTGCGATGAACTGTGTGCTGTGACACATTGCCCTGATAGCCACTGTTGTAGATGCGGGTGATTTGTCCTACTGTCTCCCTACCGTCACTGTAAACAATGCGTGACAGTATCCGCTCTCCTCTAACATCAATGAGCTGCGGACGACACATGGCAGGACGTCAGTTCGTTGTTTGGCCATCTGTGCACCACCTTTGATACGTACTCACTACAGCGGCACGTGAACAACCCACTAGCGGGCCGTTTCCGAGATCGTAGTTCCAAGGCGCCGTGCCATCACAATGTTTCCTTTATCAAACTCCGATAAATCGACAGCTTTTCCCATTCTGACTCCGAACACTCTACTAACCGAAAGCCGGTTCTCGGATTGTATATATACTGCCCTGTCAGCTTCACCTGAGCCGCTGTTTGGTTTCCAGGCACGCTCATTTCTGTAGGCTGGGGGTGGTCATAATGAAATGATTCATAGGTATATATTTGATATTACACATCATATACACATTTAAAAATATATATTGTCATTTAATATTGGCCCATTTTGGCATGTTATTTCGTATTTGAATAATCAATTGACATTTTCACATTTTTGGTGTGATATTATTTTCTTTCTTATCTGGCATGTTCGCCCTGAATTCAGCAAATAAATATGTCTTTCTCTTGCAAAACTTTAATAAGTATAATTCTATTATATTACACAAGCATTATGCTTATACTTTCATATATTCTTAAAAAGATTTACACTTCAAAACTTCTATTTATATTAATGGAAATACTGGATATCACTTCCAATTCTTATGTTTTGCTCATCTCATTGGAACCACACTAGTCCCAGTACTTTAAACAGCCCTAAAATTCTTTAAAATTGTTATTTACAGTCTAAAAATAAAAATAAAACTTGTTACAAAAACTTAAAAACTTATTGCCGTCTGTAATTCATGTTCCAACCAAACGCCATAAAAAATAGCAGTTGAAAAACATAGGTTTTTCTAACACCTCTCATTCCCATGCCTTTGGCTGAACTTCACTGGAAACAGATGAGTCATATAGTCCTTAACACTCCGAAAACAGTCCTTGAAGTTCGTCAATCTGCTTTCTCATTATGCTTTGTAATTCGTTGAAGTATCCCTAATATCAGTGCTGCTCGTTTGCATGTTTTTATCCTATTTTTGTTCTTTGACATGTGTTGTTCAAAGGTTGACCTTTCGTCACAGATTAACAACTCGGCAACTTCTCCATCACTTAATGCTCTGTGACGTGCCTGCACCGCAAGACGCACATGAGATAAAGGCAGATAGCAGTGAGAGCACATGCCAGTGTAATATAGTGGATAGCACTCGGAGCTCCGAAGCCGAGAGTTGTGGGTTCCAATCCCGCCCCTGGCATAAAAATGATGGATAAATTTACTACGTCACATTGGCGCCCGAACTTCCAGGATGATCTGGCTGTTAGGTTTCTCGCAATGGTGTGATGTTCTTTCCACACCTGGAAAAATGAGAGTGCTGCACAGGTGGCTCAGTGGTCTAAGGCGCTGGCCTCTGATCATTCGTCCGTAAGGGGTCCGGGTTCGAATCCCGGTGGGGCATGGATTTTGTGTTTGCCTTACGGCACTGGCTCTCTCCCTTCTCTGGAATCAGTGCCCCTAAATTAGGGACGGGCGACTGCTTATAGCCCATTGAGTTGCTCACAGTGGTCGTTAAACCTCCAATAAAAAAACAAAACAAAATGAGAATCTCTTATTCAGTGCTTCGAAAAAATAAATGTGTGTGATGTTATGTTCAACACACCAAATTGTCTGGGATTTCTCAAATGCACGTTCTTCATGGGATGACTGCCTACAGCGACACATGGTCCCGGCTGACACGTAGGCAATGCCTCCGGCTCTATTTTAGGGGTAGGAGGGGGAGAAGTGACGTGCCTATCCACAGGACGCACATGAGATAAAGGCAGATAGCAGCGAGAGCACATGCCAGTGTAGTATAGTGGATAGCACTCGGACCTTTGGAGCCGAGAGTTGTGGGCTCGAATCTCTCCATCATGTGTGTCGTGTGCCTGCCTGCAGGGCGCACATGAGATAAAGGCAGATAGCAGTGAGAGTGCATACTAGTGTAGTATAGTGGATAGCACTTGGAGCTCCTGAGCCAAGAGTTGGGGGTTCGAATCCCGCCATCATGTACGTCCTGTGCCTGCCCGCATGATGCACATGAGATAAAGTCAGATAGCAGTGAGAGCACATGCCAGTGTAATATAGTGGATAGCACTCGGAGCTCCGGAGCCGAGAGTTGGGGGTTCGAATCCCGCCATCATGTGCGTCCTGTGCCTGCCCGCATGATGCACATGAGACAGAGGCAGATAGCAGTGAGAGAACATGCCAGTGTAATATAGTGGATAGCACTCGGAGCTCCGGAGCCGAGAGTTGTGGGTTCGAATCCCGCCATTATGTGCGTCCTGTGACTGCCCGCATGACGCACATGAGATAAAGGCAGATAGCAGTGAGAGAACATGCCAGTGTAATATAGTAGATAGCACTCGGAGCTCCGGAGCCGAGCGTTGTGAGTTCGAATGCCGCCATCATGTGCGTCCTGTGCCTGCCCGCCGGACACACATGAGATAAAGGTAGACAGCAGTGAGAACACATGCTAGTGTAGTATAGTGGATAGCACTTGGAGCTCCGGAGCCGATAGTTATGAGTTCGAATTCCGCCCCCTTCCACTAAAATGATGGAGAAATTTACTTCGGCATAGCTCCCATCGTCAATTCCCTTAATATTTTGAGCGTGAATATTACCATAGATTATAATATAGCATGAATAAGATAAAAATATGACCCTTCTAAGATTTTGGTTCGACCTTTTTGCCCCTCTGTAAAATATTTAATTCGACTTAGTACCGTTTAAGACGATTGTGTGTATTGCTTGCTTTGAATGATAAGTTAAATGTTTGATGGAAGGAAATAAATCACTTCAGAAACATTGGTGCGAATTTTAATTTATTAATCGCCATCGGCCTGTGGAGTGATCTCAAATCTTTTGGCACAGAGTCCGAAAAGTGGGTGCAAGTTCTGAAACTAGTGCGTTATTCATGTACTCACTGCTTTCATCTTAAAAAAAATAAATGAAATGAAGACAGCATCAGTGTCGGTACAATCATACCAAGATACGATCGATATGGTACGTACTTTATTTCCTGTTCTCCCTTTCTCTCCCTCTCTCTGTCTGTCTCTCACGGTTCACCATAGGAAATCCAACTCCCGAGGGAGGCGGCACTGACAGTTGAATAGAAGATGATATTATGCGCCATAAATCGGAACTTCAAACCACGTGACTAAGACTCGGCCCCTTGGCTAAAACAGTGCCATATCTTTCAATCGATTTGGGCAAGTTTCATTATACTTCAGTACTACAAATGCGATTTTTCATGCCTCTATGGGCTAGAACATGGAGGTTAAAAAGGCATTTTAGACAAAAATAAGAACGACCTTCCAGTATGAAGGCGATAACAAAATGTAGATGGCACTATTTATGCCTGTTTTGTGATACGGTTTACAGTTTCTCTAAAATCAGATGCAAAGTTTCATGATTATAACAATAATTATCCACTGAAGTAGAACGCAATAAACCGTCTATGCACGTTATGTACACTGAAGTGCCAGAAAAACTGGTACACCAGTCTAATACTTGGTAGGTCCCCGACGGGAGCGCAGGACTGCAGACATACGACGGGACATGGACTTCACTAGCTTCTAGAAATATGCTGTAGTCAGTGCACACCATACTTCCTGCAGAGCGTTCCACAATTCGGGTGTATTCCGAGCTCTCGGATTCTTGTGATCCATAGCGCGTTGCATGGCATCCCAAATGTGTTCTATCACGTTCAGATTTGGGGACTTGGGTGGGAATGGCAACACTCCGGACTCAGATGAATGCTCCTCTAACCATAATGTGGAGTTCCGACACTTGTGTGGAGGTGCATTGTCCTGTTGGAACAGGCACAACCCATCAGCATGAATGCAGGACATGAACTGGTGTACCTCGTCAGAAAGATGCGCACGTAGCGATGGCAGGTCACAAATGTTTGTAGACGTACCAGGGGTCCCAGTGAAGTTCAGCTAAACACACCCCATGCCATTACGGACCCCCACCCCATCCGGTAGAGTTCCCTGTTGACAGGCGGGATAAATGGCTTCATGGAATTTGTGCTACACACGAATCCTTCCATCTTCCCGATACAGTTGGAAATGGGACTCGTCAGACCAGGCTACTTGTTTGCAGTCATCAAGTGTCCAGTGGCGGTGTTGCCGTGCCCAAGCTAGACGCATAGCTCTGTGTCGTGCACCCATCAAGGGGACTCGAGTTGCATGTCGGCTCCCAAAGCCCATATCATGCAGGGTACGTTGCACAGTCCGGGCGCTGATGCTTATTGAGGCTCCAGCATTGAATGCCGATAATACCTGCGAGAGTGTTGCACGCCTATCGCGTGAAACGATTCTTGACAGCCGACAATGGTCACGTTCACCCAATGTCTTTTTACGGCCACACTGGTATCGTAGGTTGGAGGTTTTGCTGGAATTCTTGTTGTCAAGGTACACCCTTGCAATGGTCATCCGTGAAAATCCGAACTTCGTTTCTACCTCCGAAATACTATGGCCCATCTCACGAGCGCCAACTATGACACCGCATTGAAAATCGCTTAAATCGTTATTCCTTGTCATTCTCATGCCGAAAATAGCTCTGAGGGCTGGTAAGGATGTCTATCGCTTTATATACGCACTGGCGGAAGCAACTGAGTACGCGCATAGGTGACGTTGCTATGTATTTTGCATAAGCTCGTCTGTACCAGTTTTTCTGGCACTTCAATGTACTTGAACAAACGATACTGACCGTTGTCAAGTTAAAAAGCTTTACTGAAATCTAAAAACCGATATGTACAATTAAAACGTGAGATCGTCGCCCCGGTGGCGCAGTGGTCTAAGCGATGGCCTCTGATCATTCATCCGAATGGGGTCCGGGTTCGAATCCCGGTGAGGCATGGATGTTGTGTTTGTCTTACGGCACTGGTTCTCTCCCTCCCTGGAACCAGTGACCCTAAATTAGGGACGGGCGACTGCTTATAGCCCATTGAGTTGCTCACGGTGGTCGTTAAACCTCCAATGAAAAAAAACAAAAAAAAACGTGAGATCTTTCAAGAACACTATATTCCCATCCTCATACAAGAGTACAGAAGTACATGTCCAGGTATATATAAAAGTTTTCAAGCCTCGAGATGGCATATTAGGGTTGTAGTGGGAATGCGCCAATCGGATGAATGGCCGACCCCCACCACCCGCCGTTCAAAGGGCATATCTCAGAAAATCTGGACCAGATCTGACCTAATGACATTCTCATGTGAGAATATCATTAGGTCAGATTGGAAACGGGTAATAGCATTTATTGACATGCATTATTATGGTGTTGATCCACCTTTGGCCTTAATGCATGCAATGAACCTTCGAGAAATGCTTTCGACAAGGTTTTGGAACACAGCCATAGGTATGCACTTTCATTTCAGTGCATAATGCTGCCGCTAAATGTTGCTTAGTAGTAGGACTTGGTTCCGAACCTTTTATGCGGCGCTGTAATTCATCCCGTAGGGGCTGTGTGGGATTAAGATCAGGGCTCTGTGCTGGCCAGTCCACATACGATACGGAATTGTCGTCAAACCACGCCATAACACTCCTTGCTTTTGCTGTTACCAACAAGGCTTGGTTTCATAGTATTACCACAGAGTTGGTAGGGCATGTCCAGAATATCGAGTTAGACGTGCTGGCTAACAGGTTTGCCCACGATCACCAATGGACCGGGACCACACCACGAAACCACCACACGAGTACAATGTCAGCTCCAAACTTGACCGTAGGAACAGTACACTGTGGTAAATAGCGACCCCCCCCCCCCCCTTCGTGCTGCCGCCATACACACACACGGCCATTAGACTGATGGATCGTGTATCTGGATTCATCAGTCCATAGGACCCGTTTCCATTAATCTGCGGTCCACGATAAATGTGTTTTACACCATGCTAAACGACGAGTAGCATTCCGAGTGGAGATGAAAGGCTTATGAGCAGCCGCACAACCACGGTAACCCATGGAATGAAACTCTTCGAATGGTACGTGTACATACCGAGGTTCCAGCAATTTTTACTCACCTGTACACTGAGGTCTTGTGCAGTACTCCATCGATTAGCTGTAACTACTCTCCTGAGGCTTCGACGTCCTCTATCACTGATTTTCTTTGTTCTACCGGTACGTTTTGCTGCTTCAGGTACGCCATGTGTCTTCTACTTATTCAGTACATCCAAAACAGTTGACTTTGGTATGTTTAAACGCCTCTCCGTTTATTTTATGGACAACCAACTGATATAACACCCAAATCTCATTCCTTTCTCAAAGTCAGTTCTTTCCCGGTGCGACATTTTCACCCAACATCACAGTGCGATATGATCGCGGTCAGCTCCAGGCTTGTTTTTATACCGTTTGCACCTGTACCGCGCATATTAACAACGCAGCTGATCCTTTCATTTGCTTTTGAAAGGGTATCCGGTTACTTTTGTCAGTACAGTGTATACCTGGACATATACGTCTTTACTATTGTCTGAGGATGGGAACATAGTGTTCTTGAAAGATCTCACGTTTTAATTGTAAATATTGGTTTCAGATTTCAGTAAAGCTATAATATTTAACTTCACAACGGTCAGAGGCGTTTGTTTAAGTTCATAACGTGCAATAGACGGTTTATTGCGTTTTGCGTCATCTATTCTGCACGTATGTCGATTATTTTGATTTTCGATAGTTATACACATTACTATCATGACGTGTTTTACTTTACAACTGTGAGCTAGTGAAAAAAAGTAACTGAGAACAACTGAGCCCTGTAGAAAACAAAATGTCTTCTCAGTAATGGGAAAAACATAATGTCGCCAAAAAATGAAGATAGTACTCTTACAAGATATAGAAGCAACATTTTGAGCAGAGTAAAAGGGTTCTACGCAAACATATATGAAAGTTCTTGTACACCTACCGGGTGTCTCGGAAAAGATTGAAACAAACTTTTAGCTCTTCAACGGTTGATCACATGTACATACTTTCAATTAGAAAAGTACTCAAAGTGATGTAAAGACTTACGACATGACAGATGCACCGCTGTGTGTGTGACGGGGGGAGGGGTAATCAGCATAAAAACGAGGGGGATGTATACAGCCTTTGCACAACAAATAATTTCAATTAAAATAGTTTTGCGCAATGTCCTATGTAGTCTAAAAAAACAAACCCGTTTGTTCTACTTACAAAACTCGCTGAGATATTCGTGATGAAAATTGTAAAGAAAGTATCGTCTGAAGCCCTTTTACGGGCAAACGGTAGATCGTTTCAATACATAGCTTTGTAGCACTCAAAGCGAGTAAGGGAAGAGCTCTTGCGCGTGCAGGAAATTAACGTTCCAGTCGATACACTTTTTACAATTTTCATCGCAAATATCACCGCGAGTTTTGCAAGCAGAATAACGGGGTTTGTTTTTTTAGACTAATTAGGACATTGCGGAAGTTTTTTGTCTGAACTTTTTTACTGCAAAGGCTGCATAATTATTTTTTATTATTATTAAAATTCCACCCACATGGGTGAAACTGCCATCCGTAAGTCTTAACGTCATTTTGAGTATTTTTCCAATGGAAAAGTACAGTATGTACATGTGATCAACCGTTGAAGAGATAAAAGCTTATTTCAATCTTTTTTGAGACACTTGGTATACATACCTTTGAAATGTTCCTCATTTAAAAAACTCTCGGTGAAATTGACCTACATGATCAATCCTGCACATAAAGAGAAAAGAGAGACAGACAGACAGACAGATAGACAGATAGACAGATAGACAGGCAGAGAGACAGAGAGAGAAAAAAAGGAATGTTCTGGAAGATATGTATCATATAAAGAGATAGTATCTCCATTATTGGGATGACAAATGTTATTTACGATGCACCCTTCAAGAAAATGTTAGTGTTGTAAACCGGGCTGTGACTGCAGTGGAAATTCTATTAATCCTCTGTATTCGAAACAGCAAATAAGTATATTTGCCAGAAGAGAAAAGGGTTCGAAGTTATTATGAATTGAAAAAATGAAAATCATTCCGTTTACTGTTGTTTTGTGTTACGACTAAGACTAGCGGGCTTGACGAAAGATATCGCATTTCCCGGGTTTATGTAATATGTAGATTGTTTAGAAAATATATTGCTTATTTTAAATTTCCTTCAGAAGATTCCGTTAATCGCCAATGTCTTTATCTATGAAAGGAAATGTGTTATGTGATTTAAACTCAGCACGACTAAATTTCTCGAATATCTGTCAGGCATTGAGATTCATTAATATCTTTTTTGACATAGGAAGTAGAAATAATCTTCTTACTACGTAAAGAGCAGAATCCTCCATAATTGTGCTCCAGAGTAAAAGATTATCTGTTTCTATCATCCGGATAATTGCTTCTGACAAATGCCGTAATGTACTTACGCCGTTTAATCTCTTTCCTCCTCAAAGCGCAATGAGATGAGCATTCCCTTATTAGTCTGTTTCAGGACGTCACGGAGACTGCACACATATTTTCTTCAGATCTGTCAAGTTTCTGTCTTATAATAATCAAGTTTTTATTTATATTTAGTCTCACATCCCCCTCCCCCCTTCCCTTTTCTTACTCTTTAGTTATCAGTTCCTGGGGCAGAGAGCGAATCATGCGTTGCCTTCATATGGCTTTTACATTATTGTGCGCATTCTGGTGACTTCTAATGAACCATCCTTACAACAATCAAGGTGTTCCTGATCCGGTTTCATTTCCCGTTTTATTTCTGAAAAAAAAAATATATTTCAAAGAAAAACGCGCACTGTGTAATTTTGTGCTCAAAGCCAGCGGAGTAAAAAATAACTTGTCATACAACAATATTGTCGTCTTTTTCTTAAAGAAAATAAGATTTCCACCGACCGACGATACCATATCGTAAAACCGATACTTCCTTTGCGTTTGTTTGCACTGCGATTGTCCGGATCAAGATGCACGCAAACGCCTGTTGCCTGCTTCTCTGGTGATTCACTCTCTCACACCCCGCGTGTCTCATTGTAAGACCGAAAGTTACTTTTCTCATCTCATCTTTTGCGTTGAGCATTCAGAGGTTTTCGTTTGAGGTGCGAACTTTCCATTCCATTGCATGTCGTGTCGGAATTAATGCCTTATTGGTTAATATGGATTCATTCAATATTAAGGAGACTGAAGAAGGCGTCGAGGCCAACAAGTTCGTGCTTGTTGAAAACAAAAAGGGGAAGAGTGAATGATGGAAGTTGTTCCGTCTCATTAAGGAACCAGAATATGTTTCGCCGCAACAAACAATTTTCACAAGCTTCTGATGAGTTGAAAGTTTCCAAAATGTGAATGTTCACCTCATGAGTGTTCCTTTATTCCGAGGGGCAATGATGAAATCAACATCAATATTTTGGAAATTTTAAACTCATCAGAAGCTGGTGAAAAAGATTATTGAGCCACCGGGGAGGCACCTCTTCTTGAAACTGTCGTGTGAAAACGTAATGCCACGTTTGCCAGAACAAATTCTGCTGCCTGCACACAGTCACTTTTATGCAGAATGTAGCGCCAGTTCATGTTGCATGTACAATAAAGGACTTTCTTGTCACTACATTTGGTGCAGTAGAACTAACCAGCAGGCACTGCATCATTCCGTGGTAACCTCGGACTCCAGATCTGACACCCGTGAATTTCTGTTTGTGGGATTACTTAAAGTTCGGACAAGACAAGACATGTCACACTGCTACAATTGAAGGAAGACATTTCGTCTTGTTACATTCTACAATTGAAGGAAGACCGGACTTTTTACATTCTGCGGGTTACTGGAGGTGTCACACGCTTGAATGCAGTTAACCTTTTAATCGGCCGATATACCGTAACCAAATATAAATGAAATTAACTACGTTCCCCAAACAGAAATGTTCACATAGCGGCCGTGTTTTTCGAAATCTACAGAAATTCCTTTACCCCTCTCATCTCAGCTGTACCGACTATAAACCTGTCACCAGTGATAAGTATAGTTTCTATTAGTCCGTTATTCTCTGCTTTCGGACGCAAAGCATGATGAAGGAAAGACTAGTTTTCCTGACACGTACATCAGGCCACTGGGTAGAAACAAATGACTAAAGTATCTTAATTGATTACCACGTAAAAGGACTATAGCAATGGCACCGTAAAAGAGATTCTTTCTTAGGTGCTGCGCAGTTCTCATGGCCTTTTTATCAGCAAATTAATCAGAAAGTATTGCTGTTAATTATCCCCCAGTAACAACTCCTTTGAATAACAAAGGGATAAGCAACGCTTTCTTATATGCAGGTTCCCTCGTTCCGGCCGTGTTCAGCCCAATTCTTAAACTGCGAATATACACAGTCGAGTAACATTATTGTGACCACCTCCTACTTTTGACATCAACAGCGTGTAGCCAATGTAGGAAGGCAAGTGTCGTGAGCTGGCTTGGAGGGTATATAAGGTGTGCTGTAGACATTCTAAAAATATATCACTCGTTGCTGTCATGGATAAAAAGAACGATTTATCAGATTTGCAAAAAGAGATGATTATAGGCTTTCGGGTCAATGGTGGCAGCATTTCTGAAACAGTGCAGTTTGTGAACTGTTCGCGTGCTGCTGTGATTAAAATGTATCGTGATTGGAGAAATGGCACCAATCCGAATAAGCGACGTGAAAACTACAGAGCACTACGTGCCATTGATATGAGAGGTGAACGTCGGCTTCGAAGGTGCGGGAGGGCCGGTCGACACGCTACATTATAGCAATTCACTGGCCGAATGAACCAGCGGCTACCGGAGGTGTGTCTAAAACCACAGTTCAGCGAACCCTGCTGCGTGAGGGGCTCCGATGCAGACGGATGGTCACTGCACCTATGGTAACGAAGGTGCATCGGCAGAAAAAGGTGTACATTAGTTCTGCAGTATCGGCATTGGACCTCCGCTGATTGGCAAAGCATTGCCTTCTCCGTCAGTTTTCTGCTTAATCGAACGGATAGACGTTGGCGCATAAGGTGATAAACATCGGAGAACAAACGGTCTTCCGCTATTGCTGGAAAAACACAAGCTGGTGGGGACAGCGTTATGGTCTGGAGAATGTTTTCATCGCATTCTCTTGTTCCACTCATACCTGTGGAAGGCACTATGGACCGAATTCGTTATGAATCTATCCTTGCAGACCACGTACACCCGTATATGCTGATTGTCTTCCCTTTGGCGAATGGGATCTTCCAGCACGACAATGCGACGTGTCACACAGCTGAAAATGTTCGAGAGTGGTTGGAAGAGCACGTCGAAGATTTCAAAGTACTTTCCAGGCACCCTAATTCCCCAGTCCTAAACCCAATTGAGCATCTGTGGAACCACCTCGATCGTGTTGTTGGCTCTATGAATCCTCCACCACGCACCCTCTAGTATCTGTCAGATGCACTGCAGTCAGCATGGCTCCACATACACTGACGGAAAAAAAATCCCAACACTAAGAAGGGGTTGTGTTAGATAAACGACAGTTGGTAGGCGGTGAGAGTACATCTGTAAGATGACGTCTATATGCAAATTTCGCGCTCGGCGCCCCTCGGAACATGCAAAGCAGGTTTGCTGTAAATACGCGCTGTAACGTTCGTGAGCTTTAGTTATCGTTGAGATTCGACGTAGTGTGTTGATGTTAGTCAAGAATGCATTTAAGACGAAAAAGCCATTATCAACAGCTCACGGAGTTTAAACGAGGTCGTGTAATAGGGCTACGTGAAGGAGGATTTTCTTTCCGCCATATTGCAGAACGACTTGGCAGGAATATAGCCACTGTGCATGATTGTTGGCAGCGGTGGTCAAGGGAAGGTACTGCCTCAAGAAGACCGGGTTCCGGCCAGCCATGTGGCACTACTGAGAGGGAAGACCGCTGTGTACGGCGTAAGGCAGTGGCGCATCGTACTGCGACTGCGGCATCAATTCGAGCTGCAGTTGCCACCACAGTCACTCAAAGAACTGCTATAAAAAGGTTACTTGAAGGACAGCTCCGAGCCAGACGCCCTGTAGCGTGCATTCCATTTACTCCAAACCACTGCCGTTTGCGACGTCAGTGGTGTTAAGCTAGAGCTCATTGGAGGACAGAGTGGAGATATGTTGTGTTTTCTGATGAAAGCCGGGTTCTGCCTGGGTGCCAGTGATGGCCGTGTGTTGGTTAGACGGAGGCCAGGTGAGCGCCTGCAACCAACCTGTCTGCGGCCGAGACACACTGGACCTACACCTGGAGTTATGGTCTGGGGAGCAATTTCCTATGACAGCAGGAGCACTCTCGTGGTTATCCCACTCACCCTGACGGCACAGTTGTACGTCGGTCTGGTGATTCAACCTGTTGTGCTGCCATTCATGAACAGCATTCCAGGGGTGTTTTACAACAGGATAACGCTCGCCCGCATACCGCTGTTGTAACCCAACATGCTCTACAGAGTGTCGACATGTTGTCGTGGCCTGCTAGATCACCAGATCTTTCACCAATCGAGCACGTATGGGACATCATTAGACGACAACTCCAGCGTCACCCCCAACCAGCATTAACCGTCGCTGTATTGACCGACCAAGTGCAACAGGCATGGAACTCCATTCCACGAACTGACATCCAGCACCTGTACGACACAATGCATGAACGTTTGCGTGCTTGCATTCAACATTCTGGCGGTTACACCGGTTATTAATGTACCAGCATTTCACATTTAAAATGGCTCTTCTCGCGCTTACATTAAGCTGTGATCTTGAAACCTTAATCGATTAAATATGTTATCTATACCAATGTATTGCCGCCATTTTATTCCTCTACAACTATTTTTTCGTGGTGTTGGGATTTTATTCCGTCAGTTTATCTCTGAACACCTTCCAGCACCTCTTTGAGTCACTCCCATCCCGTCTAGCTGCTGTCCACGTTGCACACTGCGGTTACTCTGGTTATTAGCTAGTGGTCGCAATAATGTAACTGGACGTATATTTGTTCCAACTGATTTCAGCCCATTTTTCTAACCCCGAGTTAATTCGTCCCAGCAGGATGAAGGTTTAATACCTTGTGTTAGAGGTCATGTTGAACAATAAAAATTGTGGCAATGTCACCAAATTAATGAAGAGTATGTATTTTCATTGATTTTCACTGTGATTACAAATCTTTTAGCTGCCATCGTCCTCTGTCGGTGACTATTTGAACTAAAAGTTTTTCTGTTGCCAAGCAAAATCCACTCTAACTGCTGCTTTTCGGGCAAACCACATTCTACTACACACATTTGTTCTTTTGTTATAAAATTTTGAAGTTTAAATGGACTTTTGAGTCACCCGGGACATATTTTTACTTTTCAACACTATGTCCTCATTCCAAATTCCTTTCAAGTCCTACGAAGCTGATTTAGATTAAAGTACACGTTCCGAAATATTAGCAGAAAATCATCAACACGCAACAAACTCTTGATACTTGCGCAGCATTTAGACTTTTGTTTACCAAGTCTTCAGTTCTCTTTGATGTGAAGTTTGGAGAAGTGAAATTTCAAAACCACAGTAAGATCAGAAATGCCGTGCACTGGTGAAACATGGCCAACGTACCGGGAATAAATTGAAAGAGTCGGAAATGAAGGTTTTAAAATAGATATACGATGTGATCAGAATGAATAGAATCAGAAGTGAAAGGGTAAGAATATTAGCGATTCTAAGTTGCTATGAGAATGCTAATGCTGTAGAGCATCTTGGTTCTGTACTTCAGTGATTTCGATGAGAGCATAATACACACAGCTAGAAAGAGGAGGACGTTTATAGAAAATGCACGACATTCCCACATCGAAAACTGTTTCGAAATGAGCAAGTTTCTAGAAAGAAGCAAAATTTGTTAAAATAAGCGTCCCAGATTTTAGATTATATTTTGAAAAACTATGTCCACACAATCAATTTTTTAGCACATCTACAAAAAAAAAAGAGATCGTGCTTATGTCATCACTTTGTCCGTCCGTTCGTCCGCATGTGGACACCATATCTCTGTAGCTATTTGTTCAATATAAAATTTTTTTTTTGCGTTGGGAAGCTTGAAATGTGAATGATTATGTTTACTTTTCGGTTTTTCTACGACGCATAACTTTGCTAAAAGAGGGCGTAAATGCAGATGTTATTGACTTTAAAACACGTTTCATTCAATATAATTGCTTTTAACATCCGATTGAAAACACTCCTTTTTCCATTCGATACCATTTATAACGAAGACTATTTTGGATGCAGTTTCTTTTACAAGTGATGCATAGTTTTTCCACTAGGAAAGCGTAAAGTTAAATTGCGATTTCACTGGTATATCAGCTTCTAAATGTTCGATTTGAAAACTTCTTTTGCATTGGATAGAGGTCCTAGTGGAAAATGTTCTGCATATGATTTCAAATTTTTGGTAAAGGATATTTTGGTCACTAGGGGGCGTAACTGTAAATTATTGTTTCTGGTATATTTGCAGCAATATCTGAGTTTCTGAAAGCTCGGTTCAAAAATTCTTTCGCGGTCAGATACCCTTCAGCACGACAAGCCATTTGAGAATACCTTGTGCTGAAAATTGTGCATAACCCGCCAAAGGCGTCGAAGTTTATCTTATTTCTGTCTATATCACTGCTTCTAACAGTCCTATTTGAAAAATGTTTTCTTTGCCTGAGAGCTTTGCCGGTGCGAAATGTTTTGCATATAATTAAGAAAAAATGATCTGTTTCAAAATTTATCTCACCCACCTTTTCCCATCTCGGCTAAAAATCTTTCCCCATTAGAGATGAGCTCGGGCTCAATTTTAGGAGCTCGGACCCAGTCCCCTTTCCTTGATTACATGTGTTTGCTATGCCAGGGCCCGGGTTCTCAAAAGATTTTGCTTATCAAGGTTTTAATTATGCACAGGCCAAAGCTATGGCCCAATTAAGGATTAGTTTAAAAAGTGTACTTCATTTAATCTACTCCATAATATTAATACGTTCTTCAAAACACTATGCATAAAAGCAAATGTTCTAAAATGTGGACTAGAAAATAAATAAAAATTCGATGGACATGCCGTTCGACTATACCAGGGGAATCAGTGATTTTTTCAAAAGCTGAAGATAAGAAAATCTTTTAGAAACAAAAAATTTTCCATTTGTTATTTTTTTTGGATTTCTAAATTTTCTTTTATTTTGAATAATTGCATTACAAAACATACAACTCTTTACGCACGTGTTTTAAATTTTGACTGTAGAATGCTAAACATTGCAATATAATTTACATATATGCTGACTGGTAAAGATAGTTTACAGTGATGTAGTAGAGTATAAAAACAAGTGCAAGAAAATTTTCAAAAGAAAAAAAGCGTATGAGCGTTCCAGACCAGATTTTTCTGCATTTTATAACATTAACAAAGCTTTGCACTTAATAGTGTAATAACCACGATATTATTCTATGTGTGTTCGGTTTCCAGTAAGTTCATCATCAAAATTGCTTACCGTTTAAGCCTCTCGAAACTCCTCAAAAAAAGAATCGCATCTAATGCTTCAGCACTTCACCTTGATCTTCTTTCCTCTGAAACTTGACCTGCTGCACTAAACACTCTCTCGTGTGCAAAACCACTGGCTGGTATACACAGTATAGGTTTCACAATGGCAGCTATCTTGGGAAACTGGAATTCTTCCATCACGGTAAAAAATCCACAGCTTCGAAGTGTGTTTCTCCCATGTGCAATTCCACATACTTACAAATTTCATCTGGATCAGGAATTTCAAACGCATCTTCCAAATTTTAAATAAGCTTGATGACTTTTTTCCGTAAAAAAAATCAGAAAAATGAAAAATCATTGCTGAAAAAACCAAGCAACAAATCTAGAAGTGGCATCAGCCATGTACTTAACACTAGAAATTCTTTAATTTTTGGTAACCAGTTTGTAACAATAATATCCAGGGAACTATTTTTTAATTGCAGTTTTTCATGAAGGTAACTTATAAACAATAAAATCGGATATACACCGAGTGGCCACTTTATTATGACCACCTGACAGTTTTAAGCAAATGAGCTAAGGCTGCACGCTGTTGCCTCCCGAGGGCGAGGCTAGTATAAAAAGAGAAAGCTTAGTGATTGCGACAGTAGTAGAAGTGATTTTTGGGTGACGAGATGGGTAAAAAATGCGATTTGACAGACTTTTAACGGGGGATGATTGTAGGAGCTCGGAGCCATGGATCGAGCATCATCGAAACCGCCGCATTCGTGAAATGTTCCAGAGCAGCTGTTGTTAAAGTGTTTAAAGACTGGACTTTCAGCCAAAAAAACTGGGTCTCTACGTGCAACGTGTGGTCGTCATCGACTAGTGACTGCCTGGGCGGAACGGTGAGTGTCCAGACTGACAACAGAAGGGCAACAATGCAGCAAATTACAGACCATCTTAATCAAGGATCCCCTCAAATGATCAAATGTGTTCGAACAGGCTTTCGGCTGCGATATCCCATCCGATGCAGTGTTCGCCGTACACTGCATCGGATGGGATATGGCAGCCGAAGGCCTGTTCAAACACATTTGCTGTCTGTAGTTAACATGAGAATGTCTCCAGTTCGCACAGGATCACAAGGGTTTGACAGTCGATAATTGGAAACAAATTATGTGGTCCGATGAATCACATTATCAGTTGCACCATGCCGATGGCCAAGTGAGAATTTGGCGGAAACAGCACGTAAGCATGGACCCCAAATACATTGCTACAACCCTTCAAGCTGGTGAAGGCAACGTTATGGTTTGGAGAATGTTTTCCGGGCATGCTTTGGGCCCTTTAATTCGTGTTGTTCAACATCTGACTGGCACATCATATCTAAACATCGTTGAGGACCAAGTGCATTCTGTCATGTGGATGGTTTATCCCAGTGGCGATGGCTACTTTCAACATGATAATGCGTCCTGCCGTAGTGCTCGTATTGTACAGGATTGGTTTCAGGAACATGCCGGTGAGTTTACTTTGCTTAGGTGGCCTCCACAATCTCCAGATCTCAACCCCATTGAGAATTTGTGGGTTGAAGTTGAACGAGCCGTCAGACAGCTGGATCCACAACCCTGCAATCTCATACTCCTGGAAAGGGCTGTTCATTAAGCCTAATCTCAGATCCAACAAACCACCTATCAACATCTCGTGGAATCCATGCCACAAAGAATCGACGCAGTATTAAAGGCAAAAGGTGGCCCAACGAAGTACTGAGGGGGTGGTCATAATAAAGTGGCCACTAAGTGTATATAAAGAATTCAGTAATAAAATTCAACATGTGTAATATCAAGCCCAGGCCCTGGTTTTTCCGCTCTTAATGAATCCTGAGCCCGCCCGAGCCCGGGCCCAGTCCCGAGCTAATCTCTATCCAACATCCTATGGAGAATAGAGAATCCTCCTAAAAACTCTGCTTCTTACCACCTTCAAGCCTTGGATAAATTTCTCTTTTCTTATGTGTGCCTCTTCTCCCGTACTCGCGAAAATTCGGGAATTGCATTTATTGTCCCTTGGTCAATTTGCGTAACGGCTGACCGCTCAGTCAGCTCCATATCAGCTTCCTCCATCACACCCTACGTTAGAATTTACTTTGACCCATCGAGAGAATTCCCTTCATTAAATTGTGCGTCATGTAGGATCCTAAAAATGTAAGAAAAGCCATGTGCTTGAATAGTTTTCCTGCAAGACCTCTGACGCTATCAATCAATTAGATAATTTCCCATTCATTCGCACAGTAATAAAGTAATATAAACTTAACTTCGGACAGTAATAGTATTTTCCGGATTTCGGAAAGTGTAGAGGGAGCGGCTGACTATCTTCTCTGTAATTAACACGGCTGGCATAAAACTAGTGAAAGAGAACAGCCTGAACATATCCGTAAAGGTCCTAACGCAAAAGGAAAATATTTTAACTTATAAGATATTAAAAACAGTTACTTTGAAATTAATGGGCTTAGGGTTACAATTGTACGTAGGTGATTTAAGAAAGTAAGTTACACTTAGCGCGATCTGCAGTGGGTGCCTGGCAGAGAAGTAGAGAGTACGTCAGTGCTGCAGACGAGAGGTGTTTTAGTTCAGTAACTGCCTAAGATGTGTGCAGGAGTCAGTTCGTAACGGCGCATCAACTCGATTCTTACTCCAAATTGGAAGTGCAAGGAACCATTTCGAGTTTTGTGGGCTAAGCGCCTAAATTGCACTGACATCCACAGTGAAATCTGAGCTGTATACGAAGAAAATGCCATGTCTCTCCCGCCCATTGTAAAGTGGTGCCAACAATTTGAAAAGGGTCGCACAAATTTGACGGGCGAACACCGCGAAGGCAGATCATCAATATCCAGCACTCCGGAGCATGTTGCCGCAGTTGACGACATGATACGGGATAATAGGCGTACCAAAATCAAGGAAATTACCAGTACGTTAGACATTTCGTACGGGATTGTGAATTCCATCACTTACGAGCAGCTGGAATTTATGAAATTGTGTGCGAGATGGGTGCTACGTTTACTCACTGACCAGAACAAAAACCAACGTTTCCTTTTGCTCTTCAACGTCTTTTGCTCTTCTGCAACGATATTCTGCTGAAGGTCACAACTTTCTGCACTGAATCATCACATGTATTTTTAATTGTAACTATGGGGGGGGGGGGGTACAATGACCCAGCGCCGCGACCTAAGGTCTATTGTGCATCTCCAGCCCTAATCTCGAAAGAGACTAGATGCACGAGCAAAAGCAAGAATGCTCTTGACTGGTACTAAAGAGAGATCACTTGGTCTCAAATTATGAGTACTAAAGTGTTCAAGCTTAAGTGCTGCAAAAACGTCACAGTCGCAAAGAAAATGCAAGAAAGTCTCCTCTTCTAGTTGGCATCCTCTACAAAGTGGATCTTTTATCACCCCAATCAAATTAAGGTGCCTATTAAGACGACAGTGTCCTGTAAGTAGACCAACAATCAGTCCATATCCCTTTTTTTCATCACAGGTAACGTTACGTGGTTTCAGCATTTCATCCCTGAAACCAAACGATCGTTAATGGAATGGAAGCATGTCACTTCTTCAACAAGGAAGAAGTGCAAAGTCCAACCGTCGGCGGGAAAGGTCATGGCGACTGTTTTCTTTGAACTTGAAGGTGTTGTTTACACAGAATTTCTGCCAAAAGGGACGACTATCAATGCTGACTCATATTGCCAGAAGCTTCGAAATTTGCGAAAGGCAATTAAGGACAGACGCCGAGGTAAGCTGAGAGAAGGTGTTATTCTGCTGCACGACAACGCCACACCCCACACAGCATGGAAAACGAAGGAATTGCTGCAGTTATTCAAGTGGGAGGTGTATCAAGATCCACCGTACAGCCCCGACTCATCCCTGTGTGACTATCACTTGTTCAGTAAAATGAAACAGGACCTTAGCGGACAACGATTCCAAACAGATGAGGCTGTGAAAACTGATGAGGCTATGAAAACTGATGAGGCTGTGAAAACTGATGAAGCTGTGAAAACTGATGAAGCTGTGAAAACTGGTGAAGCTGTGAAAACTGATGAAGCTGTGAAAACTGATGAGGCTGTAAAAACTGATGGGGCTGTGAAAACTGATGAGGCTGTGAAAACTGATGGGGCTGTGAAAACTGATGAGGCTGTGAAAACTGATGAGGCTGTGAAAACTGATGAGGCTGTGAAAACTGATGAGGCTGTGAAAACTGATGGGGCTGTGAAAACTGATGAGGCTGTGAAAACTGATGGGGATGTGAAAACTGATGAGGCTGTGAAAACTGATGGGGATGTTAAAACTGATGAGCTGTGAAAACTGATGGGGCTGTGAAAACTGATGAGGCTGTGAAAACTGATGGGGATGTGAAAACTGATGAGCTGTGAAAACTGATGAGGCTGTGAAAACTGATGAGGCTGTGAAAACTGATGGGGCTGAGAAAACTGATGAGGCTGTGAAAAGTGATGGGACTGTGAAAACTGATGAGGCTGTGAAAACTGATGAGACTGTGAAAACTGATGAGGCTGTGAAAACTGATCGGGCTGTGAAAACTGATGAGGCTGTGAAAACTGATGGGGCTGTGAAAACCGCGTCCTTAACTGTTTGCACCAAACGGGAGGAGACTTTTTTCTCTACAGGTATGTAAAAGATAATCACAGATTCCGATAAACGTTTACAGTCCTTAGGCGACTATGTAGAAAAATGAATAGATGTTGTACCTTTAAACCAACATACATTCCCTGAGTATATATCTTTACTTGTTTTTTTTTATTCAACAGATTAACTAACGTTTTGATCCGCTCTCGTAAATAACCTTGGTTGCTGTCTGTGAGTTAATATTATGAGAGCACGGTATGTTGAATGAAAATTCCAGACACAGAAATGCATCGCGTTTTTCAATACAAGCTATTTTCTGTTTAGAATAAAGATAGATAGATACATTTGCAGATGTTATAACCACCTTATTCGATATATATCACCAAAAATGTACCAAAGAACGCTGAAGAATATTTAATATGTTTTTTCGAATTCAAACACATCTAAATATTGGTTATAGTTAGGCCAGAGCTCATTGTCAGCGTGCGTTGGGTTCACAGGACCATATCGAAGACTTCTCGCTTTCTTGAACTTTCTTCAAACGATGATTGATGACAGATTTCATTGAAATAACTTGGAGCTCTGCAAAAACTAGGTCATAGAGTCTTGACCTGCTGGGAACTGCAGTTTGCCAGCTTTCACCTAATGATCCAAAACTGCATAAGATTAATGGTTGCGTCATGTACGGTCATGAAAATTTTACATAATATCTCCTGCCGAAAGCAGATCCCTGTAGAAACATCATTTATTAGGAAGAAATATTACGCACGGCTGAAGAGATATCTTTCACTTCGGCTTCCTTCCCTCTCCGGAGTCTTTAAAACGTTATAACCCATAAATAAGACTTGCTCGTTTAACACAGATAGGGAGACGTTCCTTTGGAATATATTTACTTGGGCGACGTTGCTAATAAAAGTTCAGCGGAAAAAATAATGCGCCAAGCCAAGTGCTTAAGATATAAATTTCGTACTTTCGGTTCGCTAGAATGGTGCTTCATGGAGGACTTCGTGTTCAGAGAGAATCATAAAACATAGTTACGATTTGAATAACGATGTATCTTCATTTATTTATCGCGCTGAATTAAGTTTAAAAATTAACTATGAATACCGCATTTGTGCCTTTTTTATTCTTGGCAAAAGTGAAATAATGAGCTACTGTGGAAGACTGCGTTTTAATAAGCACTTCATGTAGGAGCTCAAAAAACTCAAGTTTTGTTATTACTGCAGGATCATCTGGAAGTCTAGCTACGGTGATATGAAATCGTATCCAGCGAAAATATTACGATACCGTGCCCATACACATCATGTAAAGGGAAAACGCTATAAAGTATCCATAAACACATGTCATGTAAAGGGTAAATCGCTATAGAGTATCCATAAACACATGTCATGTAAAGGGTAAATCGCTATACAGTATCCATAAACACATGGCATGTAAAGGGTAAATCGCTATAGAGTATCCATAAACACATGCCATGTACAGGGTAAATTTCTATAGAGTATTCATAAACACATGTCATGTAAAGGGTAAATCGCTATAGAGTATCCATAAACACATGTCATGTAAAGGGTAAATCGCTATAGAGTATCCATAAACACATGGCATGTAAAGGATAAATCGCTATAGAGTATCCATAAACACATGTCATGTACAGGGTAAATTTCTATAGAGTATCCATAAACACATATCATGTAAAGGGTAAATCGCTATAGAGTATCCATAAACACATGTCATGTAAAGGGTAAATCGCTATAGAGTATCCATAAACACATGGCATGTAAAGGGTAAATCGCTACAGAGTATCCATAAACACATGTCATGTAAAAGGTAAATCGCTATAGAGTATCCATAAACACATGGCATGTAAACGGTAAATCGCTATAGAGTATCAATAAACACATGTCATGTAAAAGGTAAATCGCTATAGAGTATCCATAAACACATGTCATGTACAGGGTAAATCGCTATAGAGTATCCATAAACACATGTCATGTACTGGGTAAATCGCTATAGAGTATCCATAAACACATGGCACGTAAAGGGTAAATCGCTATAGAGTATCAATAAACACATGTCATGTAAAAGGTAAATCGCTATAGAGTATCCATAAACACATGTCATGTACAAGGTAAATCGCTATAGAGTATCCATAAACACATGGCACGTAAAGGGTAAATCGCTATAGAGTATCAATAAACACATGTCATGTAAAAGGTAAATCGCTACAGAGTATCCATAAACACATGTCATGTAAAAGGTAAATCGCTATAGAGTATCCATAAACACATGGCATGTAAACGGTAAATCGCTATAGAGTATCAATAAACACATTCATGTAAAAGGTAAATCGCTATAGAGTATCCATAAACACATGTCATGTACAGGGTAAATCGCTATAGAGTATCCATAAACACATGTCATGTACTGGGTAAATCGCTATAGAGTATCCATAAACACATGGCACGTAAAGGGTAAATCGCTATAGAGTATCCATAAACACATGGCACGTAAAGGGTAAATCGCTATAGAGTATCCATAAACACATGTCATGTACAGGGTAAATCGCTATAGAGTATCCATAAACACATGGCACGTAAAGGGTAAATCGCTATAGAGTATCCATAAACACATGTCATGTAAAGGGTGAATCGCTATAGAGTATCCATAAACACATGTCATGAACAGGGTAAATCGCTATAGAGTATCCATAAACACATGGCACGTAAAGGGTAAATCGCTATAGAGTATCCATAAACACATGGCACGTAAAGGGTAAATCGCTATAGAGTCATGTACAGGGTAAATCGCTACAGAGTATCCATAAACACATGGCATGTACAGAGTAAATCGCTATAGAATATCCATAAACACATGACATGTAAACGGTAAATCGCTATAGAGTATCCATAAACACATGTCATGTAAAGGGTGAATCGCTATAGAGTATCCATAAACACATGTCATGAACAGGGTAAATCGCTATAGAGTATCCATAAACACATGGCATGTAAACGGTAAATCGCTATAGAGTATCAATAAACACATTCATGTAAAAGGTAAATCGCTATAGAGTATCCATAAACACATGTCATGTACAGGGTAAATCGCTATAGAGTATCCATAAACACATGGCACGTAAAGGGTAAATCGCTATAGAGTATCAATAAACACATGTCATGTAAAAGGTAAATCGCTACAGAGTATCCATAAACACATGTCATGTAAAAGGTAAATCGCTATAGAGTATCCATAAACACATGGCATGTAAACGGTAAATCGCTATAGAGTATCAATAAACACATTCATGTAAAAGGTAAATCGCTATAGAGTATCCATAAACACATGTCATGTACAGGGTAAATCGCTATAGAGTATCCATAAACACATGTCATGTACTGGGTAAATCGCTATAGAGTATCCATAAACACATGGCACGTAAAGGGTAAATCGCTATAGAGTATCCATAAACACATGTCATGTAAAAGGTAAATCGCTATTGAGTATCCATAAACACATGTCATGTACAGGGTAAATCGCTATAGAGTATCCATAAACACATGTCATGTAAAAGGTAAATCGCTATTGAGTATCCATAAACACATGGCATGTAGAGGGTAAATCGCTATAGAATATCCATAAACACATGACATGTAAACGGTAAATCGCTATAGAGTATCCATAAACACATGTCATGTAAAAGGTAAATCGCTATAGAGTATCCATAAACACATGTCATGTACAGGGTAAATCGCTATAGAGTCATGTACAGGGTAAATCGCTACAGAGTATCCATAAACACATGGCATGTACAGAGTAAATCGCTATAGAATATCCATAAACACATGACATGTAAACGGTAAATCGCTATAGAGTATCCATAAACACATGTCATGTAAAGGGTAAATCGCTATAGAGAATCCATAAACACATGGCATGTAAAGGGTAAATCGCTATAGAGTATCCATAAACACATGTCATGTAAAGGGTTAATCGCTATAGAGTATCCATAAACAAATGTTATGTAAAGGGTAAATCGCTATAGAATATCCATAAACACATGTCATGTACAGGGTAAATCGCTATAGAGTATCCATAAACACATGTCATGTACAGGGTAAATCGCTATAGAGTACCATAAACACATGTCATGTAAAGGGTTAATCGCAATAGAGTATCCATAAACACATGGCATGTAAAGGGTAAATCGCTATAGAATATCCATAAACACATGTCATGTACAGGGTAAATCGCTATAGAGTATTCATAAACACATGTCATGTAAAGGGTAAATCGCTATAGAGTATCCATAAACACATGTCATGTACTGGGTAAATCGCTATAGAGTATCCATAAACACATGTCATGTAAAGGGTAAATCGCTATAGAGTATCCATAAACACATGTCATGTAAAGGGTAAATCGCTATAGAGTATCCATAAACACATGTCATGTAAAGGGTAAATCGCTATTGTGTTTCCATAAACACATGTCATGTAAAGGGTAAATCGCTATAGAGTATCCATAAACACATGTCATGTAAAGGGTAAATCGCTATAGAGTATCCATAAACACATGTCATGTAAAGGGTAAATCGCTATAGAGTATCCATAAACACATGTCATGTAAAGGGTAAATCGCTATTGAGTTTCCATAAACACATGTCATGTAAAGGGTAAATCGCTATAGAGTATCCATAAACACATGTCATGTAAAGGGTAAATCGCTATAGAGTATCCATAAACACATGTCATGTACTGGGTAAATCGCTATAGAGTATCCATAAACACATGTCATGTAAAGGGTAAATCGCTATAGAGTATCCTTAAACACATGTCATGTACAAGGTAAATCGCTATAGAGTATCCATAAACACATGGCATGTAAACGGTAAATCGCTATAGAGTATCAATAAACACATGTCATGTAAAAGGTAAATCGCTATAGAGTATCCATAAACACATGTCATGTACAGGGTAAATTTCTATAGAGTATCCATAAACACATATCATGTAAAGGGTAAATCGCTATAGAGTATCCATAAACACATGTCATGTAAAGGGTGAATCGCTATAGAGTATCCATAAACACATGTCATGAACAGGGTAAATCGCTATAGAGTATCCATAAACACATGTCATGTAAAGGGTAAATCGCTATAGAGTATCCATAAACACATGTCATGTAAAGGGTAAATCGCTATAGAGTATCCATAAACACATGACATGTAAACGGTTAATCGCTATAGAATATCCTTAAACACATGTCACGTAAAGGGTAAATCGCTATAGAGTATCCATAAACACATGGCACGTAAAGGGTAAATCGCTATAGAGTATCCATAAACACATGGCACGTAAAGGGTAAATCGCTATAGAGTATCCATAAACACATGTCATGTACAGGGTAAATCGCTATAGAGTATCCATAAACACATGGCACGTAAAGGGTAAATCGCTATAGAGTATCCATAAACACATGTCATGTAAAGGGTGAATCGCTATAGAGTATCCATAAACACATGTCATGAACAGGGTAAATCGCTATAGAGTATCCATAAACACATGTCATGTAAAGGGTAAATCGCTATAGAGTATCCATAAACACATGGCATGTAAAGGGTAAATCGCTATAGAGTATCCATAAACACATGGCATGTACAGGGTAAATCGCTATAGAGTATCCATAATCACATGTCATGTAAAGGGTAAATCGCTATAGAGTATCCATAAACCATATCAAGATATCATTTCCATAGATAAATTGGAATAGAGGTATGCACTGGCCTAAGTTTCCAATCATCGGTACGGCCCTGGCCAGAGCTTTAGGAGTCTGTCCCTAGCCCAGCCCGAGCCTGAACTTTAAGAGTTTGGCCCTAGCGCTGCTCGGGCCTGAAACTTAGAAGTCTGGTCCTAGTCCGGTCCAGGCCTGAAATTCATGAGGCTGGCTCTACTCCATCCTGGGCCTAAACTTTAGGAGTATGGTACTATACCTCCCCGGACCTGAACTTTAGAAGTCTGGCCCTAGCCCAGCCCGGGCCTTTACTTTAAGAGTCTGTTCTTCGAGCTGCTCAGTCCTTATATTTAGAAGTCTGGCCCTAGACCGGCCCGGGCGTGAAATTTAGGACTATGGCCCTATACCAGCCCGGGCTTAAACTTTAGGAGTCTGGCCCTGGCCTGGCCCGGTCCTGAACTCTAGGAGTTGGGTCCTATACCGTCCCGGGCCTGAACTTTAGGAGTTTGGCCCTAGTGCGGCTTGGGCCTGAACTTTAGGAGTTTGGCCCTAGCGCGGCTTGGGCCTGAACTTTAGGAGTCTGGTACTAGTCCAGCCCGTGCCTAAACTTTACGAGGCTGGTCCTGGCTCAGCTCGGGACTGAATTCTATGAGTCTGGCCCTATACCGGCACGAACCTGAACTTTAGGAATCTGTGTTAATACAAACAGGGCGATGCAATGGTGTCACAAGCACAACACCTGAACACTGGATGATGGGAAACATGTCACGTTTGGGTCCGACGAGTCAGCATTCACAGTTTTTTCCAATTTCTGCGAGAGTTTGCATTTGCTGAATGCGGAAGGAAGTGCACAATTCCGACTGTCTTATGTCAATCGTCAAACATGGTGGGGTATCAACAATAATTAGACAGCAATCTCTTAGTTTTATTTAGGTCCTGTCACCACCCTAAACGAGCGAATTACAACCATTGCAAACCTTTATACTCTAGATGACCAGGTTCATCTCGTGGTGCAAACATTACTTCCTGCAAATGATGCCATCTTTGAAGAATACAATGCTCAAATACACCCACTCAACCAGATATTTCCAATCCTTGTTTGCCGAGCATGAAACTGAAGTTTAACAACATCTCCCATGGCCTGCATAAACACTAGACTGAAACATTACTGAACCCTTGTTGGCTGAATTGCAGAGAGTGAGAGAGAGAGAGAGAGAGAGAGAGAGAGAGAGAGAGAGAGAGAGAGAGAGAGAGAGAATAGATTTCCTCCAATCATCACCTGACACTCTCCTCCAAGAGGAATGGTTCAGTATTCCTTTGAAGACTGTTCACAATTTATATAGATCTGTTCCACGTCGGACACAAGCTTGCAATGTTTTAGTGTACAATGTTACAGATATAAGTTAATTGTTTATGTTACACCAAAATACTAGCATTACCTCTATGGAAATACTCTTCGTACTCAAACGTTCCGTAAAGTTGCCTTCCTCCGGATAGCTTAAAATATGTAACACATAATTTAGTAAGCACTGGATAGAACTGACGGCCAGATAAATAAATATTCTTATACTTACGGTAATTTACTTTCTTATTTAGTCCACTGTTGTCACTTTAGATGATAGCACAGCATCAATTGCCGAAATCACTTCAATCGTCTTTAATAAATGTTTGCTTCAATGGTGAATGAACGAAAGCTTAAAATGCACAAAATGTTCTTCTAGTCTTACGACTCTACAACAGCTTAAGACTTCGGAAACAAAAAAGTAAAATAATCAAAGTAAGTGCTTGTGTAACAGAAAACCCAAATTATAACAAATATCTCGGCCGTCCTTGTGGCGCAGTGGTCTAAGCGATGGCCTCTGATCATTCGTCCTGAAGGCGTTCGAATAACGGTGAGGCACGGATTTTGTGTTTGTCTTATTGCACTGGCTCTCTCCCTTCCCAGTGACCCTAAATTAGGGACGGGTGACTGCTTATAGCCCATTCAGTTGCTCACGGTGGTCTTGTTAAACCTCCAATAAAAAAAATTATCGATACAATCTCACTCGAATCTCTCACATTCTCTCCAAAGCAATTACAACGATCTCACACTCTAGCAGACTTCTAACGAGAGCTCTAATAACTCTTAAGCATCATTCTTATCTATCTCGTTAGCATACGTCATTCAACCTTTGATCTCAAGTCATGTTGCCGCATCAAGAGAGAAAATGTAGCTTTAAGATCTCAAATGCTTAAAGAGAATGAACCAAAATTTACATACAATAACTGGTACCAAAACGTAAAGTTAAATTATCGTATATGTTACAAGCAATTATAAAAACAAAGGATGGCTAACACCTTACTAAATCATACCGGTGACTCTTCTCAGAGTTTTACTAATTATTTTATCTACTTTCTGTACATAGAGAAAAGGAAATCAAACTTAGTATTTTTAAATGATATTTGACAAATGCAATGCGACGCAGTTGGCGTATTTCAATAGGACACCTGTATTTTATAGAACTTTCCTTCAACAATCACGTGAAACATTTGACAGCTCTATGTCTCAAAGCTTGATCTCTAGAAACGAGATACTAACAGAAACACACAAGAAAAAGAAAAGAGTGATTGCATGATGTTAATAATATAAATCCTAATGAATTGGCAAGAAACATGGAATACTTCACAAACTGGTGTCTCTTAGTTTTCAGATAAAAGTTCATATATTATTATTTAGTATTTATTTAACTCGCCTTCGTTTTGCTGATCACGTAGTCATTTTTGCAACTGTCCCTTCAGAACTGCAGAGTACGATCCAGCATATTGCTGACAAGGGTATAGAAGTGGGATTAAAAAAGAACTTTCAGAAGACAAAACTGATATACAATAATACTTTTACAAGAAATTAAAATTTATCGATTGATGGGGAAAAGCTGGAGATAACCGATACCTACTTTACCATCGACACAGATATCAAGCGAGTGTCACAATGATTAAGAAATTAATAGGCGTATCAAACTTGGTTGGAGAGCTTTTGGAAGAAGCAGTAAATTTTTAAGAACAACATGCCATTATGTCTTGAAAGAAAAATGTTTAATTAATGCATGAAAGAAGCATGGAGTGATGCAGGCTTTGTGCAACCAGGAAAAATAAGAAAAGAAACTCGTGGATAAGGAAAATGATAAGAGTGGGAAACATCATGATCAGATTAAAATCCCTGAAATGGCAATGGGCTGGACAAAATTTATTGCCAGAAGAGCAGACCACCGATGGACAACCCAAATTTTAGACTGAATTCCGAGGGACAAGAAAAGACCCAGAAAGACCACGTGGTGATGTGTAGATGTAATTCGGAAGCATGTGGGAGTGACATGGAGGAGACTGACTCAAGGCAGCTATTGGGGAAGAAACTTGGAGAGACCTTCATCAAGCAGTGGATTGACAATATTTGATTCTGGTAATGATGATGATATCCTTTGTATAGTTTACAGAAAACAATGTGAGAGTCTTAATATCTTCACCATTTGACATCGAAATCCAGCTACTGGAATAGGCACCGAAGTAGGCAGGAAGATGTCACCTAAACTGTAAATAATAAGTGCTGGGAATTCATGGAAAATTCCTAAAAACAAGGTGCAGCAAATATACCGGTAGATTTTCGACTTTAACGAAATTAACAGTTTGAAAAGTTTCCATTTTCAACAGCGGAAACTTTAATTATTTGATAGAGTTATTATCTAACAACAATGAACAACTTGTTTACTTTGGAGTTCCGCCTGGGTAGAGAAATTGTCTAAGCTCAGGCTTCTGACTATTCGTTGGAAAAGGGCCTGGAATCGAGTCCCGGATGAGGCATGAGTAGTGAGGTTACCGTACGGCTCTGGATCTTTTCCTTCCTTGCAGCCATTGGCCCTGAATTAAGAGCAAGCAACTTCTTAAATAGACCATACAGTTGCTCACGGTGGTCGTTGAAGTCCGAAACAAAAAAAAATGCTTAGTAGGAAGAATAAAATGGTAGTAGTTTTGATGGATTTTATATAGCAACTTGGATACTTGGGATCCGCAAGTCAGTGATTTTATTGGATGGTACATGTACTTTGGTATAAGAAAAGAGTGCGCTGTAAAACATTTTCTGAAATTCACGAGCCACTTTCCGTGGTTTCTTTCGTGAATTAACAAAGCATATTTTTAATATAACTTTTTCCGTGAAATGACAGAAAGAAACCTGAATTTCACAGATTTTTCGTACGCTCGGGAAGTTCTAAATTTTCAGAAATCTTTGAGCAATTCTTTTCTGATATTGACTGTAAATTACCGTTTTTAAGATGTGTTAACGGAAAATTCTGAATCTTCAGAAAGCTTTCCGCCATTTCTTTCATATATTAACGGGAAAACTCTGTTCTCACTTTTCCGTATCTATATGACTAAAACATTCCGGTAATAGGATGGATTTGCTCGAATACTTGAGGTTTGAATAACTGTTAATTTTCAGTCGTCTGTCGAAAGATTTGATTTTCAAGTTCTGTAGCGAAGTAGGATATTATGAATAGCATATCTCATGAAATTTCGGTTATTGTGGCACCGGATATTTCTTTCCCTCTCCCCCATTTTGTACTCCAGCTATTGCATATTGTGTTACCGTAAGAAACCGGGTACTAAAATTATTGTACAGGCGATTGTACGGTATCTATGTATCAGTCTGGGGACCACTTTAGACAAAATCTACATAAGCTTTCAAGAGTAAATTTTATAATTAGGAGTTTTGTGAAATAACACCATAAAACAGTCCATTTCAGCTTTTCTTAAAGATAACTGAGGGTCTGGTCTGTCAGTTCAAAAAGATCTCAAATTCCAAAGCTTTCTGTACTTCGAAAAATCACGATACAAAATACTTAATCTGTAAAATTCCTCATACATACATAGACTACATTGACAAAAGTCACCGGACACCAAGAAGAGAAACACAACATAGCTTTTATTGACATACATTAGTACGGTGTCGGTCCACCTTTGGCCTTAATGCATGCACTGACCCTTCGAAACATGCTTTCACCAAGGTTTTAGAACACAGCGATAGGTATACGCTGCAGTACATAATGCTGCCTCTAACTCTTGCTTAGTAGTAGGTCTTGGTTACAAACTTCTTTTGTAGCGCTCTGATTCATCCTATAGGTGCTCTATGTATTTAAGATCAGGGCTATGTGCTGGACAGTCCACACACGATTCGGAATTATCGTCAAACCGCGCCGTAACAGTCCTTGCTTTATGGCTCAGTGCATTATCCTGCTGGTACCAACAAGACTCGGTTTCATAGTATTGCCACAGAGTTGGTAGGGCATAATTGTCCAGAATATCGAGGTAGACATGCTGATTAACAGGTTTGTCCGCGATAATCCAATGGGCCGAGACCACACCACCAAAAAACACCCTCATACGAGTACACTGCCTGCTCTAAACTTAACCGTAGGAACAGTACACTGTGATAAATAGCGTTTCCCCGGCAACCGCCATACCCACAAACACGCCCATCAGACTTACGGATCGTATATCTGGAATCATCAGCCCATAGGACCCATTTCCATTGATCTACGGTGCACAATAAATGTTCTTTACCCCGTGCTAAACGACGAGTAGCATTCCTAGTGGAGATGAATGGCTTATGAGCAGCCGCAAGGCTACGGTAACCCATGGGATGAAATTCATTCTCTGCGAATGGTACGTGTACATACCAAAGTTTCAGCGTTGTTACTCACCTGTATACGGAGGTCTTGTACAGTACTCCGTCGATTAGCTGTAATAACTCTCCTCCGGCTTAGATGTCCTCTATCACTGATTTTCTTTGGTCTTCCGGTACTTTTTGCTGCTTCAGGCAAACCATGTGTCTTCTACGTATTCAGTACATCCTAAACAGTTGACTTGGGCATGTTTAAACGCCTCTTGGTTTCTCTTATGGAGAACCCACTAATGTAACACCCAACAATCTTTTCTTTCTCAAAGTCAGTTCTCTCTCGCCGCGATATTTTCCTTCACCCTCACAGTGCGATATAACCGCAGTCAGTTGCAAGCTTGTTTTTATACCGTTTGTAGCTGTACCGCGCATCTTAACAAAGCAGTGGATCCGTTCATTTGATTTTGAAAGAATGTCCGGTGACTTTTGTCAATATAGTATACATACATACCACTGCGCTGTTCTCTGATATTCAGAGGTTAGCTCCTCACTGAAAACACTCACTGTTGCTGTATCAGATGTCTCCATTTACAACGATTTTGGCACACAACTCGAGGTTTATTATCATCCATCACACGCCGCACACAAGACCTTTTGTACTTCATACTCATTATCTTTTTCTCGTGCATTGTGTGGGCTGTCTTAGTGAGAAATGGGTTTGCCTTCTCGGGGCCTCAATGGGCAACATTGGCATACAGAACAGCAACAAGGGCCTATGTAAATCTTGGAGATGTACCAGCTAGTTCTGTGAGACACTGTTGGCCAACAACTCACTGGGTTATGTTCCAGAATCTTTAGGAGGAATGGACATCTGGAGCCGTCAGCTGTGGGCTGATCACCCGCACTGATGTACCTTTATGATTTTTATGACTCTAAGTAAGAATAAATAACGTCCTCCTACAGGAAAAACTTAAATTATTAAAAACCTATTCGAAAAAACAATAAGTTCCAACAGAATGTAAAATGACTAATCCATTCGTACTAATAACAAAAAAATTCATCATCACGCATTAAGAGTTTTACCTTGAACGCGTGTATGTCTCCCAAGTCTCTCTAGCTCAATTGTTAAGAAGCGCGATTTCTGATGAGCCGACCCAAACCACCTCGGATCGAATCCCGCTGGTGCAAAAGTATTCGCTGTTGTAAGGGCTGAGAAATTAAGGGTTTTGGATTTTGCGAAATTTCTGTATAAATACGGAAAATCCCGAAATGGACTTTTCTGAAATAAACGGAATTACTGACTACGAAGTATCTCCGAACACACGGAAGCTAAAAATAAAGACATTTTGTTAAAAGGCAGCCACTTACTGGCAACTTTGCTGCCCGTTATTTCCAAGAATAATAATAACCACTTATTGTTTATGGTGTACAGAGGGTAAGTCGAAAATTTTGCAATATTTGGATCACTATGTCTTCATACGTACCTTTACGACGAAAGATGACTAGCATTGAAAGTATGGGCCATTGTGTTGCTCCGTCTTTAGCTATCTGTCTGCCAGTTCTTCGATTCCGCGGCGGTACTAGTTCTTGTTCTACGAGGCGAAGAATTCAGCTGCCACTTCCTCCCGGTTGTTGAAGTGCCGCCCGCGAAGGAAGTGAGCCATGGACCGGAACAAGTAATAATCCGATGAAGCAAGATCCGGACTATAAACTGCGTGTGGCATCAGTTAGATACCCTCAAGTTGCTGGAGTTTTGCCCGGGTCAATCGCGTGGTATTAGGCCGGCGTTGTCCTGCTATAGGAGTGCGGCTTTCTGTTCACCAGTGTCGCGGCCTACCTGACCTGGGCTGATCGTCAAGGTTTCTGTCACCTAAGCGAAATTCCGTGAACCATCTGATTGCGATTCTGTGGTTCCCCGAACCATCTGGTTGCGGTTCTGTGGTTCTCGGAACCATCTGGTTGCGGTTCTGTGGTTCCCCGAACCATCTGGTTGCGGTTCTGTGGTTCTCGGAACCATCTGGTTGCGGTTCTGTGGTTCCCAGAATCTTCCACTTGCGCATGGCAAACGTTTCGTGCTGCTTGAGCTGTGTTGTGCTGGTGTTCAAACTCGTAAAGCAAAAGTTTCCTAATTAGCCGGTTGTGGTTGTTCATCCTTTAGGTGTCCCAACCAGAAACAGAACGACGACATACAATGCTGTTCACAGCAACGACTACCCTTTCGACTGACTGCAGTGCACAACTTGAACTAGTGTAAACACGTGACATACCCACATGCTTTTATACAAATATTTCAAAACTTTCGACTCGCCCTCTGTAGCATTTCAAACTGATTTCCGTGTTTTGGGCTACCCAAATTATGTTGAACAAATTATTAAATTTAAACGATAGAGAGCTGTCTAAGAATTTCAGATCCACCCGTTCTGTTCTCGGATGTGATTAGGAGTGGTTGACTAAATATCTGTGTCATTTAGGACAAGAGTGATATTACACGATGGCGATAAAAACATCGATTTCTGTTGATCTGGGACAAGAGAATCATTTGCACTTATCATCAAATTAACACGTCCAGCAGAGGAAGATAGCGGGAAGGATGAAATTCAGTTAGCTTCTCAGTATCTTGACTAATGATCGCATTCCGTTAGCGAAGCAGAATCGAGTTCTAATCATCGATTTTCATTCCAGATAATGAATTGGGGCAATTATAGGTAGTACCATGGAAACGCGACCGAAAGATCTCTTTGGTTTTCGCAAATGAGTTCCCAAATAATTCACGCTGATCATGATTTGCTGCCCGGATATCAACGCTCGTTGGCTCATTTCCAACCGACCGAAAGCTCCATCTACCCCGTCATAACTCCAAAACAGAACTGTACGACCCGTTCATATGCCTTCTGACAAATGCAACATAAATTTCACTCATGAACTGATAGCCATTTATTTCGTAAACGCTACATACAACTAGCTTCAATCACTAATACTTCGCAAAATGTCTGTGGCAACAAATGACGGTAAATTTCCGCATACTTGCACCCATGCGATTTACGTTATCATAATAAATGGAGTTTGTCACTAAGAGAAGTTAAAACGTACAGAACATGCTTTCGGATGTTTTGCACAAATCGAATTATGTATCTTCATTCCGGATGTTTTGCCGCATGTATTGAATGCTTGAGCCATATTGCTTTAACCGCCTCGGTGACTCAGTGGTCTAACCGCTGGCTTATGACCATTCGTCTAAGAAGGGTCCGGGTTCAAATTCCGGTGAGGCATGGATGTTGTGTTTGTCTTAATTCTCTGGATATCTCACTTTCCTGGGAATAAGCAGTCGCCCGTCCCTACGTTAATGGACGGGCGACAGCTTATAGCCCATTCAGTTGCTCACGGTGGTCGTTAAACCTTCAATCATAAAAAGAAAAGAATCCTTTAGAAATATCTACAGAGGAAAACCTGAGAGAATCAAATTGGGAGTCCTGGAATCGTTGAAGTGACTCTGTCTACGGAGAAAAATTTCATATCGGAGCCACATTGCTTGCTGACGTAAATCATCATTCAGTTCTTGTGGAAATAACCTTTCGTAATGTAATGTGCTTTAGCTGTCCGATGAACTCAATAAATCTCTTGAGATATTGTTCAGAATTTAGTGAATCACAAAGAAAGTTGCAATGATTTTTTTCGTGAAATATCAAATATTAATATGAAGAAGCTATGAAAGATATAATATTTAACACTATGCAAGATATAATATTAAATACGAAAAAGCTGTAAAAAATATCAGTTGTGCGAAAGGATAGAACTGGCAGTTGGTGGAGCCCTTATCGGAACATATGCTTCACTTAGTTGGACACAAGCTATATCAAGTTACCATACAAACATTTTGGTGATGCATACGTATTTTCTAGTAAAATTTTAAAACCATGAGAGAAATGTTCAGTACTGTAAGCAATACGATTTCTCTACTTGCATAATTAATTCATTGTGGGTTATTTTATAACCTGTGCAAACTTTCTCAGCCGTCATTCGTCGCTCAAGATGCTAATAAAAAGTACTGATACCAAATGCTTGTGTTAGCATAATAGTGAACTGATGGCTAATTATAGCAAATATTTAGTACATTATAGCAAATTATTAGGAACACCTACCAAATATCCTGTCAAATCGAAGTTGTTGTACAGCCTCGATTCGATGTTGCATCAATGCAACAAGGAGATGATGTCGTTCTAGAGGTATATTCAGCCAAGTACATGTGATGTCTATCACCTGCCAAATGTTCTCTGCAAGAGAATCTGCCTTACGAATGGCTATCTGACCTGATCCCACATATGTTCAATTGGTTTAAGCTATGGGGACTGTGGTGGTCATCGTTTTATCACCCTGAAGTCACTGTCGTGCTCTCTTGGAATCGTTATGCGACGATCCGAGGTATGGCGCCTTGTCCTTCTGAAAGTAGCCCTCACCATTAGAAAACAACATGTACATAGGTGCCTGGTCCTCAAGGATGTTGAAACATCCCGTGTCATCCAAATTTTGTTCCAAAGGTATTGAAAAACACAACGTTTGACACGAAAATAGATCGGAGACCATTACACCGCCTCCACCAACTTCTACAGTTAACGCTAGACAGCTCTCCATCGATTCGTGCTGATGATGACTAAGACGTCTGCACGGGCCAGGATGATCCGGCAAGCCTGAGCCTGGCCTGGCCTGGCCTGGCCAGGCCCGCGGTCCGCGTCGGGCCTTTTTTTTTGTTGTTGTTTAGAGAACAAAGCAATGGGCCAGACCTGGCTAAGTCGATCCATTCTTTTTATCGAAATTGTAAAGAAAGGAAAAAAGTCGTGTTCCCTGATTTCCTGATGTGTTTAACTGTTCCTATTCACCCTCTTCATTTGGCTTTACTTACTTCCATGACATAGCCCAGGACGTAGTCAGAACTGCAAGGAGAGGAATTCACAGTGTTTTTACCAATCTGTAGGTATTAAGGTTGTAAAACCATTTTGGGGCTTGTTGACAAAAAACAAATCTACCCCGAACGAGTGTGTGTGTTATGTAGAGTGGGGAACGGATGATGTCTGGACTGGGGTGAGGGTGTGTGTGTGTGAGTGTTTGTATGAGAGAATGAGACGACATGGATTTCTTCTTTTTTCTCCTATCCCTAATCTGTATAGGGATTTACTTTTGTAGTGTTACCGTTTACTAGCTCAGAGAAATGTAGATTGTGAACGCGCTAAGTCTTCCTTTTTCTCTCTTTTTAAAGGTTATATTTTTCGATAATTATCAAAGTTTAGTTAATATTTTTAGTCTTACATTCAGCTAAAGATTTCAATAATATCTCATTTCATTATTGAATTCTCGTTTTAATAAAATATAATAGAAAGACAAAATAATACCAAATTTCACACCACGGACCGAGGCGGGCCTAAATAAGAGCTGCAATTGACGGGTCCGGTCCGCACCTGGCCGGGTCGGGCCGAGTGTCTGATATTTGAAACATGCAGGGCCCGGCCGGGTCTTAAACGCACGGGCTTGTGCTGGGACGGGCTCACCAAATTAGGCCCGTGCAGACTCTTAGATGGCGTCATATCATTGCCAGTCTATCGGCATTTATTTACCGTACACGAGATTCATTGGACCAAGTGACCTCATTCCAGTCCTCAAGGGTCTATTTTTGCACTCTCGTGCCCATTTATCCTTTTTAAGGACATGCGAGTGATACACGAACGAAAAGTCTGCTATTATATCCTATTCGCTCCTACGTGCGGCAGGCTACGTGTTGAAATACTTCTCTCGATAATCATAATTAACACAGCAATCACACAACACTGAATTGACTGTATTTACTGTTCCTCGGGTAATATCAATCACATCAGAAAACTTGAAAATGTCATCGCTCTGGAGCGGTAATCGAACCAGCATCTCCCGATTACCGTTCGAGCATGCTAACAGTTACACCGCCCAGGATGACAAATTAACAAGCATCTGAGTGCTAAGAGGCGCGGAATATCGTCCAACCGCATTCTTAATCGAAACAAACTGTGCTGCCATCTAGCGTTGGTGAGCATATCCCCATGATCATGATCATATGTAGAGGATTTTAGGAAGGGGGTGTCTGACCCCCAGGTCTTAAACAACCCTTAGAATAGGAAACTAGGAGATTTGGGCTAGAGCGCCCGATAGGAAAGTGACACGGAAGCGAAGTAGAAAGGGGGAGGAAGATGCCCTTATTTATTACCGGGGGGCCAGTACCCGGGGTCCGACTGCTTAACGTGCCCATCCGACGCACGGCGGGTATTTAGTGGATCGAGCGTTCGTACCTGCCTGGGATCGAACCTGAGGCCCTTCCCGTGGCAGTCACGAACGTTGCCCACTCGGCCACCAGCGGCCCGAGCATATCACCAGTCGTCCAAGTGCGAGAAATATTCTTCTCATAATACGTGGAAAATTTGTCATGATAATTAACACAGCAAACACACATCATGAAAAGAATGAAGTGTGAAAATACGTCGTGATAATTAACTCAGCAATCACATTATGCCGCCCCGGTGGCGCAGTTGTCTAAGCGATGCCTTCTGATCATTCGTCCGAGATGGGTCTGGGTTCGATTCCCGGTGAGGCATGGGCGTTATGTTTGTCTTACGGCTCTGGCTGTCCACCTTCCCTGGAACCAGTGGCCCTAATTTAGGGACGGGCGACTGCTTATAGCCCATCGAGTTGCTCACGGTGGTCGTAAAACCTTCAATCAAAAAAGAAAATAACATTATGAGAAGAATATTTCTTCCACATTATATGCTTGAACCATATTGTTCCGGAGGTACACTGAACCGGTTCTGTTGAATATCATCAAAAGGAGTCGAAGTTCAGGCCACAGGAGCGAGATTTATTCCACAGCAATTATCTTCACAACTTGACTAAAAATGCATCTATTGCGACAAAACTTTAGTATGTTGTTTCGCAGGTATACTGAAGCCATGCTGTTTAATATAATCGAAATGGGGTTAAAGGTCAGAGGAGTGAGGTTTATTCCACGGCCATTATCCTCATAGCTTAACTAAAAATGCTTCTCTTACGACAAAACTTTAGTATGTTATTCCGGAGGTATACTGAACCAATTATGTTTAATATAATCGAAATGGAGTCAAAGGTCAGGGCACAGGAGCGAGATTTATTCCACAGCCGTTATCCTCATAACTTGAGTATTAACTTGAGTAAATTCACATTCCACTGGGAGGCTTTTTGAAGGGCAATGGTAGACATAAAAATGCAGAGAATTGGAACATGTAAAGAACGAAGATGATTTTTGACTCGATAACGGTTAGGACATGTTAGCACATTTGCTTGACTGCATCGTGCAACTTACCGCACCTTTAACTGTCTTTCCTTCTACAAATCAAGACAGCATTCGCTGAACTTTTTTGATGCACCTTGAACATACAGGTAAGCTGTGATGCAGAATACCGCTGAAGTTAGCGAAAGAGAGAGACAGAGAAGACGAAATTATATTTTTTATCTGCACACAAACAGTAAGATGTCAACACTCACATTTTAATTTTTGTGTGGAACCAAAATGACGCCTGTACGTTTTTGAGAAGTGCGCAATTCATATTCAATCATCCGTACTCTCCACGTGTAGTACGCACGAAGTGACATGGCGCTTTATTTTTTTATTTTTTTCGTTTCCTATCCTTTAACTCCAACAATGACATCAAAGAGAAGATTCTGAAAGAAAAGTGAGCGGAATTAAAGGGGAAGATCTGCAGCAGCAACGCCGCCTAGTGTTAGACTAACCGCAATTCAGGAGAAGAATTTAACATAGTTTCAAAATATTTTGAGCTATTTTTGACCTATGCTAACAAAAGTCAGCTATAAACTTGTTGGAAATATATATATATTTTTAAAAATCCGGGATCCAATGATTCAATGGATTCAATTATTGCTATTAGTGGAGCCTTGGCCCCAATTTACAGCGAATGGGCTCTTCAGATGCGAACTAGCTTCATAAATCGAGATGTGACTGCATTTTTAGGTAGTGATCATCACTACTGGACTGCGGAAAATAAAGAATTTCCTACAATTTATTTGATTTAATTTTGTCATTATATCGCGAAATACATGCAAATGTTGCTTCTCTTTCATTAGATGAAGGAAAAGAAAGTTTAAATGTATTTGAATGCCAGAAAACTTCGTAAAACGGAAACTCTGAGTAAAAAAAAATGCAAATTTCAAAAGTAAAATTGCTTCTATTTCGAAATACCATTGCTGTTTCGTTGCTTTCGACTGGAATCTGAGCTGCAGAAAATTGGTCTTTAAGTTGTTTGTTTACAAAAACTGTGTTTTTCGCTAGGTAACTCTACTCTCCTTCACTTTCTCACTACGTCGTCTCTCCCCTGAGAGTCTTTTCCCCCTTTAAGTCGTTTAATCCCCCTACCTGAGAAACGACGGGAAAATCTTGTCTCTTTTTTCCTCCAGAACACATTAAACATGCGATTTTCGTGTATTTTCTGCACACTCTTCACAAGTTCTTTTTTTCCCTAGAAGATAACGGTGAGATCCAGTTCTCGAAACATACTTGAGCGACAGTCGGCAATTACATGTTCCCTTGAACAGTGAAGGAACCTGAGCCTTTCGCATCATTAGATTGCTGCTTTTAAATTCAGCGCAGATGTATCAAGTGGCGTGGTAAGTTTTTAAAATTAAAAAATAATTGCCTTGGATTCAAGTTCACGTTTTCCCAAGAGATTTTCATTTCTTTTTCCTCTTCGGAAATCTGTATAACAGCGAAGCGCTGAAAAGAAAACAGTACTAATTCTTTATTTTTTTCGAATTTACTAAAGCATAAATGTTTGTTCAAATGCAGCTAGCAAGAATTATTATTAAATTTCCAATCCGTTTTTAATGCACTGAAAGAAATTTATAAAGAGTATTTGAATAAAAAAGTAAATGTCTTCTGGATTAATCACCTTCGAAATTCCTGTTCTTAACTCTCTGAATTCCAACTGTTTAGTTAAGGTGTTTCCACCTAAAAACTTTGTCTTATGTTTCCAATGGTTAAACTTCTTTCATATTTTCTTCGCAGTTAATGTACTCCCAAAATGAAAATTTGAACATCGACAGAAATAACTTTACGTTATAGCATGGAACACTTAATACTTGCTAAACCATAACAATAATTAAAAAAAAATCAAACATTTTTCTTTGAGTAATGTTCAGATCTGTTAATAGATGGCGCTACCTGTACATTGATGACGTCAGTAGACAAACAAATGTTCGATTGCATTAATTATAGTTATGTTTGAGCAAGTATTAAGTATCCCATGTTATAACTTAAAGTTAGTTTTATCGATGTACACATTTTCATTTTTTGGAATACATTAATTGCGAAGAAAATATGTAAAGAAGTTTTACCATTGGAAACATAACGCAGAGATTTTAGGTGGAACCACTTTAACCCAGATAATCTTCAAATAATTAAGTTAACCACAGTAATGACTGTGAAAACACAAGTTTGTCCGTGATGGAGATCGAACTTGCTCCCCCTCACTCCGGAGTAAGTTGCTCTCTCAACTAAGCCACACGGGCGGAATGTATCGCTGCAGATTAGTCGTCTTGACACGTGATTTACCTTTGTTGTACGTCACACAATCTCACTTCCAACTTTTTTTTTGAAGCGAAGTAGGAATTTTCCATTAATTCCAGACAATGTGCGGAACGAACATCACATATTTTTCGAAGAATCTAACGGCTAATAAATCCAAATTTACGTTTGGGTGCCAATGCGAAAACACCAGTTTGTCCGTGATGGAGATCGAACTTGCTCCCCCTCATTCCGGAGTAAGTTGTTCTCCCAACTAAGCCATACAGAGGGAATGTACCCCTGCAGATTTGTCGTCTTGACACGTGATTCACCTATGTAGTACGTCACGTAGACAGATTTAAATCATCTTCGGTGCCGCCCTGTTTGTTTTTTTATTGTTGTCCACAAACTCTCTCCTCTTTTCTTTTTAATATCATTCATGAAACACATATATTATTAATACTTTGAAATCGGTTACCCACTCCCTATTAAAAGAGGTATGTAATAACGTGAAAATTGCAGCTTCTATTAAAACATTATCTACAAAGAATATGTGCTTTCTTAGTTTTGTTCATAACAAACTCAGTGTATTTTGGTGTTTCTATTTAAGCCTTTAAATAGAAACACCTAATTACACTGAGTTTGATATAAAAACCTCGAGAAAGCACCACAGTACTCTTTGTATATAATTTATTCTTGCATCCTTAGCATGCCAAAATCATTAGGTGCGAAATAAAACGAGTGATTTTAGAGTATGCATATATTTTCGTACAACACATTACATTTCTGCGCGCCACTTGCGACCACCACAAGCCACAGACTGGCGCATGAATTAAATCATAACAAACAATAAGGTTTAAAAGTGGAATTAAATCATAAGAAACAATAAAGTTTGCTAGCTCCCGACATTGAGCAGTACTTGGGTAGCTGGATTAATGAATGTTATTGCCGTTGTAAGGGCGAAACGTAATAATGAGATGCATATCAATTAAGATATGATCTAGTGCTAATTTATGTACATAAAAACAAGGAAATAATTTAATTCCATTAACTGTGTGCATATACAATGCCCAAGGTTAGAAGGGCGCCAGCCTGTCTGGGAGGACTGAATACGTCCTTTATGTGAAAGAATGTCAGTATTGTTATGTGTTTTGTTCTGTTTGTATAGTCTGGTTTCAACGTGCAGAAGTCCGTTAGAAGTAATGTGAAATATGCGGTCGTCTGGCACGGAGACAATAAGCGAGGGCGAGCGAGTTCCCAGAAGCAGAAACGGCTGAGGTGCGGATACGAAGAAAGTTGGCCTGCGGAAAAAGGTCAGGTTTGCTGTAGTAGGTCAGCGCCTCGTGGTATAAGGCGGCCGAAAAAGAAAGAAGGGGTCTTCCAGTGCGAGGGGGATAAGAGATAGTTTCGGAGAGAGAAAATAATTGTGAGGTCCGCTTGAAAGGCGGGTAGACGTGTGGCGTCTAGGCTCCGAGGAACGTAGTTCCTGTTATTTGCGTGAAGCTAGAGGCTTCGGTAGAAAGTGAAACAGATTTGCAGAGAGTGTCTGGAAGACGGGTAGACGTGTGGAGATTTTATGCTTCGAGGAACGCAGTTCCTGGTTTTTAGCGTGAAACAGAGGGTTTTGAGGGACAGCGTGGAGTCGGAACGACTCGGATAGTAGAGTGGCGTTAGGGCAACGGATTTGAGATTGAACAATTCGTGACGAACGACGCATGCCACAAATTCGTCGACGCGGACATTGGCGCAGGAACCAGACTCTCACTAGTACTTTGATTCATTAAATTTATTATCTTTCTTATTCACGAAGTATTTATTGAAGTTAATAAAGTGCCTTACAGTAGCCATTCTTTCCCTTCCTTGATTCGCGGATAATTACACAAAAAGGCGGAGGAAGAGGGGCCTGGATGATAAATTTATTATTAATAAATTACGAGAGTGAGAACCTCAGATTACTTGCTCTAGGGGGAAGTTGTTAAATTAACTCACGGACGCCTATCAGAAAGAAGGCGGGATTTAGCACGAAAGTCTATGTCTCACCCCTACAGCCGTAATACCAATGAAAGAATATATGTGAGTCATAAGAGCAAATATTTATAAACTAAGGCGGTGGTAATACTAAGTATTTCGACTGCTTAGTTTCTCAAAAACAATATTTATTATCATATACAGGGTGATTCATAAAGAAGAATACAGTTTCAACGTACTATAAAACAAGAACAATTCAAGATATTTTATGTTACCTGTAACAGAATTGTAGGGGAATGTTTCAAGTTTTTTAGAGACAGTCACAGCTGTTCTATGTGTGCCCCCTTAGTCACATGACACACATCGAGCCGGTAATCCATTTCCGCCCAAACGCGAGGTAAGATATCTTGATCAAGTGCAGTGATAGTACCTGTGATACGCTGTTTCAGCTCCGCTAGATCAACAGGAAGGGGAGGGGCGAATACCTTGTCCTTTACGTACCCCCACAGGAAAAAGTCACAAGGTGATGCCAGAGTTGCAAGCGACAGTGACAACTTTATTATTCAATTGAATGGTGCACCACCGCACTAGCTAGGTGACGGGCGAGATTATCTCGATGAACATCTTCCTCACTGATGAATTGGACGAGCCGCGGACTACAACATACCACTGACCCAATGGTCACCCAGAAACCCTGATTTAACATCTTGTGACTTCTTGCTCTGGAGGTACGTAAAAGACAAGGTATTCGCCTCTCCCCTTCCTGTTGATCTAGCGGAGCTGAAACAGCGTATCACAGCCGCTATCACTGCACTTCATTCAGGTATCTTATCACGCGTTTGGGAGGAAATGGATTACTGGCTCGATAAGGGTACACACATACACTGCTGTCCACCCAAAATGCAACACCAAGAAGGAAGCATCCGATTGGCCTGAAATTCGCAGCCTGCGTCGCCCGCAAGAGGACATGCAAACGATTAGCATTGCAGGGCATATGCAAATCATGTGCCTCCGGCACGCCACCGAGAAGCACTATAAGAAGGGTGCACAGAAAGCGGGTGGTAAGTAGTAGAAGTGTGTTGTGCTGCCGGACTTGTGCGTGGGAAGCTTCCTGATACCTCGTCGCAGAATACGGCAGTCATTCCAGCATGTTTCGGAGTTCAACAGAGGACGAATAGTGGCTTATCGCGACAGCGGTTTATCGTGTCGAGACATCGGCGTCCGTGTGAGACAACATCCAGCCACAGTGAGGCGAGTATGGATTCGGTGGGCGCAGGAGGGACGGACGGACGGACAGACGTGAGCGATTTCCGCAGCTGCGGCACACCACCGAACGAGAATCAGCATGTTGTGCGGCGGGCATTGACGGCTCGCACCGCCACATCACGAACTTCAACGCAGGAATTAGGGTGTGTTGCGCACCAACCTGTGTCAGCACGTACCGTTCGACGTTGTCTGTAGGAGCGGGGACTTGTCGCACGGCGCCCATTGCTCCGATTACCATTTACACCACCAGCAAGTGCGGTGGAAGTGGGCCGTTGAACGCCGCACCTGAACTACGGAATGGCACGACATTGTCTTCTCCGACGAATCCCGCTCCTCCCTGCAACACCACGATGGTCGGATCCGCGAGTGACGGCAACGCGGCGAGAGACTGTATAACGCCTGCATTATACATCGCCATACCGGTCCGTCGCCTGGCGTTATGGCTTGGGGCGCAATTGTATATGACACCTGCACCCCTCTGGTATGCATCGCCGGTACACTCAACAGCCACCACTACATCTCCGACGTTTTGGAACCTGTAGTCCTCCCTTACTGGCAGGACTTGCCTGCGGTCACGTTTCAACAGGACAATGCGCGCCCGCGCGTTGGACGCATCGTGCAACAATTCTTCACGGCTCACCAGATGTCACTGCTGCCGTGGCCCGACTGTTCTCCAGATATGTCGCCCATCGAACACGTCTGATCGCTGATCGGCAACCGAGTGGCCCGGCAAGCACCACCCGCAGCTACGCCTGATGAACTGTAGCAACGTGTGGAAACAGCCTGGACCGACATACCCCAAGCCCACATCCAAAGCCTCTTTTGTTCGATGCCGCTGCATGTAGCGGCCGTTATGGCTGGCGAACTATTGATTTCTGGACACGAACTATTGATTTCTGCGTGTTCCCCAAGTCGACACGAACTATTGATTTCTGCGTGTTCCCCAAGTCGCACGAGCCTGTAATCTCAATCGTTTCATCTTTGTATCTGTTGTTATGTGTCCAGTAGATCTGGCTTTGCTATCTCGTGTCCTTCTTGGTATTGCATTTTGGGTGGCCAGAAGTGTAGAACATCTGTGAGTGTCTCTAAAAAAATCTGAAACATTCCCCTACAATTATGTTACAGATAACATAAAATATCTTAGATTGTTCTTCTTTTATAGTGCGTTGAAACTGTATACTTCTTTATGAATCACCCTGTATTATTCAGATTTAGATGGACGTAAGCAATGATCCTGACACCGATTAAATGTGATGTAGCTGTGAAAGTGCATCTGCGTACGCCCAAGCTATAAAATCTTACCTCAAGATAGAAAGAAAAGTTAAATCGTAAGTGTGTTAGTGTGGGGGATTGGTAACTTTTGAACTTGGATATCAACATGTTACCCCCCATCGTGATATACACCATTTTAAATCTCTCGTCAATAGCATGTAAACCCACTGAGGAAAGTCGAGAGGAAATCAAATTTCGCTACGACGCTCACTTTACTACTTTTGAGATGTTGAATAGCACCAAAATGTATTTTTGTAATGGCTTTTATTACATTTAACATGAAGTTCTCGTAATTTAGGCAGGTTGCGATGAGATATTGTTACGTTTATGTAAAACGTGATGATATAATGTTCGGCGATAGTTTGGAAAACTATATTGCTGAGTAACAATGAAATTGAGTGTTGTTGCTTCACTTCATGGAACAGCATTCGAAAATCAGATTTCACCAATGGTTTTGATTGCCCCCTTTACACATTTTCGTTACATCCGAACGTTTTACTTGACTACTGTTGGAAAAGATGCGTAGTATCAAAAACGTTGAGGGTGATGTTTTGAAAGATGATGACATCTAATTTTGAAGACATTTACCGATGAATTTCGTTGTCTTGGGCGGTTTTATACACTTTATGCATCCAAAACTCTCAGGAATCAATTCTGTGAATACTAGAAAAGAGTTTTATTTCATATTGGCACTCATTCCTAGTATCAGCAAGATGTGATATTTCTTTGCGTTTGAGATTGTCGTACCATATCCACTTTTCATCACCCGTAACGATTTTCAACAGGAAAGACTTTCTGTGTTGTTTATTCAACAGATTCAAACACTTCATGACACGCTCGTCCTTGTTCCTCTGGCTCAGGTAATGTGGCACCATTTTTCTTCCTTCTGAATCTTTCCCATTGCGCGTAAATGATTGGAAATGGTTTGTTCAGTTACACTCAGTTGTTTAGCAAGTTCTTTTTTGCTTTTGAGATGAATCTTCATCCAGCAATGCTTGCAGTTCCTCATGTGCAACCTTCTACGTGGCGCAGCTATGTTCTCGATCGCTAACATTAAGATCACCTGCTTTAAACAGTTTAAACCAAAACTCACACGTTCTTTTTTATACAATATTCTCCCCCAGAAAAAAAAAACAGATCGATTCACGTGCTTTTGCAGCGCTTTTTCTTGATGAAATTCGTAACGAATGCAATGTCGAATAAATGGAGTATCGCTTGCGATCTTTCATCTACCGATGTGCAAGTGTATTTGACTGTTGGGCAAACTTCTGTGTCACATTTTATTCTCTGGACCAGTTACGGTCACATGAAAACAACACGGGGAATGTCGGATATGTAAATTAGCGGTATACGTCACACGAAAAACGCTTTAAACCCTATTTATACATCTAATACTATCAGTCGGTTGTTCTCGTATCACTGGAACTAAGTACTATTAAACCTCGGATAGCTAATTCATAAACAATTTTTAATTACACACTGAGCTAAATTAGGCAACCTAACGACCAGAAAAGAGAAGGCTTGAAAACACTTGCGAGGAAATGGTCCTAATTGTCGGAACTTCTCGGCCGTTTCAGATTCATGATGTGTCACAGACTGTCACATCAGCAAAATTCAGAATACTGAACATCTACCAAATTAGGTTCGACGTGTTTACATCTAATTTACCAGGTACAACAAATAGCTGCAGTAATCTATCAACAGCGTACCACAACATCACACCATACCACACTTTGTCTGCTTGCTCCAGACATTATATCTCGTTCTTCGGTTGTCAAACATGTATACGTTATTGATTCTGACCTCAAGACTGCTGCCAACATAACATTCAGTGAGTGAGAAAATATAACATTAAGGTTGAAACGTTAAAAGAGGACGAGCTCAAAATTTACATTGAAACAGACAACTAAAAATGAAAGTTAAATTAGAGTGTACGCCATAAATTATTTTTTCCTCTTTCAACGGTGTCGCGCACAGGGCTGAATACATCTTTTCTATAGTAAAACGGTTTTTGATAGAAACCGTATGAAATCTCAAATTTGTCCGTGACGGAGATTGAAGCCACTCTCCCTCACTTCGGAGAAAGTTGCTCTCCCAACTAAGCTGCACTGACGGAAAGGATCGCTGCAGATTTGTCGTCTTGACACGTGTTTTACCTCTGTAGTACGTCACAACCGTCACATAAGTAACGTTACTTGAATTTATGGAAAGCAGTGTGCATTTCGTATCACATTTTTTGAATACAAATTTGGAAGATGTGAATCCGTTTATTGCTGTAAATATGACAAGGATATCAAGTCAGAAAATATCCGAAAACTTGAAAATTTCGTTGTCCTGGAGCGGAAATCGAACCCGCCTCTCCCGGATAGCGCCCGAGTATGCCAACCACTACACCACCCAGAACGACCAAGTTTCAAGTTTCCGATTAATTTGAATACAACTTTTTCAGGATTCGCTAGTCGAAGCAACCGGCATTCATATATAGCGAATCTGGAGGTTTTAATTAATTCCCGTGATTGCCTGGAGGCGCAGAATATCAATGAATGAAATATGGGATTACATCATTGTGCAAATTTGGAAGATGTGAATCCGTTTATTAGTGTAAATATGACAAGGATGTTAAGTCAGATAATGGTGTAATCCCGTATTCCATTCATGATTTATCTGCTCCTCCGGGCAATCAAGGGACAGGATTCTTAACCACCAAATTCGCTAAACGTGAATGCCGGTTGCTTCGACTAGCAAATCTAGTGATGGTTTTATTCAAATAAATTCGAAGCTTGAAGCTTGGTCGTTCTGGGTGGTGCACTGGTTAGCATACTCGGACGCTATCCAGGAGACACAGGTTCGGTTTCCGGACGGCGAAATTTTCAAGTTTTCGGATACTATCTGAATTAACATCCTTGTCATATTTACACCAATAAACGGATTTTTTTTTTTATTGGATTTTTAACGACCACCGTGAGCAACTCAATGGGCTATAAGCAGTCGCCCGTCCCTAATTTTGGGTCACTGGTTCCAGGGAAGGGAGAGAGCCAGTGCCGTAAGACAAAAACAACATCCATGCCTCACCGGGATTCGAACCCGGACCCCGTTCGGACGAATGATCAGAGGCCATCGCTCAGACCACTGCGCCACCGGGGCGGCATAAACGGATTCACATCTTTCAAATTTGTAATGTGGAATGGTGTAATCCCGTATTTCCTTCATTGGCGTTTTTTTTTCAAATTCAATTTTCTACACAAAATCCCAGTTCTCAACAACGGTTATGTTAATTTCAATATGATGTGATGAGTAACAGGTGCTGTTGATGCGCCTTTTCTAGACCTACTCATGAAAGTCTCTTAATAAATCCGGACGTAGATTGAAGATTTGCAAAGAAAACTCGAGCGCTGATTTATTCTCATTAAAACCCGTTTTCCGTTTTTGTCAAGCTTAGGATAGCGTGATGTGTATTCCAACGCTGCTATTAGATTTTGGGGCAAAAATGTATCACATCAAGAGTTGTACAAGAATGACAGTGCTGCGATTGCGCGGCACGAGGGCGGAACGTCTGATATCTTTCGGCGGCATCTTGGCGCACGCGGTCTTCCTCTTCAAGTACTTGATTAAAATCAGTGTTACAGTTTTTCTCTTCATTTTCAGTTCTAATATTTTCGCGCCTGTCATTCGACTATCTTTCCTCATTATTTCGTCGTTTTTTTACCATCTTTGATTAAATTACTCAAGATTCTGCCTGACCTTATTGTGCGTCATTCTTCGCAGCATCTGTTCCCCTCAAAACCATCTTCATCGACTTAAGCCTGTGCTGTATACAACGAATGCCCTGTATTCATAAACTTGTAGCAGCATTCCGTAAAAGTCGGTGAGATATTTTCTATCTGTAATTAAAAGTTTAATGCTCTCTGTGATGATGGGGAATGATTTAGAAAAAAATTTGGAGAAACAATTGCCAGTGGTATAAAAAAATTCGTGTGTTGTTGAATTCCAAAAAAAAAAAGTGCGAAAACTTTCGAAATGGGTAATGGAACGAGTGAAAGAGAAGGGAGAAAGAAACAACTACCATTTTCGTGACAAAGTCACAAGAATCGGGGAGAGGGTGCGAGTTTCTAAGAATTGAAATGTGGACTTCATAGAGAGACCATAGCAGCAGCATGAGTAGGGCATGTGGATTATGTCATAGAAGGAGTGCAGGAATAGAGAGCTGAGGAGCCTAGGTAAAGAGGTTATAATGCAAGCCCATCATTGGCTGTGCAAGGTCCGGGGGCAGACAAGTTTAGAGGACTCGAGGGAAAAGTTAGACCTTTGGAGGGACACCTCGTTGGGAGAGCAGGTCAGAGCATTTTTAGGATGAACATGGAGACTAAACAAAATTGGGCTCTCTGCTGCGGTTGGGTCGCCAGAGTAGATATACACTAACCAATTCAGTAAATTAATTAAAATGTTAATGAATTATTAGAAGTTCATTATGAGATATAAATATTTGTGGTTCTGTTTTTTGCATATTGATCTGTATAGTTGAACTCTTACTTGTGAATATGAAAGCTTCCAGTTTTTAACCGTCCTAGTGAGAAGAAAGCCATCCGGAAATCTAAGAACACAACTGTATTGTGAAGTGCCTGCCCCGCAGGACGCACTTGAGATAAAGGCAGATAGCAGTGAGAGCTCTTGACCGCATAGCTCAAGTGGGAGAGCAATTTACTCCGGAGTGAGGGGACCCGAAGTCGACGCCCGGCCCGGACAGACTTGTTCGTTGTATTGGCGCCCGAACTTCCAGGATGGCCTGGCTGTTATGTTTCTCGCAATGATATGATGTTCTTTCCACACGGCGAGACAGGAAAAATGAGAATCCCTTCTTCCGTGCTTCGAAAAAGTAAATCAGTGTGATGTTACGTTCCACACAACAAATTGTCTGGGATTTCTCAAGTGCACGTTCTTCATGGGATGACTTCCTTCAGCGACATATGGTCCCGGCTGACCCGTTGACCATGCCTCCGGCCCTCGTTCAGGGTGGGGTGTGTGACGTGCCTTCCCCGCAGGACGATAGCAGTGAAAGCACTCGCCAGTGCAGTATAGTTGATAACACTCGGAGCTCCGGAGCCGGGAGTAGCAGATTCGAATCCCGCACTGGCATAAAAATGAGGGAGAAATTTACTTCGTCATAGTATTACAAATCATATTACGTTCATAATCCAGTTCTGCCTTCATCTGCAACACCAAATTCGCCTAAGTATGCCCTGTTTAGAGCCCGAGCGAAGAGAGCCTACGATCTCTCCTCAGATAAAGAGGATCTCTATGAGGAAATTCGCAACCTAAGAGAATTTGCCACTGCAGCTGGTTACGACATTAAGTGCATCGGAAGGATTATACACTGGTGTGCAAAAATTAAAGACGAAGAGGAGAAATTAGCATAACAGCGGAACGAGCCAGGCAGAACGGACCGAAAGACCACTCAGGAGATGGACTAGGGTCCGCTACGGTAGGGCATATACATATATATATATGTAGTGGGGGGGATGGAGCGTCGGAAGGGTATAAAGCACACGAGCGGTGTACGCTCAGCAATTCGATGAAAGCTATTGCACGGTGTACATCGGTTTGAACGACATCGAGTTGCTGCCACCGTGTGAAATGGCCAACAAGCAATCCAGTAGACGACATCTAGAGGACTTTACCCGAGGTCACGTCATTGGGAAGTTGGAAGAAGGTCGAAGTGTGACTAGTGTGGCAGAGGAGTTCGGGATCGCTCGCAGCATCGTTCCACGTGCTTGGAGAGCATTTCAAACGACAGGAACAGCTGTCCGAGAGTTTAGCAGCGGCCGTCCATAAGCAACCACGGCGGCGGAAGACCGGTATATTGTCCTACAGGCGAGAAGAGACAGACAGCGGACGATATCGCAAGGTACATGCAACAGACAACTGGACGTCCGTTATCGCGTTTTACCGTGGCCAGGAGGCTGCACAAAGGTGGTCTATTTACACGACGACCAGTACGGTGTGTGCCATTAACGTCTGCTCATCGGAGCCGGCGGTTTCTGTGGTGCCAGGAACATAAGAACTGGACACATCAGCAATGGGGTCGAGTTCGCTTTACGGATGAGAGCCGATTTAGTCTGACGAGCGATTTTGGATGTATACACATCTGGAAAGAGCAAGGAACACGCAATCACACCTCCAGCATCATCGAAAGAGACCGGTTTGGAGGTGGCTGAGTTCTCGTTTGGGGCGGTATCACGTTTGGTAGCAGTACTGACCTCTACATCTTCCAAGGAGGTTCAGTCACTGGTGTCGGCTATTGTACCGTGGTTCTCCTGCCTCACGTGCGTCTGTTAAGAGGTGCTGTGGGTCAAGAGGTGCTGTGGGTCTTGAGTTCCTCTTCAGGGACGACAACGTTACACCTCATCGTACAGTGGCTGTCGAAGAGCTGTTGGAGAGTTAAGATATTCAACTCATGGATTGGCCCGCAAGGTCCCCGGACCTATATCCAATCGAACACGTGTGGGACCTTCTCGGGAGACACTTGGCAGCACATCACCAGCCGCCGGCAACGAATTCGCAGCTGCGATTGGCGCTACAAGAGGAATGGGCCGCGATGCCTCAACAGCTCCTTGACAACCTCGTCCTCAGCATGGACAGACGTTGTAAATCCTGCAACGCAGTCAGGGGTGCTCATATCTCCTACTAAAGACTGGATTTTTCTTGGCAGCCGCCTGTCACATGGACATTTCTGTCTTCTGTCCAGTTGTGCTCGAAGCTACCTTTTCAATAAAGTGCCTTTGTATCCTTTGGATTCCTTGTTTGGACGGTTTTGCTCACTTGTCCCATATTCTTACATCTTGGGGATCGTATGGTATGATTAGAGTCGATGTGGAGCACTTCTGCACGACGTTACATTCGAAAAACCATCTCGTCCTTAATTTTTGCACCCCATTGTATACTACGCTGGTGGTGTCACACTCGTTATTTTCAAAAATCATCTTCGTTCTTTACGTGTTCCAATTCCTGCATTTTTATGTCTAACATTGCCTTGAAAAAGCCTCCCAGTGGAGTGCAAAAGCTTGACGAATCTTTGTACTTATTACGACATAAAAATAAACGGATTTAATACGCTATATCTGTTCTTTGAGTATTCGCAATCTGGTGTATTTAAGATAAGGTTACGGGTTTTTCAAAGCTATCATTTTTATTTTAGCTTATTAGAGTGCCGAAAATAACTTAGAAGATTAGGATATTATGGAAAAAAAATGACATTCAAAACATGCAGACAGTCCATATAGTGATTCAAAAGTGTTACGATGTTATTTGTCGAAGCTCTTACATCTATGATTAAGAGTTTCAAAATTTGGAGCTGCAGCTCTTATACAGGTGCTGCTCTACATACCAGGAATGATTAAAAACTATCCAGACTGATTGCATAAAAGTTCTGAATTGAGCGACACAGCAGGACGTGGTTTGGCACAGGTTGATCTTGGAACCTACTACGCATGTGCCGTGAGTCACGTCACCCCTGCTCATCCAGTTCTGTTACAGTAGTACTTTGTTCTTGCGTGTGTGAAGCTGTTCGTACCATTTGTCATGTCGGAAAAAGCTAGTCAATGAATTTGCCTCAGATTTTGTCAAACATTTGGCGAAACTTGCGAAGACACATACCTACTTAAAACTACAGAAAGTCTAAGAGCAATATTGTATAAGTCGTGCACAAGTTTATGAATGGCATAAGCGTTTTAAAGATGGACGTGAAAGTGTTGATAGTTCTAAACGATCTCGGAGGCCGGCAACTAGCAAAAGCGAAGGCAATGTCCAACTTGCGCGGGAAAATCGCTGAATCACTATTCGTGAGTTATTTAAAAACTTTAACATTTGTTTCGGTTCAGTTCAGTCGATTCTTTCGAACGATTTGAGTATGACCAGAGTTGGAAACGGGTCAAAAATTTCGGACCCGGACGTCCCGACCCGATCCAGACCCGTACCTGGCCCGGAAAAATCTCCTTGGAACTATAATATTCGAAACTCAATTTATTATATATATATATATAAACGTATTATATATATATTCATCCCAATAACTGCTTGATATTTAAGAACTGAAATCCTTTTTTAATAATAAAATTTGGTTACTTGCTAAATTTTAGTGTTATTTTTAGTGCCACTGTTTTGCGTAATCCAGAAGTAATGGCTGACTACGACCGTGACCGTGAGTACATTACAAATCGGAATCATTATTTACGATTACACAAATGTATTATTTAATGTATTTAGATTGTCCACTCTTTCCACGCTTTGATGGAGGTGCGCATACTTTCATATCGTCCGTTAGATTTTTGGTTCCATAATCTCTTATTACACCGTCGACATCTTTCTTTGTAATTACACACTTTCCACATTTTTTTTTTTTTTTTTTGGTTAGAGGTTTAACGACCACCGTAAGTAACTCAGTGGGCTATAAGTAGTCGCCCGCCCCTAATTTGGGGCCACTGGTTCGAGGGAAGGCAGAGAGCTAGTGCCGTAAAACAAACACAACATACATGCCTCACCGGGATTCGAACCCGGACCCCTTTCTGACGAATGATAAGAAGCCATCGCTTAGACCACTGCGCCACTGGGACGGACTTTCGACATTTTAAACAACCAGCAAAACCAAACAACACGGAATTATTCACCGGTTCCTTAGTGAGGCGAAACAATTTCCAGCATTCACTTTTCTCCTTATGGTTTTGAGCAAGCATGTATTTGTTGGCCTCGACGCTTTTCTCAAACTTCTTTAATATGAAATACATTTATATTAACAACTAAGGAGTATGAGGACATGACATGTCAAGGGAACGAGATGTTAGCACATCAATCGAAAACCTCTGAATGCTCAATGTAAACGTAGCGATGTGAAAAGTAACTCTTAGTGATGCAGTGAACTTCGCATGGAGAGAGTGAATCAGCTGAGAAGCAGGCGAATGGCGTTTGCCTGTACCTTGCCCTGGACAATCGCACTGTAAAAGAACGCAAAGAAAGTGTCTTTTTACAATATGGTGTCGGTGTCTTTCACGTCGGTCGGTGGAAATCTTCGTTGCTTTAAGAAAAAAACGACAATATTTTCGCATAACAATTGACTATTCACTTCGTGAGCACCAGTATCGACTACAGAATCGCACAACGCGCATTTTTCGTTGGAATATATTTTTCTCTTTTCAAAAATGAAACGGGAATAAAACCGGGTCAAAGTCGGGTCAGAAACACCTTGACCCGACCCGTTGGACTCGCAAGAAATTGTAGACCCGTTGACCCGTGACCCGTTTCAATTCTGGGTATGAAAACAAGCCCGAGTTTCAGCTTCTTGTGACCAGTCGAAAACGACAAAAACTTTTTAAAAGCTATCACAACTGGTGATCAATCGTGGGTTCATGGGTATGACCCAGAAACTAAGGCTCAATATTCACAGTGAAAGATTCCATACTCTCTTAGATCCCAAAGAGAACGGCAGAGCCGCAGCAATGTCAAGACAATGCTGACTGTTTTTTTGTTGTTGTTGTTATTGTTGTTGTTGTTTTTGTTGTTATTGTTGTTGTTGTTTTTTTTGTTGTTTTAAATCATGAATGCATTCCATCAGGCCAGACAATCAACAAAGAATACTACTGTTCAGTTTTGCAGCGTTTGAGATACGCAGTTTGTCGCAAAAGGCCATCATAGCATGAGATTGGTGAGTGGCAACTGCACCGTTACAATGCGTCTGCACATGTATCGCAACTTGTGCAGCAGTTTCTCGCAGAGCACCGCAGTGCACATGATAGCCACACTATTCTCCAGAACTCGCTTCCTACGATTTTTTCTCTTTCCAAATATCAAATACTATTCGAAAGGAAAAAGATTTCGAGATATTGAGGAGATACAACAGAATGCGACGAAGTAGCTGTTCGCTATTTCAGAAAATGATTTCAAGAAATGCTTCGAGCAGTGGAAACAGCGCCGGGTTAAATGTGGGACTACTTCATGGGCGATTAAGTTTCATATCTGTAGTTCTTGTAGTATTTTTTTAATAAATCCATTGTAGGTACTTTTATATCACACATTGTATACATCGAATTTTTTTCTAAATAGCAATTTGCGGCCTCGATGTCGCAGTGGTCTAAGCGATGGCTTCTGATCATTCGTCCGAGATGGGTCCGGGTTCGAATCCCGGTGAGGCATGGATGTTGTGTTTGTCTTACGGCACTGGCTCTCTCTCTCTTTCCTGGAATCAGTGACCCTAAATTAGGGACGGGCGACTGATTACAGCCCATTGAGTTGCTCACGGTGGTTGTTAAACCTCCAATAAAAAAAAATAGCAATTTTTGTCTGCTGCTACTGCGCTTAGGTGAAAAATTACGGCATTTATAATTGAAGCGGAGTATAGCACCTCTCAGAATAACACTTAGCGTTAAACAGGTTCGAAAGAATGGCAGTAATACTTTTACGAATTTAACTTTCAAATAACTGATTATCCAAGAGACGCTAAACCAGGATTCAGCCGAGTTCCTTTAATAAATAGAAGCTAAATTCAAACTAAAGCATTACGAAATAAGGCGGAGTGATGTAACCATCTGCTTCGACGTGTACCGCCTCATCAGTTTTGCTGCAAGGGTCGCTAACTCCCCCGAAATGTGCGGGAGACTCAGCAAATAGGATGGATTCCCCACTTGCCAGACATGCGATGGCTGGGATCTCCGATATTCCTGAAATTTTCCGCCTCCTGTATATGGTTAGCCGAGAGCTGTAATCCTTCCAAATCTCATGACAGACAAGCTCTTCTTCTTCTTGTGCAGATCCCGAAAGGGAGGCTGGAGACCACTAAGCACCATGAACTTCGAAATCCAATGCTGTGAATAATTTCCTCCCTGTTTTGTCCAGTTCATTTTTTAAATCATCCATTATCTTCTCCTGCTTCCTATTCTTTTCTCGTTTATCTTTCCCTCCGAAGTGCATTAAGAAGGTCTCCTATTTTCCCATTTTTTTCTTATCAAAATACGCTCGATAGACAAAACGTTAGAGATAGATGTAATGGGCACCAGAGCTGAGTTCGGGCTCAATTTTAAGAGCCCGAGCCCGTTCAAGCCCGAATTATGTCATCCCGAGCCCGCCTGAGCCCGAATTTTATATTGCAAAATAGAGCCCTGGCCCAAACGAGCCCGAAAACTGTGACTAACCTGTTTAGCCATTAAAAAAATCTCCTCTGCCAGACTTCCACGCTTTCCCCATTTTGCAATTAACCGATGCCTTTCTCATCTGCGCAGTGGGGAAGGGATGGTAATCTATTTTTACATTTTCTTTGGCAATTCAATTCTTCCTGAAATGTTTCGGAGAACCGGGCATGAGGAAACATAGGGAGACACAACAATCTACGTCATACGTTGCTCAATAGAATTAGCAGAGAGCTGCCCCGCTGAGACAGGAAGGAAAATTTCGTCAGCTTGCCATCTACCATCTATAGTTCTTAGAGAAACTTTTCCTTCGCAGAAATTCAGTAATTCATGGCCTATGGTATTTGTTACCTAAGCCCGGAATGAATACTGCCTAGTTCCCACTCCCCATCTAGAACCAGTTTCCGAAGAATTTTATTTAACAACTAGAAAGTGTAGAAAAGGGTCTCGTGTGCTAAATTATACAAAAGCACATTTAACAATAAGGAAGAAAATTCTCTCTCTCTCTCAGAGCCCGAGCCCGGTTCGGGCCTGGGCTCAACTTTGGGCTTTCATGCTCGGGCTCGGCCCGTCTCAGCACTGATGGGCACACCCCGCGCAGAGTGGTACACACCCAAACCGAACGCAGGCGATAAATAGGCGGACAGAAAGCCTTCCCAACATTGTATCGCAATAAACGAACATTGGCAAACATAGTGATCTGACTGACTTTGATGGAGAACACATTGCTGGCGCAAAAAGGGTGGATCATTCTATCACCCAAGCGGTAAGAACTCTAGGGTTCCCGAGGGTAAATGTATCAAGCATGTATAGCGAGTATACCATCGAAGGACACATTAGTACCCAGAAAGCCAGCGGCGGCCAAACACACGCCATTGATAACCAATGCCGACGTTGTCTATCCGGGTCTGGTACGATTCGTCCAACGACGATTGGTCCAATGCCGATTCGTCCAATGGACAATTGGTCCAATGCCGATTCGTCCAATGGACAATTGGTCCAATGCCGATTCGTCCAAAGGGACGATTGGTCCAATGCCGATTCGTCCAATGGAGGATTGGTTCAATTCCGTCCTATCTGTCCGAAGTGCTACTCGTGTTATAAAAATCTCAGCTGTTGTGATTTTATCTCCGATGTTATACGTTGGACGAATCGTCCGGGACCAGTCGTGGGTCTGGTACGATTCGTCCAACGACGATTGGTCCAATGCTGGTTATCTAGGTTGTGACTTAAAACCTTCTAAAAAGGCCTGCGGCCTAGGTGCCTGGTAAAGACATGAGAAATGATACGGTGAGTGCCTTTTGTAAGGCTTTATAAAAGGTTTACAAATACCAAATATCTAGGTTGTCCCTCAAAATCTTCTAAAAAGGTCCGCTGCCTATAGGTGCCTTGTAAAGACCTGATAAATGATACGATGAGTGCTTTATATTAGGTTTTATAAAGGGTTTACAAATGCCAAATATCTAGGTTGCAACTTAAAATATTCTAAAAAGGCCCGCGCCTAGGTGCTTTGCAAACAGCTGATAAATGCTCCATTGAGTGCCTTTTTACCAGGTTTATGTAAAATGTTTAAAATACCAAATATACGGAAATGATGAGCAGAATAATTTAAATCATTTCTCTTTTCTGGAAAAAAAAACAATTTACCGTTGGTAAGATGATGCCATTGGACGAATCGGCGTTGGACCAATCGTACCATTGGACGAATCGGCATTGGACCAATCGTACCATTACACGAATCGGCATTGGACGAATCGGACATTGGACCAATCGGCATTAGACCTATTGTCCCTTTGGACGAATCGGCATTGGACCAATTGTCCCTTTGGACAAATTGGCATTGGACCAATCGTCCGGGACCGGTCTATCCAGGCTCGTACAGATCGACCGTTTGACAATGTCGCCGCTAATCACATCCAGTTTAAACGTCGAAGGGCCAAGCAGCGTCAGCAAGGGAACGATATGATTTGCAACAACGGATGCACTACCAATGCGTCCATACGGCGTGCAACCACCAATACACCGCCCCACAGGGAAGCAACTACGGTGACGGAACACTTTGTCCGTGTTCATTTCGCCCACGCTCACTTCGTCCAGTTCATTTCGTCCAACGTTCACTTTGTCCACTGTTCACTTCGTCCGCTGTTCACTTAGTCCAATGTTCACTTCGTCCACTGTTCATTTCATCCACCGTTCATTTCGTCCACATTCATTTCGTCCTCTGAATGAATGGAATACTGTGAAAATTATCTGTTTTCATGGAGTTTTTGTAATAGGTAGAAGAAAAGATCAGCGGACATTGCTTGCATGCGATTTTTTTACCTGTCCGAGTTTCTCGATTAAAATATAATGGTTTTAAATGTTATTTAAAGTAAAACAAGGAACTTAGTTTTGAAGAACTTTTTAACTTATTTGTATGGTACGACGCCAATCACTATAGCATGACTCACACTATGTTCATAAAAGGAGTGTAAAGTGGGATTTTTTTAATAATGCTGCACTTTTACTTAGGCACTAAATATTTACATAAGATGCCAAGTTATTAATATTTCTCTTTACTTACTTGGGCACTAAATAATAATTGCTATGCCTCATGCGTAGGCCCTTTTGACATTTTTTATTCTGCCGATGTCATATTCAAAACGTTTACGTATCCACTCAAGGTAATCATATTGTGCTTTTACTGAGGCACGAAATATTAATTCATGAGCCCTAGGCTCAGGCCGTTTCAACAGTTTTTATTCTACGGATGTCATATTCATAACGTTTACATTTAACTCGAGGTAACATTATTGCCCTTTTACTTAGGCACTAAATATCATTTCATTTGCCCTAGGCCTTTTTCACAGTTTTTATTCTAATCACGTCATATTCATAACATTTACATATCAAATCAAGGTAATAACACTGCGCATTTGCTCAGGCACTAAATGTTATTTCATAATCCCTAGGCCTAGGCCATTTTTACAGTATTTATTCAACGGATGTCATATTCATAACGTTTACATATCAAATTAAGGTAATAATAATGCGCTTGTGCGCAGTCATTAAATATTGTTTCATAAGCCTGAGACCTAAGCCTTTTTTACATTGCTTATTCTACGGATGTTATGTTCATAATGTTTACATAGCAAGTCATGGTAATAATATTGCGCTTTTACTTAGGCACTAAATATTAATTAACTGGCCTTTGGCTTAGGCGGTTAAACAGTTTTTAATCCGCCGATCTCATATTCATCAAGTTTACATGACATAAAAATTTAGTAATACTGCGCTGTTTACTTAGACACTAAATATTAATTCATAGGCCTTAGGCCTATTATTAATATTTAGTATACCGATGTCCTAGGTCCTAGTAATTAATATTTTATGGCTAAGTAAAATATCAATAATAGTAACTTGACATGCTATGCAAATACTATGAATATGTAGTGTAATGCCTGAAAAACTGTTAAAAAGGCCAAGGGCTTACGAATTAATGTTTAGAGCCGAAGTAAAGGCGCATCATTTATAACTTGACTTGATATGTAAGAGTTCTGAATACAAAATTGTTAGAATATAGACTATGAAAAAGGCTTAGGCCAAGGGTCTACGAAATATTATTTAGTGCATGAGCAAAAGCGCAACATTATTACCTTAATTTGATAAAAAAATGCTAGGAATATGACATACTTAAAATAAAAACAGTGAAAAAGGCCTAGGCCTAGGGCTTATGAAATAATATTTAGTGCCTGAGCAAAAGCGCAATATTATTACCTTGACTTGTAACATAAACATTATGAATATGACATCCGTTGAATAAATACTGTAAAAAAGGCCTAGGCCTAGGGATTATGAAATAACATTTAGTGCCTGAGCAAATGCGCAGTATTATTACCTTGATTTGATATGTAAATGTTATGAATATGACGTGATTAGAATAAAAACTGTGAAAAAGGCCTAGGGCAAATGAAATGATATTTAGTGCCTAAGTAAAAGGGCAATAATGTTACCTCGAGTTAATATGTAAACGTTATGAATATGGCATTCGTAGAATAAAAACTGTTGAAATGGCCTAAGCCTAGGGCTCATGAATTAATATTTCGTGCCTCAGTAAAAGCACAATATGATTACCTTGAGTGGATACGTAAACGTTTTGAATATGACATCGGCAGAATAAAAAATGTCAAAAGGGCCTACGCATGAGGCATAGTAATTATTATTTAGTGCCCAAGTAAGTAAAAGAGAAATATTAATAACTTGGCATCTTATGTAAATATTTAGTGCCTAAGTAAAAGTGCAGCGTTTTTAAAAAATCCCACTTTACACTCCTTTTATGAACATAGCGTGAGTCATGCTATAGTGATTAGCGTCGTACCATACAAATAAGTTAAAAAGTTCTTCAAAACTAAGTTCCTTGTTTTACTTTAAATAACATTTAAAACCATTATATTTTAATCAAGAAACTCGGACAGGTAAAAAAATCGCATGCAAGCAATGTCCGCTGATCTTTTCTTCTACATATCACAAAAACTCCATGAAAACAGATAATTTTCACAGTATTCCATTCATTCGGAGGACGAAATGAATGTGGACGAAATGAACGGTGGACGAAATGAACGGTGGACGAAATGAACAGTGGACGAAATGAACGGTGGACGAAATGAACAGTGGACGAAGTGAACATTGGACTAAGTAAACAGCGGACGAAGTGAACAGTGGACAAAGTGAACGTTGGACGAAATGAACTGGACGAAGTGAGCGTGGACGAAATGAACACGGACGAAGTGATAGGGAACCAGCAACTACCATGGGGGCTACGAGAGCCGACGCCCTACTCGTGTATTGTTCATCATCGGACATTACGCCTCGACTGATGCCGAGAACATCAAAAATGGAGGACTGCAGAGTGGCACCTCACTGTGTGGCCAGATGCATCCCGTTTTCAGCTGCACCGAGTTGACGGTAGGGTGCGGGTGTGGAGTAGACAGCATGAGACCATGCCTCTGTCGTCCCAGGTCGGGTGTGTTTTAGGCGGTGGTGGCTGTGTGATAGTTCGGAGAGCCTTCTCATGAGATATATTAGGTCCCTTTGTGTGTCTGAAGAGGTCTTTAACCGCTGCGCATTACTAGTGTGTGCTGAATGATCACTTACAGGTTTGCATGGCCTTTGCGCATCCTACAACCGATGATCTGTTTCACCAGGGCAATGCATTGCCCCGCCGGGCAGCAACCACACCCTGGCATGGCTCGGGAAACCTTCATATGAGTTTGGAACCATCCAGTGGCCTTCAAGGTCACAGGATTTAAACATTGTGGAAGCTCTCTGTTATTCCGTGGAGGGAAACATCAGATCCATGGATCCTTGACCGACGTCTCGGGCGGAGTTGTGGACAATGGTGCTGAACAGTTATGGCTGCTTTAGCTCCAGAAACCCTCCGGCATCTGGTGAAGTCGAAGCCTCGTCAATGACAGGTAGGTTATAATGTAATCGATGACTGGTTGGGTTTTATGGTTGACCACCCTCGCAAACGGGTTCCAAATTTGTGGTTTCCACAACCCAAACGTATATTATCTGAAGAGTTCTTCTTTTCGCCTTCCAAAATTTCAGCTATTTAAACTACTTTTTTATTTCAGTGAAATGAAAAAGCACATTTCAGTTCTTTATATTAGATGTACAAATTACTTTTAAAGCCTTTTAAGACAACGCAACATGTAATTTGAGAGAAAACAACAATACCTTTACGAATCAAAATATGCGCCGTCGTTATCTATCACCTTCCGCCATCGCTCGGGCAGCAGACGGATTTCAGCCATGAAGAATACTTCATCGTGTGACGCGATGAAGTCGTCAACCCATTTTTGCACTTCGTCACATGCACGGAACCGTACAGCAGACAAACCATGTTGCATCGATCGGAACAAACGATAATCTGAAGGAGCTACGTTGGGACTATACGCCAGCTGCTCCAAAACTTCACAGCCAAGCACCAATAACGCTTCCTTGACAGATTTCGCGACGTGCGGTCTAGCGTTGTCATGCAGAAATTTCACGGGACGCAATCCTTTGCCTGTGAGTGGACGTTTCCGGCTGGCTCAATAGCAGCAATTCTTGCTTGTAGCGATCAGGAGTAACAGTTTGACACTGCTCCATTAGTTCATAATAGAGCACACTTTTCCTATTCCACCAGATGCAGATGCACAGCAGAACTTCCTTGGAGTGAATATTGCGTTTCGGTGTCGAAGTCGTTGATTCACCGGCGTGTACCTAGTGTTTTCTTTGCGTTAGGGAATTTCGTACCATATCCATTTTTCATCACCCGTAACGATTTTTCACAGGAAAGACTTTCTGTGTTCTTTATTCAACAGATTCAAACACTTCATGACACACTCATCCTCGTTCTTCTGGCTCAGGTCATGTGGCACCCATTTTTCTTCCTTCTGAATCTTTCCCATTGCGCGTAAACAATTGGAAATTGTTTGTTGAGTTGCACTCAGTTGTTCAGCTAGTTTGTCTTGCTTTTGAGATGAATCTTCATCCAGCAATGTTTGCAGTTCCTGGTGTGCAACCTTCTGCGTGGCGCAGCTATGTTTTCGATCGCTAACATCAAAATCACCTGCTTTACCCCTTAACCGGCTGGAACGAATTAACTCGGGGTTAGCAAAATGGGTTGATATCAGCTAGAACGAATGAATTCGCTGACTAAGAAGTGGACCGAACGCGTCTGAAACGAGTGATCTTACCCATCAGAGAGCGTTGCATGTTCGAATCACTTATTTCTACTCAATTGCATGACGTCCGGGGCAGAGAAACTAGCCGTTCCACATCGGGACTTCAGTCATGAAGCAGGAAATAAGGTACTAGAACGGAGAGAGCGATAGTGAAAGAGAGACAGAGAGAGAGACAGGCAGACAGACAGAGAGAAAAAGAGAGAGAGAGAGAGAGAGAGAGAGAGAGAGAGAGAGAGAGAGAGAAAGAGGGGGAGAGATAGACACAGACAGACAGAGAGAGGTAGAAGGAGACAGAGAGATAGAGAGCGACACAGAGAGACAAAGAAACAGAGAGAGAGAGACAGAGAGAGGTAGAAAGAGACAGAGAGATAGAGAGAGACACAGAGAGGCCGAGAAACAGAGAGAAAGAGAGACAGAATGAGAGAAAGAGGGAATTTACAAAAAGTGACAGGTTTGTGGTTGGTACTTCTCAGATGAGAAGGTCCAAACCTCTATGAGAACATGTAGATTTGAGAAGGGCAGAAACGTGTGGGCAGCATTTGGTCCAGATACATCGGCCGCTTAAAGGGTTAAACCGTCTAAAACAAAACTCTCACGTTCTTTTCGATACAATATTCTCCCCCAGAACAGAACAGATCGATGCACGTGCTTTTGCAGCACTTTTTCCTTGATGAAATTTGTAACGAGTGCAGTGTTGAATAAATGCAGTATCGCTTGCCATCTTTCATCTACCGATGTGCAAGTGCGTTTGACTGTTGGGCAAACTTCTGTGTCACATTTCATACTCTGGACCAGTTACGGTCACATGATAACAACACGGGGAATGTCAGATATGTAAATTCGCGGTATACGTCACACGAAAAACGCTTTGAGACTTATTTGTACACGTTATACTGTACGAGTCATGTTAAATTCAGCTCGTTTGCAGTGCGTTTTTTCGCACTTAACTTTTGAATAAACCGTTGCTCTGACTATGGTTCGTTTTTCGTGTAGCTGCTCCCAATATGTAGCCATGCGATGTATGCAGATACTCTTCTTTCATTCAATATATACTCTGGATGCGGCCATCTAACATTTAAGGGATTTAGAAGTGAAGAAAATTTCGGTTCTACCTGCTATCGCCATTTTCTTCAAGTATATTGCAGACTTGAAATATGGAAATGTTTTGTCAAAAAGAAAATTCCTGCAGACAAAGACATTAAAGGTTCATTTTTGGAACAAATAGCTTATCACTAAAACGTAATTCATTTTGGAAATGTGAATTTTTTATTCGAATAAAGGATATGATATGCTTGGATTCATAGATATCCTTTGTAAACGGAGAGAGACTTCAAAGATTTATCTGTTTCTTTCCTTCTTTTCCTTCTTTGGATATAAAAACAGTGTAATTGAAATATTTTGACAAATTGTGCTCCAATATTAATATCGACATTAATAAACATATATCATCTCAAGGATTCTTCTTTCCGCTTTCCATAATTTGAGATATTTAAACTACTTTTTTCTTTCAGCAAAATGAAAAAGTTCCTCTCTTTTTCTTGGCAGTAGTACCTTCTTTTAATGCGTTCCGTGAAAGGGCATTTACTGTGATGGGAAAATTATGAAATGATTAAAGATATGGGGTTTCATCGGGAGGCATTAAAAACCAAGCTCCGAACAATTCGTAATTATCAATCCAAAGTACAGCCAGTTTCCCGAAGTCTTAATAAAAATTCTTAAAATCTTTTATGTAATACGAAAATTAAACAAAAGGAAAGTTTAGGAAAAAAGTTTTTCCAGCTTCAAAGAACTTAGTATTATTTTTTCTTCACTTCTTTTTACTAACGCAATGAAGCAGATTAAGTACTCAATTTAGAGCGCTCTCAGACAATGACTTTGATAAGGAACACTCATCTTCTTCAGGTGCAGTATTCGCCTCAGACGGTTGCTAACATCACACATTGACATGATGCCAGATTTTCCTGCGGAATTGGGATTAAGATGACGCGGTTTTCCGTTGCATTTCTCATTGCAGTGTTGCAGTTATTCACACTTATCCAGCAATGTCTACGATAGGCCAAGGCTCACCGCTAGATGTGGCTCGATATCACCAAGATTTTTTATGTAGTACAGGATAAGTCAAAATGATGTTCCCGATTTAAATGATTCGGTACTCATACTTAATGTAAAGCAGATACACATAACTAGTACTGTTGAAACATTTCATAAAGTTTTGTTCAACTTACTTATAAATGTCCAGGATGCGGCGCTCCACGCGAACACGGCACACATCAATTCGGTAATCAAGGTCCTACCAAACTCTTTTTGTAGCATGTCGTTGTCAATTTCTATGATGTCTGCTGTGATGCCAGCTTTCATATTGACCAGCGTCGTTGCAAGTGGTGCTACATAGACACGATCCTCTATGAAACTCCACAAGAAATAATCACACGGGGTGAGATCTGGTGATCGTGGTGGATGAATCAATGAATCAGTCAAATCATGAAATCAATGAATTATAATGAATCATCATGAATCAAGAATCATGAATGAATCATTCAACTGCAGACGATACAGTGGCATGTACAAACGCTTCCTCAAAACTCGCTATAAAGTTTTTGGGGGACACCATGTTCTCCACCTGCTTGATAAGTGTATTTCTGAGGACTCCTTACGTAACTTACCCAATCACGCTCCACTGCATCGTTCGCTATCGACGGACGTCCAGTCGATTTTCCCTAGCAAAGGCAGCCCTGGTCTTGAAATCGTGAATGCCAATTACGAATTGATTTTGGCTGTATCCCAAATTTTGTCTGAAAATACCGTTGAACAGTTACAAATTACTTGTTTGTATGGAAAATGAGAACACAAAATGCCTTCTGTTGTACGTTTGCAGCCATTGCATGACTTGTTCCTTCTGCCGGACTTCTCGTGCCATATACCGACCACCCGCGGAATCGGTAGCGGGGCATTGGAACTTCGAGATATTATCTTCTAATGTGCACATATTGCAACTAAAAATACTCATTACATGTCGTGTGGTAAAGCATTGAAATCGTAAACATCATTTTGACTTACCCTGTATTTGCGGAATGACGACGGGATGAAAGAGAATACCCGCAGTTGGTGTAATATCTGGTTCAATATTCCTACACACTGAAGAAGCAAATTATCAGGAACCGCTAGTAGCATCAGACACGAGTCATCCTCATTTACACACGCAACCAGGACGTTGAGATCGGGACCACAGCTCCTCTGAGGGCAGGGAGCGCGCTTGCCCTCCCAGGATGCCCATAGAAGAGGCGTAATTTCATACTCTGAGGAGGGCGAAAAATAGAAATAAGGAGAGTGTGAATAAATTATCCGAATATGTTAACTCAGAAACAAAGTTGTACACTTTACTATCTTCTTTTGTAAATACTACATACTTTAGTTAGTCGCATACACTATTACGCCAGCTAACCAGCCTACTTACACTATGAATTGTTGACCACCTCATATGGATGTATGTAATTGTCAGAAACAGTGGATGGAGGTATGTAAAACAATATGCGCCGCCCCGGTGGCGCAGTGGTCTAAGCGATGACCTCTGATCATTCGTCCGAAAGGGGTCCGGGTTCGAATCCCGGTCAGGCATGGATGTTGTGTTCGTCTTACGGCACTGGTTCTCTCCCTTCCCTGGAACCAGTGACCCTAAATTAGGGACGGGCGACTGCTTATAGCCCATTGAGTTGCTCACGGTGGTCGTTAAACCTCTAATCAAAAAAAAAAAGGGGGGGCGGGTTCGAATCCCGGTGAGGCATGGATGTTGTGTTTGTCTTACGGCACTGGTTCTCTCCCTTCCCTGGAACCAGTGACCCTAAATTAGGGACGGGCGACTGCTTATAGCCCATTGAGTTGCTCACGGTAGTCGTTAAACCTTGAATAAAAAAAGGGGGGGGGAGAGTGTAATTTTAAGGCCCATCCTCCCAGATAAGAAAACCTTGCTACGTTCCAATATGGTGAAGACTCGTGATTTAAGCGACTTTGAAGGATTTCTGATAGTGGGAACTGGGCGGCAAAGTGTAGGGATCTCAGAAACGGCAAACCTTGGCTATGGGAGAACTGTGTCGAGGGTGTATAATGAGTGGTGAGCAAACAACAAAACAAAGAGTTCAAAGTCTTCCCGTGGGCGGATATGTCTGGTAAGTGTTCGAGAGCAACACCTTTGGAGAGGATTGGACGTGGTAACGTACGAGCTCTACGTGCAGTACAAATGAGTTCGGGCCCGGGCTCGGACGGGCTCAGAATTAATTAACTACCGAAAAACCCGGGCCCGAGCTAGGAATTACACGTCTTGAATTTAACTGTGGATTTGTTACCAAGGTGGAAGGATTTTCAATTTCCTAAGCTAGCTGCCATTGCAAGACAAATTTTGCTTAGCAAGACTTGCATTATGCATTGTCCAAAGCTATGGCCCAATCAAGGATTAGTTTAAGGAGGTCTGGTATCGAAAAACTGGGAAAAAATCACATTCCCCTTTTTTGTATTTTATTAAAAATCAAGAATCTTATCTTTAAAATGATGTATTAATTTCCAAAATTGCGCAGTTAGAAAAATTGTTTTTTTTTTTGGGGGGGGGGGGGGTCCTCACTCCCGCAATTTTTGGGGTGATGTTGGTTTTTAGTGCAGCAGGTCGAGTTTTAGAGAGAAGAAGATCAAGTTGAAGCGCTGAGGCATTAGATGCAATTCTCTCTCTCTCTTTTTTCATGATGAACTTGATCTGGAAACTGCACACACATATGATAATATTGTGATTATTATACTATTAAGCGCAAAGCTTTGTTAATGTTACAAAATGAAGAATAATCTGGTCTGGAATACTTTTACGTTCTTTTTTTTTTTTTTTTTTTTTGGAAATTTCCCTACATGCTTTTTCTTTATATGCTACTACATCACTCTAAACTACCTTTACCACCCAGCAAAAACAGTCTTGCTGGGCCAGCAGTGGGCCATTGCTGGCAGCCAGCACTGCCAGCAATAGCCCAGCACCATGTTGCCGCTGCCGAACCGTCAATAAAATGTCCGGGCGGCCAACAGAAGGGCCAGCAGTTCAGGCCAACAGCTGGCCAACAGTTGGCACCCATCAGTTGTCATATGCCACAACAGGGCCATCAGTGGTCCATCACAGGCAGTAGCTGCCACAAGTGGCCCTTCAGTGGCCCAGCAAGCACGTGCCAGAAATGATGGCTAGCCTAATGTGGTCCGCTAGTGGGCCGTTAGTGGCAGCAAGCAACCACGTGACGTAACTGGTGGCTTGCCGAATCTTGTCCGCCAATTTCCCAGTATTAGGCATAATAATAATAATAATAAAAAAAGCAAGGATAACCGCAGTTTCCTAACGCGACAATTTTTTTTTCTACCCTTACGAATTAACGCACAGCGCTGGCGAAATTTTCTCGACAGACCGGAAAAACGCCGTTGGCGTCTGACTAGATTCGATCGTGGGCCGTTTACGTGGAAGCCGCGCTCGCTACCGACCGGACTAATTCACGACGCTCGATACGTGCTGGAAGCTATCTGTTTGGTATGCAATTTGTAATCGAATGCTTCCCTCTTTCATTTTATAATATTGCGAGGTATTTCTCATAAAAGTCAGTTTCATATAATTGATAAAATAATTTTTTCAACGTAACGATAGTTTTTTTTTTACGTTAAGGGAACTTCACTTATTTTCAAGGGGTGTACATACTTAGAGTCGCTTTCCAAAGTTTTGTACTGTCCTTGCCGTCTTGAAAAGAGATTGTTGAATAAATATATATTTACCAGGGTTCATATCACATTCTGTTACATTTTTAACGTTGTGTCTTTCCTTTCCGTTGTCCGAAGCTACATTTGTTTTAAAGAGTAAAGATATTTTATTTTACTTCTCGTTATTTTTAGAAGCGAATTCCTCCCAGTCTTGTGTATTCAACCCATGGATGAGTACACCACATAGCGTTGCTTTTTTTTTTCTTTCAAATAATTAATAAATTTTGTACGTGTATAATTCTTTTTTTTTTTCTTTTCAACAAACGCAATTTTAATGGTTTTCCAGGATATGTGTTTCAAGCGGTTTCAAATTTTTCTTGTTATTCATCCACTCCATTCCATGAATTGTTATTCATGGGAATGGAGTGGGTGTATTTCATGGCTGTAATCTAGTATTTCACGGCTTAATCTGATATCTTCGTCGACGTAAAATTTCATTAGGAAATTAATTCGCCTCTCCACATATGGATTTTTTTCTTAACATCCACTAAAATAACACGATGGCGATAGCGTCGTCTTCAACTAACCGGTACCATGAGAGACACAGCAAGTGTTGCTTCTGCGCATGCGCAGTCCCGATGCTTCCACCTGCTGTTGGGGGTTGCATTGGTTGCCAGCAACGGGACACTAGTGGCACTTGCTTGGAGGCCCACAATACACGGCGATGCTGCAGGGCCATCAATGGCTCGCCAACTGATAGCGCTGCCACCAACGGACCACTACCGGGCCGTGAGCGGCAGATTTCAGCCAGCCGTGACCCATCCCTACCAGCTGGTGGCCAGCAGTTTCCCAGCACTTGTGTTTTTGCTGGGCAATTAGCATATATGTAAATTATATTGCAAAAATTAGTTTTCTAGAGTCAAAATTTCAAACACTTGCAACTGTTTGTACGACGTTGTATGTTTTATAATGCAATTTATTCAAAATAAAAGTAAATTTAGAAATCAAAAAGAAATAACGAATGGAATTTTTTGTTTCTAAACGATTTTCTTTTCTTCAGCTTTTACCAAAATTACTGATTCCTCTGATACGGTCGAAGGGCACGTTGATTATTTATTTATTTTCAAATCCACATTTTAGAACATTTGGCTTTATACGTAGTATTTCTAAAAACATATTAATATTGTGAAGTGGATTAACTGAACTAAACTTTTTAAACTAATGATATTTAAACTAATCCTTGCTTGGGCCATATCTTTGGCCAATGTATAATGCATAAATGCAAGCCTTGATAAGCAAAATGTTCCAAAAATCCGGGCCTGGGCTCAGCAAACTCATGTAATCAAAGAAAGCGGGCCGGGCCCGTGTTCTAGGCCTTTGGACCCGTGCGGCCCGTGCTCCTAAAATTCAGCCCGAACACATCTCTAACGAGCAGTACAAGAGCGGTGTAGACAGGAGAATTTCAGCATGTACAACCTGTTTCACATGAGCTATATCAGCAGTTGTCTCCATCCTGTGCCATTCGTCTGTCCTAAAAGACAAGGAGTTCTTCTGCTCTGGACACAGTAGCACCAAAACTGGACTCTCGAGGACGCGGAAATGGCTAGCTGTCCCGATGAGTCACCTTTTCAGTTAATAAACGCCGATGAGAGGACTACAATATGGCGTGAACAGCACAAACTGATGGATCCCCGCTGCAGAGGGTTAGCCGTACAGGTTCGTGAAGGCAGTTCAATGATCTGGGGTTTATTTTAGTGGCACAAACACTAGGTTTCTGAATACCTCTGGAATAATATTCGAATTCCCTTAGGTCCTTTAACATCATTGAGGACCAAGCACACCAGTGCATGCACATGGTTTCCTGAAGGAGAGGGCTACTTCCAGCAGGATAACACTCCATGCCGCAAAGCTCGAATTGTCACATAGTGCGTTCTTGGAGCATGATAGTGACTTCATAGTTCTAAAATGACCCCAACAGTCACCAGAACCTAACGAATTGAACAGCTCTGTGATGAGATTGAGAGAGCTATTCTTAACAAAGAAACTATCACATCCGCTTGCCTGAACATGCTAGTACAACGATATCAGAACCTTGGGTTTCTTCTGTTTTGTTTTTCTTATTGGAGGTTTAATGACCACCGTGAGCAACTCACTGGGCTATGAGCAGTCGCCCGTCCCTAATTTATGGCCAATGGTTCAAGGGAAGGGAGAGAGAGCCAGGGCCGTAAGACAAGCATAACATCGATGCCTCACTGGGATTCGAACCCGGACCCATTTAGGACGAATGATCAAAAGCCATCGCTTAGACCACTGCGTCATCGGGACGGCATCGGAACCTTTGCTGAATCCATGACACATTGAATTGAGGCCGTTTTGAAAGCCAAGGGTGGACGAACACGTTACTAGAAATGTGTCCGAATAATTTTCTAGTTCAATGTACATTCCTAGCTGAGTTTTCCTTAAACACCAACGGGGCACGGACTTTAGACAACTGAACCACGCAGATGGTGAGCACAGCGCTCATAAATGGTGCAGCTACTGAAATAACAGTTCCATTCAAGAACTTTAAGAAATATTCTGCCAGAAACACATAGGAATGTTGAACCTGATATTACACCTACTGAGGGTGTTCCCTTTCACAGACATTTTACAAATGGTTACGTAACAAAGTTGCCACTCGGAGTATATGCATCAGAACCAGCTGAAGTGGCCCAAAATTTTACAGTTTGGCAAATGGGCCTGGCAAAAACAGAAGCAATTTAAATACTTGTACTAAACTTTACAAATGGATGACTGCTACGAGAGAGCTGTTAGGGAAAGAGTGAAAGCAGACTGGAATAAAGAGAAAGAAATGTCAAGAATGATCTTTGTGAACACAGCTCCAATTAAAGTAAAATGAAAAGTACGCAGAACCTGTTCTTTTACAGGGATCAAAAATGTGCACAACAAGGAAACAACTGAGAAGAACAAAAGTGAGATACTTCACTGAAAGGAAGAAGCATTAAGGAAACAACTGGATGATCTAGCATATAGGCTTTCTAGAGGAGCTAATGTCTGAGATTCAGAGGTTATAACGAAGTAAATTTCTCCGTCATTTCTGTCCGCGCCAGGATTCGAACCCGGATCCCCTCATTCCGGAATAAGTCACTCTACCAATTGAGCTACGCGGACGTTTGTTCTGACTCTTATCTGCCTTTATGTTGTGTGCGTCCTTCTGGCAGGTACGTCACATCTCCTGGTACGTTACAAGGTTAGTTCTTCAAAGAAAGCTTATATGCCAGATTAGAATTTAAAACTGATGGTGATAGATTTTATTTACTGTTGATGTATCAAACGACTCCGTTTACAGCAATTTCGGCACACAAGTCGAGCTTCACTGACATCCATCACACGCGTCATACAAGACCTTTTGTACTTCATAAATATTAATTTCTTCATGCAGACATTCCTGAATCCTGATCTCTCATGATTGCCTTGACCTTCTTCTACCTTTCTTTCCTGCCGCTTAGGCTGAAAAAATACTCTTATTATCTTACCACTCATTCTTTCAACATGGCCATACCACCTCAGAATATTTGTCTCCATCTTACTAACCACATTTTTCTTCGCATTACATATCTGTAACACATCTTCGTACCTCACATGATCAGAATGTGTCTTGCCACAAACCCCTAGGAAGTAATGCATCTCTCCAGCACATAACCAACTTCAATGTCTCTTCTGCATTAACTAGGTTTTACTGTACCCAGAGTACAAGCAATACACTTTCACACAGAGTTACTGGGGATAATTTCGAAAGCCCATCCCGGTAGCACAGTAATGACGAATCGACGTCGATTTTTGGTTACAAAATCGATATTACGTCGAGGCATAGTTTTCGACGTAAACCCGATGAGACGGAATGTCAAGAAAAATCATTACATTGAATTTCAGTATACATGTAGACGGTTTTACGCAGTTTATCCTTTTAGTTCCATTAGGTCAAATAATCGATGTTTTTATATGCGAGCTGTAAGCATCGCGCGCATGTGCCTTTGCAACCATTACGCGAAACGAACTTTTTGGATGCTGGGTGTTGGTCGGTTGTATCATTTCTGTTGTAAGACGAGATTCTTATTTACCTGTCTCCTTTTTCGCCGATAAGTTAAAAGATGTTTTCTTTGCTTAAGTATGTTTTATCAGAAGTTGAGTTTCGGTCCTTTTAGAATAGCTTTTTAAGATATACAATTTGCACGTACGAATATCCCAATTAGGGATAGGCCTAGCGCGATGTTCACAGATCACTGAAAATTCTGTGAAATTTTTGAGAATTATGTGCCTTTTCGAATACGACCGAAAAGACGTGGATGTTGAAACAAGAAAAAAAAATTATATGATCTCTTAATTGCAGACAGCGTCGTACAATCGTACTACAAATACGAATGCATTCTACGTTTTATGCCATGATTAAAAGTTTAGAATTTTATGTTTCAACATCTAAATTGTAGAGTAAACGTAGATTTGACATTACAACAGTACTAGAATCAATTTATAAACTGCGTAATATCAAGGTAGAATCGACGTCTACACTACGTAGCAGTGATGTATGTTTCTCTCGAAAGGTCGAATCTTCGTTTACTGTTGACTTGATATCGACTTTTGGTTTAAAATTCGCCGTCGAAAATACGTGACAAAAGTGGACATGGATATCTACTTGTATATTCGACGTTTCATTTCGACCAAAAAGTCGTTCAAAAATTCGATGTCGAATTGATGTAATGTGTTACCAGGGCATCAGTCCATGAAATCCTCCTTAGGCAGCTGTCGCATTCATAGATAAATTTTCTCGCTTACTAATTTCATGGTTTAACCTGTATTCTCTGTAAAATATGATTCGTAAATATACAAATCCATTTACGTGGTCTATATCTACATCATTTAGAATCTTCTTGCATTCAGTACTAATAGTTCCCTGATTAAAAACTATAACTTTGCATTTTTCTCAGTGTGGTTTCTACGCTAGATATTTCGAGATGTGCAGAAATATCTGGTTATGTCCTTAACAGGCCCCTAGGCTAAGACATCTCAGTGGGCTACTAAGGCTAAGAGTCTGAGTGGATCCTAAGAACTTATGACCGACTATCATTATTCAAGTCTGTCAAAACATGGAACTCTAGGAATATGCTTGTGACAATTAATACATGGAGCATTCTTCAAGCTGATAGGTTACCAGCAGAGTTTTCAAAAAAGGTCACTGTATTTTCCACTGTTCTCACAAAAACGTGAGTTAAAAGCTTAAAATTCCTAAATTTTGTCTTGGAATTTTTAATAATTCAGCATTTTGGTGCATCATTTTTGTTGTGCTATGTGAAGTCGCAGTAGATTTCGCCCACTAACGGTTCCAAGAGCAAACAGGGACGTACGGACGGGATGGTAGTCAAAAAGCTGAAACTGTCTCGCCGGTCCCGCTGTACGCAGCGACATGAAAACTTTACCCTTAGTGAGTCAATGCCTTAAAATCTGTTCGTCTTCTAGCTACTGTTAGTGATCGAATGGAAATCATACCACACAAAACTAAAACTAGTTTACTTATGAATGTAAATATACACAGTCGAATCACATTATTGTGACCACCTCCTACTCTTGACGTCAATAGCCAATGAAACAAGGCATGTATCGTCACCTGGCTTGGAGGATATATAAGGTGTGCTGTAGACATTCTGAAAACACATCACTCGTTGCTGTCATGTACAAAAGAAGCGATTTACCAGTTTTGCAAAAAGGGAAGATGATCGGCTTCCGGGACAAGGGTGGCAGTATTTCTGAAACAGCGCAGTTTGTGAACTGTTCGCGCGCTGCTGTGCTAAAAGTGTATCGTGATTGGAGAAATGACACCATCGGGAATAAGCGATGTGGAAACTGTGGAGGGCCACGTGCCATTGATGTGACAGGTGAACGTCGTATACGAAGGTGCGTGTGGGCCGATCGACACGCTACAGTGGTGCAACTCACTGGCCGAATGAACCAGGGGTACACCAGAAGTGTTTCTAAAATTACAGTTCAACGAACCTTGCTGCGTATGGAGCTCCGATGCAGACAGATGGACATTGCACCTATGCTAACAAAGGTGCATCGGCAGAAAAGGCTTACATTTGCACGGCAGTATCGGAATTGGACCTCCCCTCAATGGCAAAAGATTGCCTTCTCCTATGAGTCTCATTTTCTGCTTCATCGAACGGATGGACGTTGGCGCATAAGGCGACAAACATCGGAGAACAAACACTCTTCAGCCATTGCTGGAAGAACACAAGCTGGTGGGGGCAGCGTTATGGTCTGGGCAATGTTTTCGTGGAATTCGCTGGGTTCACTCATAAATGTGGAAGGCACTATGAACCTAATTCGTTATGAATCCATTCTTGCAGACCACGTACACCCATACATGCTGATTGTCTTCCCTGTGGAGGATGGGATCTTCCAGCACGACAATGCGACGCGTTACACAGCTAGAAATGTCCAAAGGTGGTTGGAGGAGCACGATGAAGACTTCAAAGTACTTCCCTGGCCCCTAATTCCCCAGAATTAAACCCAATTGAGCATCTGTGGGACCAACTCGATCGTGTTGTTAGCTCTGTGGATCCTCCACCACGCACCGTCCAGCAGCTGTCAGCTTTACTGCAGTCAGCATGGCTCCACATACCTGTGAACACCTTTCAGCGTCTTATTGAGTCACTTCTAGCTCGTGTAGCCACTGACACGGCGATTACTCTGGATATTAACTGGTGGTCATAATAATGTGACTCGACCGTGTATAAGCTGTGAATTATTTGAGGCATGACTCCTGTGCTCTTGGTAATGGTGGACGCCTATGCTATAGCCTTGCTATGCAACCCTCTTCCTTAATCCGCCCCTGATATTTCCTTTACTGAACGCAGTTTGAAATAGCATTAATCATGAACAAACTGAAATAATTTGAAAATACTGCTCCGAAACTGAAAGAATCTGGATAGTGAAAATCACTTTTGGGACATTCCCAACGTTAACTTCCAGACGAAGCACAAATAGTAAGTGCAGTGTTCTGGCTATCAGTTCATATATGTTGGTTTTCGGAGCCTCTGTGGGAAGAACATTCAACAGAGAGAAGTCGCCATGATATTGTGTTTTTACTTCAATTAGTGAACGTAAGGATGAGTTCTTATTCGCCACTGATTTTTTCAGTGTGGTTTCTAAGTTAGATATTTCGTGGAAATTTTAACTTGAAGTAATTTGTTTTCATTGAACATCTGCTGAGATGAAATGTCCCAGAAGCGCTTTCAACGATAAGCAGAACACGTTAGCGCGTGAGCATCCTAATTAAACAGCCCACCCCCTTTAATCTCAGCATCGCATGCCCTTCATTCTTCTGCAATTTTCTCCTGTTTAATTAATTTATACAACCTGCTCTCTTTCTCTCTCCCTTTATCTCTCTCCTATTTTTTGTCCAGAAACGCCTTATCTCCGTTCGGCGCATTATCACTTGGAACGTAATAATTAATCTTACAAGCACTGACTTTTCACTTTTACTGGCCTGTGCGCCAGCAAATGTAGAATAGAACGCGTAATAAGATCGCTGGGCTTGGTTTCTCTTTATTGCTTTTCTGTTTTTACCTTGGCAAGTCAGATAACAATCGGCTACAAGGCGATGAGATTTGAACACTGTTATCAGAACGTCACATTTACCCACTGCAATTCAGTCCTTACCTACGCTCATCAATCTTGGCAGCAGTTTCACGAGAAAATATTAGGATAGCAAGTGGTAGCGGGTGGTATACAAATTTAGAATTTATTTAAAATAACGAACTTCCGAAAATATACTGAGAGCTTACGGACTATTTTTAATCTCTTTCTTTTCATCTAATGTATAATTCAACTAATGTGTTCACAAATAATAACACTATACTAGTGATCCAATTTATTGGCGTAGGAAATAAACACATAAGCGTTTCCAAGCCTTCGCACATCAACCAGATGGATTTTTCAAGAAAGTTAGACAAAAACTGCAAACTGAATAATAGAACGCATTAACAATTTGAATGCGGAAATTTGACGACAATAAATAGATACGACGTTATATTCATTTAAAAATACGAGGCATCACGTTGGTTGTGCGCGCGGTGTCCTGGTAGGGAGAAGGCGTTACTTGAAAAATTGGTTCCAAATTCGTGGCAACTCGAGTGAGACTATCATTGCAAGTATCGCTGTTGCTAATTATCTACCTACTCTACCCCTAAAGTACAGTCATTCGGGAAATCTCCAAGGTTTCTCGAATGGCTGTACTTTAGGGGGTAGAGTAGGTAGCTAATTTCTGTATATCATCCCACATATGAGTAGCGAACTTGAATTTGACTTCTCTTAATAGTGCCGTGGCTACTTTACCGTATTTTGCGTCTTTTTTATGTTCGTTGACTCTGATTCCAAACGAACGCTTGGTCATTCCAATGTAGTATCGTTTAGAGCCGCCCGGATACTGTAGAGGGATCGCATAAACACCTGCTTCGCAGGAGGTATATAGAAATTGGATACCTACTCTATCCCTTAATGTACAGCCATTCGGGAAACCTTGGAGATCATGACCAACAGCGATACTTGCATTATAGCGTCTCACTGGAGTTGCCACGAATTTTGAACCAATTCTTCAAGTAACCCTTTTTCCCTACCAGTATACCGCGCGCGCAAACAACGTGATACCTCGTATTTTTAAATGAATATAACGTCGTATCTATTTATTGTGAAGTCAAGTTCCCGCGTTCAAATTGTTAATGCGTATTGTTATTCAGTTTGCAGTTTCTGTCTAACTTCCTTTGCAAAAGCCATCTGGTTGATGTGCGAAACTTGGAAACGCTTGTGTGTCTATTTCCTACCCTTATAAATCGGATCACAAGTATAGTGTTACTATTAACTGTTTAATTGGTGTACTGTTTCTCGTTATCAATTTAATATGTTAACAATCCCCGGTAGCACAGTAATGTCGAATCGACATCGGTTTTTGGTTGCCAGGTCGGTATTGCGCCGAAGCATAGTTTTCGACGTAAAATCGCTGAGACGGAACGTCAAGAAACATCATTACATTGAATTTCAATGTACATGTAGACGGTTTTACGCAGTTTATCCCTTTAGTTCCATTAGGTCGAATAATCGATGTTGTTGATTTTTGCGATCTGTAAGCACCGCGCGCATGCGCCTTTGCAGTCATTATGCCAGACAAACTTTTTGGATACTGGGTCGGTTGTACCATTTCTGTTGTAAGACAAGATTCTTGTTTACATGTCACCTTTTTCGCTGGTAAGTTAAAAGTTGTTTCCTTTGCTTAGGTATGTTTATAAGAAGTTGAGTCTCGTTCCTTTAAGTAGAATTACTTTTTATGATATATAATTTGTACGTACGCATATACCAATTAAGGATAGGCCAAGCGCGATGCTGACAGATCACCAACATTTCTATGAAATTTTTGAGAATTATGTGTCTTTTCGAATGCGTCCGAAAACACTTGGATGTGGAAACAATAAAAAAACATTATATGATATTTTAATCGTAGACAGCGTCGTAAAATCGTACTAAAAATACGAATACATTCTGCGTTTTATGACACGATTAAAAGTTTAGAATTTCATGCTTCAACATCTAAATTGTAGAGTAAACGTAGATTTGACATTACAACAGTACTAGAATCAATTTCTAAACTGCGTAATATCAAGGTAGAATCGACGTCTACACTACGTAGCAGTGACGTATATGTTTCTTTCGAAAGGTAGAATCTTCGTCTATTGTTGAATTGATATCGACTTAATAGGTTTAAAATTCGACGTCGAAAAGACGTAACAAAGTGGACATGGACATCTATATTGGACGTCTCATATCAACCAAAAATCGATCAAATATTAGACGTTGAATCCATGTAATGTGCTACCTGGTATACGTTATACTGTTTCACACGTTATGTACGATTTAAAGGAAGCACGGGAAGTAATGTCCGTTTTCTGTGAAACATCAAAATTCAAACAATAATGACGTTTAATTGAAATTGCACTTACCCTTATGTCTCTTGCACATGCACTTACCCTTATCCACTTACCCTTATGTCTCATACTGCACATTTTCAATGTTTTTCTACATGCATTTTACGTAGGTTATGCTTGTTAGGCTGAAATCTGAAATTGACATATTGCTTAATAACATCGATTTCGGCTGTTATATACATGAGAAATTCGTTCATGAAGACTAACTTGTCTGAATACTTAAAAAAACAAGTTAGTAAAATCGTGCAATGCATTGATTATGATACGCTTTCCAACATACTAGAAATCATTACTCAAGTTATGAGGATAATGGCTGTGGAATAAATATCGCTCCTGTGCCCTGACCTTTGACCCCATTTCGATTATATTCAACAGAACCGGTTCAGTATACCTCCGGAACAGCATACTAAAGTTTTGTCGCAATATAAGCATTTTTAGTCAAGTTATGAGGATAATGGCAGTGGAATAAATCTCGCGCCTGTGTCCTGACCTCTGACCCCATTTTGATGATATTCAACAGGACCAGTTCAGTATACCTCCGAAACAACATGATAAAGTTTTGTCGTAATCGAAGCATTTTTACGTAAGTTATAACGCATAAGTGCAATGGAACAGATCCATCTCCTATGTTCTGACCTTTGACCCCAATTCGTACATTTTCAATAGGGCTCGTTCCCCAGGCGGTCCCCTACCACATACTAAAATTTCATCGAAATTGAACCATTTTTACGTGAGTTATCGTGCGGACAGACAGACGGACAAAGCTGGAGCATATACGCTTCTTCAGTGTATAAGTGGAAAGCGTAAAAAACGAGCTGCGGGATTAAAAGCAATGGGAGAGCAATCCCAATTAAAATGAAACTCAATTAAAATAGAACTTGATTTAAAGTTGAAGAACGATACCCAAATCTTTCAACCGAACAAAGGAAAAAGAAATATGAAGCATTCGAATAAACTGGACAAATATCATCTTCCGTATTGCCTTGCATCACCCAAACTGGTTTCGCCTATTTAATTCATAGTCCTCATCGGTGGGGATTTCAGCGTTGGTTTACGTGCTCGCTGCCATGTAGCCGACCACTATGCAATCTGTTGCATCATCCCGTCGCTCCACATCGCGTCGGCAGAATTTCTCACGCATCGTAACTTTGGTTTTATTGGGCATCCTTGCGTCACTTCGTGTATACAGTAGGTGTCTCATTGTGACTCTGCGTGTTTGCACCTGTCACGGGTCATAAATCACTAGTGTCGCCATCTGTTGTGCAGTCGTTGATTTTTTTTTCTTTTATTCGGTTAAAAGATTTGGGCATCGTTGTTCAATTTTAGTCAAGTTCTATTTTAATTGAGTTCCATTTTAGTTGGGATTGCTCTCCCATTGCTTTTAATCTCGCAGCTCGTTTTTTCTTTTAATATTCACATAAGTTAGTCTTCATGAACGAATTTGTCATGCATATAACAGCCAAAAACGATGTCATTAAACCATATGTCAATTTTGGACTTCAACCTAACATTCATGTAAAAGAACGTTAAAAATGTGCGATATGCGAAGACATCCCGCTGGAGACATAAGGGTAAGAGCAATTTCATCTGAACGTCATTATTGTTTAAATTTTAATAATTCACAGAAAATGGACATTATTTCCTGTGCTTTCTTCAAATCGTACACAACATGTGAAACAGTACAAAGCATTGCCAACGTATTAGTTGAATTATACATTAGATTACATAGCCACGTAGATGAAGTTAAAGAAAGACATCGCTCTTTCCACGTTTTAGCAACACATAGCAACCGAAGAATTGTTATTTGGTCACCGCTGGGGATCCGAATCCCAGATCTCTCGATATCTGGCCGAGCACGTTAGCCTTACACCACGGTGGCCAGCAATCCACGGCGCTATGTGTGTTTTTCTGTCAGCTTCTGACATCATAAATCCGTAAGATGTGCTCAGCTACTGAGACGTCTCCATCTGGTGGGCATTAACGACACTAGCTATATATATTATAGCAGATAAATTCAAAGGGCGAGATCCAAGGTGAAAATACTCCAAATACGTGGCAACAGTTAATAAATAAATACGTCGCTCTTTCCACGTTCCAGAAACACACAGCATCCGAAAAATTGTTTTTCAGCCGACCGCTGTGGAATTGAACCAACAGAACTCTCGACATCGCGCCGAGTGCGTTACATTTACGCCACGGTGGCCAACAATCCACGGTGCTATGGATATTTTTAAGTCAGCTTCTGACATCATAAATCCGTAAGATGGGCTCATATACTGGGACGTCTCCATCTGGTGGGCATTAACGACACTGGCTATGTATTTATTATAGCAATTAAATCCAAAGGGCGAGATCCAAAGTGAAAATCCTCCAAATACGTGGCGTCAGTGTATAAACAAAGACATCGCTCTTTCCACATTTTCGCGCTCTTTCCACTTTGTGAAAAACACACATAGCGCCTTGGATTGTTGGCCACCGTGGTTTAAGGCTAACGCGCTCTGCTAGATATCGAGAGATCTGGGATTCGGATCCCCAGCAGTGACCGAATAACAATTTTTCGGTTGCTATGTGTTGCTAAAACGTGGAAAGAGCTATGTCTTTGTTTATTTACTAACGCCACGTATTTGGAGGATTTTCACCGAAGTTAAAAACTCGTGAGTGTAATTAGAACCTATATGTTCTTCCTCTTCAGCTCGTATTTTCACTCAGAAAAGTCTAAGCGTAGATAAGTAGTGGGAGTTTATGGCATTCCAACAGTAGTTTATTTTCTTTTTTGAAACTAAAAGATTTCGAGGACTAATTTCGCATCTGGCCATCTTGAGATGTGCAGAAATATCAGGTAGTTGGAAAATTACGTTCAAGCAATAGCAATAACATTTAATTTTGGGTTGCAATGTGCACGTCATTTTAATCGTTTCTTACACGAAAAAATTATTTTTAAACAGATTTTTAATATATTTTTTTTAAATGCCAGCATAAAAGCGAAAAAGGTATTCAGATATTTTTAAATGCGAAGTGTGACCTGGGTTACTGAGAGTAAATGGAACCTGTGACAAAAACTAGATCAATCGGATTTGTACAATCGATAAATTATCCGCGAAGAGAAACGGCTGTTTACTTCCACTAATAGCTGAAAAGTGCGTTGCGAAAATATAAGCACAAACCCGTTGGTAAAATAATTTTTGACAGTGGAAAATATGCACAGAATATTTTACATGGCGGCGTCATGCGGAGGAAAAATAATTTATTAAGTACGCCTTCTGGAAGCAGATATAGTACGAATAATATATTGACATTTACTCCCCGTAGGGGAAAACTGTGTATTATTTAAAGACGATAATGTTCCCAATCCTTAGAATTAATGTTACATAAAGCTGTCTGAGCACGATTTAGAGCACTTCCACCTAATACACGCAAGCCTCAGAAGTATTCGATATTTATTTACATGTGAAACCAGTATGTACAGATAAAAGCAACTTTAAAAAACCGGCAAGATCTCTCAAATCTTCACAAGACTCATTATCAAGCTAAAATGAAGCCCAATGCACAGTGAACAAGACCACATATGTACAAGCAAGAGACCGTCATGCATCTGTAACTATAGCAACATCTAGGTGTATGTGTACTGTAAACATAGAAGTAAACTTTTTGTTTACATGCTCAACGTCCATGCGCTCCTGCGTCGCTGCCGCCGTCGCTCGCGAGCTGCGCCGCAGCTATTTTCTTTCGCTCCCGATACTTTATCATGCGTTCTACGGCGGACATTGCGGTGTTTATCGAAAGCTGACGAGTTGTTCTACCGCGTATACTACGTTTGACGTATTTCTACTTGGCTTTTCGACGAGTATATGCCGACATTGTGAAATGTTTAAGATTTTTCAACATCGATCTAAACTTTCACAACCCACACTGCATTTGATTTCACTTTAATGTCCGAAATCAACTGATCTCGACGTTATATTCCGTTTGAGACCAAGTTCGAAGTCGTAGCGCTTTGCAGTCCCGAGTTATACTGATTTGAAGTTTGCGCGGAGCAGCGGAAAGTCCCCCAAAACCACGCCCCTCCACCCATCCCCGCTTATCGCGGCGCGCGAACTCAAGGTCACTAACACGTCTTTGTTCCCTTAGCTATCGAATAACACTAGGTTGGTTTGGTTCGCGTTGATAACATAGAAATTTTGAAGATGACTATCCGTTTTTTGGTGTAAATATGACAAGGATGGTAAGTCAGATAATATCCGAAAACTTGAAAATTTCGGCGCCCTGGAGCTAGAATCGAATTCGCGTCTCCCATAATGCGCCCGGGTATGCTAACCACTACACCACCCAGAACAACCAAATCTCAAGTTTCCGATTAATTTGAATATAAATCATCACAGGATTCGCTAGTCGAAGCAACCGACTTTCATGTTATGAAAATCTGGAGGTTCACTAAATATGAATGCATACCCGTGCGCTATCTGGGAGACGTGGATTCGATTCCCGCTCCAGGACGACGAAATTTTCAAGTTTTTGGATATTATCTGACTTACCATCCATGTGGTATTTACACCAATAAACGGATTGCCATCTTCAAAATTTGCATTGTATGATGTAATCCCGTATTCCATTCATGACATAAAAATTATTAGACCGAACTCGATGTCCATTTTTTCGTAAAGCTGAACTTTCCGTACTGGTTTGATTTTAAAGACTTATTCACATCAAAACAGCACCGTAATTTGGTGGAATTAAAGGATCTTTTAAGCGTATATATATCTGTTTTTTGTACTTGCAGCATTTGTTCTCTGCCTTTCCCGGACGAAGGTGTTCATGACTGTTGTTAACTCTGAAAGAAAAAGTACAAAGAAAACCGAAAAGAAGAAAATAACCCAGACGTCAACACTTACAGCTTTTAAATCTTGAAAATGGCGGATTTTCGCAATGACGAACGGTTCCATTGCAGAAGGCCTAGGCCGAAGATGAAACAAGCTGATGAAATATCTTTGAATGAATATTACTTCAGGATTACTGATACAAGCTTAGTTGTGCTGCTTCCCAGATCTTGAGAAATGGAAGTAGAATTGATCCCTTCAGAAAATGAAGCAGACTCATGAATTTCGAGTTGTATAGCTTTGAGTCTCCAGTTTCACTTTCTCTCGCTCTCTTTCTCTCTCTCTCTCTCGCTGCGTTTGATATATGCGCTAAAAATCTTCTCTCGAAGTACGCATTAGGAGCGCCTTTGTTGCCCAGATCTTCTTCTTGTGTCTTTAGAACATTAATATTTTATGACTTCGACTCGGGCGTAATTGAATTTGTTGCTCTCTGACTCGTCTGAGTTCTGTGTTATTTCTCCTTCATTTCTATGCTCCGTGATAAAGGAATTAGATAGCTCTTCTTCCTGACTGAAGATCACAGGAAGTCTGCAGAAGCGTCGTGCTCGAGAAGCAGGTCCTTTGGTTTAAATTAGTTCGGGTTCTGTATGTTGTCGTAATAGTTTCAGACAGAAGTAACTGCCATGCCCAATATTGAAATTTAATTGGATTCGCTTTGTTGGTTACAGTGAATTTAATTCAAAAGCATCCGATTTCTAAGTGAAAATGAACAAATAAACAAATAACGAACTCAGGAAACTTAATTACTCATTGCGTACATTGAAAATTGTTGAAATGCGTTCGTAAGCAAAAAAACAATTTTATCATATACTCAGCTTCAAATATTAAACAACATTCTGTATAGTTTATGGAGAAATGCAGAGCAGAGCCATAATGGGCATCCGGTAGCTTACCGTGGTAGCGTTTTTGAAAACGCTATAAAACGCTTTTCTTCCTTTTTTTACGCTTTCCAACCGTAGGTTGAAGAAACGTATATGCTCCAGCTTTGTCCGTCCGTCTGTCGGCATGATAACTCGCGTAAAAATGGTTCGATATCGATGAAATTTCAGTATGTGGTAGGGGACCACCTGGGGACGAACCCTATTGAAAATGGACGAAATGGGGTCAAAGGTCACGGCATAGGAGCGCGATCCATTCCATTTCCCTCATGCGTCATAACTTGCGTAAATATGGTTCGATATCGATGAAATTTTTGTATATAGCAGGGGACCACCTGGGAATGAACCCTATAGAAAATGGGAGAAGTGGGGTCAAAGGTCAGGACATAGGAACGGGATCCATTTCGCTGCTCTTATGCGTCATAACTAACGTAAAAAAGGTTCGATTTCAATTAAATTTTAGTATGTGGTTGGGGACAAACCCTATTGAAAATGGACGAAATGGGGTCAAAAGTCAGGGCATATGAGCGGAATCACTTCCATCGCCATTATGCGTCATAACTTACGTAAAAATTCTTCGATTTGGATGAAATGTTAGTATGTTGTAGGGGCCTGTCTATAAAATGGGCGAAATGGGGTCAACGAATCCTATTGAAAATGGGATTCGTTGATCCATTCGGAACCTATTCCATAGCCCTTATGCATCATAACTTACGTAAGAATGCTTCCATTGCGAAAAATTTTTATCATGTTATTTCGGAGGTATACTGAACCGGTTCTGTTAAATATAATCGAAATGGGATCAAAGGTCAGGGCACAGGACCGAGATTTATTCCACAGCCATTATCCTCATAACTTGAGTAATGATTTCTGGTATGTTGGAAAGCGTATTATAATCAATGCATTGCATGATTTTACTAACTTGTTTATGTAGATTGATGACCCACGGTGGATTTGAAGTTTACGGTACCCCCTCATCCTTAATTGCTGGTTAGTTAACTGCAGTAAAGATGAAAAGGAGGAATCGAAAACGAACTCAATGCTCATACTTCATCGAAGGCTAGAAACCGACCTAGTTGCAGAAAGGAGAAAACACGTGTTACTCCAATTCCATGACCAAAGTGATAGAACATTCTGGAAAAAGAAAGTATCTCTGTTTTGGTTATGACGGTTATTAAAAAGAGGATGAGCCTCAGTGGAGCAAGAAATGGGTTCTAATTATGGATATTCCATTAGTGTTTTTCGTTTATTCTATTGTAAAAAAACAACGTAAGGCATCCAAAATGAATAATTTATCTTAACCAAAGAACTGCTGTGTTATTTTATTCTAATATTCCTCATTGTAAGTTCTGCAATGCAGGTCAAAGTTCAGCTTGCTCCACAGCGAGACAGACGTTGCCGTTTGTTTGGTATCATGCCAGGAGAAAATGTTCTACCACTTTTCTCACGGAAATGACGCCACATCTACTTTGGGTAACAGATATAAAGTGGGGGCCTCGTGAAGGAAGAAATTAATCAGTGTAAAGAACTTTGCTGGAGTACATTTGAGAGAAACAGTAAAATTTTCAAGAGCAGTTTACCATTGTGTCTTATGGGGACTACGGACCCTTCATTTCGCAAAAATTGACAAAAATATCGCTTTTCTAATTTTTACCCTATAACCCTATTTTTTACCCTCTAATATACTTTGGGACCTATAGTATATTGTGACGAAATTTTGAGTTGATCGGAAGCATATAACACGAGTAAAAATACTTTTACTTCTGAGATATCTCTGGAAATACCACGCCCCCTTTAATCTTTACGTTTTTTTGACACACAACTTGTCTCACTTGCTTTTCGAAGAAGAAAGGAGAAAGCAGGTGCTGTAAGATATACACAATATCCGTGCCTCATCGGGATTCGAACCTGGACCCTTATCGGACGAATGGTCATAAAACAGCGCTTTGACCACTGCGCCACCGTAGTGGCAAAGACAGGTGGTCATTCTGTCCGATCGATTTCTTGCAGATTGGTCACGTGGTACCCACTGTTCGAACTTTGTGGTACACCCAAGCGCATTCATCCTACTTTTTACTGTTGCTCTGTGTAGAAAATATTTCTGCTAATTCTTCAATCGTTTGATGTTGGTCATTTGATATGGCCAGTTGAGATCCTCTTCAGAAACCTCTGATGGACGTTCAGAACTTGGTTCATCTCTGCAGCTTCTGTCTCCACGGAATTTCCGGAACCAACGGCGACATGTTCTTTCGTCTACAGCATTCTTGCCATACACGTCAAAAATTTTACGGCGGGCTTAGGTGCTTTGTTTTCTTTGTCGAACTCATAAAGCAACAATGCCTAATGCGATCCTCCTTATTGACATGTTAACCCTTATGTGATTTGTTTACGAATGCGATTCACCTAAATCCGTAGTGTCATTTTACAACCTCGAAGCATTTTGGTCATCCTATGCGCCATCTGTTACTGCACTTAATACTTAACTCGGAATTTGCATCATGAAAAATAGGTAGAACTTTTGCACAACCTAATAGAAGGCCACGTGTTATATGAATGGATGAAAATGCTGGAGTCGCATGGAAGAATAGAGATGGGTCTTAAATCACGTCATTTTTATTTTGTCACCGTATGACGTAGAAGTCTTTTCGTACTTCTACGTTATTTTAAAAACATAACCATAAGATGAAATAGTTCCTAAATTAAACCACCAGACGAAACATGTAAACAACAGAAGTCAAACTTAAGGAAAAGATGCTTTATTCAGGATGTAGCACTTCCACAACAAATAGTACTTCGCATTAAACTTTCCACACACCACACAGCTCTTAACACAACGCTCTCCAGCAACGCTCTCTTTAACAACGCTCGCTAAGCAACAGTTTAGTCGTCGTTTTTATCTCTCGTTCTTATCAAAACAGGCATACGTCACTCAACCTCAATATGTTGCCAACAGTATTCGTTTGAGAGAAAAGATATTACGTTAAGAGTGAAGTATAACTGAGAATAAACTCAAGATTTACATAGGGAAAGAAACTGAAAAGGAAAGTTAATTTAGAATATACGTCACAACCGTTACTGAAGAATCACTGTCACCGTTATTGAAAAATTACTGTCACCACTACGACGAGTCACAAAAAGTAACAGTTCTAAATTCACTGAAAAGAAAGTAGCCTTTAGCTCTATCCGAGCATCACTTGTGGTACAAAATCACAATTGCGTCATAGTTTTGGTTACCATGTCACCGTACCCGAACAATTTGCCTCCTTTCCAGTTGAAATATCTTAGAGGTCGATAATAAAGTTAGTTTTCTTTCAGTCTCCTTTTTCTCACGCTTAAGATAGTTTTTGTTTTGTCTTTAGCTGTTGGTAAACAATGAATTCAAAGAAGACGATTGTAACAGTGATTTTGTTAGAAGTAACAGAACTGTTGATACCTAAAGTAAAAAAAATTAACAACTATCCCTTTCATTTTCGTAAATAATTTAACATACATTTTGGCAAGTATCTTTCGAGCTTTTCGAGGCTAACAGCACAGAACAAACTAAAATACTATGAATAGAACGTTACAATCTAATATTATTAAGATCAAACGAAGCAAAAATATTATTAAACATACAGCATGCTCTAAATTTGTGTTGGTTGGGTACTTTGCGGTTTGGAAGTGAAAAATCGTTTAGGCATTGGATCCAAATTTTTGGAAACTCCAGGGAGACGCTGTCGTTGCACAAGCATGGATAGTGATGATTTCCAGAGTTTCTTGGAATGCTGTTGCTTTTTGGTTGGAGTAGGGAGCTAATTTTTTAATACCGCCTTATATAGGAACTGCGGACTTGAAACTCACTTCTGTGGAGAGAACTGTATATCGTCTTCCATCCTAGGCGTCTTTTTTCTGTTCAATGGTTTTGGTCCCGAACGAGCGTTTAGTCATTCCGAAGTAATACGATGACTGTAACTGAGTTAACGCAAAAGTGGGCATACCTTTTTATAAACAGACAGAGTTCGTTTAAGTTGCACATGTTGGTAGAGTAACTTTTTCACTATAGTAACCCTTCTTCTTCATTGCAGGTAAATAATGGATTCCAAGCAGAAGCAATGTGCCGTCGTTGAGTTATTGACGAAGGGAGGGTGTAGGCTATCCGACATCCACAGAAGGATACAGAATGTTTACAGAGATGACACCATTGACAAGAGCATTGTGGCACAAATGGATGAAGAACTTTAAAGAAGCGGAAACCAGCATTGAAGACAACCATGCAGTGGGGGGCCATCATCTGTGACCACTAACACGAATCGTCAGCGAGTGGATGATTTGATTAGTGCGGAGGGACGAGTCACAATCCGTGAGTTTGTTGCACAACTGGACTGTAGTCACAATGCCTTACAGAAGATGGTGGAAGACTTAGGGTATCGGAAAGTGTGTGCAAAGTAGGTGCCACCTCGATAGTTGTCACCCGATTTGAAGGAGAGAAGGGTAGAAGTCTGCTCTGATCTAATGGAAGCATTTGAAACCAATGAAGACACGTTTTATTTTTGTTGTTTTTTTTATCTGGTTAGAGGGGAATGAAATGCGGGCGTATCTTTAAGATCTGGAAACAAGGAATCAATCCATGAAATGGCGTCACACTTCTTCACCAAAGCCTAAGCGCACCTGCTGCTTTTGCAGCTTATCTGGTGTGGTGACTTTGAGAAGCCTGGTCGTTTTCTTCTTCACCACAGTAACTGACACAAAACAGGTACCCTTCAGTACATATTTGACTAAATGGAAAAGAAAACAAATCGTCTGGGGTGAAATTTCACGAGTAGGTAAGTTGTTCAAGCACTGTGACTCGTTTCTCGGCTAAACACTGCTTCACTGAGAGCGCTTAATGAGCTGGCGCCATATCATGATGAAGGATGACGCCACTTTTCCACAACACTGGTCTCTCTCTTCTTACCAGCTCTCTCAAGTTTACCAGAACCTGTTTGTCGTAATACTGGTTCTCTCTTGGCCCACTGGGAACCCAATCTTACAAAATCACACACTTAATCTCAAAGAAACCTATTTATATTATCTTGAACTTGGACCTGTTTTGTAGTGCTTCCTTCATCCTTGGTGACGTTTGTATTTTCCAAAGTATCGAGTTTGTTTTTCGTTTCAGGGCTGTATTGGAAGATTCAGGTTTCATCACAAGTGATAATATAATACTTTCTTGAAAATTGGAGTTCGTTTGCATTTGCCCCAGAATGTCAACACCAATCGGCTTGCGATTTTGGTTTTGTTCAGGCGTGTGAAGCTTCAACACCATCATGGTACAAACCTTCGTCATGTTCAAATGTTCATGTAAACTTAGCCTAGCAGTCCCTTTATCGATTTTTACCACTTCTGCCATCATTATAATACTCAGTTGTCGATCATTTCGAATAGTTGCATAGGTTTTGTCCACTTGTCTTCTGCTACTGAATTGCTTGGTTGTTTCGTCTTCAATGTTCTCCAGGCCTTCACTGAACCTATTATGTGACACAAAACCCCGTGCACATGCCACGCATTCTTTCCCGAACGCCTCACTTAATATGCGGAAAGCGGGAAGATTCAGTAGGCGTTTTCTTTAATTTCACCAAAAATTGTACGTTCATTGGTACTCAGTTCTTGATCTCAGTATTTTCCGGACGCGTGGCAAACATCATGCAAATTTTCATTGGCACGTGTCACCAAACTAGTGCAGAGATTGAGAGGTGAATACATTTCCGGTTTCCGACTGTTCAAAGTCAATAGTCTTCCTCTCACTTTCGACATACACCGCGCGTTTTAGTAGCCACAAGTGTAGTCTCGTTATTTCATAGCCGTACCCCATATTAATGAATATTTAATGCCGTCTTTTATTGTAGACTCGTGCTCAATAATAAATGTAGAAATAAATATTTAGCTCCTCTGATTTGTATGGGCCACAAATTTGCATACTAACAGTTCCTCGCGGCACTGTGATTGACCAGGTAAATGAGTTTGTGTATTTGGAAAACATGTTTGACAGAGAGATCAAATTAGATGGTGAAATGAGTAGGCGAGTGAATTCTTTATTGAAAGTCATAGCTGCTTTAGGAGGTTTTCACAGGAATGATGTGTACTCAAGAGAGGCCCAAATGGCTATGTCTGAAAGTGTAATTGTTCCTTCTCTAATGTATGAAAGTAATCAAGTATTAATGATAGGTACTCAAGAGAGGTCCGAATGGCTATGTATGAAAGTGTGATTGTTCCTTCTGTAATGTATGTCAGTAATCAAGTATCAATGATGGGTACTCAAGAGAGGCCCGAACAGCTATGTATGAAAGTGTGATTGTTCCTTCTGTAATGTATGAAAGTAATCAAGTATTAATGATGGGTACTGGAGAGAGGCTCAAACGGCTATGTATGAAAGTGTGATTGTTCCTTCTATAATGTATGAAAGTAATCAAGTATTAATGATGGATACTCAAGAGAGACCCGAACAGCTATGTATGAAAGTGTGATTGTTCCAACCCTAATGTATGTCAGTAATCAAGTATCAATGATGGGTACTCAAGAGAGGCCCGAACAGCTATGTATGAAAGTGTGATTGTTCTTTCTCTAATGTATTATGAAAGTAATCAAGTATTAATGATGGGTACTCAAGAGAGGCCCGAACAGCTATGTATGAAAGTGTGATTGTTCTTTCTCTAATGTATTATGAAAGTAATCAAGTATTAATGATGGGTACTCAAGAGAGGTCCGAATGGCTATGTATGAAAGTGTGATTGTTCCTTCTATAATGTATGAAAGTAATCAAGTATTAATGATGGGTACTCAAGAGAGCCTCGAATGGCTATGTATGAATGTGTGATTGTTCCTTCTATAATGTATGAAAGTAATCAAGTATTAATATGGGTACTCAAGAGAGGCTCGAATGGCTATGTATGCAGTGTAATTGTTCCTGATGTATGGCAGTAAAACCAGGATATTGTTGAAGAGACGTAGGAGTCGTTTGTGGGCTGGAAAGATGCATTATTTACGCGGAGTTTGTGGCAAGAAACTCTTTGGTCGTGTGAGGAACGAAAATGTGCTGTAGTTTTATAGTGTGAGGCAAAATGCTGTTAGTCAGGTAGACGCCAATATTCTTACGTGGTTTGGCCATTTTGAAAGAATGAGTGATGAAATGCTTACTCATAAACTTTTTTCAGCCCAAGTGGCAGGAAAGAAAGGCAGAGGAAGGATCATATTCAAAAATGTTTTCATGAGAAAAAAAATTATGAGTATGAAGTATAGAAGGTCTTGTGTACATTGTCATGAAGCTCGAGTTGTGTGTCAAGATCGCTGTAAATGGTGAAATTTGATACTGCAACAGTAAATAAATAATCAGTTAAAAATTTATCAGGTGGTTTGTATTTTTTTGTGGAGTTATCCTCTGAACCTCAGAGAACAGCTTAGTGATATGTATGTATGTTCAAATTTGAATACGATCTTCAAACCCTCTAAATATTCAGTACTGGCCTTCGAAGAAAGAATTTGGTTATCCGTGATATATAGTATCTTTTCCTTTGATAATTACACTTTTTATAAAGCAATACTACGTAAATTAAACAATGCTTGGTTGTCCCACCATGACACAAAACAATAGAGATGTGCAACATCTGAATTTTTTCAATTACACCTTTTAAGTTAGTTGTTTGACGTCATCTGCAGTATGACTTTGGCAACTGAAAATCATGAGCTTTTGTCCACAATAAAATATTGTTGTACTTCTCTGTCTTTACTGGTGTATTAAAAATTAATGCAAAAGACTGATAATATGCGTACAGAATGAAAGAGAACTGTACTATGCACTGTGTGAGTGCTGGAAATCCAATTTGTCGAAAGTGCTTCCTCGTGAAAGAGATCCCTTTGGGGAGATATGTATTCGTGGCACGTGTGTTTTTGTAGCAGAGATGAACTTTGAAATAAGAAATTCAATTAGTTCCTTTATATCTCACTTAAAAACCCACCATATCGCGCGTGTGGGGTTTTCCTTCGCTTCCTCACATTTTTCATTTCCTTCTCGAGCAATTTTTTGCACTTTGCAAATATCTCCCGCTTTTTGAGTGGACCTTTTTCTTCCCAAGAGCTTTCATTATCTGTTTGAACCTGGCAATTAATCTTTGCGAGAAAGAGAGATATACTCTCCCTCCGAGAAAGAAAATGCCGGGGAGAAATCCCGGTGAGCTCTGATATCCCTGCAGTTGAAAGTTTAATTAAATCAATTAACTCCTCCTATTAAATTCTCATCTCTTCACTGCAGACATTCAATTACATATTAGAGTCGATGCTCCATGAAAGCGGCGAGCGAAATTAGTTATTGCAGGAGAAGGAAGCATCACGTTTTTTATTCCGCGCAACTAACTGAAATAACACCCTTAACTCAAAGAGATAGTGTCACAGATGGTCTAATTAGCTATTTCGTTAATCTACTGCTTTGTTTTTTATTTCGCTAACGACATGAGATCATATTTACCAAATCTTTGTTCTTTTTAAAAGGATTATAAGTATTATAACTATTATAACTACTCAGTGTATAAAAAACTGATTCGTTATGAGTCTATTATACGACGTTACAAAAATAATATGGATTCTTTATTATTCATATTTTTCGATGTCATTATGGGTTTTTTTGTTGGGAGACATCCCTTGAAGGGACAAAACAGTTGAATTCTCGTGTGAAAATAGCGCTTATAACGGTAGCAGAATAAATCGTGTAGTTCAATTCTTAATAGCGTTTTGCAAATGCACGTTTAGTTTTGTAAAAATTATCCAAAACTGGGAAATCGCTGGCGGAAGATAAAGAGAATTGAAACACAGCACACGTGTCGCAAAGCTCAGTATTGGACGAAGATGGAGGTATGAAAGCAAAAGTGAAAGTAGATTGCAGGTAGGATGGAATAATTGGAGGGACACTTTAGGAGGAGACTAAAACCTGAGGTTTCCTTGGCTGTGGTCAAACCAGCAACGCTGGAACTAGGGCAATTAAATGGTTTGCGCTGGAAAAACTAAGAGTTTCAAATATGAATATGTTGAGAAGGATACGTTATGACACCACAAAAGAAATCCACAATACAGAACGATAAGATAACAACAAGAGTAAGAACAACGAAAGTTACAAATAATCTGTAGAATCAACAATGCCAGAGCAATAGTAAAAGTTAAAGCGACGGAAGTTTCAAAGGAGTTACAAAATCAGGAATGACAAGATGCGAGCAAGAATTAAAGGGACCGAAGTTTCAAAGATACAAAATCAAAAATGACAAGATAATGGCAAGAGTTCAACTGACGGAAGTTTCGGAGCAGATACTGAATCAAGAATGACAGGATAACAGCAAGAGTTAAAGTGATGAAAGTTTTAAATACGTTACAGAATCTAAAATGCCAAGATTATTGCAAGAGTTAAAGTAACAGAAGTTTGGAAAGAGCTACAGAACCAGGAACAGCAGAGTAACAGTAAGAGTTAAAGTGCCCGAAGTTTCAAAGAAGATACAAAATCAGGAATGAATACCAGTAAGAATGAAAGTGACTGAAGTTTCAAAGCAGATACGAAGTCAAGAATGGCAAGGTAACGACAAGTGTTCAAGTGCCGGAAGTTTCAAAGATGGTGCACAATCTAGAAAATAACAGGATAACAGCAAAAGTCAAAGTAAGGTAAGTTTCAAAGATGTTATAGCATCAAGAATGCCAAGGTTACAGCAAAAGGTAAAGTGACAGAAGTTTCAAAGATGATACCGAACCACGAATGGCAGAATGACGGTAAAAATTAAAGTGACCGAAGTGTCAAAGTAGATGCAAAAGCAAGATTTTGTTCAAAAGGAGATACATTCATTTAATAAAAGCATTCATACACCTAATTGTAGTTGTAACAGATGTTTTCTTCTCAATATCATAATACACAGAAAGGCCATATGTGGCTTTAATGACAGAGGCAACTCTTCCGGGCAGGCTTCCTACTAAATTCCGGTACGATAGTGAGTCAACCGGAATATTCTTCAACTCTTCCTTCAAAGCTATTGATAGAGCTTATTTGAAGGTTGTTCGCTGTATTCGGGATCTGATTCTTCTTGATTCTCCACAGGTATTCGTTTTTTGGTTCAGGTGAGGATTTGGATAGTTTTGTCACAGTATAGTTCATCATGATTTTTCACCGATTTCGGCGCTGTATCTGGATTGCTCAAAGATGATACTGTAACATCCCACGTTGTACTGATTGCGAAGAGTTCGTTCTCGGAGAACTCCTAGGATATGCAACATCTTCTGTGGACACATGAATCCTATTGCAGTGATCTGCCAAGGCTGGACTAGATCTTCTACCACGCTGTAACAAGAAGCGCAAACAGCGAAGACTAAAGTTGGTAGTCTGGACGCAGCGCCACCTATTGGCGTGTGGCTCCAAAATAAGCACTTTTCTGTATTATTATTTCCATCATTCGAACAAATGGATTTTATTATCATTCTAAAGTTGAATCATTTGGGCGAGGGAATTCTTCTACAGGAACTAATGTAATTTATATATATGTCTCAGTCCTCGTTTAATAGGCCATGAAACTTTACATAGTTTGCAGACTGAAACACACGAACTGAAATATTTTTCTACCAAACGCATTATCATCGCTATCTAAGCCTAATACGTGATAAAATCAGCCATTAAACTAATTCCTGAAAGTGTTTACAAAATTAACAAGAAATTTTGTATTATCCAAGCATGTTACACTCGTTGTTTTACTTTTGTAGTAGCACAGTAATCTGCGACCTAATTACTACTATTAAGAACACGTCAGCTATTTTTTGTAGGAGGCATTTTTTATATAATGTAGATAAACTGGAAATATATATATATATATATAGATGGGACAGCATTTCTCTTCAGTCGCTTGTACCGTACATTAGGTTCGTAATAATCTGAATGAAAATGCTTACCACGAAAAACTCTTAATAGTGACTTATCATTTGGTTGAAAATCCTGCTGAGATATTGTTTTCAACCACAGTTGCTTCAGCTGGAAACACATGGAATCACATTCCCACATTTTTCTCTTTTAAAGATGTGCACACAGGCAAAGAACATTAAACGTTTTGAAAATAGCTTTTATTTTGTTGTAAAACCATTTTAGCAAACGCAATCCAGCCATGCAAATAACGCAGAAACTGTATTGTTTATGCCTAGGGACGCATTGCCATTTATTGAAATAAATCATCTTCAAAACCCAGTGTCCTATCACCAAAAAACGTCTATGTCTTCAAGGTTAATGTTATAGCCTGCTCTTAATCCAGTACAGCCTTGGTTCTACCATTGCTCGACACGTACGAAATTTTCATGTGCTTATACAATATTGAATGATAACACATCACCAATATTGGTCCAGAGATCGATAATTAAGAAAACCACGAACTGAAACATACTGTATGACTCATTGATATTATCCTGGTTGTCGCTGTACACTCCAATAGAGAATTTTATTTTCACATTTCAAACGATTTGTTGGTCTTACAACAGCATATTCACTCGTACACAAGGTGACTTACATATGTACATATATACACAGTCGAGTCACATTATTGTGACCACCTCCTAATTTTGACGTCAACAGCGCGTAGCCAATGAAAGAAGGCACATGTCGTGAGCTGGCAAGAGGGCATATCGGGTGTGCTGTAGGCATTCTGAAAACATATCACTCGCTGCTGTCATGAATAAAAAGAGGAATTTATCAGATTTGCAAAAGGGGATGATTATCTGCTTTCGGGCCAAGGGTGGCAGTATTTCTGAAACAGCTCAGTTTGTGAACTGTTCGCGTGCTGCTGTGGTTAAAGTGTATCCTGATTGGAGAAATGGCACCATTGCAAATAAGCGGCGTAGAAACTGCGCAGCACCACGTGACATTGATGTGAGAGGTAAACGTCAGCTTCGAAGATGCGTGAGAGCCTATCGACAGGCTACAGTGGAGCAGACCACGGGCCGAATGACCCAGGAGGCTACAGGAAGTGTGTCTAAAACTACAGTCCAGCAAACCCTGCTGTGAATGGGGTTCAGATGCAGACGGATGGTCACTGCACCTATGCTAATGAAGATGCATCGGCAGAAATGGCTTACATTTGCACGGCGGCAGTATCGTAATTGGACCTCCGCTGATTGGCAAAGGATTTCCTTCTTCAATGAGTCATGTTTTCTGCTTCATCAAACGGCTGGACGTTGGCGTATAAGGCGAGAAACATCGGAGAACCAACACTCTTCAACCATTGCTCTCAAGAACACAAGCTGGTGGGTGCAGCATTATGTTCTGGGGAATGTTTCCGTTGCATTCCTTGGGTGCACTCATACCTGTGGAAGGCAGTATGGACCGAATTCCTTATGAATCCATCCTTGCGGACTACGTACACCCATACATGCTGATTGTCTTTCCTGGGGCTGATGGGGTCTTCTAACGCGACAATGCGAAGTGTCACACAGCTAGAAATGTCTGAGAGTGGTTGGAAGAGCACGAAGAAGACTTCAAAATACTTCTCTGGACCCCGAATTCTCCAGACGCTAACCCAATTGAGCATCTGTGGGACCACCTCAATCGTGTTGTTCGCTCTATGGATCCTCCAACACGCACCCTCCAGCAACTGTCAGATACACTGCAGTTATATGGCTCCACATACCCGTGAACAGCTTCCAGCACCTTATTGAGTCACACCCAGTCCGTCTAGCTGCTGTCCGCGCTGCACACGGTGGTTACTCTGGATATTAGCTGGTGGTCACAATAAGTGACTATTTGGTCCTACCTTTACAAAATTGAATTAACACTTCAGAATTATCCAAACGATCTATTGTGCTATGTAGAAAACCATGTTACCCAAATACATATCCGTCTCTTCGTCCACTTCTACGATCACGAAAACACGTGGTCGGTTTTCTTCAGTTGCATTAAAACGCGGGAGAAAAATGCACCACTGTCGCTGCATTTTGTGTTTGGATAACTTCATTTTGGTAAGCAAATATAAAGTTTATAATTGTTTTCTTCCAGAGCACTATTAAGAAAAGTTACCTCGTCAAATTTTGAAACATCTGCATTAAGTATATTAGTAGCATTAAACGAAATTATTTAGATCCAGAATATAAACATTTGTTTTTATCTGGAAAAATACGAGTACTTATTGCAATAAATTTCCTGAAATTTGGTTTTCAAGAAGTACTCAAAAAAACTGCCAATGTACAAATAATTATGTTTGTGTAGTTCTTTGTGTATCACAAACACAATTTAATTATTTATCAGTTAGCTGTTAATTTTCGAGCAAGCTCCACAGCTCGACCACCCACCACGGATGACCAGACTAACCTCCCCTACGTCATCCAGCTTCCGGTATTCGGTGCGCGGGCCTGTAGCTATAAAGGGGTGATATGATGGGCCAGGCCGTTTGGGGTGAGAGCCGCGGGTGGCACAGTGGTCAACGTTCGTGACTGCCATGGAGAAGACCTCGGGTTCGATCCCAGGTAGGTACGAACGCTCGAACCACTAAATATCCGCGGTGCGTCAGATGGGCTAGTTAAGCTGTCGGGCCCCGGGTACTGGCCTCCCGGTAATAAATACGGGCGTCTTCCTCCCCCTTTCTACCTCTCTCCCGTGTCACTTTCCTATCGGCCACTCTAGCCCAAATCTCCTAGCTTCCTATTTCTAAGGGTTGTTTAAGCCCTGGGGTCAGACACTTCCTTCCTAAAATCCTCTACATATGAGCTGAACTGAGCGTTTGGAGTGAACCTGCTCGACTTAACCACTGAGCCAGAAAGTCACAAGAAGCGAACTGAGGTTCAAGGTAAAACTAATTGGGCGATAAGGATTTTTTTATTTATTTATGCAAGCAATTTAGTCATTTCATTTTTTATTGGAGCTTATTAATTTTTAATACGTTTGTAATAATTTTATTTTTTGTGTAGAAGGTCTTATTCACAAATTACGTATTTTTTTTCATCGTGATTTTTCGAAGCGACAGAATAAATTGGAGTTCGAGATCTTTTTTCTAACTGACAGTAACTTTCAATTATCTTTAGGAGAAGGTGCAATTCACTGTTTTATTATACAATGTATTATTTCACAAAACTTCTAAGTACAGAGTTTACTCTTGACAGCTACATAGCTTTTGTCTTAAGGACTCCACAGACTAATATATAGACATCGTATAATCACCTGTACAATAAATTAAGTACTTGGTTTCTTACGGTAATACAATTGGGAAGTACTAGCAGAGGTGAAAACATGTGCCAAGACGACAAATCTGTAGCCAGACATTCTGTCCGCGTAGCTCAGTTGGGAGAGCGACTTACTCCGGAGTGAGGGAACACGGGCAAACTTGTATTTTCACATTGGTGCCCGATTGTGGAAAATGGATCCACTGGCCGTTGGGTTCTTCGAAAACTGTGTGATGTTTGTTCCACACATTCTTTGGAATTAATGAAAAATTCCTATTTCGCTTCAAAGACAAAAAAAAAAAAAAAAAAAAAAAAAAAGAAATTAAGAGGGAGAGATGTGACGTATCAACAGAGGTGAAAACATGAGTCAAGACGACAAATCTGCAGCGTGACATTCTGTCCGCTTAGCTAAGTTGGGAGAGCTACACGGATTCGATGACCGTCGCGAAAAAACTTGTGTTTTCACTCAATATATAATTGCTGGTGCGCAAAATGGGGAAGAGGAAAAGAAATATCTTGTGCCACAGTAACCAAAAATCATGCTATGATATACTCTCCACAATATCCGATCTTGCTACAGAACTTCAAAATCAAATACTTCAACAGACTATTGAACTTTAACAGTTGATCAAACCCCCAAGTATTCCGGTGAATCTCTCCTATTACCGGAAATTTTTCGTCATGTGTATGAGGAAAAAGGGAGAACGGAGTTTTTCTGTTAATATAAGAAAGGAATTGCGGAAAGGTTTCTGAAAATTCAGAATTCTCCGTTATCACATCTTGAAAACGGTAATTTATCGTCAATATAAGAAAGGAATTGCGGAAAGGTTTCTGAAAGATCGGAATTCTCCGTTATCACATCTTGAAAACGGTAATATATCGTCAAAATAAGAAAGGAATTGAGGAAATATTTCTGAAAATTCAGAATTCTTCGTTATCACATCTTGAAAATGGTGATTTACCGTCAATATAAGAAAGAAATAGCGGAAAGGTTTCAGAAAGATCAGAATTCTCCGTTATCACATCTTGAAAACGATAATTTACCGTCAATATAAGAAAGGAATTGAGGGAAGGTTTCTCAAAATTCAGAATTCTCCGTTATCACAACTTAAAAACGGTAATTTACTGCCAATATAAGAAAGGAATTGCGGAAAGGTTTCTGAAAATTCAGAATTTTTCTGCTGAACGAAAAATCAGAGAAATTTAGAGGGATTTTTCCCGTCATTTCACGGAAAAAGTTCTGTGAGAAATATGCTTCGTTAATTCACGAAAGAAATCACAGAAAGGGGCTCGTGAATTTCAGAACTTTTTACAGTGTTTCCTACACTTTGGATACATTCCGTTGAAAGAAATTCTTTGTGCACAATTTGTGATTTTTCGTAATACACCTGTCACCTGCTAGTAGCCGAAATGGCCACTTCTATTTGTGCATATTTTGCCGATTGCAGGGAAATCCGGTTAATATTTTTTTTAGTAACCGGTCCAAGGCACAATGAAGAATACTGCTTACATTGCGCATTTTAAACAGAGCGCAGATTTTCTTTAACAGGCGTAAATGCATTAGGTGTACAAATAAGTTTTAAAGCGCTTTTTGTGTGACGTATACCGCTAATATACATATCCGACATTCGCCCGCGTTGTTGTCATGTGACCGTAACTGGTCCACAGTATGAAATGTGACAGAGAAGTTTGCCAAACAGTCAAACGTACTTGCACATCGGTAGGTAAAAGACGGCAAGCGATACTGGATTTATTCGGCACTGTATTCGATACGAAATCCATCAAGGAAAAAGTGCTGCAAAAGCATGCGCATTGATCTGTTCTGTTCTGGTGGAGAATATTGTATCGAAAAGGACGTGTGAGTTTTGGTTTAGACGGCTTAAAGCAGGTGATCTTGATGTTACCGATAGAGAACGTAGCGGTGCCCCGCAGAAGGTTGCACATGAGGAACTGCAAGCATTGCTGGATGAAGATTCGTCTCAAACCCAAAACGAACTAGCTGAATAACTGGGGGTAACTCAACAAACTATTTCCAATACTTTACGCGCAATGAGAAAGATTAAGAAGAAAGGAAAATGGGTGCCACACTACCTAAGCCAGAGGAACAAGGATGAGAGTGTCATCAAATGTTTGAATCTGTTGATTAAAAATCACAGAAAGTCTTTCCTGTGGAAAATCGTTACTGGTGATAAAAACTGGATATGGTACAACAATCTCAAACGCAAAAAGAAAACTGGGTAGACCCCTGTGAAGCAACAACTTCGACACTGAAGCGCAATATTCACTCGAAGAAAGTTCTGCTGTGCATCTGGTGGGATATGAAGGGTGTGCTCTGTTATAAACTATTGTAACAGTATCAAACTGTTACTGCTGATCGCTACAAGAAATATTTGCTGCGATTGAACCAGGAAATCTGTCGGAAACGTCCATTCACACGCAAAGGACTGCGTCTCGTGAGATTACTGCATGGCAACGCTACGCCGCATGTCACCAAATCGGTCAAGGAAACGTTATTGACGCTTGGCTGGGATGTTTTGGAGTACCCGGCGTATAGTCCCGACATAACCCCTTCAGGCTATCATTTGTTCCGATCGATGCAACATGGTTTGTCTGCTGTATGGTCCCGGACATGTGACGAAGTGCAGAAATGGGTTGACGACTTCATCGCGTCACACGACGAAGTATTCTTCATGGCTGGAATCAGTCAGCTGCCCGACCGATGGTGGAAGGTGATAGATAATGACGGCGCATATTTTAATTCGCCTTGTCGTTTTCTCTCAAAATACGTGTATTGTCGTTTTCTCTCAAATTACATGTTGCGTTGTCTTAAAACGCTTTAAAATTTATTTGTACACTTAATATTATTTTATTTTCACTGATATTTTCTTCTAAAAATCTGCTGTGAAATTTTTTTTCTTATCAGAAATGATTTAAAGTCATGCTCATTGCAACCGAAAATTCGGTGTCATCTTTCTTGTTATTCCTGTAATTGTTGCTGCAATCAGCAACGGCACAAAAAACAAAATCAAAAATGTACTTATTATCCGATTCATAAGTAAAAAGACTTCTTTTGCTTTGCCAGAAATGTAAGAAATACAGAGAAACCTCGGATACACGTTTCTGTAAAGGAGGGCCTTAAAACACGTATAAATACACAGTCGAGTCACATTATTGTGACCACCTCCTACTTTTGACGTCAACAGCGCGTAGCCAATGAAATAAGGCACGTTTCATGAGCTCGCTTGGAGGGTATATAAGATGTGCTGTAGGCAATCTAAAAACATATCACTCGTTGCTGTCGTGGATAAATGGAGGGATTTATCAGATTTGCAAAAAGGGATGTTTTTCGGCTTTCGGGCCAAGGGTAGCAGCATTTCTGAATCAGCGCAGTTTGTGAACTGTTCGCGTACTGCTGTCGTTAAAGTGTATCGTGCTTGGAGAAATGGCACCATTGCGAATAAGCGATGTGGAAACTGCGGAGCACCACGTGCCGTTGATGTGAGAGATGAACGTCGGCTTCGAAGATGGGTGAGGGCCGATCGACACGCTACAGTGGCGCAACTCACTACCCGAATGAACCAAGGGGCTACCGGAAGTGTGTCTAAAACGACAGTTCAGCGAACCCTGGTGCGTATGGGGCTCCGATGCAGACGGCTGGCCTCTGAACCTATGCTAACGAAAGTGCATCGGCAAAAAAGGCTTACATTTGCACGGCGGCAGTATCGGAATTGGACCTCCGCTCATTGGCAAATGATTGCCTTCTCCGATAAGTCACGTTTTCTGCTTCATCGAATTAGTGGACGCTGACGTATGAGGCGAAAAACATCGGATAACAAACACTCTTAAACCATTGCTGGAAGAACACAAGCTGGTTGGGGCAGCATTATGGTCTGAGGAATGTTTTCGTGGCATTCTCTGAGTACATTCATACCTGTGGAACATAATATGGACCGAATTCCTTATAAATCCATCCTTGCAGACCACGTACACCCACACATTCTGATTGTCTTCACTGGGGCTAATTAGATCTTCCATTACGACAATGAAACGTGTCACTCAGCTGGGAATGTCCTGTAGTGGTTGGAAGAGCACGGCGAAGACTTCAAAGTACATTCCCGGTCCCCTAATTCCCCAAACTTAAACCCAATTGAACATCTGTGGGACCACCTCGAACGTGTTGTTCGCTCTATGGATCCTGCACCACGAACCCTTCAGCAGCTGTCAGATGCATTGCAGTCAGCGTGGCTCCACATACCTGTGAACACCTTCCAGCACCTTATTGACGCACTCCCAGCCCGTCTAGCTGCTGTCCGCGCTGCACATGGCGGTTACTCTGGATATTAGCTGGTGGTCACAATAATGTGATTCAACCGTGTATAAACAAGTTAGTAAAATCATACAATGTGTTATTATGATATGCTTTCCACCATACAAAAAACCGTTACTTAAGTTATTACTCAAGTTATGAGGATAATGGCTGTGGAATAAATCTCGCTCCTGTGTTCTTCCCTTTGACCCCATTTCGATGATATTCAACAGAACCGGGTCAGTATACCTCCGGAACAACATACTACAGTTTTGTCGCAATAGAAGCATTTTGGGTCAACTTTTGAAGATAATGGCGGTGGAATAAATCTCGCGTCTATGTCCAGACCTTTGACCCCATTTCGATAATATTCAACAGAAACGGGTCAGTATACCTCCGGAACAACATGTTAAAGTTTTGTCGCAATCGAAGCATTTTTACGTAAGTTATGACGCATAAGACAATGGAATGGATTCCGCTCCCATGATCTGACCTTTGACCCCATTTCTTCATTTTTCAATAGGGTTCGTCCCCAGGTGGTCCCCTACCAAATACTAAAATTTCATCGAATCGAACCATTTTTACGCGAGTTATTGTGCGGACGGACCAACGCACGGACAGACAGACAGACAGACGGACAAAACTGGAGCATTTACGCTTCTTCAGTCTACTGTTGGAAAGCGTAAAAAACGTATAAACAATTCCAAAATATTAAACACAATTGTAAAATTTATGGCTTATAAGAACATAAAATGTTTCTTAGTAATTATTTCTTTAAAGTCGAATCGTCGGCAAAAGAACAAAAAAAACGTTACAAATTAAAATGTAGTATTTAATCGCATTGCAAAAATCATTAAGCCTATGAAAATGAAACTTCTCTTTTGACAACTTTATCTCTCTGTAAAAATCCTGATTCTAGATTGAGGATCACAACAAAGAATCTGAGACCAGTGCGCATGAAATCACAGGAACGCAGAAATCACAGCTTTTTTTTTATGCAGATCCTGAGTGCACCCATTTGAAACCAGAAGGTTGAATATTGATGATACATTGAAGATTCTATTTCCCACGAAAAAGTGGAGCCACAAAGTTACGTCTCAAAGAATTATCAATTTTTCATCCAAGCCGAAAGTAAACAAATAGCGCACAAGCGTACGTGAGTCATGAAATGCGAAACCAATTTTTCATCCAAGCCGAAAGTAAACAACGTACGCTTCTCTTATGGGATCAAAGTTCAACTCCGGCAGCACCAAGAAGGAACACAACAAAACTGTGTTAGTTCTCTCAGTTTTATAACATACCGGATTACGTATAGAAAAATCAAAGAGTCGTGTATTTTTGATAATACGAAATTCAAATTTTAAAGTATAAACGCAAAAAAAAGTGTTGTGAGAACACAAATTTGTCCGTGACGAAGATCGAATCCACGTCCCCCTCATTCCGGAGTAAGTTGCTCTCCCAACTAAGCTACACGGACGGAATGTATCGCTGCAGATTTGTCATCTTGACACGTGCTTTACCTCTGTAGTACGTCACAGCGTATAATTGAATTGCGTATAACCGTGTTAAATAAGCAATGGAAACGACAGTAAAATATCGGAAACTAACGCAGAATACGTTTAAAAGTGAAAAACATATAACTGAGGTTCCACTCAATACGTGTTTTGCAGTAATTCACAGAACATTAAAGATTTTTGTTTCTCCACTAGCTTACACAGTGCAACTCAAAACCGAGCTCTCTCGTCCGACAACTTGGTGACGTCACAGTGGCCACAGAGCCTCTTGGAGGCCAGTGCGGCATAGGATCTCCACAAATGAAAGGTTCAGTTCTTGCTTTTCAATATCCCTGGTGATGGCCGCTCAGAGTGGAGTTACACGCACGCTTTAATTTTAATTTTTATTTTTTTTATCGCGCTCTGTATCATGTCAAACGGGCCAAACTTTTTTTTTGACCGCGCACCGTATGATGTAAAACGGGCCAAATCTTTTTTTTTTTTTTTGACCGGGCCAAATCTTTTTTTTTTGACTGCATCATGTGAAATGGGCCAAATCTTTTCTTGATAACGCACTGTATCATGTGAAACGGACCAAACCTTTTTGACCGCGCAATGTGTCACGTGAAACGGGCCAAACCTTTTTTTTTTTACAGCGCACTGTATCATGTGAAACGGGCCATTTTTTTCTTTTGGCGGCGTACTGTGTAATGTTAAACGGACCAAACCTTTTTTTTACGGAGCACTATATCATGTTAAATGGCCCAAATCTTTTCCTTGACTGCGCACATCATCATATGAAACGAGCCATACCTTCTTTTGACCGCACACTGTATCATGTGAAACGGGCCAAATCTTTTTGTTTTCTTTTGGCGGTGCACTGTATCATGTGGAACGGGCCAAATTTTTTTTTGACGGCGCACTGTATCATGTGGAGCGAGCCAAATCTTTTTCTTGACCGCGCACGGTATCATGTGAAATGGGCCAAACCTTTTATTGACCGCACACTGTATCACGTGAAACGGGCCAAATCTTTTTTTCTTTTGGCGGCGCACTGTATCATGTGAAACGAGCCAATTTTTCTTAAGGTTTGACGATTAACATGAGCAACTTAATGGGCTATAAGCAGTCGCCCATCCCTAGTTCAGGGTCACTGGTTCCAGAGAAGGGAGAGAGCCAGTGCCGTATGACAAACACAACATCCATGCCTCACGGGATTCGATCCCAGACCCTTCTCAGACAAATGATTATAAGCCAGCGCTTTAACCACGGCGTCACTGGGTCGGCTCGGGCAAATCGAGAGATAAACAAAGTGATGTCCAAGAACGTCTTGACGTTTTGTGAAAATGCGTGTTAAATAAATACCACCATCCAGGTGTTGCAATCCTTGCCCTATCGTTCAAGGCTCTAAGTTTCACAACCAATTTTTGTAACAACAAAAAAGCACAGAAAATCCGCAACCTCATCGTGAAGTCATCGGCCTGGATAATTTCACTTCATGTCAGCAAAGGATGAAAGACAGTTATCCCTGATTATCGTTATCAGAATATTGTAATGTATGGAAAAATGAATCAGATAATAAAGTTGAGAAGAAGCGGGTGGAAAAACTCCAAATCATTGTTCTGCATTCTAAGCGTGACGGGAATATGTAAATGATACAAGGGAGAAATGTATCGATAACGAAGAATATGAGCCATCTGAGAGGGGGAGATAGGAGGAGCCACGAGAAGTCACGAAACCCACGCGCAAGTTGAGAATACCCACTTCCCACATCTTTCATCTTGAGATTTACTTCGCGATTAAAATAAAGAAGGGAGTACATAACTTCAAACCCCCTCTTCAGACTGACGTTAACAGAGTGTACGGATGGAAGGATGTAATTAGCGTCAAGGGGGTCGGAAATAAATTGAGAATAAATGAGGATTTTAGCCAGAAAGGGAGACCGTTTCGGTTCAGGAGCCGTGAAATTTGAAAATTATAAAACAAAAAATGCCACAAAAAATAAGCTTTAAGCTCGTAATTAGAGAAATAGATAGATGCCTTGATTTCCGCATATATCATCAAGCCACGTGCGAGGATCCAATGAAATAATCTAGAAAACATTTCGCACAAAAGGATTTTTTTCTACTTTTTCTTAGTCTGATAAGACCGCGTTGGAAGGCTAAAGGTTGGAATATACAGTTTGGAGCACGTGTAATTTAACGCACTTCAAATCTGGAAATTAACGCTTTCTGACACACTTCTGCGTTGAGAACTGCGTTGGTTTAAATTCAGTTGTCACGCATCAATTTGATTATGTTTTTACTTGATCTGGTTTTGAAATTAATAATTCAGTTGACTTGGTAAAACATACCGTTATTGCAAAATCTGTTCGAAGTAAAAGTTAATTGTATTTGCGTGTCATATTTCCCCCTTTTAGCTAAAAGTAGGAATCAAAATATTATTTTTGGGTCAGGCAAAGATATGCTTCTTCATCGTAACGTAGAATATCCTGCTGGATGGTTTCAACGGATCGTGTAGAAATAAAGCAGCGCATGGTTTCCTTCTGAATTTCGCAGAACGCTCCGTGTGCAACTTTGTAGGACATTTCAAATCACATTTAAAATTTTAGCGAGCTATAAAACAAGGGTTCTGCTTATGGTACTGTATTATTATGTCCATCTGTCTATGTACCCGATGTCTCTGCAGTTGTTAGTCTGCTTTGTAAAATTATTTTTGCATTCGGAATCTTGAACTGTTAGAAAGAAAATCCGTAACTTTTTTTTCGATGCGTACTTTGCCACTATGGTGAGTAAACGCAGATTCTTATGAATTCTAAACGTATTTATTCCATATCATTACTTCTAAGAATGCAATTAAAAAAACTTTTTATCCTTCTGATACTATTTATAATGAAGATCCTTTTTCGTACCCTTTGTACTTCACGTATGCCACAATTTTCCCTCGAGATGGAGAAAATGGGTAAATATACATTCTGTTTCTCTCGCTCTTTCTTCTACTCTACACTGAAGAGCAATTGAATTAGAGTCAGCTGGCGTTAAGTAAATGTGGCGCTGTGGGCGGCCCTGTAAACGGAAACGGCATGACGTATGCAGCGATCCGACAATATAAGGAGTGATGCGACAGGAATCAGTAAGAGTCGGAAGCAGAATGTGTAAGACGAAGGATCTAAGCGCATTTAATCGTGGGCAAATTGTCGGGGCCCGACGAATGGGTCACTCCATCTCGGAAGTCCTGAAGGCACTGGGATCTTCACGAGCCACTGTGTCACGGGTGCACCGTGAGTACATCGAATCCGGTAAAACCATCCCTGCAAGGGCCAACTGCCGTGGACAACAGCGTGTGGATGAGCGGGGTAATCGTCGGCTAGCTCGTATTGTAACAGCGGATAGGCGGGCCACAGTGCAAGAAATCACTCGGCAATTTAACGCTGGTGCACAAAACACCTGTAAGCAGCCACACCATCCAGAACCATCTCCTCGCTATGGGGTACAGAAGCCATCGTCCCACGAGGGTACCACTGCTGACCGCACATCACAGGGTGCAAAGATTAGCATTAGCGCGGGAACATTGCCACTGGACCCTAGACATGTGGGAAAATGTTGCCTGGACAGATGAGTCCAGATTCACGTTGGTACATGCGGATGGCAAGATACGAGTACGGCGCAAACCACATGAAGCGATGGATCCTTCTTGCCAGCAGGGTACTCTTCAAGCTGGTGGGTGTGGCATTCTCGTCTGGGGACTATTTACGTTTACTGAAATGGGACCCCTGGTACGTGTGACATCGTCCCTCACAGGTCAACGTCACCGGGATATCCTGGACGACCATTTGCTTCCGTTTGTGCGTCTTCAACATCTCACTGGGGACCTCATCCTGCAACAAGACAATGCACCGTACCATCGCTCCCGAATTGTATCCGAATGGTTGGATGAACAATCCACCGACGTAACCTCGCTTCCTTGGCCAGCTAGGTCACCTGGCCTCATTCCCATCGAGCACATCTGGGATGCCATCGAGAGAGATGTTCGAGGCTCTGACCCCCACCATCAAATCTTCGTGAACTGTGGGAGCTTGTTCAGGGGTCGTGGATCCAACGCTTCCGGTGTCTTGTCGAGTCCATGCCGAGACGAATCGCCGCCGTCATCAGGGCGAAAGGTCGCGCTACACGATACTAGACGGGTATCTCTAATTCAATTGCTCTTCAGTGTAAGTCACATCACGAAAATTCTATTTTTGTCGCATAGTCTGGACTGTGAGAGACCTAAAAACGTCGGATATGCAACTAATTCAAAGTTCATTGAGAGATTTCAGAACACTTCATCATTTTGTAGTAAAATACAAGTAGAATGTAAAATACAAAATACAAAGTAGTCTTACCTGAGTGAAGAAAGTTCCGATATGACTGTCATTATACAAACGCCCGATATACTATTCGGAGGAAAAGAGAGAACATAACAAAGTATATTACAGGTAGCTTCAAAAGAAGGCTCCACAGATCTCGTGAGAACAGACAAAGAATAGAAACTTTCTGATGTTTTGAATCTTACAGCGGAAACAAACCACACGGTTTGCATAGTATTATGATGCTAAAGTATGCCTGCAGTACGAAATAGTTTATCAGAACACGCATCTTCAAAAACAACGCAAATACCACTACCAGAAAAGAGAATCTGTAATACGTATATTACAGGATAACACAAACACAAGTAAGAAAACACACCGTTCACATACACATGCCTCATTCTAGAGTCAAACCTATGCCCAGCTCCAACAATTTGCCAAAAGTCCTATCCCTCTTGACTGTTTGGCCACCGAGGTAGCTCAAATACCACGTGGCCAGAGATTATTAAGAAGACTTTGATGCCAGACTTGATCAAAAGCCTTTGAAATATCAAACCACTTCGCTTATATATTTTGGCTGCCTGGATTTAGATACGGCGAACAAATCGACTGTGTGTGTCGATATGCAGTATATTGATTATCATTAATGAGTTTGGATGACTTCAAATAAGACAGGTATTTATCAATTATTTCTTATTTACCTTGGATCAAGTAAATATCTGTGCAATGTGATAAGAATTTGAGGGAAAATATGACTTTTTAAAGACGAATTGCTCTTGTACTATTTTTTTGTGTTTTGAAGTAAGCGTTAAGTTTAACTTACCGCTCGTCCAACTTTATAAAAATAGCATCGAACCTCAGTAACGGACTCTAAAATACATTAAAGAATGTGAGGGTGGAAAGCACTTTTTTAACAGAAAAAAAGATTTGATGTTGTGGTCCACCGCTATCGTGGACAAAACTCAAAAATCCATCGAGGGTGAAGTAGTTTTTTTTATTATTGAAAAACGGTCTTCTAGAGTGCTACAAGACACAAACACACATATTTTTAAGGTCATTGTTTCTTAGATTAATGAACTTAAGCCTTCATTTTGAGTAATCAGTTTTTTTTCAGAGTTAATAGCAGTTTTATTGATTGCTTTTAAAGCTATCAATCACCTGAATGCACTGCTTTTATTGATCTGGAACGCATATTGTTCTCTTTTTTCTTTCCACATTTTTCATTTCATTTTTTTCTTTTAGAACCATGTCACAAGCTAAGAAATTCTTTACGGTAAGGTGCTCGCCTATTTAGGATTTGTTTTTTTTTACCACCACACTTTCCACGTGCTATCTACCAGTTTAAAAAGTTGTGATAAATAGTTCCTGATCAGAGATTCTAAACGATTAATATCGGAATCAACCGAAGAATTTGTAAAATCTTTGAACAGCATTGATTGATCAAAATGCAAATATTAGGTGCTTGAACTAATTCCCGCTATTACCCAATAGAGCTCAACAGTGGTACGATGTGACCCGGGCCACACGTGACCTCCCTAGCGCACGCGCGTACCGTCCGTAGTCTGGGCGAAGCAGTGTGTGACACGCAATCGGAGGGCACAGAACACGAGTTTGTATCGCATTCACGATAGAATGGAAAGCAATTTCCGCAGTACGTTGCGCCGGTCAGACGCATGCGTCAATTCTCATGTGATGTTCGCACGGTAATATCGCTGAACGGGTTAGGATGCGTTTTTAAATGTTGACTGCTCATCATCTACGCACGTGTTCAGTGCACCTGATTTGCACTTTTTGCTTCTCATGCACTGGTTGGAACTCCATGTGGCTACTAGAAGTTTTTCGAAAGTGCACTTTTCTGGCACTAGAAGTGGAATGCAGTCCTAGGTTCCATTGCAAATATTGTTAGTCTTGATATGTACTATCACCCCTCTTGTTTTGTTGAAGGAGTTTACAATCACCTTGTACGTGTATCAGCCACGGTTGTGAAGTATATGGGCAAATCTACTACTGAAAAGGAGTGCCCACATACTTTTGATAACAAAGCGTAAATTCATAGTTTGACGACTTCCATGAGAACTAAAATGGGGGTGACAGCCGTCTCTGGACAGGCGCCGCTAGTTCTTGGTGAGGTTCCGGAACAGCGACGTGGGATATACGCAATGCCCATACCTTGTCTGCGTCTCGAACAACTGCCCAGCTTGTTTTTTTTTTTTTTTTTTTTTTGATTGGAGGTTTAACGACCACCGTGAGCAACTCAATGGGCTATAAGCAGTCGCCCGTCCCTAATTTAGGGTCACTGGTTCCAGGGAAGGGAGAGAGCCAGTGCCGTAAGACAAACACAACATCCATGCCTGACCGGGATTCGAACCCGGACCCCTTACGGACGAATGATCAGAGGCCAACGCCTTAGACCACTGCGCCACCGGAGCGGCCTGCCCAGCTTGTGCAGATAGCCAGAAGCCAAAGTTTCTGTTCGGGGCACTTTTTGATCCTTGTGACGTACTACAGAGGTGAATCACGCGTCAAGACGACAAGTCTGCAGCGATACATTCCGTTGGTGTAGCGTAGTCGGTTATAGCAATTCGCTCCTGAGCAAGGGGCGGCCGGTTTCGATCTCCGGCAAGGACGAATTTGTGTTTTCACAGCCTGACAGAGATAGCGGGAGAAACACAATACTTGTCCACCTAAGTAAATTAAGGTAATCAAAGAAGAAGTGCGCTTCGAGGCAGAAGCATTCGTAATGGATAATCTCCATGCTATAGACTGCTAAAGAAATAGATTTGAATTGTGGAACTAAGAAACATACCCGTATTTGCACAGAATATGAAACTCGTTTAAAGTGCTTTAAGTAGTCATTAAAAAGAATATTCGAAAGGAAGAAAAACGGGTGCGTTACAGTCATCAACGTTTTATATTGTATTTACCAATCCTCCTCGTACTCCGTATTCTTCAGATATTGTCTCCAGTGGATTTTATTTCTTTAGGAGTTTGAAGAAACACCACTGTGGAGCATGTTTCACAAGAATCCACAAAATTTAGTTTTAGCGACAAAGACTTTTGTTACTAAAATATAGACATCATAAATTCACTGAAGTCATCAGAAACTATAACGAAATGAAGTGTTACAGTATTTCTTAGATGCAAGGCACAGATGTATAAGGATTAGAAGTTACTCTCTCATTTAATATTGTTCTTTTTAATTTGTCTACACGAATGCGGATAGAGAGCTGACTAAAACTGTGAGTTAAAAGAAATTCGAGAACAATGTCCCCCATACTTAGTCGAGCGCATATTTCTTGAACAATTTTTACTGCGTGTTTCCGTCCTTTTATTAGCTCCGAGATAAATATGCTGTAGAAATACTTTGCATGTAAAGTTTAGAGTAACCTGTGAATATGCCTTTTTAAAATCAGTTTTTTTGTTTTACGAAGCAAAGCCTCTCGCGAATGTAAAACCTTGGAAGAATGTTGTTTAGCGATCATTCCCGTCGCTAATGAATGGCTCCAATCCAATAAATTAAGCGGAATTAGCATTTTTAAATGCCTTTAGAAAGACGAATGGTTTTCCCGGAGGACTGCAATTAGATCCTCCTAATGACCGAGTGGTTCTTCGGGCGGCTGAACCGCCATGTATAATCCACGCAATTAGTCTAACAGCTTCCGAAACAAAAGAGTGGAAAAATAACGTATTGCTAATTGAAATTTTGTTTTAAGAAATGTCACATGGATAGAAAAATAATATGAATTGAATGAATAGGTAGTGAAGTTTAAAAGAATGTTATTGCCTCGAGTTTATCAATCGGTCAGAAAGCAGTTATTGAAAGGCAGTAAGAAAAACATCTTTTCGCTGGGCTTTTCAGATAATAATAAGCATTCCGCATTTTTTCCCCTTTGAAATACGTATTTCTTGGTCTGTGCTTTGAGTTAGGAAAACTAAGACGTAGAACCTTTACAAAACCACTTGTTCAAATGACATTTTTCAAGATTTTAAATCCAAATGTCCTCTTACTAAATTGAAAAGCATCTCATATTTCAGATTAATTCACCGGAGATAGCAGATGTTTTATATGCATGTAATGGATGCTTCCTGAACACGTATTTCCGTTTAATATGAGAGATACCCAAAGTTTCCATTTTGTGCAAATGCAAAGAAATCGGTGAAATGAAAGGTGAAAGTTTTAAGGAAAGTCATATAGTCAGTGGCGTGAACAAGAGGGTTTAGCGAAAAAAAAATGTCTCTCCAGAAATAGTGTTGCAGGCCATTTTATTTAAAGGAACGATTAATCAACCAATTAATCGACTAACGAATTTTGACTAATCAGTTAAAAGTTTTAGTCGATTCACAGCCAACAATGCACGACATACGCAATCTGAAATGTTGAAAATATGTAATGTCCTCATTACAGTTAATATAGTACTGCTATACTAGTATCCGAATTTTATTGGCGTAGAACAGAAAAGTTTCTAAGCTTTCGCACATCAACAGATAGCGTTTTCAAAGAATGTAGACAGAAAACTTCAAACTGAATAATATTGGGGGACCAGAAAGTAATGTCGTTTCTTGGGGGGGATAAGTTTGGGGAGCAGTTATGAGGTGTTCATGTTCGTTCAACGTAAAGTAAGTGTATGTACAAGTGAATAAACTATTCGCCTTTAACTTATGTGGGTGTTTTTGTCTTCCAGATTTGCAGAACAAAATGAGTGACATAAAACCTGAGGAGAGCCATGTTCGTCATTGTATATTGTATGAATTTCATAGGAAGGAACAATGCAAAATAATAGCATTTGCGCTGTTTATCCGAATGCGTTAAATATCCGCAAGTGCCAGCGTTGGTTCGCCCAATTCCGGTAGGGCAATTTTGACCTCTCTGATGCCCCTCATACAAAAACGCCCATGGAGCTGGACAATGACCTGCTGCGTGCAGCCGTTGAGGAAAATCCTCGAGAAACCATTGACGAATTATCCCAACATCTTAATGAAACATGGTCTACTGTTCAAGAGCACCTGCAAAAGATTGGGAAGGTCTATAGACAAGGAGTTTGGGTCCCACACCAACTTTCACCTGACAACACAGCCCAGCGTTGCATCATCTGCAACTCTTTGCTCAGCCGACAGGAAAAGGATCCATTTTGTTATCGAATTGTCAATGGAGATGAAACGTGGGTTCTTTAAGTGAACAACAAGCGCAAAAACCAGTGGCTTTCTCTAGGTCAGACATCCCAAAAAGCTTTAGCTCTGTGTTTTGCGGACCACCGCTGGCATAGCTCACTTTGAGCTCTTGGAACCCGGACAGACCGTAACCGCAGAACTCTATTGTCAACAACTGGACCGTTTGAAGCAAGCTCTTTCTGTAAAACATCCAGCACTGGCCAACAGAAAAGGTGTCATCCTCCAGCATGACAACGCGAGGCCTCACAGGGCGAGGCGGGCCCAGCAGACGATCAGAGATTTCGCCGAGGAAGTTCTACCTCATTTCCCTTATTACCCTGACATTGCACCATCTTATTACCATTTGTTCAGATCTCTGCAGCCCTTTTTTAATTGAAAAAAATTCCACAATAATGATGATGAAAAAAAAAGGGCTCTCAGATTTCTTTGCATCACACCCAATGTCTTTCTACAAAGACGACATTGAAAGTTTGGTTTGCCGCCCCGGTGGCGCAGTGGTCTAAGGCGCTGGCCTCTGATCATTCGTCCGTAAGGGGTCGGGTTCGAATCCCGGTCAGGCATGGATGTTGTGTTTGTCTTACGGCACTGGCTCACTCCCTTCCCTGGAACCAGTGACCCTAAATTAGGGACGGGCGACTGCTTATAGCCCATTGAGTTGCTCACGGTGGTCGTTAAACCTCCAATCAAAAAAAAAAAAAAAAGTTTGGTTTCACCATGGGCAAGTGTGATCGATAATAATGGCGATTATATAATTGATCAAGAAATAAATTTCAACTGCTACGAACAGTGTTTTTCTTCTTTTCCAAAAACGGCATTACTTTCCGGTTCCTCCAATAGAACGCTTCAACAATTTGAACGCGGTGACTTGACTTGACAATAAACGAACAGATGTGAGGTATTTATCCATTCAAAGACCCCAGGCGTCATGTTCGTTTAGCACGCGGAATCGTGGAAGAAAAACAAAAGGCATTTACTATTTGAAGAACTGGTTACAAACTTGTGGCAACTCCAGCGAGACACTGTCATTGCATGACTCGCTGTTGGTTATGATCTCCAAAGTTACGAGAATGGCAGTCGATTTGGGGTGGAGTAGGAAGCTAATTTCTTTGCATCATTCACCATAGGAGTAGTGGACTTGAACTGGACTTCTCTGGATTGGTCCGGCTGTTAATGCCATCCCTCCACAATATCCTTTATGTCCCTTTTATTCTCGTTGATTCTAATTCTAAATGAACGTTTGGTGATTCCAATGTAGTATCGCTTGGAACCTTCCGGATATTGTTGAGGGATGGCATAAACACCTGTTTCATTGGAAAGCATAGGCTTATCAGTGATTCCTTGAAGCATGGCATATAAGTCACCGCGTACAAATTTTTGAAGCGTTCTATTATTTAATTTGCAGTTTTCTGTCTACCTTCCTTGGAAAAAAACAACATCTGGTTGATGTGCGAAAACTTGGAAACTTTTATTTATATTCTACGCCAAGAAATTCAGATAACTATTATAGGTATACCAATTTAAGCAGAAAAACCAATTTCTTAACCAGTGCACATCAATAAATTTCATTTCATTTCATTTCATTTATTTCGTTATGAGGTTACATTTGACTATATTGCATTCCAAAATTAATTGTATAACATATAGTATTAAGAAAAACAACATATATAATGTGAATACTTATGTACAGGGTAACCACAGAACAGGAAATTGAGTAAAAGGCCATATACTGTACAGTATGTATAGCCTGAGTGAATCCCAATTCTCCTAAAGTACGTAGTCAAGTCAAACGTCCTGCACATATAAAATTTTCTCATATGTGGTCTGATTAATAAATTTTACCATAGAATTTCATATTTTAATTTGTTAGCAAATATTTTTTTAGTTGCTTTCGAAAATAATTATAATTATTAATATGTGTTAATTGACAAGTTAGGTTATTCCATAACATCAATCCCTGGTAATCAATAAATCTTTTTTGGGTTAAAGTGTTAGACATTAGTAACAAAAATGCATTTCTATCTCTTGTTTGATAGTCGTGACCTACGTGTTCAGTTGAATTAAATGTTGATACCTGATCTCTTTTATCCTTTTATACATGAATCCTAATAATCTAAATTGCCATAAATTCTCAATATCTAAAAATCCATATTAATTTATCCGTACCCCCATATTCAAGTTAATTCCCCTAAAGTTATTTAAAATTATGACCATCCTATTTTGTAATAATTTTAATCTATATAAATTAATCTTAGTAGTTTCCCCCCATACTAATAAACAATAAGTCAAACATGGATAAATAAGACTGTAGTACAATATTTTTAATGTTTTGATTGTTAAATTATTTGAAATTCTCGTAATTAAACCCCATACCCCCGAAATTTTGTTTACAATATTTTGAATATTTATATTCCATTTTAAATTATCCTCGATTATTATTCCCAAATATTTAATATTATTTACTATTTCAAGGGTACACTTCTCCACGCAAATAGATGGTGGCACAACAATCTGTCTATCTCCCTGTTTAAAAATCATAATTTTAGTTTTTTCAATATTTAAACACAAAAAATTTGTGTCCAGCAATTCCATCAATTTTTCAATAAATTTATTACATTTTGTTTTTGCCTCATTTATATCTGCACCCGAAATCAGAACCGTGGCATCATCCGCAAATAAAACAAAATCCTCATTAGGTTCAATGTTAAAAATGTCATTTATATAAATTTAAAAAAGTAATGGTCCCAGGACTGAACCCTGCGGCACTCCCATTTCATTAAGCAACCCGTGCAATTTCATTTTATCAATCGGCACGTACTGTTTCCTGTTATGTAAGTAGTCCTCTAATAAATTGTAATATTGATTTCTTATTCCATTATCATAAACCTTATCCAAAAGTATTCCATGATCGACCGTATCAAATGCCTTGGTAAGGTCCAGGAATACCGCAATGATTACTAATCTCCTTTTTCTATTATTAATTATGATATTCTGAAATGTTGAAATGGCTATATCTGTTGATTTTTCCTTTTGAAACCCATACTGATTTTTATTGATAACATGATATTTCTTAAAAAAGCTTCCTAATCTTGTATATAATAGTTTTTCCAAAACCTTAGCAAAAAAAGATAAGTTAGAAATTGGTCTGTAATTATTTATATTATCTCTGGACCCAGTCTTATGTTTTGGAGTTATTTTTGTTATTTTTAATTTATCAGGTATTTTGCCAAATTCAATAATCACAGTAAATATACGACTGAGAGGTTTAGAAATTATTTTATAAACCCGTTTAATAGCCCTTGAATGTATATCATCTGGTCCCACAGACGTTGATTTAATATTTCTTAGCATGCCTCAACTTCTGCTGTTGTGAAATATTCAAAAATACACGAATTTTGTAATGTTTATTGTTGGTAAGTAGTTTCCGATTTTTTTTTTTATTATTAGTTTTAATTTTATTTTTTTATTTCTTTAGGGGCATTTATGAAATAGTAATTGAATTCATTTGCTACAGACAGAGCATCAGAAACCCTCTGACCATTTGTGCTCAATGTAATTGTTTCAGTTGTATTTTTTTCCTTCCCAACATCTCATTTATATTTTTCCAAATAATTTCAGTCGATTGTGTATTGAATAGATCTTTATAGTACAATTTTTTTTTATATTTAATTTTTTTATTAAGCAAAACATTTTTTGAAATTTAATAAATCAGTTGGTTGTCGAGTTGAAAGAATTTTTTAAACAATTTATTTTTTTTAATAATTTTTCTCAATATTATTTTATTATTCCAAGGTTTTCTTGCCCTTTTAGGCTGTGTTACATATTTTATTGGAAAACATTCATTATAGACTGCTGTAAAGTGATCGAGAAATATACTATATAATTTTTCTGGAGAATCATGTGTTGTAAACTATCCCAATTTATTTTTTGAATTAATTCATAAAATTTACCCATATTAACGTCACTCAGATCCCTGATTTCATGTTTTACTTTAGTTTGGAAAGATATTGACTTTTTATTATGAATTAAATAAGTAGTTAAATGATCACTTATATCATAATTTAAAACACCAGCATATATATAATTAGTATCAATGTTAGTTATGCATAAATCCAAAATAGAACTGGAAATGTCAGTGAGTCTAGTAGGCGAGTCTATATAATTCTTAAATCCATAAGTAGTTATAAATGTTAATAATCTTTGAGTATTTGTATTTATTTAAGCAAGATCTATATTAAGATCCCCTGTAATTATGACTTGTTTATTTGATAATGTTGTGTATTCAAGATAGTTAGTCTACAATGTCAAAAAACTGGAGATATTTCCTCTAGGTAGTCTGTAACAGACAGTAATGTTACAAATATCATTCTCAATAGCTAATATTTCCATATCATGATTGATATAAGTGCATTCCTGTATTTCTGAGAAAAGACCATAATTATTTTTAAGGTAAATAGCCATTACCCCCCCCCCCCCCAACCCTATCAAATATATTTATATTATACAATCGAAAGTTATTTAAATCTATTTCATGATGTTTAGATGGAAACCAAGTCTCAGTAACACAAAAAACATCTATATTTAATTTAATGATTTAATTAAAATTTCCAACAATGTGAATTTATTTATCAAACTTCTAGCATTAACATAAATCAGTTTCAATCCACTATGTGAATTATTTTGAAAGCATGTATTCAAGAATCTATTTCAGTGTAAGTATGTGTATTCATTTTCCTGCTCCTAGGTTACCATAAATAAGAATTAGTTAGTAAGTAATATTGTTAATTAGTTTCAAGACATCTTCATAAGTTGTAAAAACATGAACTCTGTCAGTGTCTGTTTTCTTAAAAGAATTTTCCCATGTGAAAACCAAACATATCTAAAGGAATGTTCAACTGCAAAAATGTTTATCCTCCCGAATAGTTCTCTGTTAAATGGTGACATTTTTTCATTGATGTAGATCCTTGAAAAACTATGAGACACTCCAACCGCTGAATTTGTAATATTTTTTTTCCTTTCCATAAAACACTTGTCACGATTTGTCCTTGTTGTAAACTGAAGTATTATTTTCTTAAGTTTTTTCCCTCCTGTTTTGATGGTATCTCATGAACAACATCAACATCTGAAGATTTATAATCATGAATTTCCAATTTTTGTGCTAATAAGGTAACAATCTCTCTAAGTTTTATTTCAGTAGTTTTGGGCTCCAAATCCAATCCATGTATTTCAATATTTCTATTTCTATTATATTGATTTAGCTGATTTTGATTTTGTATTATATTATTAATTTTGTCACGAAGCTCACAGTTTACTTTCTCAACTTTTTCAATTTTAGAACTCAAAATTGTATTTTCATTTTCTAGCTCAGTATTTTTTAAATCAAGTCATCATACTTAGTACTTAAAAATTCCACAGCACATTTCAAGTCATTTAATTATTTTTTTATTTCTGGGATGGTATCTAGTTTTTTATTTATTTGTATAAGTGCCATATTAATACCTTCAAGGTCAATATTTCTATCTATTTCTCTGTTATTAGACTGAGGTCCAGAAACTGCAAAATCTGATATCTCACCTTCTTTCGACTTTCATCTTCCTTATCATTGTTATCATATGTTTGAACTTGCTTATTTACACATCTGAAACACTTATATTTCCTTTTCTTAGCATTAGGCATAAGTCTAAAAAATTTTTTTGGTATACCAAGACATTGAGGATGATATTTACTATCACATTCAGAACATTTTAAATGCTCTGGGGTCATATGCTGGGACTCAAGAATCTCAGAGGCACACACACCACATTTACTTGTTGAAGGCATATTATTCCTCTCCCTATTTCAATAAGCAATATATTATAATTCAAGTTAGGTAAGCAAAGATATATAATACTACCAAAAAATAGAGGAATTCACAAGTTTCAAACATTTCTCATCAATAACACCTCCAAGCCATATTCAAACAATAAATGACTCCTTGTCATACAGATATTTAGTAAACAGTATATCCATTATACTGTATATCATCCATAAATAATAGACATGTAATGTTATCACATATCATAAGTTCTCAATAACAATTTTTTTGTAATCACATTCCATAATAAATACAAATCTAAGTGTTTTACCTTGACATATTATCCTGTAGATCTTGTACAGCAATGCTCTGAACAAACTCAGCAATTTTGTGACACTGTTCTAATCTATATATATGTGAAGCACAGTTCTGTTTGCACACAATATGCACATATCCCTTTACATTAGCTTGAACCACAGGAACAGTATCCAGTTGTAGTATCAGTACCACACATGAAATCACACAGTCTGTCCCTTCAACCCTTTTCATAAGCCAACCAGTGCGATATTCCTACAGATATTCACCATTGAGTAATTCCGATCTGTATTCCATTTGATTTAGGTGAGATATATATTTCTTAGTACACACCAATGAGAAATTTAATAGAGAGAAGGTCAACAAACGGCATCCATTTGCAATAGCTTGACTTGACTTGTGAATTAAAACACAAAATGGAACACGTTGAAGCTTCAAAAAACCTAGCGGAACACAAATTCTTCTTTTTTCTTATAGAGTTCTCTCATCTGAGCAGCGCGTTAATCAGTAAGCGTCACGTAACACTAGCTAATATTCTGTTTTCGAGAGGGAGCCATCTAACATGGGAACGAGAGTAATCGACGTTTAGCGGCTTGTAGAATGCCTCGAAACGTCTTCAGCACCCCTTAGCGTCCCGTTCTACTCTGTGACCTTCTGCCCGGTATACCCTCGACTCAGCCACCTGTCCACTCAATGGGCGAGAGCTGATTAACGAAGACAGTTGATAGAAATCCTCAGTCTCTTCATAGTTTCCCACACGACCATCATGCGCCGCTTTGTACGCATGTACACGGCTCGAGGATGATCCCCACAGCAGTTGTGCCTCAGTCTCGTTTTCTTCTTTTATGTTTATAAAACAAGTTAGTAAAATCATGCAATACATTGAATATGATAAGCTTTCCAACATACCAGAAATCACTACTCAAGTTATGAGGATAATGGCTGTGGAATAAATCTCGCTCCTGTGTTCTGACCTTTGACCCCATTTCGATGTTATTCAACAGAACTGGTTAAGTATGCCTTCGGAACAACATACAAAGACTAGATTGTTACAGGGCTTGGTGTTGACTTATATTGCAGCGCCTTGTGTTTGATGCTTCCTTTACAGTAAGTTCTGTATCGGGGGTTTAACCAGTAATTCTCCCGACTGGAGCAGATAAATACAATACGAAGTACATAAAAGTGAATCGACTGAAGCTAAATTTTGCAGTGAGGAAGGCTTTTATTCAGATGTTACGGGGAATGTCTTTAAGCCTTGTCCTGATCTCCGTTCTTTCTATATATTAACACCTCGTAATCTCCTTTTCTCTCCCATATCATCAGCCCGCTTACTTACCCGTTATCCTCCTCACGCCCTCACGCGAGATCTTTTCGACTCCGCTAAAAACCTCCTTCTTCCTCCACTTTCTGCTACCGAGTCCCTTCCCCTCTCTCTTGCTCCGATAACCGACCCACAATCAAAACTCTACCCTGCCGAAGAAGTCCGACGTATTCCTAGAAAACCTGGCAACACCTTAGAAATACATTCTCTCTGAAAACGCAAGATTCTTTAATTGGCTCGCTGGCCCCCTCTTCTCGCTTTGCTTGGGACAGCTGAAGAGCAATAACCTCCAGTTTCATTCTTCTCACATCGACGAAACTGTACATCTAACACCCATCTGCTGCGATGCGTGGGAAAAGAAGTACATTGACGTTTGCTTCTCAGCTCATCAAAATGGCTGGAAATGAAGGAAAATGATTACAATTCACTCTGACTAAAAATGGCTACTGAACTTCACTTCTGATAACTATGGAAGCCCCGGTTACAAGAGACAACTGAAATAATCACGGAGAGATGCATGCTTGGCGTAACCAGGAAAGATAAAACGAGGAACTCGTGGATTAGGAAAATGATAAGGGTGGAAGACATCATGATCAGGGTAAAATTACTGAAATGACAATGAGCTGAACATATTTCCAGAAAGACAGACCACCGATGGATAACCGAAATTTTAGACTGAATTCCAAAGAGCAGGGAAACACCCAGAAGAAGGCCACACGGGAGATGGATGGATGAAATTCGAAATCATGAAGAGACACATGGAGGAGACTGAGAGAGAAACTTGGGAAGACCTTCATCCAGCAATGGATTGATAATGGTTGGCGATGATAATGAAATTAGGGTAAATGTGAATTTTGAATGAATGTGTACATGCACGTTTTATCGTATGTGAAAAAGTAACGATTTCCATCTTTGTTACCAAGCAGCAGAAGTTATGGAGTTTAACTTGAATGAGTTTTTCAAGGTAGACAGATAGATTCAGTATCAAAAAATTCTTCTAAAGCATGCAGATTTTTAAGAGAAGGAAAGAGCTCTCGCTTCCACCCCAATGTATGGCATTATTATAAATTATTGTGTCAGTCTGACTTGAAAGGGTACACCGAATCTATACATAACAAATGTTGTCTTTGCCGAATGGATAAACTTTCAAATTTTTTCTTACGATTTTTCGGGCAGCTATCCTCTGAGGGGCATTTGAAACCACGAAGAAACAAAGTAGTTTTTTTACCAGAATTTTTCTTCAAGAAATCCTTTGCTTGCAATTATGTGACTTACACAGGCAGATGTTCTTTCTGACAGCAGTTTAGAGTCTACTGTGAAATATGGGCAAAAGTTATTGACAGTAAAGACGGATTTAAGGGGGAAATTCGATGTGTCAGATCGCCTATTCGCTTCTGCGAGGGAAACTTTGTTTCATTTCTTCGCGGAAACTCCCATCAGAGCACTCTGCTCTAGTTCTCTCTTTTTCTGGGAGCCGCCGATGGTTCCTCATCTGACGAACCGACTTGAAGATTCCGCTCTTCTCTCTCTTTCTCGTGAGGGAAGCAAGACAGCCCCCACATGAAAGCAATTTCCTGTAGCCCTCAGGTCATAAATTCCAGGCAGGGAAAGTCACGTGACCCTTGCTGGTGTTGGTCACATAAATTACGTGCCTCTTTATTTGGACATCTAGTGTTGCCATTTATGGGAAGTCATTCAAAGAAACTGATGCGGTGAATCGACCTAGTTGCTCCTTCAAAAGAACAATAGATTTTTCTTCCTTTTTTCTTAATCCATTTACTTCTTCCTCCGCTTTTTACTTTCGTGAGTGTTTCAAATTGCCCGTGCGTTATTGGTTTTGATCCTCTGTTGGGCATACAGGCTTCAAAGGCTTCGTCCTCTATTTGGTGTACAGTATATACAGTATTTCGTGTTTGTTTTAAAGTAACTATAAACTCAGTTATTTAGGTTACCATGCCTTTCAATTAGCTTTTCGTTTTCAGTAGGACAAATGTTTTGCTTCATGTAGGGTACACCCATGGACGCAGTAATTGCAACACTATGCTGCAGTCTATGGAGGAATTTCAAACATAATACAGTGATAAAGTACGGAACAGAGTATCTACGAAAAGAATGTTACTTTTTCACATGGATACTGCAAACTTGTTTCCGAATGACACACCTTATTCAGAGTTGTGGCTTTCATTGTTGGCGATACAAGCAGAAAGGCATCAATTCCTACAGAGCCTGAATGTATTAACATCACGGCACATCCGAACATTCTTCCGGCAAGTGGAAAAGCATGTGATCAAGTGTTACTATTGGAAATGGAAACCCTCTCAAACTACGTCTCAGAATATCTCAGATGTGCCCAACGGGGAAAATGTGTGGATATATGGTTGACCAAGATATCTGCGGACAATACGTAGACGCAGTAAGGAGAAGTGAACCGCATGGTAACAAACATTTTCTTGTTGGAAAACGTATCAGGAACGCCGCAAAGGAAAGGTGGGTAATGGTATTTATGAATGCCATCGTTGTTAGCGTTAGTCTCATGAACCAAAGGCGATCAGGTAGCATAACGTTTGTTACACCACAACTCCGATGGTGAGGTTAGTGTGAGGTATCTGCGTATCTTAAATCCTTCGTCTATCCTTGAGGATGCCACTCATGCCATTCGTTTACATCGAAATAGAAGCAGGACTAATCAGAGATGATGACCATGTGCCATTCCTCTTCCCATCTGCTCGTTCTCAAGGCAGCAGTAGAAGCATCTGTCAGAGGCGGGCTGCCAAAGGCAGCTGACGCTTTGGACGAAGTGCATGTGATTCAGTTTCTGCCAAATTGCGTCGGATGGTTTTTCCAGAGACAAAAACATATAGTGGAGGAATCACATTCCGTTGGATAGCAGTAAATATGGCAGAAGGGTCTGAATGAAACGATCATCTCGTCCTCATTCTTAATCCACTTTATTTACATCTCGCATCACGACCGATGCAGATGGATGTTCCATGTGATCACCAATATGCTTCATGCATTTCCACCATATGGCCCATCACAAATGTATCCAGTTATTGTTATCACTATAGCCTGCGTTTTGTCTTGGCATGGCTACGCGGAACTAGCACCTGGCTAAACATCAACTAATCAAATGGCAGACAAACAAATTTCCCTCGGTAAGTTGAATTGTTATCCCAATACTTCCGTTTCCCTTATGTAAAAACGGGCAACGGTGGTTCTATGATGCGGACTAAAGCGTCTATCTTAGTACTTTTCTTTCATCGTGCCTTCCGGAAAGTCACGGCCGACCCGGTGGCGCAGTGGTCTAAGGAGCTGGCCTCTGATCATTCGTCCGTAAGGGGTCCGGGTTCGAATCCCGGTGAGGCATGGATGTTGTGTTTGTCTTACGGCACTGGCTCTCTCCCTTCCCTGGAACCAGTGACCCTAAATTAGGGACGGGCGACTGCTTGTAGCCCACTGAGTTGCTCACGGTGGTCGTTAAACCTCCAATCAAAATTTAAAAAAAAAAAAAAAAAAAAGTCACGTGTCTCTCCTTTTTCTAAAGCACGATAACGCCTTAAGGCTGTACGAGACCCGCCATCTTGTATTGTGCCTTCTCTTGTTAACCAATAGAGAAGCGTATTTCACAAATTGCTCAAGCAATTTTGCACATTTTGGAACACCGTTTGTGGCTAACGCAAGATATATTATAAATAAAGAGTTCCTTGGTTTCAGATTTTAATTTTGGGCTCTTTAAGTATTTTTTATTAATTAATAAAACTATGGAAGACGCCTTGGTACGACTTTCGCTGCAGATAAAAAACGAAGGGAAATTTTAATAAAAATTCTGAAACCAGGGAACTCTTTATTTATCATATATCATGCGTTAGCCACAAATGGCGTTCCAAAATGTGCAGAATTGCCCGAGCAATTTGTGAAATACGCTTGCTCGTTGGTTAGCAAGAGAAGGAAGTAATACAAAATGGCGGGTCTCGTAGAGCCTTAAGGCAAGGAGACAAACGGTTTCTTTATAGCGAAGGGTCGTACCCTGGAGTCGCCCGCTTATAGTAAACTTCGAATCACAGCGACTGAATAGTCGCTGTGATTTGGACCCTTCTGCCATTACATTCTTCAGTTCGAGCCTTGATGCCGTTACTTTAGTAACAAGCAGTAGGGAAGAGGAATGGCACATGGTTATCTTCTCTGATGAGTCCTGTTTCTATATCGATGCAGAGCCTTGATGTCATTACTAATGTAAAGGCATCAAGGCTCGAACTGAAGAATTTAAATTTTGCAGCCGAGTGCCCTCGCGTTGGAGTTTCACTGATGAGAGAACCACCTATATTTCCGGTGCCAGTGATGTCGCAGGGCTGTTTTGTTTCTGTCATGTGCATAGTGACGCATGTACTATTCGACCTACTTACATGGTTTACAGAGTTCATTAGTAGTGGACTTTGTACCTTGTTTTTCCATGAGTTTCAAAGCGTATGCATAGCATTTAAAGATATCTAAAAACATTAGCAAAGCTAATAAATCCAAAGACACTTAAAACGCCACAATGGGACGAAAAGAAATTCAAAAACCAGGTGGAATAATTGTGCGCATTAAAATATGCTAACACATCAGAGACTTTAGTTATACTAAAGGAAAAGAGATATATTAAAATGGCTTTCAAAATCAAAGACGTAATCTGAAATGCAGGAAACGCTTTTACATCACCTTGTAGAATGAATGTGTGCCACGAAAAGCAGTAAATGCACGCAGAGCGTTCAGTTTAATGAAAGCTATGGAACTGAAGAAGAAATTTTGAGTAATACCTGCACAGACGGAGCTAACGACGTAGACAGAAATATGAACGTGCAGTTCTTCCACTCAAGTTGCAAGACCACGCGTTATGAAAAGGCAAAAAAAAAAAAAAACGCCCAAACTAACTGCTGCAAAAATAATTTTTCAAATCAGAATTTCGGAATTTTGTAAGCAGACACAACGTTGGAAAAATAATATACACTGAAGTGCCAGAAAACCTGGTACAGACGAGCTTATGCAAAATACATAGCTACGTCACCTGTGCGCGTACCCGGTTGCGTCCGCAAGTGCGTATATAAAGCGATAGACATCCTTGCCAGCTGCCAGAGCTGTTTTCGGCATGAGAATGACAAGTTATAACGATTTAAGCGATTTTCAACGCGGTGTCATAGTTGGTGCTCGTGAGATGGGCCATAGTATTTCGGAGGTAGAAACGAAGTTCGGATTTTCACGGACGACCATTGCAAGGGTGTACCGTGACTACAAGAATTCCGGCAAAACCTCCAACCTACGATACCAGTGTGGCCGTAAAATGACATTGGGTAAACGTGACCATCGTCGGCTGTCAAGAATCGTTTCACGCGATAGGTGTGCAACACTCTCGCAGGTATCACCGGAATTCAATGCTGGAGCCTCAACAAGCATCAGCGTCCGGACTGTGCAAAGTACCCTGCAAGATATGGGCTTTGGGAGCCGACGCTCAACTCGAGTACCCTTGATGGGTGCACGACACAGAGCTATGCGCCTCGCTTGGGCACGGAAACACCGTCACTGGACACTTGAAGACTGGAAACAAGTAGTCTGGTCTGACGAGTCGCGTTACTAACTGTATCGGGCAGATGGAAGGGTTCGTGTGTGGCGCAAACCCCATGAAGCCATGGATCCCGCCTGTCAACAGGGAACTGCACCGGATGATGGGGGGTCCGTAGTGGTATGGAGTCCGTTTATCTGGACTTCACTGCAACCCCTGGTACGTCTACAAACGTCTGTGACCGGCCAACGCTATGTGAGCACCCTTTCTGACGAGGTACACCCGTTCATGTCCTGCTTTCATGCTGATGGGTTGGGCCTGTTCCGACAGGACAATGCACATCCACACAAGGGTCGGGACGCCACATTATGGTTAGAGGAGCATTCATCAGAGTTTGGGGTGTTGCCATTCTCACCCAAGTCCCCAGATCTGAACGTAATAGAACACATTTGGGATGCCATATAACGCGCTATCGAACACAGGAATCGGAGACCTCGGAATACACCCGAATTGTGGATCGCTCTGCAGGACGTATGGTGTGCATTGCCTACATCATGTTTCCAGAAGCTAGTGGAGTCCGTGCATAGTCGTATTTCTGCAGTCCTGCGCTCCCGTGGGGGATCTACCAAGTATTAGACTGGTGTACCAGTTTTTCTGGCACTTCAGTGTACTTCTAGGCCATCTAGAGAGAAAGACTTTGCATTATTTGAAATATAATAGAAAGAAAACAAAATGTCCATCACAATGAAAGGCATTAGAAGAAATGTTTATTTCTCGCCAGATTCAGATTTCGGGATAAAATAATGTAACAAGATGCTAGTAGCAAGACATTACAGACTTCTGAGATGGAGTGACCCATACGTCGGGCCCCGACAATTTGCCCACGATCAAATGCGCTTAGATCCTCCGTCTTACCCATACTGCTTCCGACTCTTACTGATTCCCGTCGCATCACTCCTTATATTGTCGGATCGCTGCACACGTCATGTCGTTTCCGTTTACAGGGCCGCCCACAGCGCCACATTTGCATAACGCCAGCTGTCTCTAATTTAATTGCTCTTCAGTGTATATCTTCGAAGCCAGCTCACGACACGAGTCTTCTTTCATTGTCTACGCGCTGTTGACGTCAAAAGTAGGAGGTGGTCACAATAATGTGACTTGACTGTGTATATGCTGTGTGTACAGTGTTTCACACTTCACACTTACGAACGCAAAAAAAATCAAGATGTATGGAAATGTGCCCAAATACTTTGACCGTGTAAAAAAAATCAGTGAAATAAGGCATGAAATGGTTTTACGTAATAAAGAGAAAAATTGTGTCACACTCTTTTATAAGGAATGTTGTCACATGGAATGAGGATGCGTGTCTACAAGAGACTATGGTATTAATTCTCATTCTTCCAAAAACGCACACCGTAAGTCTTCTAGAGCTGTAGAAGGAAGGGAGAGAGAAGCAATTCGTCGAACTAAAGTGTCCCAAACATTCTCAATCGGATTATGATCTGCAGACAATATCGGCAGATCCATATGTAAAACATCTTCGCTTTCAAGATATTCATTGACCATCAACGCCTTATGAGGTCGGGCGTTGTCGTCCAATCACAGAAAATTCGAACCCACTGCACATCGAAAAAGACCAACATGAGGATCCAGAATCTCCTCGCGACATAGAGCAGTCATTAGGCATCAATGGTTTTCCTCGGTGATTATGTGAAGAGGCGAAAACGATCGTCGATACCGATTCTGGCCACGAACATTATTCCACCACCTGCGAAACGGTGCCGTTTCTGAACGCTAATCAGCTGATGCCGTGTCCCACGTTCTCGGCATATGAGTATTCTCCAAAAATCTTGCTGCAAAAAGAATCTGTTCTCATCGGTAAAGAGTATTCCGCCAGGTTTTTAAAATTATTTTCCCATTCTTGGTGGGTCCAATGTGTAAGCGGGAAACCACTCGCTCGATAATGCAGTGGGTAACAGCGATAATAATCTCAGATAGATGCTGAAGTAATGCTTTTTAATTTAAAACAGTAGCAGTGGACTTTCTGTCTAGAATGTCACCAACAAAGTCCGAATCGACGTAAGCTGATAGCTCCATGTCAGTTTTACCATTGAGGAGTATTTTGTAGTTTACTGTTAGTTGTAGGTATTGGATCACCTTATGTAGTGCCTTCAAGTCCTTAACTGAAGGTTTTTGTGCTTTCCTTTTTCGTTCACATCACGACTGCATATACACGCCTTTTTAGAAGAAGTGCGAAACTGCGAAAAAGTCCGAGTCATAAGTGGGTCACAGGTGTTTTTCTCGGTGGTAATGCGCGCGCACGCAGATCTTTCTCCGAGAGTTTGTAACCGTGGAAAAGGTTTCTTATGCAATTCTTGCGTTTTTGACGTTACACACGCGGCGCCCTCTAACACGGTGAGCATGTGGACGGCTCCATTCGAAGCGAACTTTTCTGGAATGCACTTAAGGGAACACACACACACACACACACACACACACACACACACACACACACACACACACACACACACAATAAGCTGTCTTGGATACGTACCAGAGTTATGTAATATTCGGTATACCGTATGCCCAGATACAGTCCACCCAGTTGCTGCACGTTTGGGCCAATTGACGTGCCGTGTTGATAAGATTACACGCAGAGGTTAACACCAATAAGCAGTGCGAGCAGAAGTTACCCTCCGACGTCCTTGCCCATGACTTCTTTAGATGTTTTCATTGTCCTGAAATTGTCTCCATAGGCGGCAGACAACGGAGACAAACATTTCAATCCAGATTTAAACATTACAATCTACATTTAACCATCTGGCCACTTCAGTTTGAGACTGTCCTACTTTTAATCTGCCCCATAGCTCTCCACTGCAATGAATCATCTAAACGAGCTCTCTGAAATACACTGGCGGAAAGTGGAAAAAGAACACCAAGAAGGAATTGGCGGACGATCATGAAATTTACATATGTTAATAAGGTCGAGTTTACGTAGGTGTGATGCTAATTTCGGGACCAACCGGTGAGCGCTTACGCCACAGCACGGCATAATATGTAAATTATCGTCGGTGGTATTTAAGGAATACGGCAAAGTGAATGTAATCACTCGTCGGCGTATGGACACGTGTGAAGACCCTGAAGAAGCTGCAATGCCTGGACATGGAAGACGTGTACGATTTCAGCAGTTATCGGACTTTGAGCGAGGTCGTCTAGTCGGAATACGCGAGGCCGGGTGGTCGGATCGTCGTATTGCAGAGCGAATTGGACGGGAAGTATCGGTGGTGGTACGATGGTGGCGTAGATGGTCCGAGGAACATTCCCACATGAGAAGACGTGGAAACGGGAGTCACAGACGGACTGATGAACGGACCGATCGACGCCTAAGAAGAGCGGCGTTGTCAAGCAGAACATCCACTGTGACGCAAATCCGAGCTGCCGTTGCACCTGAGGTGACTGTACGAACAATCCGCAACCGTCTACTGGATGAAGGACTACGTGCACGTGTGCCTCTGGCATGTGTACCTCTGACTCCAGCCCACCGCCAGGAACGGCTGCAGTGGTGTCGCCAATGTCTGCACTGGAGAACGCAATGGCGATCTGTGGTGTTCAGCGATGAAAGCAGATTCTACTTGGGAGCCTCTGATCGCCGAATGCGTGTTCGCAGACCCACAGGGGAGCGTCTCCACCCTTCTTGCATCCGCCAGCGACACACAGGGCCTACACCTGGTCTCCTGTTGTGGGGAGCGATCAGCTATCACTCCCGTACACAACTAGTGTTTGTACCGGGTACGTTAAACAGCACCTCCTACATTATCATTCAGCACGTTGTGCCATTTGTAAGGTCGGTCCATAGTGGTGTTTTCCAGCAAGATAACGCACGCCCACACACTGCACGGGCTACGCAACATGCACTTCAAGGTGTGAGACAACTTCCATGGCCTGCACGTTCACCGGATTTGTCCCCCATTGAGCACGTGTGGGATTTTATGGGAGAACAACGTATCCGGTCTCCACGGCCAGCCACGACCATCCCCGATTTACGCGTCCAGGTTGAGGATGCTTGGAACTCAATACCCCAAACTTACATCCAACATCTGTACGACAGACTCCATGCCAGAATTGCACAGTGTGACGCAGTTCATGGCGGTTCAAGCTCGCACTAACCATGTTACATGGAACTGTTATTTTTCAGTTTACCAGCAAATACAGCTGTATTTTCCCATAATGTTTTGATTACGTTATCCTCTGTATTCCGTTATTATGCTGTATAAATATCGTTGGTATCAGACGTCTCCTTCTTGGTGTTCTTTTTTCACTTTCCGCCAGTGTATGTGGAAATTAATCACAGATCTGCCTATAAAATCAACCGCAATAGACTGATTTAACATTCACAGACTTGGTGTAAAATGGGTGCCAAAATGTTCCACAGTAACGCACAAATGCTATATCAACGTCCTTTGGAACGCTGTGGTAAAGAAGGTGACGTCTATTTGAGAAGAATCTATAACGTTACTCTTTTTACGTTATGTAAGATTTGTTATGTGAATGATGCAATGTGTATAACGAAATTTCATCATTGCATCTGACAGTGCAAACCCTAAGACTCCCCAGGCATTCGACTGCAATTGCTTATATATGGAATCTTGTATGTGGCATTTAAACATTTTGCTGTCCCATGGTCGTTGTTTTTCATTTATTGGGCATAGCATTTGCTGCCTTACATGACCGGCTTTCTGGGTACCATTAATGTGTGATTTCAAGGCGGAAATCACTGGTAAATGTTAATCAGGTTTCTGTTGTATTTGCTTTAATTCTCAGCACTAGTGCATACTATGTGACGCATTACAGAGGTAAAGCACGTCTTGACACGTGCTTTACCTGTGGAATGCGAATCTGCAAATCTCCAGCGATGCATTCCGTCCGTGTAGCTTAGTTGGGAGAGCAACTTGCTCCGGAATGAGGGGGCGCGGACACACTTGCTGGTTCACATTGTCCCCCGAACGTAAAAATGGCCGTTGGGTTCTTTGAAAAATGTGTGATGTTTATTCCATACATCGTCTAGAATTAATGAAAAATCGTTCTTCGCTTTAAATAAAAGAAAATTAAGATGGAGATGATGTGACGTATTACAGAGGTAAAACAAGTGTCAAGACGATAAATATGTAAAGACGCATTCGGTCCGTCTAGCTTAGTTGGGAAAGCAACTTACTCCGGAGTGAGGGGGCGTGGTTTCGATGCCTTCACAAACAAACTGTTGTTTTCACAACTAGAGTGATAAGATGGAAATACAAAAACACATATTTTAAAATATGTTTTTGTATTTCCATCTTATCACTCTAGTTATTACGCAAAATATTTATAAAAATAGAACATATGTAAAATATTTAAATTGTGAAACATAAAAGAGCTCTTTTATAATACTATTAGATTTAGCATCGTCACAAAACCGAATTTCAGAAATCAAATTCGCTGAATTTATTATTTAACGAGATAAGCAGTTACCCAGGAACAGACGATTGCACTTCGGTAAGAAGGATAAAGGCCATTTTTAGGTTTTTGGTAGTAATGATTATTTATGCTATGTTGGTAATAATGTCTGCTTAATTTTTATTAATGTTCATTAGGTATATTAATATTCATTCACAGGTACTCGTACTTCGCCGCGATTGGATGTTAAGGTATTTTGTGTTTATTCTGAAATTTGTGCATCTCAATTATTTAAGTTATATGTGCTTTCAAGTTGAATTACTAGTGCTTTCCGGCTTTCTTGATCTAATTATTACGATCCGCCAGAAACATAGTCATGACGTGTAATTAGGTGTAAATCATTAATGTAGCGTATCCTTTTTGCGGTCTGTAAAAGGTTTATGTGTAATTTAGTATCAACTGCGGAACAGCTGTCTTTTTATGGGATATAATATCTGCCAATCCTATCTGTAAGATAAGACATAACTTTATTTTCCAGAACCAATTTCTATGCGTAATTTTAGTAGATATACTGTACAATACGATTATTAATTTAATATTTTTACGTAATTATTCAGAAATCAACCATCAGTTAGCCCGGCCATATAACTTCAAGGGATTGCTGTATGGCTAGTCCAACCTTGAAACTGTTGAGTGTATCGAGTTCGGGTTAGAGATTGTTGACTCTGTATTTTATTGTCATCTTTCTGTCTAAAAACCACTGAAATCGATCAACCCTTTAAGCGGACGATGTACCTGAACTAAATAGTGCCCAATTTTTTCTGCTCTCCCAACCGAAACGTTCACATAGCGGCGGGCTTTTACGAAAGCTTATTTTTTCCCCTCTGATCTCAGCAGTATCGACCGTAAACCTGTCACAAGTGGCTAAACGCTCCGTTTTTGTATTTCATTCTCTGCTGCATAACCCAAGGCGTGATAAAAAAAAGGGCTAACCCCTCTGTCACAGACACCATACCATTGGGTAAAAACAATGACTCATACATCTTCTTCCTTTCTGAGGCCAACAAGTAATCAGTCAGAAAGGATTAGAGTCAATCACTCCTTAGATAAACACGTTAAATGACAAAGCAAATAAGAACGCAGCTCTTTCTGATGCGCAAGTCTATCCGCGATTGGCCTACTTCTTAGACAGCAGATATTCGAGCTGATTTCAGCCCATTTGTCTAATGCGGCTTCATTCGTTCAATCCACTGAAAGGATTAATCGCGTTGCAGAATGCAAGAAGATGTAAACATACTACAAAATGGAAAGGTCTTGGGGAGAACATAGATTTTTTGAGAAGGGGGGGGAGGATTAACAACCATCATGAGCAGCTCGATGGGCTATAGGCAGTCGGTTGTCTCTAATTTAAAGCCACTGGTTCTAGGGAAGGCAGAGAGCCAGTTCCGTAAGACAAACACAACGTCCATACCTAACGAGATTCAAACCCGGACCCTTCTCGCACGAATGGTCATAAACCATTGCTTAGACCACAGCGCCACCTGGGCAGCAGAGGTGAATTTGGAGGCCAGGGTATTAGCAGAAAGTCACCAGCATGTTCCTTGAACCACTCCTTGAAGATTCTGACAGTGCGGCATGGCGCATTATCCTATTGGTTTGGTAATGGCCATCACCAGCAGGGAACGCAGTTTCCATGAATGGCTGAACTTGGTCCGCAACGATGTTCAGATACCTGACAGCTTTCAGGGATTGCGTTATTGGGATAATTGAGCCTGAAGTGTCCCAAGAAAACATCACCCACATCGTATAAAACACCGTCACCGCTGACCTTCTTCATCCCAACATTGCATCCAAGTTCCACAGCCACCGTTGGTAATCGGCGAATCCGCGCTCGGTCGTCTACGGGATGCACCAGGAATCTTGATTCGTAAGACCAGGCCACTTTCTTCCAATCATCCATGGTCCAATCTCAATTATCTTGGGCCTATTTCATGCGTTGCCGGCGATGACGTGCAGTGAGCATGGGAACTCGGCTGGGTCTTCGGCAACGCAAGCCCATGCGCAGAAGGCATGCGATGAAATGTGTGCTGTGACACATGGACCTGATCACCACTGTTCTAACAGCGGGTGATTTGTCGCACTGTGGTCCTGTGATCGCTGTGAACGATGATAGATAGACTCCGCCTCCCTCTGGAATTAATAAGCTGCGGACGACACACGGCTCGTTGAAGTTCGTCGTTTGGCCATCTCTAAACCACTTCTGATACGTACTCACTAGAGCGGCACGTAAACAGCCCATAACGGCGCCGGTTCCGATGCATCATGCCACCACAATTTGTCCTTTATCAAACTCCGATAAATGGGTAGCTTTTCCTATTCTAACTCCAAACACTCTACTAACCGAAAGCCGGTCCTCGGGTTGTATATACAGTATCTACCAACAAGGAATTGGACACCCCTGAAATCGACGATATCTGCGGTCCTGGTACACGTCTCGGCCGCCGCAGCCGTTAAATATCGTGTAGGGAAACAACAACGCAACCAGTCGCATGCAAGATGCCACGCAGTTCGGAGTTTTCTGATTTCGAGAAAGGTGTAATCGTCGAGTGTCACAGAAATGGCGGATCCATACGTGACATATCCTGCGAGATGAAGTACCCAAAATCCACAGTGGCCTACTTGATTGGCAACTGGAAGATGAGAGGTGACTGTCGGAATGTGCCCCGACCCGGCAGACCCACAAAACTGGGAGTTAGAGACCGACGGGTGCTTGCCAGAGAAATTCGGAAGAACCGCACCAAATCGATGGGCC